>CM055859.1:17527500-18727500 GCA_029490765.1 Euthynnus affinis | reverse complement strand
CACTGAAACTGGTTAATGAGAAGATGCATGCCTGTCATCAGGTTTATAAGTGTACATATTTCTGCTGGTGGTGTAGCAGGGCGCTGTGACTTGGACATACTGAGAGGCAAAGTCAAGCTCTTTGTATGCTGTGAGCTGCAGCTGCCCTGACCATACGTTCACACCGCAAGCAACACAAACAATCAAGTCACCGGAAATTCATTAATTTCATATAGAGGTAAGCGGCCAGGGAAAGTCAGCCTTCATCGTGCAGAATTGGCCAAGAAAATTTGGCCATGGCTCTCTTTTATGTGGCCATCAGGCTTCAATGGGCAGGTTTTCCTGCTTCACTGTTTCCAATGTCAGTTTCATTTTTATTCATAATCATTTTGCCTGCCAAGTGCAAAATGGATGAGAAGTTTATTCTAGTCATTCATGGCTCCAAACATGACAGGAATAAACATCTCAGAACCATTGGCATTTGGGGCCCAGGGTAAGTTATGTTATGCAATTGGAGTGAGTTACTTGTTGGTAAAACTTATAAAACTCCAATATGTGAACGTGAGTAGAGATATTACAGGAAAAGTATTCAGAAAGTTCTCTTTCCTGTGGTATTCCCAAAGAAGGAGATACTAATCACTGAAAGCAGCATTGACAGTTCTGTGTGAAGGGACCTGTATGATATGTATGCTCAGGACATCGGTTTGAAACACCCCTTAGATGGACTTTGATAATACAAATCTCCATCATGTTATGTTTACGCCTGTGACTGCTCCCTTGTCTTATTGCCAGGCTAAATGTTCAAAGGTAATATATGCATATCAGAAACTTTGTGTAACACATCGACAAAGAAAAAAAAAAAACAACCTTGCATCACAAACTTCAAAGAATCCCCAACACTTCAAAAGCTTCTTCATGGTTCGGTGACTTATCTTCAAAGTCATGCCAAGGATTGAACTGATAGTGCTGCTGTGTATAGCAGGTACAAACATTCTTGTCAGCGCCACTGAGGTGTGAGGTGTAGAGAAAGGGAGAGGAGATAAAACCGAAAGCTAATTGAGACAAAGTCTGTCCCTCGCCTGTGAGAAATACAAAGCCCCTGGCTGAAGACATTTGGTAATTACAACTGCCAGAGAACCAATCAGTCAAATGAATACACCATTAGAGGTTGAGGCCAGGCATTAAGGTAAATTGGGGAATTATTGGTGATCCTGGAGGCCTATTCCATTTATTGTGGAGTTTACAGTAGATCTATCTTACCTCTTTGCTGTCTTGTGCATCACAGCGATTTCAAGAAATTGTTTGGAGAAAAATGGCCTTGGATGTTACAACTTGACAGAAATTGACTTGCTAACGTAAGGACTTTCTACAATTTCTCTTTCTGCACTTGGTCAATCGATATTTCCCTACAAATTGACATTGGCAGTATCCTTTGTCTTAAAGACGCAGAAAGAACTCACTACCAAATTACTTTTCTTGTTATTTGGACATTTAATGGCCGGGCACAGCCAATACAATCTCCTAAATTGTGTAGATCTTCTGTGATTTTACTGGCTATGTATTTTTTATTTTTTTATAAGATTTCAGCCTTAGTAAATTTGGCGACAGCAAGTGCACTTTCCCAGACCTCTGTTTGAAATTACACATACATCAACCACTGGGGGCAGCAAAATACAGCAGAAGAGCAACTCAAGTATTGTATTTCTTTACAGCAAATTCAAATCATTGTCTTCTGAATTTTGTGCAATGTGTGCATAAAACATCTTTTGTCTTCCATATAAAATCAAGCACATGCATGTATTTGTATTTCTAATTATCTGTGAGGGCCTCGTGAGTGGATAGACATTTGAATCAGACATACAATGAATATGACTGTATAGAGAGGTATTTACTGAATGCAAATACTGCACATTGAGTGGCTATTGTTGAAATAAAATAGCGGCCATAAATGGTATTATAAATGGGGTTTCATATAAAGGAAGTCTAAAGGATTATACAGTTAATGAACATTACAGCTATGTATGCTGTTTTCCTCTGAGTAGAAAAGTTTATGCATCTTTCATTACAGTTATATCATTCAGTGTCCCTCATTTCCTACTCAAAAACATGCAGACAAAGATAATAAATATCACCCAGTTTGCAGAAACATAGAGAATACAAAAGGTGAAGAAGGTCAGACATTGTGAGAATGTTTGTATATTTATGGTTTGCTTTCCATAACCCAAGAATAATCAATGCCCCTGCTTGACCCGCTTACTCTTTAGTTTCATGGATCTGATTCATAGACAGAACAGGTATGTGTAAATTATTTTTTGCAGACATGAATGAATTTGAGACAAAAGCAGAACTCACCAGGTGTTCAATTCAATTGATTTCTCTCAGTTTAAAATGTGCATATCAAAGTAGTCTCTTGTAGTGAAGGACCTCTTGTAGTGAAGGGCATAGTTCCCCAAAATCAAAGGAGACTTAGCAGCCCTGCATTTAAGAGCTAGATTTCAATAACCCAGAAGTCCCTCAAGAGCCATAACACTGTTACACTGTTACAGCTGAGATCATGCCACATATTCTGACCGAATACAAAGCAAGTCCTTGCATTTTTGTACAGTAGAGTCATGCAGAATAAGATTAAAACTAAAAAGATGTAAACAGAAACTTAGATGGAAATTGAATGTTCAACAGCTTTATTTAATTGGCTGGCTGCATGTGGTGCCTCCATTAAAAATGGCTTCCGCCCTCTCTGTCTGTAAATAGACACTTCATCACGCCCCCTCTTTTCATTTCCCTTTAATTGCACAGTGTTCGTGGTTTAACAGTAAAGTAAAATTAAAACAGTCTCAATGTTTACTGACAGCCCTACTCTTTACAGAGCTCACTTTATGTCTAAATTATTCTGAACATGGAAGATCTGCAGAAACATGGTAAGATACAGTTGATTAAGGGGCTGATACCTATCTCTTTCTCTTTCTCTGTGTGTCTCTTACACATGTGCAATCTAAACACAATTGCAGCAGGTAGCAATTGCTGCTAATTCCACCTATTCTTAACTAGTCAAACCACAGCTCATTTACTCCAAACCAGTAATTGCAAGGCGCAGTTACAGAGTTTTAAATCGCTAGCTAGTTGGAACCCAAGGGAACCCTCAAGGGCCTCCTTGGGCAATGAAGCAGTCATCGTGCTTCATGAAGTGTAGCAGTTTTTTTTTTTCTCTACTTGCTCTAGCATATTTCCATTTATCAGGTATACTGACATGCTGAATGAGAGCTGCAGACTTCAGTAAAATGGATGAGTGTCTAGGAAGACATATTGAATCTACACACACAAACATCCATACACGAATGGAGACACGCTCATAAAATATATAAACATAAGGACATCTGCATAAGCAGCATGCACACACACACAGACAGAGACAAATATACACATGTATAGTCACTCACACAGAACACATATACATGAAGTCAGTCACACACACACTTGTACACAAATGTTGCAGATATTAAAGCGATGGAGAACCTCACATGGCGGACCGATCACAATCTTTGAAGTATAAGTTTTGACAGTTTGACAGCACATGCTGTCTTTAGTGAAGCAGAAGAGGCTTATGGAGTCTGTCTGCTGCCCTCGACACTTCTTCTCCTTTTGGAGTAATAAACGCATACAGAATACGGTTTTATACAAAACACTACACAAGCTTACAAAACTTCACTGCATGAGGCAAAACAAACACTTTTTTAAAAATAGACATAAGAAAAAATACCAACTCAGTGGATTATCATATGCATCCGAAGGGTTTCATTTCAAAATGAGACATCAATCATCTGAAAAAGGTGACATCTACTCTTTTGGAAAGACTGCTACCACAAAGTCGTTTTAAAAGGTTTTAAACATCATACCTGACAATAGAATCATACTGGTTTTAGAAATAATAACTGTCAGGAAGAAAACGAATATCAAAAAAAAAAAAAAAAAAAGCATTTCTAGCTCTTGACCTGAATGAAACCCTTCATTTCCTTTTAGAGCTACACCGGATGACATGTAAGCTTTAAAGCACTGCGCAAAAGTCAGACCACATAATAACATACTAGCTGCGGATCAACACTTAGATCCTCTTAAGAGCAATCCATGAACTCAAACACTCAAATGACCAACAAAAATGGCATAAGTTCTTATGATGGGAATGTTGCTTTGAGGGTGATGGGCCACCTTTAAATGGAAACACCATCGGGGCTGTTTTTTTAGCTGCACTTAGACAACTGTCACATGTTGGTGTGACAAATAGTTCTCAAAATGAAATCCAACTCCATGTCCCACATTCTCAATAAAGATTACTTAAGAGGACTCTTCCCAAAAATATTTGTGAATGATGTAAATGATATTTGAAAAAAAATTGATTTGCGCAAAATAAAATCTCATCCATGAGGATTAGGAGCTCTATATCTGTAAAATACTAAAATAACTTAAGGTGAACTGCTAAACCTTTGATCCTCCTCTTTCTGTCTCTCTCTCAAGCCTTATCGCATTATCCATTTCCTCACTTGTTTGTTGCCATGAGTGACACCTCATGCTCTGCCTTATACAATATCTGTCAGATTTTATTATTAATGCTGATAGAGTGCCGGCTGAATCATCATGCGAATAAACCTCCATGGCGGAGGATGGCAGAAGAGGAGTGCAGAGAGGTCACAAAATGATCAAAGAATCGTGGGGAAATGGATGACAGACGGGGCGTTTTGCCTCGCCACACCAGCCCCAGGGAGTTTAAAATACATAGATAAACCGCTTTGTCATGGAAGAGTGAATCCTGTTAATTTGTCATGCTGGCGGAGTAATAACAAGTATTACACAATAATAAGCTTCCCTTGTGGATTCTCTCTTTCGCCTCTTGAAAGCAACGTTTGGCAATCCTGTAATCACCGCAAAATGAATCATCTAAAAATCAAATTCTCACTTATCATATGCTGTTATTTGCCTCGTTGCAAAGTTATGGATTTACTTTAATAAAACTATAAACACTGTCATGTGATAATCACAGTGCACTGATTCCCTGCTTTGCCTTGCAGAGTTGAAGAGGATTAAGCCTGGGTTCCCTTCATGGCTAACCCAATAATATGACAGAGCTGCAGGCAGCTTAGTGTTTACTGCCTCACATCTCTCCGAGGAGCTCGGAGGTACGCACAGACAGGCCTGATGTTTTTCTCTCCATCACCTCTGCTCCTTCTCACGCTAAATCACTACCGATACCTACTGCACTGCACCCCTCCCTGAGCTTCTACATTATATAGCAACAGCTCTGTCTGACTGCAGAGCTTCTGGTTGTCACATATAGTGTGTAATCAACATGCGCCGTCAGCTAATGCTTAGAGGGTGGGATATTGGCAATACAGGTAATATTATTGCATTGAAAGCCCTTTCTTTGCCTTTGCAATGAAACTTATGAAAATGTAGATTGATTTTCCTGTAGGGTTTACAAAGTTTTTGATGTAAGCAACTTCAGAAAAATATTAATAACTTAGCAATCTTTAGTGTCCCAAACAAAGGGTTAAGAGAAAATTACACATGGATTAAATCTGCATTAATTGCTTTTTTCTTTTTTTTCTTTGGTTATTTCAGGACATCGCAGCAAGCTGAAAACAAAGTAACATATTTATGATCACCTTATTAACTTGTCAGCAAGCAGCTGCTTATTTACACATCCAGCAGACATGATGCAACACTAGCATTCATTTGTATTTGTGTTTCTGGCCATCTGATGAACGTAAATCCAATATTCACTCTCCTTTTAGCTCAGTTTTGGTCTCCACCAGGAAATATCTGGCTCTTTACCGACTAAATGCTTTACTTTGTTCACAAATTATAGTATCTAATTTTGTCTGTCTGCCATTTGGTGTTGGGTGGGTAGCAGGGAGCTTTTTCGCTGAAAAACAAAGTTGATGAGAGCAGTGAGTGTGAACCAAAACAGTACAGTCGCAGGCCATAAAACCAAAACAATTAGCTGAAAGCTGAAGGGAACGGCAGAGTCGGGTGATAAATCTCTGTTAAGAGCGACCCCTTTCACATAACTTATTTATTAGAGCAGCTTTAAGTAACCAGTTTAAACATTAACATTAAAAATATATATAATAAAAATATTGAAAATAATATATTTTATTATATAATATATATTTCAGCTAATAATTATATAGATAATTGGCCAAAAATCAGCCATTAGCATGGAATTTTGTGGATGTTATTTGTTCACTCCGCAGTTTTAAACCTCAGCATTTTCTTCCATTGCTCAGTGACTTGCAATGTGTTCTGTGGTTGTCTGTCTTCCAAGTTAGTCATCAGACGTCCTTGGCAACATGACATACATTTTCAAGTCTATCACTCATGACAGCAGCACAGTGGTTATTTCAAAAGACAGTGACAGCGCGCACACACACACACACACACACACACACATAGTGCAGCTGAGAGATTTTTCCTTTCCTGTGACAAAAATATGATGCTTTCTAATGAGTGCTGGGAAAAAACCGGAGCTGCAGTTTGTCAAATTTTGATGTATGCAACATGGATGCACAGTACAACAAATCTAACTTTATCAATGGTGACAGTAAGGAAATCCGATTCCTGCTTACCTGAGATAGTGGCAGGAATATTGCCGGCAGAACAACAACAAAATGGAAAGAGAATGATTGCTATTTATGGAGATGCTGTTAAAGGCAGTGAAACAATTATATTTTTAAACCAAACATGTCTCATTATTGTTCATTTATGTCTGCTAGTCTTGTTGACATTGCGGTCACGTCAGATATTCATTACATCTAAGTCTGAAGTACAAATCTCATCACTAACATCACCTCGATCAATTTAGTTGTCTGTGTTTTGGTTATGAAATGACTGAATCTAACGCAGCAATGACTGAAGTGTTTTCACTGGGATTCTGGAGTATTCTGCTGAATCCACTTGGTAACGCTGCATCTCGGTTAATAACATTTTTAATGACAAAGATGACTACCGCCAGCTCTATTATTCAGTATGCAGAAGACATGTAATGACTTTCTCCTAATGACTCACCCGGGAGCTTATTGATGTAGGTGTATTTGGGTGTAATAGACAGGAGATGAAAAAGAATATGAAGGGAGATACTTTGATAGGAATTCAGTGTCACTTTCAGAATAACTTCTTACTTGTATACGTGTAATTTTACTCTAAAAAAATGGATATGTTGACAGACAGAAACCTACACTGGCTGTATTGTGCTGCCTATAGGCCATTTTACCAGTGATGGCACCTTAGGGAATAGCTTTCTACTGGCTTAATACAGTATACAATAGCTCAGATATTCACAATAATCTACAGATAATCATTTGTACACAATTCATGTCATTGTGACACTGATAGAGTGTTTTCATGTCCATAAACAGCTTCTCCTTAAGTAGCTTTGAGGCTGATAAATCATCTTATTCCACGCTGGCGGACATACAGCATATTCTGTATCTGCTTGGTTAAGCTCTTCATCTGAGCTCTATGATTTTTACACTGAGGGAAGTATTCCTGAGACTTTTTTTTATGGCTGCACCATTCCATCAAATAGAAATATTCTTGATGTTTTGTGCATAATTTTATACATCTTTGGAAATCACTAGAAGTTAATAGACACTGTCCTCCCAAGAAAGATGACAGCATCAGTTGTTTCCCCAAACGCCCTCACCTGTCAGTGACTAGGCTTGCATCCTTGAAATTTAATCTTTATTATAATAAATGCCCCCGTATTGCTATATAGGGTTACCTGTTCCACTTTATGAGAAAGTTTCACTTACAAAAATGTTACTGAAGAGTGAAAAGAAGAACTTAATACCACTAAGCATTAAATCCAGCTGTCAGGAATCAGCTGATGTAACAGATTTAACAGTGTGGGTAGTCAGCACCTTAAGAGAATATTATACAGAAGGTGATGTTACACTGGTAGGTGTTATAGTGGACTATGTTCCTCTGAACAGACCTGCATAAAGACACTGTTAGAGTGAGAGAATATCCCAAATACTGAACTGTGTAAGTTGTCATGCCATAGTAAAAACATTGTTGAACCCCTCTGTAAATTATTTTTGAAATGGTGAATAGAATATTGACTTTTAGAAAAAAAATCTAGGGTTTTGTATTTATTCTAGACGATTCAGATCAAGGCATTTAAGTCTTTACAAAGGAAGACTCTACATGACTCGCATGACAGGTCTGGACCACTCGTTGAATTTTATTTGTACCTGATGAATGTGACAAGTCTCTTTAAATCACTTGTGCGTATCCTCTCAAGAACAAATCTGTTCTTACAGATGGTTCTTAAATGATATCCAATGTTTGGCTGCAAAGTATGAGTTTGTACTGACTGCTTGTTAAGAAAAACTAGCAAACAAATACAGATGCAGTTTTCTAAAAATTCCTGCAGATTTCACAAGACTCACTTGAACATTTTCTTTAGGCCTGTCTGTGTCAAGAGCTGTACAATGACCTTCTAAAAATGTTTCAGTTTTATACAAAGACCTGGAGAGTCTCCTATGTGCAAGCAAAGTGCATCTCTTGCTGTTGAAGGACATGTAATATGTTCACTGTAAATACTCACACATACACATTTCTCCACATGAACATCTTCAAGACTCCAAAGAATAACTAGATAGTATTTTTTTGTTTTGCAATGAAATACATACAAAAAGATTGCAGAGGGTGCTTTTCATTTGACACTTTAGCTGGTCAAACAGCCTATTATTTATCACTGCTGGACAGGGATACTTCAACAGCCGTGTGTAGAGTCATCTCAGTCATCCGGGTGGTTAAGATGTCAGAGCAAACAGGAACAATCCACTGGATTTGGTGATGTGGAGCAGAAAACATTGTATCCTTCATTTAAATGGTTTCCTATGATGACAGGTGGGCAATCCTCAGTATTTATATCTGTGCAGGCCATGACCCACGACCGCTGCTGGATGAGGATGTGGTGGACGACACCTGCTCACTGTCGTCGTCCTCTGCAGGTGATGTCACTTTTCCATGTCACGTCCCGTTTCCCGGCACTAGGCCAGTGGGCAAGTTGGGAAAATGCCCAAGTATTGATTTTATGGCAGTTGTTAGAGTTGTAACAGAGCTGTAAGCAGCAGACTATTGTTGTAGCACCCATTCAGCCTCCAGCTTGACATACAGTGTATGGTCTCTTTAACAGATTGTCTTCTCTTTCTAAAATATTTTCATCGTAATGTTTGAAAGTGGATTTATTATTCTTTAAATGCATGCACTGAGTCTGGGCCTGATAGATTTCATTCCCCTCTGCAGTGACGTGGTTGTACAAACATTAAAGGGGACATATCATGCTTTTTGTGATTTTCTGTCATTCTTATACTGTTATGATGTTAAATATCTATGTCAAATATGATCATAGGTCCAAAACTTGAAATGAACATATCTAAAAATGCTCTCTGCTCTGAACACTTTGTTTGAGATGCTACCTTTACTTCCTCCTCCTGACAACATCAGATGGTTTGTGCATGCCCACAAATGACCGTCCGTTCAGTTGCCTTTGTGACTAAGGTTATTACTAAGGTTTTTCCATGTTGTCCACTCACATATTTCAGATTGATGTTTTTAAGAAGTTTTCATTTTGAGTAAAGAATGAGAAAAATAGGTGAAATCCTACAACTGTTGTTTGTTGACGCAGCCTTCTAAGCTGCTGGAAGTCTGTCTAGGAGCTAAAACAGCCTATTTCAGACAGAGGCTGAACTGAGTGGCTGCATAAAGGACCAGTATAAGAAAATTAAGGAGATTTTTAAAACTGTAAATTATGTAAATATATACCAGTAGAGCCCCAGAATAAAAATATAGATCTTGAAACGTGCTTGATACGTCCCCTTTAACTACATAGACAATGCGGCCCTGCTGGTGTTAAAGTATAGTATGGAGTTAGTAAGTATGCTGCCATGTTTTAAAAACCACCCTAATCTCCTAATCTTCTTACAGTATGCCTCACACTTTTCAAAAACTGAAAGGTTTCAGTTAGGGACAGGATAGTCAGATGTATTTTGGGTCAGATTTTTCTGTTGACTTTGTTTGTGCTTAACTGTGGGCTTTCAACTCCTGCCATATGTGCTTCTGTTACTGATTTTAGCTATTCAGTTGGAGGATAATGGTGACTGCCTTGTAATGCAAGGCTTGGATTATACTCAGCTGGTGCTCAAACTGAAAGGTGAGAGTACTCTGAGTTTTGTCTATGCCTCAACGTCAAGGACCCTTTCTTCTTTAAAGCAGATAAAAAACAAAATCCTAGGCAGCAAACAGTAATCAGAAATGATGTGTTCAAGTAGATGAAAAACCAGGTTCCAAATGTTACAATTGAGCCTTTAAAACCAGGAATACATACATTGAAGTTGTATACAATAAGCAAATTATCTACTACTATATGTAGTTTAATATCACAGCACTGATACTAAATGCATATACTCAGATGTTGTCAGTAAACATATAAAAAAACAAAGTGTTGTTCACACTTTTTACATATCATTTGTACAATACAATCAAGAATCACCTGAAAAAGTGACATCATTTCCTGTCTGAAATAATAACGCTTGTCTGAATAATCACAGTGAACACATGGCATGGCCTGTGGCTGCAGAGACTCTGCACGGTGCTATATGAAAGTGAAACATTTTCAAAGAGGTTGTAGCATTTCATTGGAATCAAAAATACCTTGATAACATTTTTAAGGAAACACAGGATAGTTTATGAGGTTTATGCTTTTTGACCCACAAATGTACATTTTTTAAAAAAAAATCTTAATTTCTTACAATTTAACCACTTCACCATGCTCACAAGGTCAGGATTTTTACATAAAACAACTGGTGAGGTCATTGTGAACATTTCAAGTTAATACTTGTGATTAAGCATATGGAAAGCTATGCCCTAAAGAGTCGTGACTGTACTACAGCTCCCTTGCTGGTCTTCTGCTAAACTGGTTCTATATCATATTTCCTTCAGTGTGAATCAAAGTAGGTGAAAGAGAACAACGACTTTAATGGTTTTAAATTACAATCTATGACAATAAAACCATGAGCACATAAGGATGTTTTAAAAAAAGATGCTTCTATTGTACTGTTCAGTACATCAGAAAAGGAATGAATCTTAATATTCAGCTGAATTTACCAGCTAGTGTCCAAAGGGGGTATGTTCATCAAAACCCAACTGTGACTCCAGATGCTATATTCTTTATCCCTCCGCCAGTAATCAATACAAGTGCTGAAGTGTGCTCGTTTGTGCCGCTGGGTCATGTTTATTATGCGGTGTATATAGCAGACACAAATCTTGCTGGCGTAAAGAATTCTCTTTGAACAACACAGAGCAGCAGACAGGGATGCTGCTGCCACTCTGCAGTTCAGTGTGTCGGTAAGTACTGCAAAATGTGCTGTGCTCACATACTATAATGGTACAAGGACAGAGCACATATTTTAGGAAAACATGATAATGCCACGGAAGTAGAGATAGAGTTTATGTTGCCACTTAGGGAAGCATGATATTTATCAAGTCAATTTACACTGCAATCCTTTTCCAAAATGGTTGTGATATGAATTTTAATATCGTTTCGATGTCTCACAACTTGACAATTAAATTTGTACTTGTCACAGCATGTGAAACTTTGTGGTCCGGGCTTGGTTAAAAAGGCATTTGTGGTTGCTGAGGACAAAATAGCGATTTCAGTCTTTTTTTTTTTTTTTTTGGACACAATTGTGTAATCCTGCAGAACTTTCACTGCCTGTTTCCTGGCTCAGCATTCACAGACACCTGCAAGAGTCAGGGCAGAAAGCCACAAATGCCATCACCAGAGGAAGTCATTAAGATTGTATAACACCCACTGCAACACCACCACTCAGATATCTTATAGTTATTTTGTGCTATAGGACAGAAAAATCCTTTAGTCCTTCTAAATCTAGGAGCTCATGAAATATTTATGCCACTGGGCAAACAACAGGGCGTGTAATTATCATCAAACACAAGAGTACACAATGGCTGCAATCAAGCCACTTCTGTCTCTCTGTCAGTCAACTCAGGGAAAGGTTAAGTTTCCGTCCTACTCCACTAATTTCTGCTGACCTTTCCAGGGTGATGTCTCAAACCCTGAAAAGTTTCTCCAAATTTCTCAACACTTACTAAATCACTCAAAATACAATCAGCAAAGGGCTGTCTAAAAATAAACAGGCTCCTGATGGTGTGTTTGCAGCACTCCGCCAATGCACAAAAAGGGAGCCCTTAACAGATTCCTCTGAAAAGTGTTGCCTGGATAAGACAATGACACATCCTGACACATTACTTTGACACTAGCACAGATTCAAAGCAGGAGACAAGACTTGAAAGCACAACAAGGTCATGAAAATCCATCTTGAGAGTTTACATGGAGTATTTCTGTTGCTTTTAATGTGTTGATTTCTCTTATGAGACAGCATGATTCAGCATTGCTTGAAAATGTTTTGCATTTTTGCCTCGCTTTGGAGGCAGTTTGTTGGGGAAATGAGGTATTGCAGTAGTTACAAATGTGGGCTGCAGAATTGCCATCTCTGATCAGGACTGAATGCATCACTACACATACAATGAATACTCATTCTGTCTGTTTGAGTGATACTGCATAGGAGTCGAAATTGGGTCAAAAATCGAAAGTTATATAACAGAACAAAAGCTTTTTATGTAGAGCACAAGCATGGTTTGCAAATCGAGTTATGGATTAGACTGGAGATGCACTCACAACCTTTTAGATATAATTTCTCCGACCACGGGTCAGTGAAAGATATCGAGGATATAATTCCTTGTGACAGTATATATTATTGTAAATGGAACCTACAATGTCCTCACCTGGGGTGAAGGGATATTATATTTTATTCAGGACGTGCTTACCAATAATCTTAGAAGATAATAAAATGGAAATATCGCAGCTTTGCATTGAGAAAAAGATTTTAAGACTTTATTCACCATTATCTGCTCCTAATGGGTTATCTCTATCATAATGTTAATACTGTACTGTATTTGTCGGGGCAATTGGAGTTTTTTAGCAACCTGGAGCAGAGTTTATATTCTACAATTAAAGATATACACATAATTGGAACTTTACAAGCTGATTCCAGTATTTTTGACTCTTTTGACTCTTTTGGTACTACAAAATAATACACCTAAATAAAACTTTATTTTAGAAAATAAAACTTACATTCAGTATAACTGACGAGTTAAAGGTAGAGTCAGCATTTCTAATCCAATATACTTTTTGTCAAATT
Organism: Euthynnus affinis; assembly: GCA_029490765.1. Classification (NCBI taxonomy): domain Eukaryota; kingdom Metazoa; phylum Chordata; class Actinopteri; order Scombriformes; family Scombridae; genus Euthynnus; species Euthynnus affinis. The sequence continues at coordinate 18,714,244 of CM055859.1, read as the reverse complement.
CAGCAAATAATCCACTAGCTGTCCCTTCTGTGTGTGCACTGAGAAAGAATCAGGTGATCGTACACAGCACTGGTTCTGCCAACGGGCATGTAAACACAGTGGCGGCTCAGAGTGAGCCACGCAAAAGTAAACCAGCCAGTCAGCAACAGGGGGGTGTTCCTGCTCATACACAGGACAAGGGGAAGTCATCAGAGCTGCTGTCTGTGTGAGGACGTGACAGTCTCCTGTCTCCCATATCCATTGAAGGGTAGGAGTGAGAGAAGCTGTGGCCAATTCACATTGAAAGTGTTTTCTCACACAACAGATGTGCTTCCATTTTATTAAATGTATCAATCCACACTGAATCCAAGACAGTTTCATGGAGACCCACCATGTTTTTTACACTCCGAGTCCGTTTTTGCCATGTTTAGTGAAGCGTTATCTGAGCAAGCAGCTGTTTAAATCACACAAATATACAGGTGTATATGTGTTATACTTATTAATCATATTAATTAATCAATAAATACAAACACTGTTGATTTCTCCCCGTGTGGCCGACAACTATTTTGGTTTGGTACATTTCTGCTGTCAGTCAGCCTGATGAAGGCATTTTGTCTGGCCGCTGTCCTTTCAGCTTCTGGGTAGCTGCAGCTGACAGACGGCTGAGACACTGAACGCTGGTCAAGTGAGAAGTGGGGAGGCCACATAGAGACGGAGAGTGTGGCTGGACTGTTTTGCTCACATGAGAAGAAATTGTTTTTTCCGCATGTGATTAAGTGTGAGAGGAACAGGAGTGACTCTACACTTGATGCATTGCTCTGGATTCATCCATATTTCTCTCTTGGTCGTTGCCTTGGCAACATGCGTCCATGCATTTGGAGGGCAGAGTTTCTGAAGGGGTATGAAGGGAGGGTTGTATTTGTTTGGGTGTTTTGTATCAACAATCTCTGTCCAGAATAACTGACTCTACCTTTAACTGAATGAGTAGAATATGAAATAAAGCGAGTGAATATCAATACTTTTGGCTTCAGGTCAAAATTTTCTGATGGGGGTGAAAGTTGCATTGAGGTTACAAGTGACCTCAGTAAAGTCCCAAATCCTCAGGTGCAAGTGTGATTCCAGGCCAGCTTCTCTGGAGAAAAGCTATTCTTCTACCAGACATAAATATACAACAACCAAAATTATATTATATTACTATATATATATATATACACACACACACACACACACACACACAGTATATATATATATATATATATATATATATATATATATATATATATATATATATATATATATATATACTGTATTTTTAGTAGTATTTTCACATTTTGGCAATACATTTCTTTCGTTAACTCTATTATCTAGTTTCATATTATTCATTTTAAAGTTTTGTGGTGCTTGACTAAATAAATATCAATAAGAATACATATTTACTTCATTCTATTGTAGTGTTTGAGCCTGGAAAGTTTCAGCTCTAGATATTTGGAAGGCAGGACCCAGTTCTTGGCTATAAACCCTGACCTTATAAATAAGTGTCTATTTAGTATCCACACACCACTCAGGAAATGTAATTACCCTCCAGCTGATCTGAATTATTCCTTCAATGTACTCTCCAGCCTACATTTAAGGGCCTCTGAGCTGATTTTTATGACCCAAGCATAATGGCATTGGTCACAAAAGATTTTTTTTTCTTCCACATCACTGCAGTCCTGTGGCAGCAAGAGAAAACATTTTTTTCCCTTTATTGTAAAATATCAGGGTTTATCTTTCTGGAACTTATATACAGTAAGTTATGTTTTAAACATTTCTTATCATCATCCTCTGTAGACAAGCAGCTTCGGACAGAGTTAAGGCTCCAGGAATGGGCCAAGCTGAGATATAGCACTCCTATTATATTACTTGAAGTAGGTCATTTGGACACGAGAAGTATATCAATAGCTGTTACAGACACGTTTATCACATATATTGTCTATCAAGACTTGCTTTGAAATGAACTCTGCGTGATGAACGGTGTCTCTATAGTACCTAGTATAGTATAGACTATAGTATAGTCCTCCAAATTTAATGACCTGACCATGTGACACCAGAATGACACAGAAGAGCATTTTCTAACCTGCAGCCCCTATCGGCAGTAATCGACAGGACAACATCATTTGTTTGTTCTTTCCAAAACCTTTACAAATAACAGTTATAAAATAAAGATGTTTTATGATGTCACAATGCAGTGGTTAAGGTCTGGTTAGATTTAGACACAAAACCTGGTTAGATTTAGGGAAAGATTATGATTTAGGTTAAAATGATCACTTTGTTAAGGCTAGAGAAACATGTGATGTGGGTTAGAGTTACTACTTTCTTAAAGTTAGGTGACCTTTGTCATCCTGGCTATAATAATAACAACAGGGTTAAGGTTAGGAGACTGTCTCAACTTGCAGTTTGAAGTGTAACACTTGCTGTTGGACATGGGAAATGAACAGCAGTCTTCTGTGGAAAAGTCCTCTGTTAGGCTGATATCTGCATCCACTCCAAATGAAGAAGTTGTTGACATAATATACATCATCTGAACTGTCCAACTGCTCCTGCATCTGTCACTCAAATAGGTTGTTTTCAGGCGACTGACGTTACAACTTATTGTGTCGTTTTTCTTGGGAGGACAGTCTCCTTTTGGTAAGATATGCTTTTACTTTGAGCAAACAAGAATATTGTCCAAACACATTGCAAAGAGTTACTGTGCCATCTTCGCAGTCACACTTTCTGCTTCTTATCCAAAGAATAAGCAATGGCCCTCCATCAGCTGCCAGCTTGGAGACGTCCTGTAGTGCCTCTGAATTGAAATTGATTGAAACAACTCCCTCAGTGTGGTTGGAGCATTTTTTGCCCTACGAGGCTGTAGTCAGGACAAATATTATTAAGGTGACCTTCTCTACTTCCTCCCACTTGCGCACTTTATGTGGAGTGGCTGAACAAGGACACGTGTGAGTCGGAACTTATTAGAGAAACAATAAAACTATGGCAACACATTAAGCCTGGGAAATATATATATATATATATATATATATATATATATATATGCCTTTCCTATTTCTTTTTCCTAATATGCATGTGGAGTTTCCATCTTCATGCTGGTGTGCCCACAGTGCTTCTCATTATTCCCACAGCAGTAACAAGACAGGTTAATGCACTTGCTGTCTGAAAGAGTATAACACAGCTGTTTGGTGGTTATTGCTTGGGCAATTGGATGTTTAATGCCCATGCCTTCTTTGGTAGAATATACATAAAAGAGTCAGATTTCAGAAGCATAATAGACTCCCACTAATTACGCAATGTGTTCTCTAAACATAGATCTGAGCAATTTGTGAATCAAAGCAGTATCACCTTCAACTTTTCCTTTTCTGCCATTAACTCCCGCCGCTACACCTCGCTTTAATAGCGTCTCGAGCCACTTTCAACCTCTTCGACACCTACTGTAGCACCTCACCGCTCTCCTTTGTGCCACTGAGGGCTGATGTTGGCAGATCTGTGTGTCAAAATCAAAGAGTGGCAACACTGACTCCTCCACAGAAAAGGCTGGAAAATCAGCTTAGATGAGACAGCTGGAGCCAGGGAGCGAGTGAGTGGGACAGGCAGAGACGGAGGAGACTAAAGGCGGTTTCTTGTGTGCTTTCATAGAAATGGATCTGCAATAACAGCTGGTGACTCTCTGATAAAAGGCAGAGAAAAAAAATGAGAGGAAGAAAAAGCAAGGCGAAAAATAAAGCCTAGAGAAGTTTGTTGCCATTTTGCTGAGAACTTACTTCATGTTTTCTCTGAATCAAGATGCCAAGCCACAGTAAACATTTTGTACTGTGACTGTATAAGGCAATATACATTGATTAATTGCTTTAGTTCTACACAAACCACCTACCATATGTTACTGTTTAGATTCTCCTCATATTGTATTGCTTCAATAAATTCATTACATCCAAAGCAATTAAGCCATTTAGATTTGTTTGTCATTTTTGATAAAGCAATTATTATTTTTCCTCCTGCTAATTTCCATGAATGGGAGCTAAAATAAACCTAAATCTGGCAGGTCAATCACTCTCAACTCTCTCCATTGTTTAACGCAGTCAAGATGATGCTTCTGGATGTGAGTCTTATCTGTGAATGAGCTGCTGTCCTGAGCGCCCGAATCAGAGCTAACACGGAAGAAGTGGTTTGCCAATAGATAAAGAGAAGGAGACAGACAGCTAAATAATCAGCCTGCAAAGGCCTGGCAGTAGAATGTAATTACTGAATGAATGGACAAAGCATCTGTCTTTCTCCAGGCTTCTGGTGAGATCTTTCAGGACGGAGAGCGGGGCGTCGTCGAGGGAAGGGAGGAGACTGAGAAACAGGATAATGTGTGGGGATGCAAAGGGCAGACAACCAACGAGGGCAAGTCTCATCACATTATCTCATCAGTGTTGTACACAGAAATGTAAAAAATGTAAAAATGTAAAATTTGCAGTCAGACCGAAAGTTTGTTTTGTGTGTATTTGTTTAGGTCACACAAATATCTGAATTTGTATCTCTATTTATGTCTGAACCAATCTTCGAACTATTAAGAGTAATTCCGAAGTTAGTCTAAAACTATTCCAGCTGTTGGAAATGAGTAGCAGACAGAGGATCAGAATAGCATTTGGCCATATTGCATGATTTTCCTTAAAAAAAACTAGAGGGCCAGGTGGGGCTTTAGTGTCAGTTATAGAAAAGGAGAACGCTGTTGGCAAAAAAAACTGTAAATCTCTTGGGCATTTTGTACTTTTGAGACAGTTCCTAACATTGTCTCAGCAGTTTCCTGTCTACTGTGAAGTTGCTCAAGATGTCAGGCTTCAATGTGGGACCATGAGGTAAAAATAACACCGGTACAACAGTCAAACTTGATCCTGCATGTACTGCACTACAAGTCTGGTGAACACTGGCGGAAAGTTACTGAGGATTTGAGGATGAACCCAAATGCCTGAATATTGAACGTAAAACTATGTACACTTCCTGATGTTTAACCTATTTGTTTACATTTTCTACCACTATTATAGCTACCACTATTCACATTGCAACAGTCACCTGGATTACTTTGATATTGAAGAAAAAAAGGCTGATTCTGAGGATTATGAGCCAAGATCTTTCTAATATTTCTGAACAGATTTATGAACATTTATCCTCAAAGAACAACAGAAATCCAAATGCCTGGGTATTTCACTTTAACTGAGATATAACTGGCATATGGACAAATATGACAGCAAATATGCTGATGCTGTTATGAGTGCATTATCTCTTCATATCCAATTTGTAGTACTGCTAACTGTCTGTTTACCTTTATTCTTACTTAGAAATCCTGCTGGTCTGTAATTTTATTTGAATCAATATTTTCAAGGTCTAAAAAAATTACAAATTTAGTTTTCAGACACCCTGAGCTACTGTGTTTATGACTGACAATGCAGTATACTGTACTGTTGTCTCTTCATTACTGTCTTGCTTCAGATTTGGACAAAAAAACAAACTGTACCATGTGTTGAACCAGACAGCTGAGTGCATCAGGTCTATTTGTTCTGTGTGTGTCTGAATGAGGTTTGCACTCTCCAGCTGGTTATGAACTCTCCTAAGTGGTTTGTTTTGTATCAGAGAGGTGGAAGACTGTTTGGCTTTCATCTAAAACTATTCAGTACTACAGCAGTGAATAGTGTTCCTGAGATACCTCCAAAGTCCTTACAGACTGTCAGCTTGGCAAACACACATTTCTGACCCATAACTCTTGGAAAAATAATAAAAGCTAAGGTTCAAGTTTTTACGGTGACATTTCTTTCAGTATGAGTCTGTCACTTTGTGGTCGTGTGTTGATTTTTCTCCTTTCAACAAGCATTTCTATCCTACTACTATTGCTTCACACATTTGCATCCTATATTACTTCCATTCTCTTAATTGGAAGCTGGAATTGCTTTTTAAATTGTTTCAACTTGCATTGACTGACCTAATTAGTTCAATGATTACACTCCCTGGGAAGAGATCCTTGCCTAAATGATGTGACTAATTTGAATGAATATTTCAAACCCATGTCTGCAATTAATGTCATTTACATATGTAATGTGTCTGCTTGATTACTTAATTATGTTTGTATTCCCTGATGATGTCAATGACAGGTGTCTTTTAGAGTATAGTATAATAAGAAGAGTCCCAAGCAGATGTCCTAGTTCATTCAACTCTTATGGATGTTGCACCACATGCAGAAACTGTGGCTCTACTTGCATTACTGAGCTGTTGAGCTCCTGTGGCTTGCGACAACTTTACATCTACCCCTGACAAATATATTCACTGTCAACCACTGACATGTCAAAAAGTGACAGAAGTGGATTTTCCTTGCAGTTAGTTCCCCATGGCTGTGAAAAACGAACAGAAAAAGAAATAAAATAAAATTACATAAACTTAGAATCTTTCTTCTATTTTAGTTATCTAGTCAAACAAATTTAGACTGTTGTTGTGTCAGAAACACGGGGCATATGTACTAAAAGTGATGTGGTACAGTAGGTGTCTTGGTTTTCAACTATTATTGTGATTAACATTTTTAATTTAAAAGCTTTTAGTCATTTAGTATTCATACATGCTAAATTATCTACTCAAGTTGCATTTTGCAATACAGTTTCATTTGTTTCAATGCATTTTTTTTTTTGGAAAGATTTTCAAACAACTGAAATGACCTCAAATGACTCATATGTTTAGGAGTTGTAGCACAGTAAGCTTTTCCTCCCCCACTGGGAGCAACATGCTCTTAATGGAATAGTTTAATATTGTAGGAAATACACATATTTGCTTTCTTGAAGAGAGCTAGATGAGCACATCAATAGGACTCCAATATTTGTAAGTTAAATATAAGGCCACATCCAGCAGCTGGTTAGCTTAGCTAAGCACAAAGTCACTGCACTGGCCGAGAAATAGTCCAGCACAGAACCCCCCATAAAACTAAAAATAAGCTGTTTTTTTCAGATATTAAAGAAACATAATATCATGTGTTAATTAGGGATCTTGAGAGGTGCTGGTAGGCCTTAGCGTTTGGAAAGAGCCAGGCTAGCTGGTTCCCTATTTTTAGTCTTTATGCTAAGCAAAGATGACTGGCTGCTAGCTGTAGCCTTGCAGTATATTCAACAGACAAACACTCTATTAGTATCAATCTTCTCTTAACTATCAGCAAGAAAGTGAATAAGTGTATTTATTAATATGTGGAACTGTTGATTATGCTCCCAAATTTTGTGAACATGCAGATGGACAAGGTTGGATTACCAAATGGACAAGCAGGCAAATGCCCTATAGCCCCAGATGTTTAGGGTCCCAAAAGGCCCCAATTTCACTGTGTTACTTTAAATAACTGATTAATAAAAACTCAAATGGAAAGATAACCCAGTTTTGCTAATCATGCAAGCTTGTCTTGTGTCAATATTTAGTTTTAATGCCTTTAATTTTAGTTTGAGTGATTATAATTTTGCTTACATGGCATTATAATTGTAAATAAATTGGTTTTTAATCAATTTATAACCAAACAAAGGTGGGGCTGAATGGAGGGCCACAGCTAATTTCTGCCCTGTGGCCCCCTAGCAGCTAAATCTGGCCCTGATGATTATACTTGTAGCTTTGGTTTCCAACTTGTAGGTCAGAAACCTCATGAGACAATTAAGAAGATAGAAAATCAAGAACAAATAGACATTCATTAAACATATTCCTCTAATCCTTGCTTTTTTATTGTGAATTATTGGATGAGGCATTCTTCAGGCTTCTAACTTTGATGATGAGTCACAAGTAGACATTGCTTTAAGAGGTCACAAGTCAAAAAGGTTGGGAATCACTGGTTTATAGGATATGTAGATTCAAACTGAAAACTCTTAACTGTGTTTTAAATGTGCTACTCTCTCTCTCTCTCTCTCTCTTTCTCTCTCTCTCTCTCTCTCTCTCTCTCCCCCCCTCTATGTTTTTAAGCTGCAATGTAATGCATGTAAACATAAATCCAGAAAAGATTACCATAAAGATGTGGATGAACTATAAGTAAGTATAATCAATATCCTTCGATAAGCAACTTGATTGATATAGATTCAATATCATAAATCAAAGATTTGTTTGCAATAAAAAAGGAAAAAGTCTATAGCATGTCTTTGCAGAGTGATGAGTGCAGGCCCAGGATGTTTGTGAGAAGAAGGGATGGAAACAGTAGTAAAGGCTGTAATAGCTGCTGGTATCTGAGAGTACACACAGCAATGAGCTCCTTGATTTCCTCTGATGTCAAAACCTGGAGAAAAAATCAATGTGAAGAATGAAGCCTTATTTACACATGCCACCTGATAGACTGTGGCTCACTGCAAGATGTCAACAAGCTATTAATGTTTCAGGAGAAGATTGCTTTTCGAGGCTAAGTGGGGAATTAAATGATGGGAGTTCTTTTTTTACCCATGAACACATTGGTGAGCAGAGCAACATTTTAGCGAGACAGATGTTTTTGTCTTTTTTTTTTTTTTTTTTTTAACTCAGATTTAGCTCAGAGGGCGTCTGTAGCCTGAGTGTAATCAGACAGGCATTTGCCATTCTTAATCTCAGTCTGGTTTGTGTGCAATCCTGTTCGGGATGCGTAATTGCACGCACACAAACACACAAGGGGGATTATCGCATATGGGTTGGGCTCACTTTGCATCACATACTGATAAACCAAGAGATGAGAAGATGGTGATAAAATGTAAGAGGGGAAATAGAAAATTTCTGCATTATGCTCAATTTGCTTCTCCCAGTTGGTAAACGTTCTGCTGAACAAAGTGACATACAGAAAACATTTAAATGACTATGTGAACCTGAATGAACCCCCCCCAGTCCGTCCATATGCTGTAGTCAGTTAAGGATTCCCTGTCAAGCTCAATCAAAGTTTGAATGTGGACGAGAATACATTTTTGCCATCACCAACAGTCCCTCACTACCCCTGAGTGAACCGTTTGTTGAGAGAAACATAAAAGGTTTGCTCGGTGGACATGTTTTTGCCCCCAGGGGTACACAAACTCAATAGCTAGCTATAGCTACAGGTAGCTAGCCGTCTCTCCTTGAGTGCACCTGTGCTTTCCTAGTGGCAGACACTGAAAATTGAGGTCATGATCCTCGTGAGTATGTGAGTCAAGATGCCTCTGTGTTGAAATATCTCTCATTTTCTCTGTTTCAGGGTACATTTCCTTGCAATATCTATTTGTGATATTTCTAAGTATATAACCTTTCTCTTTCACTGATACACAAAATATAAATGATATATTCCTATTGTGAATTTACAGCTCTTTTTCTGTACAGTTCAAATTCTTTCTCTGCTTCTCTCCATGTACATCTTCCTCTGTAGCTAATTCTGCAATATTGCATCAATCATTGTGTATTAATATCTTTTTCTTTACTCTGTGTTACACTGACTAGGATAACTTTTAATACTTAAACCAAACAGAGTGCACCAGAATTCAATTTCGAGTGTAGTAGTAAATAGTCGGGATACCAATGCAAATGAGAGATGACATTTTTCTAGTCCTTAGCTTAATTAATCATAATAGGTTATTGTTTGTAGAATGAATTTCCCAAAATAGCTAATTTAATCCACTTGTAATTAAATATATAACATAATTATGCATGCAAAAGGTTAAGAGATTTGAGTACTTTTTGAAGCCACAGTAAGCTCTTATTAAATTTAAGCTCTAGGCGAGAGTGTAGTGTAAATACATCTGACTTATCAGTCTAAATCACCTTAATATATTGTGCTGAAAAAAAGGGAACCATCCCACCTCCTTAGTTTGAATTCTGTAAGTAAATTAAGGTTTGGTGTCATGTTCAGTCATAGAAAAAGACTAATTTAAACTTGATATGAAGTCCAAACTGTCTCCTTAACAACAGGAGAAAGTGAGCAGCCTGTCCAGTCAAAGCAAACCAACATGAAACATTTTACTTTTCTCCTTTGGTATCTTTTATATAAAATGATCACAGACTGTCCAGGCTGGTGATCATTAGTTGGTATGCTAACATGATGTGACTCCTTTTCTGGATGTAAACTTCAAAGTTTTAAAACCTCTGACTCCTGTTTCTGGCTGTTTTAAGAAAACAAAAAAGTTTCTTTATGCAGATTTAAATAAAACAACATCCTCCATTGTTAACAGTTCTGCAGTTATAGCTGTTACTAAACCGCAGGTATCATGTCTTTTGAAACCATGAATCTCAGTGTGTTGATGCATCCATGGCTGGTCACAAGCAGGTGAGAGACAGCTGAGGCTAGCAGGACGACAGTGAGAACAGCTGATCCCTGCAGAACCAGCTTGGAGCTGACCCAGATGAGGACGCTCCACTGTAATCGTGTCCCTGAGGTAATCTAGGCAGGACATTATCTGCTTCGCTGCTTCTCTGCAGCATCTGGAGGGCTCCGCCACCTGCTCTGGAAGGCCTCACACAACTCCTCTGCCTCTTTTTATTTCAGGTTTGTTTGTTTACTTTTCTCTCCTGGACTCAGCGAACATCACACAGCCACTCCGACATATCAGATATGTGCCCGAGAAGCACAGATCAAGTTGTCTTCTTTGTTTGTCTGAACATGCGTCCTTGCACTGAAGACACTGAGTTCTGACAGTGATTCTTATCAATTATTTAAATGTAATAAAAGCCCTGCGCTGTTATTGACATAAGGAATGCTCAACTACTTATCTAATAGCAAACAGAAATGATCTCCCAATTAAATGTTTCCCATACACGCTTATTATTTTCATGCCATAGCCAGTTCTAAATTGCCAGTACTGACTTTTGTATCACAATGTTAAATTAATTAAGTACGCTGTATAGGTTGCCTCTGGCAACCAAGAATGTTATTAATTATTTAATTCAAAATGCAATCAGCATTTAAACTCTAAAACCTGTAGTACCTATCTTTTAACACTGATTTTTGTGCCCTTTGTTTCTATTTGATCTGCTGTGTATGTTTTGGTGCCTAATTTATGTTTCAGTGAGCTAAAGACAGTTGGTCACCCTGGTGGGAGTAAATAAACCCATTTTCTATTCTAAGTAGTTGATCAGCTTGACTTCTCATGTGACATTACTCACGTTACTACACGTTTCTACAACTCTGCTTTATCCTGAGTGGTCAGTACTGAGAAGAAATAAGATATATGAATGAATGAAAGCTCCTGGCATATCAGAGACCTTAAAAACATTTTCATAAATCTGAAATGGTATCGGGCAAAAATGGTGATGTTTTTCTGTCCCAAGGATTGAATAAATAATAAATCAATAATAAAGAAAGAAAAGTTTTACCATATAATAGTTTTTTTTCAAAGTCAAATACTACAAAAGCTTGACTGCCTCTGTTAGATTCTGCTGTTCTTTGCCTACTAATGCATGTCTGTGTGAGATGTTTATATACATGTACACTGTATGATATGCATGATGTTTTATGGAACAATACTGAAGCATTCTGTAACAACAGTTCAGCCACATTTCTATATATATGTATATATATACATATGGTATATACGTGGACCTATTCGAGCAGAGGCTTTCCATTATTTCCAGAACAGAGCAGAGACTGGCAAGTCATCTTTAGTATGGTCATCTTCCTGCCTGAGGGTTAAACTTTAATGATGAAGCTCAGCAGACGGATGTGAAAAACACGTTTTAATATGCCAAAAAGTTAAATGTGATGAAACAAGCTTGTGCACCCACAGTGAGTCTCACCATTTTCTAAAATTACAGTTTAATAATAGAGGGGGTTTGAGGGGAAGATGCTGCTGCAGAAAATGCCATGATGTGAATTAATAATGATTTACTCTCGTCTAAGATGAGAAACAATACACATAGGTTTCAGGGATAACAAAACAGAATCTATATGTAATCTGAAAACTAATTTGGAATGTTTTGATCCCATGTGATGCTACTACTGAATGTAATTTGATGAACAGCGTGATTAGAAAATTGTATTGAATATGTTAACTCGACCTGAAACAGATGTGGCCTGGAAGCAATCAGGTTGGCTGGATCAATATCTGAGCACTGAGCTGATAAAGTAGTGAAACAGCATGAACTCTTCTTACTTTCTTTTGTTAACAAACTGGCATAAAAGTGATGTTGTATACATTTGGATCCATCTGCCTTTTTGGCTTTAGGATGTGCTTTTTGACAGACGTTTATCCAACAACTTTATTTTCTTCTAAAGCTAGAAAAAGTAATTCCTCTGTAAGTTTCTCTGTCTTGTTTGCTAGTTTTTTAACCAAAGGTCAAATACTGTAAAATAATATTCATTTACTGTGTTAGTTAAAAGTCCCTGATTTCTAACTTCAATAAATGTCTCTATTAACATCTGTACGAGTCACAAAAAAAGACACACTGAAGATCAAATGTTAATTAAATGAAATAACTAAAAGGAAACTTTGATCTAAATTTTTGAAAACACACTCAGGTCTCAGCATGTCAGAGCAGAAGACTCATTTATGTGATGCACTGTAACTCAAATGGTTCCCATAATAGACAATGGAAGTCATTCAGCCTGACCCTATTCTCCAGATATGGGTTTAATTGCCCAGAATATGAAGTGTGAGATCCCCTCACTTATCAAATTAACAGCTCAGAAAAGGACAGTAAAGTACTTAACACTTGTTTCAGCAGGATGAGTCGTGGAAAATGTAAGCTGTTTATCTGTTAAAAGGAGTGGAGCAGGAAAAGAATGCCTCATTAAGAGAGTAAAACATGATTTTAGTTTAGGTCTTTTCACAGTTTCAGTTTGATTTCACCTTTATAATCTCTCTAAACAGTGTCCTTTGACTGCCCAGCTTCCAAAAATACAGATGAAAGAGTTGATAAAAAATCTTTAGCTCATTTGAGTTGCTCCAATTGATACTGTGTGCTTACAGCAATTAAGCTTTAGAAGCAGCAAACAGAGATTTGTGAACTTTTTAGCTGCCGGTTGTACCTCTCTGTTGCCTGCAGGTACTACTCTGGGTTGAAATACTTACACACAGAAAACATTTAATCTCTACTTTAGCCTGTTCAGCCTCATAAAGACACAGAATTGAGCATCAATCAAAGATAATGCAGTAAAACACAGTGCTCTTTGTAATATAGATGTAAATACAACATTATTTATCAGTAGGCCTGAGTATCAGGTCACAGTCAAAGAAGCTAAATACCATTTTAAGTAGGTATAGTGCATTAATAATGTAGACATGAACAAAGTATAACAAATGTTGCTGCTATACTACCATTATGATGTAAAGTAATATAGCTAATTTCATTATAATTTGCTATTTCCTAGATTGACAGGGATGATGGATATGAAGAGGTGATGTTAAATAATGGATTAAATGAGATGTATAGTGATAAATCTGAAAGTGTAAACTTTAGATTGACTTTGTAGCTACTCTATTCAGCTGATGTTTGCTCATAAAAGGGCCTTTTACACACAAAGAAATCATTTACTTGTGCGTGTTCATGGAACAAAAGGGCCAATAAACTCAGTGAAGCTCCTCTACTACTACTGAGAACTTGTTTCAGACTCCCTCTAAACATTTTAAAGTGGCTGAGGAAAACCATATTTAGAATTTGCCTCTGAAAATGAGTTGTAAAAACAATTACATCTTGACTTATGTTCTTTTCTACATATTCCTCATGTTCTTTAGTTCACGTTTTGCTTGTTGAGTATGAAAGGAATGTCTACTAAAACTTTGACTAACAAGCAAAATACAGCAGAAGATCCAGCTGTGCCTATAACATGTATCTACATTACTTACAGTTTCCATACTGTGTGCTACGAATCCAACATCCTGTAATAATTACACAAAATGTGTATAAAAGATGCAATATGTTGCATGTTAATTATGTTTCAATTTGTCCAACTCTGTCATGCTGAAACCTAAACTGCTGTTTTAGTCGAAAGGATACAATTGATAGACAAAGCACTCCCTCACTGCATAAACAGTTACACTCAGATTAACAAGCATGCATGCAAACGTGCACGTCCTATAGTTAAGCACATGCTTAGTGTACACAACTTGCTCTGGTGAGATGTTTTATTCATGGTAGCAGAGGTATAGCCACACATGAGCTATCATATTTCTCCGCAAGTCTCCTGAGCAGGTCTGGCTCGGCCCAGATAACAGGAAACCTGCCTGGAGGGGAGACACAACACCGCAGGACGTAATAGAAGCTATCATAATGCTTAGCAGGAGAGATGTCCAGGAGCTCGTACTGTGGCGGCGTGGCAGAAACACCTCTCAACTAGGGACGTGAGGAAATGTCCATGTGTCATGTTGCAGTGATTTGAGGTTTGAAATCCAATGAATGCATGGGTTTTAAATGTTTAAACCTATGTGAACTGAAGGTATGTCAGTGAAGGTGTTTTACTGAAACCTTACAAGACTACTGTTTACATACTGTGAAAGCTGGTTGTTTGTTAGCTGTCCATTCCGCAGAGCTAAACAGGAAGAAAGTGCCTTGAAGAAGTTGTTGAAAATATGATCTAAACACTCTGAGATGCTGTCATTTGATGTACTTAATCATTGAAGCAGTGGAGTCGTGTTTTAGATTTGTAAAACTTTGATGAAGAATCAAATTTAATCAGATCAAATCAGTGACAGATTGAGAGATGTTCCTTGAACAACTGTGTGAAGGCATCTTTTATATATGCAAGACACAGTGGCTCTGGTACTCTGGTTTAAATGTGGGAATTTAATGACAGCTCTGTTACTAAGGGGGCCTGCGATACACCCATACACTGAATCTTCAGACTATAAGGCACAGTATGCATTCCTGACAGTTTTGCAGTTCCATTAAAATCTTTGCTGTAGCTTTTTATCTACATCCACTTTATAACCTGCATAGATTTAACAGTAGACAAGGAAATCAATACACGATAACAGCTTTTCAGTACATAATAAAACATTTTAAATCGATTGCTCTAATATGTTTACCTAATTAAAAATGGAAATTTACCTAACCACTTTTGCATTCAATGTTTATTAATATTCCATGTCACCACTTTATGATTATGATCCACCATGGCAGCCTGTTTAATGACACTGAGACTTAACAGTCTATACTCAGATTTAATGGTCCAGTCTCATACATTTTATAGGCCTACAATATTATACTGACAAAACCTGTGTTCTGTTAAACTGAATACATATGGACCCAAGTGAAGCAAATTGATGAGATCTCAAACACGAGCTGAACTTATTTCTCACAATGATGAGTCAAAAGTAAAACCAGCGATTTGGGTTACAGAGAAATAATTTAGATCTGTCCAAAATAAGTCAAATAAGACTTGTCTACTTCAGTTTAGTTCCAATACTTTTTTGAGTAGAGACTCATCCCCTCCAAGACTTAACTCAGGAAGTTTCCTCTACACGCTGCCATGGACATGCAGCAATGTTACAGTGGCTCAAAATGATCATGTCACGGAAGATAACACTCAGCAGAATAGCTTGCAAAACCAGAAAACACTAGAAAGTCAGTTCAGTAACTAACTGCAGACAATGTCCTTCTCTAAGACAGGATGATATCTATTTACTCATGTTTGCATTTCCTGCAGCACACCGATAATCTGAAGTTAAACCTGCTTCTTGAAGGATTAATTCACTCTAAGTCCTCTTTCAGTCCTGTCAGTAGCTCTATTCATTTCCTACAAAATCAGATTTGACAAATCCAAGAGTATTTATGAATCTAGGCCTACAAAAGCCGATTTGAGTTTGTCCAGCAATAAGGAGGGCACTTAAGTGTAGCACAATAATTTGCTTATGACATCTCTGTAGTGCAAACTGGGGTTATCCTAATTATTTTCCCAACTACTGACTTGGTGGCATACTGCAGAGACGCCTGCTGCAGCAAAGAAGCCGAAATTGTTTTTTTTTTCTTTCTTTTCTGCCCCTTCAAGTCGATATATGGATAGAGTTTGGATGTACTTTATCTGTGGAAGATCATTACAGTCGTTACAGTGCATCCTTTCGGACCTGAATGTAGCTACTTACATTTATTCCTCAGCTGCGACGGCTTGGTTGTTGGTAAGGAAGAACTCAAAACAAAGAAAACATTGTGATCAAATGCTTCTGATTTCCAATCCTTGTTGTTGAATTGTTGATCACATCTCTTGGTTTTTTGTTTAATGAAGCATTACGGTCAAATCGATCAGATCAGGTAACCTTCAGATAACATTGATAAAGAATGCCATCTCTAAGGAACAATTTGGCCAGCCTTATAAAATAACACGTCAGCCACAGGTGCATATTTCTGTCACCTTATTCTTTATTGTAAATACAGAAACGTGTCACTCATCCACTCATATTATATACCTGCAAAAGGGAAAATGTCTGTTCATCCTCGTTGATACAGAAAACAAAAACGCATTGAACTCCCCCAAGAATCAAAACTCCCTTTGTCCACCCAGCATCATCTATTCAAAAAAATGATAACATCCAAAAATACTTGACACTGACACCAGCAAAAGTATAATGAAATCGAAAAAAAGAGAGAAACACAAAAACAACAAACCTGTGAGCTCAGCTGCAAGAAAAGTAGCACGTTAAAACGTCATCGGGCTTTAAAAATGACTCCTTCTTATAAAGAAAAGAGGAACAAAGTAAAAGCAAGGGTCTGACCGGTGGTCTTCACCGAGACATGAAAATCACAAAACTCGAAGGCAACAAACAACACTGCAAAATGCAAACCAAAGCATAGCAACAGCAAAAGTCGACAGAAACAAAAAAATAAAAATGTTTCAAAACCACCAATAAATGTTTCAAAAATCTCAATACTGACAAAAGCTGCTTGGTTTCGACCCTCGAAACAAAACTGCAAGCAAGTAAAGGCTTTCTCAAGACCGATAACGCACCCGTTTACCCTCTTGGGACTCTCGATCAGAATAACTGCATGCTAAAAACTTGAAGCCTGGATGTGAAAAACGCTCAAAACCACCATGTCAATGCTCAATTCAAACACCAGCAAAAGGAGGAAAAATAAAAAAGGGGGCAATTAAAAAGACAAAAAATGCTTACAAAAAAAAGCCATTGGAAATGTACTCACCGAGCGGGAGTAAAATGTTGCAATAAAAATGTGATATGGCTCAAAATACAGTATGGCGGTGCAAGCCGAAATGCTGTGCCTTTTCTCTAGATCTCTGCCTCCAGTTCTGTCATGTGACTGATTCAGCCCCGGCTTCCAGCAATGAGAGACCAGTGTTGAACAGCTGATCCTGAATGCTCTCCTAACGGCTTGGCTCTCTCCAAAAGTAAAAAGAGGTAGTCCTTATCATCCCACAGTTATGACTGAGCTGCTTGTGTGTTTCTCTTTTGCTTTTTTTTTTTTTTTTTTTTTGCTTTTTTTTTCTGTTTTAAAGATGCAGAGCTCACTCGGTGTCATCGCCGCGGCGGGATCCAGACATGCTTTCATTTCAGATGAAGCATGCAATGCAGGTTTCTGCTCTTAACGAGAAATCAAGGGATATAAGGGTGGGTTATTATACTGGGGTTAGTCAACGTATGTGCGTGCATGAGGCCGATTTAGGAATAACAAAAAACGGCACCGTACTGGTAATATCACGCAGCCCTGTCCATAGTGCTGAAATGTATGGGGGTAGGACAAATAATAAGCAACAGTATCATAGTGTTAGCGTCGCCCTGCTCTGCCCATGGTGCTGAAACTGGGGTAGTGCAGAGCGCTGAAGACAAACCATGGTTTCACCTCTGTCTAATGTTCTACCACTGAGGGAGTAAAGAACAATTTAGAACAAACAAACAAAGATGTCATATTAACACTCAGCCCTGTTCGTGCTGCTGAATCTTAGGGAATAAACCATAATTTAGACCAGTATAGTACTATGTGTGAAATCACTCCCTTGTTTACTGCTCACTACACAGAGACTTCTATGCAGAGGACTATACAGTATAGTGTGTCAGATGGATGAATAAAACAACATTGAGAGACTTTTCTTTAATATGGCTTTCATTTCAATTTGCATTTAATTTTGTCTGCACAATGCATGATGCTATTTTGCCAGCGGTATTATGTTTGAGTAGTTTGAGTCTATTAAATAGGTTTTAATAATTCTCACTTGACATTTGGATAGCACTAAAACTTGCTGAGCGAACTATGGAAGTGGAATTTAATAGTGAATTGTGAATGGTTTCAGATACAGACATATTCCTAATAACACCCAGCCCTGTCCATGGTGCTGAAACAGAGGGAGGACAGAACATTGAAGATAGGGATTAGTATCTCCACTGTCTACGGTGCTAAACATACAATTATACTTTTTACATCACCCAGCTCTGTCCATGGTGCTGAACATTAGCGACTGTAGCATAATTTAGACCAAACATCAGTATAATGGGCTGTGTGACATTGTTTACTTTTTCTCACTAGGCAGATGAATCTATGTAAAGGAATATGTAATGTGCAAAATGGAAAAACAGCTACTGGTTATTCCTTTCATCTGACATTTGTTTAAATTTGTATGATGGTGGCTAGCTCTTGTTTCCTGAACATATATTGTACACAGGTTTTTTTATGCAGCACTGTGGAACATTTTGAGTCTGCAACATAGGTTAGCCCATAATCATTCTCACTAATTCACAAATATATTTGGTCAACATTACAAAATGGCATACACACTGTAAAGGAGACTATGTAGTGAATAGTGAACAATTTTGGACACAGACATATTCATAACATCACCTGTCTCTGTCCAAAGCGCTGAAACTGGGGGCTTATTGCAGAATTTCAGGGAAACTATCAATGGTTTCATGCATTTAACATGAACTACAGCCCTGTCTGTGGTGCTGAAATGAAAAGCTTATTGCATGAATTAAAGCAAATTATTATAAGTCATGTGAATCATATAACTAACATCACCTAGCCCTGTCCATGGTTCTGAAGCCAATGAATTGTATGATTAAATACAAACAATCAACAGTGTCATACAATAAACATCACCCAAAGCCCTGTCCATGGTGCTGAAACTGAGGGAACATAGCATAATTTAGAACAGCAACAAACAACACTACCATACATTTTATGTTGTACAGCACTGTCCATGGTGCTGAAACTGGGTTGTCAGTGTGTCTTAACACTTACTGCTCAGGCATCATGGATAAACACTTCCTGTTTTTGTTATTTCTTTCTTTCTTTCTTTTTTTGGTCCAGAACCCAAAGAGGTGATTCTGTGTGGGAGCTTTTAATTGTATTTTGGATACATGGTGCCTACGTGATTTTCTGTAAAACCCACACTCATTTGTTAAATAAATACACCTGAGAAACATAGGTTATTGCTGATTGCGCCAGACAGGAAAGTAATAATGTGTTATTGATGCATTAGCGTCTGACTGCAGTTGTCAGACAAAATTCATACAAGTTCATGTAACACACAGCGCTGGAGACAACTGTCACCATTCATTCATCATAACCATGGTTGGTGCACTGTTTCCACCTTAAGCACTGTCTAATTTAATTTTCTTTTCAGATCACATCCAAGCCTTTGGGGAGGCACAATGTAAAATGCTTTACAGTCTCTAAAAAATACATTGGGTGTCCAAGAACAGTGATCCAAGTTTCCTTTAAGCAAAATCTAGCACCTTTATAACTGAGTGTGTTTACCTTTTTTTTCATTTAATCACCAGAGTCATTTTGGCAACATATTGTACATCATTGTTTTTTTCTACTGTATCTCATTTGCTGTGATATGTCATCATTGTCATAGCACATTGGTCCTTGTGCCTATAAACTAAACTTGACGGTCAGCGCGTTGCTGTGCAAGACATGTCGGACTGTAATTGTCAATGCCTGGGGGTGTTCATGACCTAACTCACTGTCAATAAGGTTATTCAGAAAGCTGCAGAGGTCTTACTTAAGACTTGGATAGTAAAGAGATAGGTGCCAAAACATGGACTGAGCAGAGGTGACAAAGAACATGATGCAATTAAACTCCAGCCAACATAATTCCTTGTAATCCAATACCACACTCTATCATAAACTCTGACTAATTCATGACATTGTTATTGACGAACAGGCATTTTCTTTAATCAACCTTTCTCTGAGTTTAATGCTGCATAACCTTTAATGCATGCTGTGGGAGATATATACCTGGTAAATAAATAATTTACATTCCACTTGACATGATTCATACATATGTGACCATAAACACAGGAGATGCTCATGTTTACTGCGATACACACCCAGCTTTCATGTCTGTGTGGTTTATCAGCCATGGTGATGCATCAAGAAGAGACTTGCTAGGTTAAAGGAACGCCCTTTATGAATATCTGAAATGAGAAATATCAATCATATCAACCTTTTGACATGGTGGGACTCTTTCTGTGCCACCAGCACCACTGATACAGCCATAATAAACATCAAGAACATACATATTTTCTATTAATTTCTTTGCTAACCTGGATCTCAGTGTTTTACAAATTAAATAAGACATAAAGCTTAACAGAATCATAATTCATTGCTTGGTATGAAATCCTCATTAGCACAGCACCATGCAAAAACTACACATTGCCGTTGGCCATAAAGATCCAATCAGAGGCAGAGCTCAAAACATGTGGGCTTTTGGGCTTTTCCACGTATCCAGAGTGTTTCCTCTTGAGGTGCATTAATCAATATTTGTTTGCACATTATTTATAGGTTGGAATAAATTTAAAATACAGAAATTAAGAAAAGAAAGAATAAAACTTATTAAAATTTATGACTGTCATGGAAATTCAGTTATCCAGGTACGTGTTATGATGCTAAGGTGTTGATGTCCCCTTTTTCCTTTCTTTGCTTGTGTGTGATGTTTTGTGTTAAATCGAATGAACCTTCTATAATGTTCACACACATGCTCATCTCCTACACAACTGAGGCTCACTTCAATGTGTGGCAGAAGTGCATGGGATCCTGTGGCAATACAAAAAAAACTATGGACTGAATTAATTTCCTTTATTAAGGCAATGAGAGGATTTGCATTCTTTAATTACCATTTTGTGAAGGAGACTGCAGAAATCATGCTGGATATTTTAATCAAAAATAAATGGAGTGTGCACACATAACTGTAAGGGGATTTAATGCTCATTACAATCAATGGGTTACATTTATAAATCCCGAGCTTGAGGTGGAAGGATTATATCAAATAATAAAAATGAAAATACACTTGAAAACCTTTTTTGCATTACATCTGTTTGCTAATATCAGCATTGAAATATGGATTTTATTTGAATCATTGCAGGGATGGTTTTTTCACCATTATGCATATTTCAGAGGTTGGAGTTGTGCGTGTGTGGGCCAGGTCAGTTAGAAAAATGTCAACCAATGCATTTTAGGTATCAGTCTCCCATCTGTTTTTGTGGCACCTTCATTTTCATTCCATCCTTTGTCCCTGTCAATGGCTGCACTCTGTCCAAACTGACTGACCCACAGCAGCCTGTTGGGAGCATGCAGGGGGCTTACTGACATGAATAGCAGTCACCCTGCAGAGAATTTTCATGTTCTGGGGTCTTATAAATATGTATACTGAAAACCAACAGACTCTGGAGCCATCTAACTGTTAGCAGTTTAGGTTTGAAGACTTACTGTAGCCATAGTTCAATTAACTATCAAACAAACAGCTAGTTCTTTTATTCATCTAAAATGTTGTAAGCCATATTTTATCACATACAGTATGTATAGACTTTAAGAGATTCAGAAAAGTATTGTAAATAAGATAATCTGCAAGAAGATTGATAGCTTCTACCAGCATTAAGGCCTGGCCAAAAGTTTGTGCCAAAAACAATTCATTCTAATGGAAGTGAAGTAATTAGTGGATTCACTTGTGGAGGCAAAGTAAATCTGAAATTTTCTGTTAAAAGTTGAACTTTGGAGAACTTCTACCTGGAAATTCACACCATTGACCAACAGAAAGCCGTCTTGACAGTGATGACCTTTGAGAGAATGAAGAGTCAGTGAGCCCAAAGAGAGGAAGCTGTGGTAGCTTATTACTGTAGCTTTGTTGCACCTTCCACTTTTATTCATTCCTCCTCCATGGGGTTATAACAAAAGAGGAGAGTTTGCAGACAGAAGAGTCAAGAGTACATATACGTCTTTTGAATAACTGACGGAACTTATTGTCCATTTGCAACCGAGCTGAAAGTTAGCAAGTGAGACTTTTCCCCTGAAATCTTGTTTACCCTCTTCAATAAAAATGAAATGGTGTGCAATTCTGAGAACAAAGTGCCAGGGAGGAGTAAACAGCACAATACAGCGAGGATAGAAAGACGTTTGTGACTGACTAGGATTAGCATATCCCAGCTGGCTAGAACCTTAGCCATTAATTCATCAGCTTGGTAATTCACTAACTAGCCCTGCAAGTAGTCACAATGTCACCAAGCTTCTACAACCACGTATTTTACAAAGATGCTGGCATGAGTTTTTCTGTGCTCTGTTGTGAACAGGCCTTTACAGTGTCAGCAATTAGGTTGGATTGCTATAAAGCACAAAGGAGGGTTCATCAAGTGCGAAAAAATTCAAAGGCAACTGAGACACCAATGAAAAAAAAACCTCTTTCAAGACATTTTATCCTACTCATCAAAGAAAAAGAGAAAACCTAAAACAGAGAAGAAACGGAAAACACTTGTGTGTTTTGACAGTATCTTTTCGTCATAACACATAAGTCTGGTATTTGAATTTCATCTTGTAGAACATAGATATTAGACCAAGGTAAAATTAAGTGTACTTTGGGCAAAGTCAGGTAGACATACTGTAGGTGAAACAAACATATTAAGCTCAAAACAGATAAAGTATGACTTTATGAATGTCAAGTTCAGTGTAACATAAAAATCTTGCAGCTTGCATAGTATAATAGAAATCTGGAAGTGAAAATATGTCCCCTGAGATTTTTTATTAATCAGCCTGATATAATATTACCACTACCAAGTTCCACATAAAAGGCTTTCCCCTATTTACCTGACTTTAGGAAAAGATTATAGCTTGTGACTTAAGAGCTTATGTATTGTAACTCTCAAAAGTCTGCTGATACATCTTTCAGTCTGTGACTTTGATGACTGTTTCCTGATCTGGAGTGAAAGTCAAAAGGACAATTTATCTCATTTAAACCCTGTGCAGGCTTTAAAAAGCTGCTTAATTACTGTACAGTTTGAATGCATAAATAAATGTACAGGCACGGAGCTGCAGTACATGAAATAAATAAATAAATAAAACCACAGTATCTTATTATAATATGAACACCCTCTTGTCATAATGAGATTCTTTTATCATGAGACAAGCACTGGATCTCACATGCCACAGCTGAAGGTTAGACAGAGGAACAAAGATAGTGAAACATGGTGTCCCATAAAGAATAATGCAGCACTCAAATTTCACTTTGGTTCTCTCTGTGATAGAGTAGGAAAAGTCCTTTGTATTATCTGCATACTAATGACAATCCCATTAAATATTATATTGCTAAGGGAGAGCACAGTCTCATTCTATGTTAGCTCAGAAAGAAAGACTTGATTAGTTCATCTGGATGCTCATGTTCAACTATTTCTGTTGAAAGAAAGTGGCAACACTTTCAATTTCATTTTTTTTATATAATTAGATTTTTTCTCATTTAAACTGGATGGTATTCTCATTACAACAAGATACTATGTTGTTGCACCTTTCTTGTTATACCCACAAAAAATGGAAATGTCTTGTCAATTTTTGCAGTTCTGCACTGCTGTATAATCTGGATTAATGGGAAATTCCCATATTTTTCAACCCTAATCCTATCCTCATAGTTGTGGCTGTGCTGACTAATAATTTTGAACTTGATCGTCTCCTCCTTTGTAGAGATTTGGGAGATGCAAATCCCACAAAAATAAAACGACAAGTCCGACCAAAAGTGAACACAGAACAAATGTTCCCTGGATTAGCTATTGTAGGATGATCATGTGTCATTTCCTTTTGATGGACAATCGTATTGTTCGAACCAAAGAACACAAGCAAGGAGTGACATATAATGGTGGAGGAAACTGTATGACAATGTCACTATTTATTATGCACTTAATGAGGGATGGGGGTCACAAATAAGCCTTGGTTAGGAATCTTATATGCCACACATCTGTATTATGTTATTGTCACCTGCTACAATGTATTTTGTATTGTACATGAATAAAGGCAGAGTCAGAAAGGCAGCAAAATCAAAATGTAATTCAAGAAATTGGTAATGGTCATGCAGTCACTTTTCACCAAATCTAAGCAAGGAGGAAAACTTTTCCTCAAAGAGTAGAACTTGATGAAAGATTTGGAAAATTTAGATGTGTGAGAGTGATTCCAGTTGTGTAAATACAACAAGCTCACGACCGTTTCACCTCTCGAATTTCAAGTGGAAGAAAAGGCTGAAGCTGGCTGGTTGGCTCTCCATACAGTAAGCAACAGCAAAATAACCACCACTACTGAGGAAGAAAAGAATTTTTGCAACATCTGTTTACCTAATTAATCAAACACAACCCCCATAGCTACAGTAAAAGCTTCCATTTCGGTATGCAGTTAGCCACAGTATCTTTAGCTAATCTTAGATTTAGAGACAAGTGTTTGAGATGATTGATGAAAAATTTCAGGCTTGAGAAAGCTTGAGGAGGCCTGCACTTCTCTGCCTTGTTCGAATCACTACAATGCCACAATGGAGGTGGAGAGTGAAAAATGATTACCAACCATTATTCAGGATGGCCACAATTATGAGAACAAGACCCAGGTTGAAAAATACCAGAATTTTCCCGTAATAAGACTCCTTTAATAATCTATTATTTGTACAACTAACTGCCTCTATTAGATCTTCATGAGTGCTATGATGCTTGGGCCGCCACAGAAATCCCAGGCTCTGATTAATATTCTTTTAGACGGGCCCAGAATTTTTTTTACCTATGCCCGGGTGAACTGCATTTGGTTGTTTGTCTGTTTGACTCATTTGCTTTCTTGCTATATAAGCACTAGAGTTGAATAGTTGAATCGTTCTCATCAAAATAACATTCAACAGTTGTTGTAATTCTCATGCAAACCAAGGCGCTCTCCTCTGTGTTGTCTGGCTGAGAAATAAGACCCAATTACAGGCGTTCTATATTCACTCACACTGTGTTTTCCTTCCACACCAAGTAATAGTTATTTTGATGTCTTGTCAAGAGAGGTAAACAAAAGTATGAATTGACGGGTCAAAGGTTCAGACACACAGACAGTTAAACGGCCGGCAAGACATGTAGATGCACACACAAACATGCATAGAACTTCAGTTTGCTGATTTTCTGACAGCGTGCTGCAGTGCCATCATACAAAGCATTAATGCTTCCAATTAAATTCAGTGACAAGGAGTTGGAAAAAAATATAGCTCACATTACATTCCAACCCAGTCTCACATCAAAAAGTATAATAGCTATGTTGATCAACAGCACAAAACGCACTGGTTTCACAATAACGGCTCTAAAACTGTGAGATGCCTACATTCTTTGACTTTTGCACCTACGTCATGTGTCTGTCAAGTTTCTGTCTGACATTAATTTTATTCTCAATGGAAAATGCAATATTTTAAGACGGTTTTGCCATTCAAATGCATTTTGATAATATTTCTAGTTTTATTGTCATAATCTTGGTTCAGTGAATGTACGTGACATTTAATTTGTCAGTTATTATGTCTTTCTGTCTTTGCTATATTGGTTTCTATGGACACTGCAATTGGTGGAACCATGTAGCTTACATGTTTGAATCATTGTGTAGTTATCTGAACTGTTATGTTATCTGTGTTATTTTATGAAACTGATAATATTCTTTCATTAAATGTAGATTATAAAGCACCACCAGGGATGAACTGAATTTGAAATCCAGAATTTGAAGCTTTGCGATTGGCTGACACCTGAAAAATTTCCTTACTGTCACCATGTTAAGGTTTTCTTTTAATGATATCTGTCACAAGAATTTCTTCTTAATCACCTTTAAATGATGGACACTGAATCTGAAGAATCAAAGTTTAAGTTGAATTTATTTTCTTGTACAAGAAGTCAACACACAAGTGGGGTTACAGAGAAAAGGCAGCTCATGAAGCACTCACAGTTAGTTTATATACCTTATAACAGAGCGTTTACAGCTTTCTTCTGATGTTTCCAGTCACATTCCACACATAGCATCACACATTATCTCAGTCTCCCAGTTTATGGCCAGCTTAAGATACTTCAATCAAGATGACTTCCTCCTGACCTCTCCCTTGACCCCTTCTGACTTCCTCTAACATATGTACACAGTTAATTTTGTGTTAAGCTGGTGTTACTATCTATGCAAGTTACAGAACAAAACAGAAACCTTCAACATGACGTGCAAAAAGAAAAAGGGCACACACTCAGTATGATTCTAGGACATCTAATCACAGATTCTGAGAAATAGTTACAGGCTATCTGAAATAAACCAACAACTTTACTTTTTCTTAACATAGATCATCTGGATGCAGTTCAATTACTAGTTCGGCTGTACTAGATATTTAATATATGCAGTAGATATATCTTTTTGCAACCCTACTTCAAAAACTGGAAGAACTACAACTGGGGTGCAGATGAGATGGTCATACTGACATATGTTACTCTGCAGGTCGAGACTTTTCCAACAATGTATTTGCTTTATTTCTATGACAAAGTTTTAACTTTCTCATTTCATGGGCACAAACTGTTCTAGGGAGCACTTTGAAGGCTCAATATATAACATGGAGGAAGACCTGAAGTGCTTTGGTTAGCGTTAGGGTTAGGGCTGAAAAGACCAACCCATTCTCATTCAAGCATAGAAAACTATTTACACAACCCTGCAGATTTTTTGTATTTTTATTTTTCTTGGTTTTGGGATTTTATGTCAGCATGACATAGTCCATTCAATCAGAGTCTGTTTTATTAGCTAGTGCAAGCGTACAGGGAATGTGTCTTGATGTTTGATGAAGTACAGAAGAAATAAAATGACAAAAGTAAGATGATAATAATAATAATAATAATAATAATAATAATAATAATAATAATAATAATAATAATAATAAACAAAGTCATATTAAAATTAAATTGAAATTGAAATTTTAAAATCTATTGACAGAATTGAATAGTAATAGTTTTGAAATGGAATATAAATCCTGAAATGAAATATTGACTGCAGTACAAAGGAAATATAAATAGATATGGACAAAGAAATGGAGTGAATGGAATGAAAAGAGCAAAAAGTGAAAAGAGCAAAAATTACATGTGGATAAATAATTAAATGATGTAACAGTGAAGGTTGAATTCTGCACAATCTAAAGTCTAGTTTGATTAAATATATGAAAGTGGTGAGTGCAGGGATTAAATGAAGGATGTGAAATGTAAAGTCCAGTTTAATAACCCCATCTTCATCCTGCTTATGTGGCCATGGTACAAGATTTGATGCATACACACACACACACACACACACACACACACACACACATATACACACAACGTCGGGGTGCTTTATTGGATGACGTGGCTCAATATTAATTGAGGAAGACTATTTTTTAAGAAAGATGATTTCATATTAAATATCTTCAGCCGCCTATTCTTCTATATAAAATTAAATGAGCAACTTCACATTTTACAATCACAAGCTATAAAACACCTTTTCTTAACAGAGATGGTGGCATTTGGATCCGGGTTGCGGCCAACAAGCAGCAATTTGGAATGTAATAAAGCCCATCAATGGCACTTCCTTAGCCCTCCACTATCAAAAACTGACAAAAAACTTCATTTCTCAGAATCAAAGGAAAAATCATTAAAATTGATTGCCTTAAAAGTGTGATAAATGACACTGAGGCTCACGGGGAACAACTAGTGGCTATTTAAAGATATAATGGAGTAATGCCGACCTGAGCAGTGAATG
Source organism: Euthynnus affinis (assembly GCA_029490765.1). Classification (NCBI taxonomy): domain Eukaryota; kingdom Metazoa; phylum Chordata; class Actinopteri; order Scombriformes; family Scombridae; genus Euthynnus; species Euthynnus affinis. The sequence goes on along the minus strand of CM055859.1, from coordinate 18,686,383 downwards.
AAGTCACACTCCCTCTGTGTGTGTTGTTTTCTGAGCTTCTCTGTTCTTTGCTTTGGAAACTGTACTGGCCGTGTGTGTATGTTAGTGCATGTGAGTCCCAACATATGTTTCCAAGATGGCAGCCAGGTCACAAACTTTCTCAAATTACAGCTAAACAGTACACTAGAAACAAAACGAAACTTAAAATTCTGGATTTCTATGTTTTTTTTATTGAAAGAAAATCATCAGACAGTTACATAAAACAACACAAATAGCATAACAGCTCATGTAACATAACCACACAACGGACAGACAATGATTTAAACAGGATGCAATGTGGTTTCAGCGATAGCAACATCCATAGCAACCACCATAGCAACAATAGAAAGACTGAAAAAATCTTCATAATAACTGACAAACTAAACATCATATACATTGACTGAATAAGGATTATGGAAATAAAATCCACTTTCTAACTAGAAATACTTAATTTAATGCTAAAACTACCCTAAAATATCACATTCTCCACTGAGAATAAAAGGAATGTAAGCGTTTTTTTTTTTGTTTGTTTGTTTTCACAGACAGAAACTTGACAGTCACATGACTTGAACACAGGCCAATAGAAAAGAATAGTCCAAACAAACAAAAAGTAAGCATCTCACAATTTTAGAGCCATAGTTGTACATGCTGATGAACAAAATAATTGACTTTGCAAAGGGAGGTGAACAGTGTCAGAGCTCATTCCAAACTGAAACACAAGAAAGGAGGAACCAAAAGGAGGAAGAATAAAGGCCCCTGTGAACAGATGCACACTCGTCTGATGTACTTACATTGTTAACAGCAGTCAGATTAATTGTCACATCGCACAGGGACATTTCCATTCTGGTGTGAGTGCCACAGGCTCCCACAGAGACGGAGGCAGGATGACCTTTTCACCACAAAGTAGCAGGACACTCCTGGCCACTACACAGCCAGGAGCATTGTGGGATTGAGACAGGCAGATTGTATTGTGTGCTGCACATGCCCTTTTGATAATTAATTAACATAAGTCCACGTCAGTTAATCTGTTTGCATGCGGTGTTACTGTTCCTCTGTGTGCCTTGCCCTTTCTCCGTGGTATTAGTGCATTGCAAATCGGAGCATACAGTACTCAGTTTGGCTGAAGATATAGGTGGGGACAAAATTGCTTTAGGCTTTAATATTTCTAATGATGGACATCTTATTGTAGTTTTTGCAGATACTAAACCATTTAAGTACTTTGTTTGATCACAGGAGCATGAAATTGTTCCAACTGTGACTGTGGGGAATAAATTGCGTGTAGCTTAATTAATATCAGTTCACTGGCTTTTAATGTGTTACTTAAAACTTCTTTACCAGCTGCATGTTGGTTTGTGCTTTTTTTTCCCCACATATACCCAGAATAATGCTATATGTGCTCCAAACGCTTTATGTGCTCCAAGCAGCAATACAAATTGGGTTTAAACTTTGAGATGGGAAAATGTATGTATGTATGTCTGTATGTATATTAAAGGACATGATCAAACCCTGACTGCCTCCTCTCTTTCTCTGTCCTTTTCCCAATGTCCCCTAATAGCAAAGCAGCTGCTGGGTAAGACCGAACACACTGTGTAAAGTGAGATTATGTAATGGCTAGTGTCATTATTTGTCAGCAGTGGATGTGGGGGCAAAAAATCACCTGAAATTGTCAATTTGTCCTCAGGATTTTCAAGGCCATTTATGAAATGTACAGAGAATTATTTGGTATTCAAGACTTGTATGTTTCCCATTTTTATGTCTGCCTGCAAGCTTGTAATAAAAAAAAACCCAACAAAAAACGAAAACAGGACCTGCATGGGATGCCTTTGATTTTGATATATTAAAGACCTCTGCATAACTGTTTGTCGCCTCTGATTTGTTTCTTATGATGCCTCTGTGTTACTAAAAAACAAGAAATTATGTCCACTGCAAACAGGAGTTAAGGTTTGTGCCCTGGTAGTCAGAGTTAAAGGTAAATATAAATGCCTGTCCACCATTTGACTGTGAAACTACACTGACTGTTTTATCCACAGGACTCCTGTCACACTGCTCATTACATTTCTAAAATATACTTTACAAGTTATGGTGTATCATATTTTATTAGTAACTACAAACCTAATATATCATTAAGCTGCATCTTCATTTATTATCTTTGACAAGGGAATATTTTTTGCAAACCAATTTTATGCATAGCTAATAGTACATTGTTAGCTTTAAGCTATTATAATCATTACTATGTTATCAGACTTTCACACAAGCTAATGTGTGCAATTGATGCAGTGTTAGTGGCTGGTGAAATATTAACAATAGCCTGATGGCTAATTACCTTGCAAAAACAGAAGCCTCCTGTTTGCTCAGGTAAATTGAGCTAACGTTTTCTCAAGTGACAGTTGATGTTGATGAATGAAGGCTAAAACTTAAGACAAGACAGGACACTGTGGCACAGCATGCAGTGGTAAGCTAAATTTGGAATCAAAACTTCATTAGACTGATTACTCTCAATTTCATAGCTGAGTGGAGCTACACTCAGGTCGGTTATGTTTTTGAGGAATTAATTTTAAATACATTTTTCTTGCCCAGTATCTATATGGTGTACAATAGACCATACATGGTTACCATTGCAGCAGAGCATGTGCCCCTACCCAATCCTGATTTTGTCTCTCTATTCAAAACTTTCTTATCTACAAGTCTAACTCAATTTAGTATTGTTGATTGATACATATCTGTTATTGAATGTCAGCTGGTCTGATCTCTTTGAAGTCAATCAAATCCGCTGAGATCAGAGTCTTATCAAAGGGTTGGTGTGATGTGATAAGGACTAATTCACAGAACACATTTACAATATGTTCAATACACAAGCTAATCTTTTGTATTTTCTTCCCTAATCTTCCACATTTTAAAGATAATTTTCCCCTCATCACTGCCTACCTCTTATGCATAAGATGCAGGTAGTAAATAATCATAATATTCTCTGATATTCTGTGTTATGAAAACGTTTAAGGGTTAGGGTTTATTTCCACCTATATGTGATAATAAAAACACGGTAGATTTTATTTGTTTTGATTATTCTCTTAATGTTACACTCCTTACATATTGTCAATATTGAGACTGTATTACAACAGATGCAAAGCATTTAAGCCACAATAGTTAACAGTTTACATGTACAGTTATTGGCAAAACATGCCCTAAGGTTGAGACTCATAATGAAATCATTCTCTAGACTCCCAAACATCATTAAGGGAAAATATAAGGTTAAATTATTCCATTATGCAAACATGGTATACATATTGTGCTATAATCCAGATCCAGAGGTATCTTTTTGATACTGGGGCAATATTCTCCCAGTACCAACACTTAATCTAGGGCAAAGGTAAGTTTTAGTATATGTTTAGTTATGGGAACCAAAGATCTTGTTGGAAACTTAAGTGGTAGACCAATAAACAAAGGTGCAAAAGAGGGGAATGTGGTGTGCATATTTATGTGTGTGTTTCTCCAAGCAAAGTTAAAGGGTCTCTTGGTTCAGACAAGCTGGAGGGTCTTTGGTTTGGAGGTTCAGGTGATTGGAAGGAGAAGTCCCAGTGGTCACTGCGGGAGCCACGAACATCCTTTTTAATCAGATCCTGCAGAAACTGATAGTGAAAAGAGGTTTCACAATGGCCAGTAGTAGTTTGGCTTCTATGCAGGTTTTCCTTACACACATTCTGCAGAAAATGGAGGGAAGAAGAGAGTCTAAGGGTTTGCCCATTATTGTTCCTTCCCATTGAACCTCCTTATGGCAGTGAATGGCCTTTTTGTGCCTTTGGCATGTGCAGCTAGCTGACAAGCTTCCAGCCTCAGCTGTGTGCCACGAACCCTCTTGGCTTAAAAATGCACTGCTTACTGTATGGTGCTGCAGTCTTGCTGCAGGGCCATGAGGACTCCATGCAGGATCAGGTTATACCTGACATGATTTTAATTTCAGAACTTGTAGATTTTTAAGTTGCTATTCTGCAATAGCAAAAACAAGTAATCCAAATTAAACAAAATATGTCATCATGGTTATATTAAAGTAATAATAATAATACTAATACTACTACTAGTACTACTACTACTACTAATAATAATAATAATGATAATAATGATAATAATAATAATAATAATATAGTTAGGGGACAGCCGCAGTCATGGTTAAAGAAACACTGCTGACTGTGGAAAGGAAACTGCGGTCTCCTATGCTTTGTTGACCTGTCTATTCACACTCTCTGTGGACTTTGTCATGCTATTATAGACCACTGACATCCTACTTTGCTCCCGAGTCATAATTACTACAATCGCTTTGTCACCTCAGTGTTGTGGTTCTGTAAAAGTGAGAAAAGGCGAAAGTACAGTGTGGCAAAAAATATACATGGCCAACATATAATGTACTTTACAGTAGTAAAAAACACCCTGTTTTTATCTATTCTTTGATGTACAGGAGGATGAAAAACTTTGTCTTTTGAAATTTAAAACAAGCCTATCATTTGGAGAAAGAAAGACAGAATAGCATTTGAAAATAACCTTAACCAGTCTCAGATGGTATGCGGTAAAGTAAGTAAACAAGGAGGGTTAGACAAAGTGAGTGTTTTTGTTTATTTTTTCTTTTTTGTACGTGGATAGTAATGTGTTGTGCATTACAGTGTTGTATTGTTATTTTTCATTATACTAATACAAAAAGAAAATTAAACATTTTTGCTGTGAAAATACTGTAGCTGAAAGTTAGATTGACTCCTTTGTTACTGTCATCATTTCTACAAAGTCTATTTGGTTTTATGGCCTTGGACAAAATGATTTTGGAGTGGCTTTAACCCCAGGAAGTCTTACAAATTTTCAAAGCTACAATTAAATGTTATCCAGAGAGTTTTTCATTTGTGTGACTACAATTCTGGAGTCTGCTGTCTAACAAGTAAATGTTATGTGAATGTGGGGTTGCCATTATTAGGCATGACAGAGACGCTAACTGTGACTTTCAGTGCTAAAGTATACAGATAGATAGCACATAGAACATAATCTAGAATATCTGAGGAAACAAATCAGTTCACTAAAAATAAACAAAGGCCTTACTGGTGAGAAATTCATACTGTAGCAGTACTCCACATCTTATTCACATGTACGTGAAACTTTTGCAAAACTGAGATTAAAAGTTAAGAGCGCCCAACTGAACACAGATACATTATCATAAAAAAACCTCTGCAAGGACAAATTATACTTATTTTGCTATTTGTGGGAGCAATTTCTCTAAAGCAATTAAAAACTCAACAATGAATTATTCATGCAATTATTCATCATAAATGTAATTATTATACTAATGTTACCTTAGGCTCATCCACTAACTCAGTGGGAAAACAGAAAAAGTCTAAATGAAACAAAGCTAATTTTTAACGAAATTCCATTTAAGCATGTAACAGTTAATTAATGATGGGGTTCTTAATGAACAAATGCTCATTTATTAGTGTTCGTGATGTACAAACAGATTAGTGAACAGGAAATCTCTTGATTATTTGCATTTATGGAGTATGTTCAGAGGATGTTAACATTTACAGTCACTATTCTTGCATTTTTCTGATGTTAAAAATGTTGAAACAAGTTTTTTTTTATGTTACATATTCTGTCAGATTTCAACAAAGAACAATGTTTTTAGAAGATGCAGTATGTTTTCCTCTCCTTTTGATTTGTGCTGATTGGCTGCTTTAAAAAAAACAGTGATTTGAATCTGTTTACAGATAACTAGCTGCTCATAATTTCAGTTTTGTATTATAAGCACCAGAATGAATAGGCAGATGCTGACCGTGGCTCTTTTTCTACTTGTTTCTCTGCATAAACAGCCAGTTGTGACAATAACGCTGCACTTACTCAAGGGGGATTTGTAGCTTATATGCTAACTACATGAATATTAATTATGCTTTCAAACTATATGCCTTACACAAGAGACTTAGCCTGCATCTAATTATCACTCTCAGCTTAATTCTCCAGCCACTTGCGAGGAGTCAGACTTGTTCTTCTTCACATTTGTTTGGAAATTAAATTTGATACTGAGAGCAGATGAGGGGAAAGTTAAAGAACTGTGAGGCAAAACTGAATTTGAAACCAGAGCTTCAACCAACATTACAGAGTGCTGTTGATTTATTTATTCCATCCACAGAGGATCACTTTGACTTACAGAATGTCTAACTCACTAGTGAACCGAGTTACAGGCTGAGAACTTTCATGAATCACCAGCAGAGAGACACATGATTTAGAAACCTACTTTTCAAAATGTATTTATTTCTCACCCGGCGTTTTTGTTACATGTCTTCCTTCTACCAACATCAGCACCCAAACAAAATGAGCACCATTAGCAAGGACAACATTCACACACATGAAACACATGAAAACAGGAAGAATTTTTATATATTTTATTTCATTCTCTCGCTGTTGACACGCTAATGCACTACCTCTGTTTATTATTTGTTATAAATAATCCACTCGCATTTTGTATTTCTAAGATTCTTTTGTCTGTTGATGTTTTGGTTTTGTTTTTTTTTTTCATCAGCAGAAGCCTCTGAGCAACAATTAATTTATTTTCTAGGTTTTGATGAAAAAATCATTCCTACTTCCCTCCCAACGAGTTTTTGCTGACCTGTAGCGACACAAACAAACAGTGTTCAACCTCGTACCTCCACAATGTGCACTTTTTGGGAGAAAAGAAAAACAGCGGTGCTTACAGCTTGAAGATATTTTTGTACTGTTGACTGGGTTTTGAAGTGGTTGTATGAACCAACAGCATGATGTATGAAAAATCTGAACCCATGTGGGAACAAATGAAGGACAGATTCAAGTCAGTCAATCTTGGATGCTTCACAGTGCCAAACCTGCACAATGTCAAATCTTACCTGGGTCATTTTCCTATATTTCATTCATTCACAGCTTACCTTTAACATGATATTTACATGAACTGCTGCAATACAGTAAATTATGTTGAAATGTACATGTACAACTATAATTTTTTTATCATTGCTGTGACTGTAAGACGAAAACACACACTCCTCCAAATTAAACAGGATGTCATACTTTTTCTGTGCCTTTCAGGTTTGGAGACCTTTGTCTTCAGTGTTGCAACAATAACCATGTAATTATGGTTAAGGACAGTCATGGTTATGCTTTTTTAATTTACATTGACTTATTGGAAATGATAAACAAGCTGCAATCTTCTGTATTATAGTCTGATGTTTTGGTGACCCATCTATCCAACGCATCCTCATAATTAAATCAAATATGGCACATTTTCACTCGACGAAAAATTACTCACCTAGTGCATGAGCCAAAATAATGTTTCTAGCTTCCGGTTCGCCTCTGCATTGTGTGTCAGGCCCTTTAAAATCTTTTTTTCTTTGAATATAAAACCTTCATGGATTAAAAATTAAATATGCAAAGAGTAATTGTTGACCTTGTTTATAATTTGAGGTGTTCTGTCAATAGTTTTACAACCATTTCTTTTATAATGATGGTCTGGTTTTGGGCTGCAGGAGATTTTTTTTGTTGCACTACCGCAAGTGACCACTGGGACAAATAAGCAACAGGACCCAGTGATCATCCACCCTGACTTCCTTTCTACATGGACATTGTTGCCTGACAATAATGTCCCTTGATGTCCTTCATTGCTACCTTCATACCTCCTGTGGCTTTCCTAGAAGGCTTTGTCACATGAATGTTGAAATGTTGTTTTGTGGCACTTACATGACTGATTCTGTTGTTCCTCTTAGGAGGACAGTGCTTAATTAGAGTTTCTATGAAAGACGTAAAAGCAACTAATGAATGCAAGAAGCAGACGGCTGAGATCACGTTCCAATAAGATGATAATTAATTAGTCCTGTATGTCATCTCAGTGCTGTGCTGTGAGATCCAGAAACAATCTGCACTTCTGTTAATTGGTTTTGTTTTGAGGCATTTGGACACTTTTATTCGAAGCTGCCAGCCAAATGAGTGTGTAGAAAGTCAGCATCTTGCAAAATAAATAAATTGAGTAACTTCTCTTTTTAAGAAAAATGATATTTCTTCACATCTTATGTTCCACTGACTGGAGAAATCTATTAATACGAGCCTGCTTGTGCTACACAGATGTAAAACTGGGTAGTTTTGTGCTGTGTAACCTGCTAATTGAAGGGGCATTCCACCAGTTTTAAATATGGGATGGTCTATTAGACAGTGCTATGTAATTGCATTATGGGAAGTGTAGGATCCAGCATTTTTGGAGTTTGACTCATTGACCAAAAGTCAAGATGTCTCAACAATGTTTGGGCCAAAGAAAAAGATTTTTAGTTTTTTTTTTAATTTTTAAAATCTTCAGACATCCATAGATGAATTACACTAAAGCAGTTTTGCTTTAGTTGTCTACCTTCATAGTTAATACACTTGAAATTGATATACAGCTGTGAGTCAATCAACATAACAGTGAATAAAGTTATCAAACTATAGGACCGATGGGGGAGGATGTACACAGAGAACAGGAGTGAAAACTGTTTGGTCAATTAAAGTGGGTCGCTTCAAGGTTGTAATGGCACCACCCTTAACTTTCAATGATGTTCTTCAAATAAATAAAAAATAAATAGATAAATAAATGTTGTGTCTTAAATAAATAACCTCAGAATATCCATGTATGACCGAAGGTATATAGTAGATGGTTCATGATACACTGTAACATACATACAATGAAAATCACTTGTAATATTTTTCTATTAATAAAATTTAATTTCCAAGTTATATGCATGATATACTTCTTCCAACATGATTCCACAACATCAGGATAGTACTATTTTGAGACAACATATTTGAGCTATATGTCAAGTCAAGTCAAAATAATTGGTATATCTCACGTCAGCATCACTGTATAGAAAACATCAAGGAAAAACATCCAGGAAATATAAATAAAGAACCAGAGGGGGAGAGAATACATTCACAATGAATTATGCGTCAAACAGTGTGTTTTATTTCAACAATTAGTATTCATGAATGTTCCTTACGTCAGTGTACTGTATGGATTATTAATAATGTGGTTTCTCATTTCATGTTTAACAATCTTTCATCATCAGCAGTTGACCTTTCTCAACATAATTGAAACAGATTCCCTTCGACCTCTTTCCTTTCACAAGTCTTTGCTTCCATCCTAGTTTATATTCCTCACTGTGCTTCTTCCTGGCATACATATTACTATTTGCTTTACCCCCTGCCGCACCTCAGTTGTTTGTCACGCCACGATGAAAGGCACATGCTTGAACTCTATGTAAACTTGTTGTCGTTTCAGCTGACTATTTTTTGTAGAAATTCTAGGCTTTCCATAACCTCAATAGCTCATTAGTGAGTCTCTGGTAGGACAGTGGATTTGTTACGTCTATCAGCGAATGATGAAACGTGATTTTGAATTCTTTGATTCATTGCTATGCTTTTTTTCCCCACTTCACAGCCTGTTATTATAAGCAGAAGCAGTTGTTTTTTACTTAAAGAGTAATTAGAAGGATCAATTATTAACAAAATCAAGTACTGTTTACAAATCCTGCCCTATTAAAAAGTACACTTCCTTAAGCTGATAATCTACAAAATTGCCATAGAAAATGCAGATGTTGAAATCTGCTTTTGGATCTTCACATCATGTTGAGGGCAAAATGCAACATGTGTTATTTTAGCTTTCTTGTCCAACTGTATTTACAGTTACATTTGTCATTTGGCAGGTGCATTTATCCAAAGCTACTTACAAGCAAGGCAAGACAATCAAGCATTAGTAGCTGGCTGGAAGTGTAATGAGAAAGAGCACTAGACACATTTTTTTTCAAATAACAAGCAACTGGAAGTCGACAAGTTCATAAGAAATACCATAAACAAGAAGAAAATAGTGCTACAATCGACAAAGTGCTAAAAAGTTCCAAATTTTGATTATTTATAGTTCATAGTGATTAAGTGTATCTGTTTCACTATACTGTCTATCTGTCTCAATATTAGTACTGAACATATAATATAATGTAATTTAAAGCTTAACGGCAGCAAATCCAATGAAATTCGTCAGGCAATAGCTGAGCTAACAGCTACTGCTCTGCTAAGCTAGTTAGTGTTCAGCATTTTTTTTCTGTCATGGTTGTTTTAAGCAACATTTAGTTTGATATGTGTACTAACAATTTAGAGCTCATTACAATGTATTTTTTCAGTGACAGATAACAGCTAGGAAAAATTAATAAGTACTTTATGCATTACCTAAGGCTAACCATGGCTATCTCACTAATTAGCTTTCACATGCCAGGACACAGTAATTATACAATAATCTACAGTTGTGATTTCATTTTTAGACACCAGAAAGTCTTGTCTTAACTCAGTTGTGACCAAATCCAGTTACTTGCATTGATTTGTGATGCATAAAATAATGGTGAAGGGAAACAGTAAATTTGGCGACATTTTGTTTGCACAAGGAAAACTTCCTACAACTATATGAGGTAACATTGACATTTTTATTTCAGTACAAACAGTTCAGTGATTATCTAGAAGTTTGAGCTCCCTAAAATGTCATCAACCTACCTTTTCCTTTCTATGTTTTTTCAGATAAAATATGACCAACATTCAGGGATCTCGCCTCCAGCAGGATTGATAATTTAGAGAAGCATAATGACATATAAGAGTGTAAAAAGTTAAAGAATATGCTGCCAAGCATTTTGAAGTATTGCAGGATCTCATTTTGGCAAAAGTCACTGCTTTACTTCACATTTTTGACATTCACGCATTGCAGACCCCCAGGGGACCAGTTAGGTATTCACCAATTGTCTGTCTGAAGCGTATAAGGTGATATTTCACAGTGTTCTCAGAGTGTAATGAACTGTTTCTCCTATCACCTCCTCCCGAAAAAATCACAACATTGACAGTTAATGCAGCATGGTGCAAAAAATACAATATGTTTGTTTGTTGAAGGGAAGAAATTGTTGTGGCTTTTGTGAGGCAACAATCTCCAGTGTTAGTGTGAGAGCAGATGTCCTTTGGAAAATTGGCCATATTGAAGGAAAAACAGAGGAGAATCAAATGAAAGTCATGTTTCAAGAGTTTAAAGACCTCAAAGCTGTCTGTCTTAGCATGGTGCATACTGTTTTTGTCTCTGGCTGGAGAAATATATTTTTTATTTTAGTGATGGATTAAAGTTTTGTATGAAATTACCAAATTGCATCAAAAAACCTCTCTCATTCTGCCTTTATCTCAATTTTGGCTTTACCCTGCTCATATTTACAGTCCTTTAAAGTAGCTTAAAAAGCTATCCCAAACAAAACACAATATTTGAATGCACATTGAACAATAATTTCTCTAAGGTCTGATACATTGGAGGTGTAGTTAAATTTGGAAAGAAAACTTTTTCAAGGACAAGTGTGACATGAGTGAGTAGAAGCAATGTGGTCCATAGACTATTTCAATGAGAAGATGTGTAATTAATTCATCTTTTCTCAATTCCATTGCCTGTCAGGCATCCCTGTGGCACACTGTGCCTTTATTATTTCGCCATTAATGACAACTCGCTATCAATCACAAGGAGTTTCTTAACTCTGAGCTGCTTGATTATGGACTGCTCATCTTCCCATCCTCAACAATGAGTAATTGCCTGGGATCAGCTTGGGGAGTCTATGACAAATGAAGGTTAACAAATGAAGACTTTCAAGTATCTCATCTAAAAGCAATTAATAACAAGTTGACAACTCGTGTAAGCAAAGCAACAGGACAGTAGCGGGATGTTTGTGTGGTCAAAAAACTGGTAAAAAAGGATGTCCAGAGATTGTGATGGTGCTGGCATATGTCTAAAGTTTCAGCGATTATCATCAATGTTCCAGAGATGCAGGCTCAAGGAAGATGGAGCGAGTGGAAGAGGCAAGTGCAGACAGAGATTTTTCTACAAAGGCCTATAGGGCTGAAAGGAAGCTCTGATAAGGCTTCTAAATGTCTTTGCCAGGACTTGTACTGTGGTGAAAATTGAATCATAACAGACAAGAAAAGATAAGCCAAGGAAATAATCATATTTTTATTCTTACAGCAGCAGCATGATAGAAGCATCAATCTCACTATTGCAGCTATTAAGATTTAAAATACCAATTGGGGGCTAAATTAACATACAGGTCCATTTAAGAATTACAGGGAATTAAATCAATTGGATTAAGAATGAATTAGCAACAAGTGTACAGTATTTTAAGGGACAGTATTGTGAAGAATTTATTTTAAATAAATATTATGTTTTTAGATAAAAGTTTAACATTCTTATCTGTGTGCTGCTATGTGAGTGAAGCGTGTCTGGAATTGCAAAGGGTTTCTGTAGCTGCTTTTGTTGATTTCAAGGATATTATTTTATATAATTTGGTGATAGTTATATAGTCTGGTGGTAATGTGTGGATTCTTTTCTTATTTTTCATTATACAAAACTGAGTATTCTCAGAATACAGTATTCAGGGTAATCTGAGCATAAACTGGCACCGACCATTCCTCAGATAGTTATCACACCTTTACACCATCACACCATAACACCTTTAACAAACATACGCAGTAAACTCTATAGTGGTTGTCTCAAAAAATGTGTGTATAATTTTGAATAGTATGACAAAGTTACTAAAAATATCTGTTGATAAATTGTACCTCCATAAATATCATAATTTTTCAATTTTCATCATTGTTAATTGATGTTTGTTATTCCATCCAGAAATGTGTGATCTTATAATTGCAATAATTAATGCAATTTCAACCAATAAATGCGAGACCTTGCAATTTTGCGAAATTACTACAACTTTTCACAAATCAACAGACCACTTGTGATTTGGACCAACTGTCACATTTCATGTTGTTGTAACTTATGTTATTACAACATATAGGAAGTGATTATATATGACAGTTCATTGGTAGTAGATTTCATTATTTTCCTTTATTTGTAATTAATACCAGTTCCTGCAATTTTACCAGAAAAGAGCATTTAAGACAAGTTAAACTGTATCACAATTTTTTTTTAGAAAAGCTGCTGTAAAATCAAGCATTTATAGCAAATCCTGGAGGGACTAGCTTGTGTTGAATACTATTCAGCTATTTTCCACTTCAATATATTGTATGGAAAACGTAATGTCAGATAGACTGTATTTTTTTATCGACATACCAACACGGTAATTATATTGTACCTTCATTGTGAACACACTATGTGCACAATGTCCACTCCATGTTCTCCATTTCTTTCCCTTCTAATATTCTCTCATAGCAAATAAAGCCTGAATGAGTTTTTTATATTTATGCACCTAAACCACTTAGTAGGTTGGGGAAATATTGGCGTCATGGTTGGATATTGAATACGGCTATCCCCATTTGAAGTGAAACATGATATGAACCCTGCAGCTTATAATATGCCACTCATTGTAAACTCATCACCAACTTCTCCAACACACTCCTTCATGTATTGGGACTAAATTTTGACTGTAAGCATAAATCCTCTGCAGGGTTTCCACTGATTCTTTTTTTATGTATCTTTAGTTATGGTTTGCTGCTATTCACACAAGTTTAAAAATAAAGGCTAGGGATGACTTTACAAAAGACCACCAACAAGCCTGAATAATGCTATGTGATATGTTCTGTACAATGACCAGAGCCAGCAGGGCTAATGTCATCCAGTGTGCTGACATGCTTTATGATCAGAAACTAACTCTGGTACATTAAGTATATTGGTGGAAAATTACTTGGCATTCACACTCGCTCCAAAAGGACAGCAAAAGTGGATTTCAGCAGAAAATAAATACACATCCAAATATATGCTTTGCTGATATTGCAGATGAATATGTTTGACCCAGTGGATTTTTAAGTGTAACAAGGTTTATCAGCAACCCAACTCAAGTGTCCCTTGTCACTTGTAGCTTTTCTAGATAAATGACTGCACCGTTTGCCACAGAAGAGGTAAAGAAAAATATCTGACAGCATGATGATACTAAGTAGAGTGAAAGCAGGGACAGGAACTGTGAAGTATCAGTCGAGCTTTCACCACAGAGATGGTGACTCAGCACAGGCCAGCAGTGGATTTCAATAAATCAAAAAGCTAACTGGACTCATGGGGTGGCCATGGCTGAGTGTTTCTCATTACAGCTGGGTAAGTCAACAAAGAGCTGAGTGACAGCTTGGAGATGAGCCAGGGAATTATCTACACACATCCGAGGTTGTAAGCAACTTTATTGCAAATTCCTTACTTTACCTGTTTTCCCACAATACATCAACACTCCCTTTTGATTTGTCTCTACAGTGAAAGCTACCACAGATTTACTGTCCACAACAGTTGGCTTAGTTCTTCATAACTGTAGCTACAACTATAAGAGCACCAGCCAAGCAAAGCTGTACTCACCGAGAAATTCTGCTGCCACAAGTAAAGAAATCACAGGGAGAATTTATGTTTATTTATTTATTTATTTTATTAGATTTACTACTTCATAAAAGCAGAAATACAAGAATACAAGCTGGACATCAAGTTAACAGCTCCCCAGCTGCATGATGAGTAAAGTCTTTTAGCCTAAAAATTAACTGTTAATTATTTGCTAGGCAAAGGCAGTTTAATTGTTAATTTCACTAATCAGCTCTCCTAAAATACATTTCTACAGGTAAAGAAGACATAGAGTGGAGGTGAAGGTGGATTTTTAAACATCCCAAGCACAGGATTAATGTATTTGGGAAAAATCATGAGTTTGGAAAAGTCTACACAACCCAACCTGACATTTAGGATCTGGGAGAATTAAAAAAAGCGAGAAAAGAATTGTCTATTTACCCATCCAGAGGAAACAAAGGAACATTAGCATTTATTTGGTGTTGTGGATCTGGCCACCTGACAAATGTCAAGTCCAATTTTCAGTACCCGTCAGTTATGTTTTGGTCTCCACCACCTCCTGAGAAAAATATCTGGCCCCAAACACTTCACCTTGTTCACCAGCTATAGTTGCCTGTTGCAGCTGAAACTGAGGTTGATTAGTTTGGAGTTCTCTGTCAGAAAACAAAAACAATGAGTTCAAGATGCCAAAAATGCTGAGGGAAAATGCAGAGGTGAGTGATGGCTCTCTGTAGGTTTGTCAGTATGAGTGAAACCTTTTGCACCTTGTAATCTGATTAATTATCAATGAATTATTAATAATTAATTATCAAAGAGTCATCGGCCATGCCATGGTTTTGTTTGGGCGTAGCAGTGCTTTAAGCAAAATGCTAATGCAAGCACGTTAACATACTCACAATGACAATGCTAACATTAAGCAGGTATAATGTTTATCATGTTTGCCATCTTAGTTTAACATGTTAGCATGTTAACATTTGCCAATTAGCACTAACACAACATACAGCTGAGGCTAGTGAAAATGTAATTTGTAATTTGGAGGTATTTAATAATAAATTACATATTGTGAATTAAAATGTGGTGGCCCGACTGACTGACAGATTGACATTTGCCAAAACATACCGTTATGTTCTCCAAAAAACATACTATGTGCTAATGGAAATTATTTGTATATGATCATATATTTTCAAGAATGTATAGGTCTGAAGAATGAGAAAGTACAGTAGTAAAAGATGAAAATAATATGCTTAAAACTAGGCATGCGATAATATATCACTGCCATGACTTGGGACTTTTTTTCTGCATTAATGGTCATGACTCAGTTAGCCTTCATGTTAAAGGTGCTCCCTGGTTCCCCAGCGAGTGTCAACTTCTCTTAAAGTCTCCTTGAGCAAGACACTAAACCCTTAATTGCTCTGTGGCTCGGTGCTTCCTGGCCGACTCTCCACTTTTAGCTCCCTGGTGACATTCATACATATTCATTATGAGCTATTGTATTGTATGTGCTTTACGGATAATTCTGTATACCTGTGTTTAATATGGTATTAATTATCTCTTAATAATCATTAATATAGGCAACTTGCACTTTAATAAACAGCGATTAAACTGGATTAACAAAATTCAACAGTCATGACTTTAAATGATACCACTCTAGGCATCTACTATCATCACGTACCCATTAGAGCAAACTTTATTAATACTGACCTGCATAATGAACTGTATCACATTTGATAACACTTTTGGTAACACTTGCTTTTCAGTGCTGACAGAATCTATTTCTCTACATAACTTGAGTGAATGCAAAAGACGCTGTGAATGCTATTGGTGGAAGCAAACAAAATTACAAGCTCTACTTACGCAAGCAAACATAATTAACAGTCACAGAATCTGACAGTGCACCTGTTATAGTTCTGAAAACCCATCCTGCCTGAGGTGTAAATCTGCTGCAGATCTGCTTTCTCTATAATGATGCTGTCGCTCTGAAATTGTAAAATTGTCTCATTGTCTCAGTTTTTTTGTAAAATGCTGACAATTTTCTATGAATGTTTCCAAACACACCGCGGTCACCATGCTCAATTTTTATAGTCTTAATGCAGATTTTTTTGTGAAGCTCCAATAAATCTTGCCCTCTCCGCTCAAGGAACTGCATCCTAAGTGGCTGCTGTGTTTGTCTGCACATACACGTATCTGCCTGTGTGTATGTGTTTCGGTGTCTGCCTGTGTGCATGCGTGCTCAACACTTGACTTTAATGAGCTCATGAAATCTTCCGGACTGCTCTAATAGCTGCATTCTAAGTCTGGGCTAGAGGGTCGCGGTGCGTCGGTGGGAGCCGAGGAGAGCACCAGCGCCTGGCAGCCTGCAGCCAAGTCATCTATCAGCACAGCTTAGGTCCATCGCCACTGTTCAGCACCGTGGCAGAGGCACAGCCTGACATACACCGCTTTAGCTGGAAATGCAGAGACAAATCGCACTTATACCCTACACATTTTGTGTCATTATCTAAGAGCAGAGCATTCAGAGAATGAGAAAGGAGGCAGAGTGGGAACGATGCAGAGACACAGCCAGTTGTATTATATTCTGACATTTCAGTATGCTCCCAAAATAGCCTCAATCACTTATCTTCCCTTAGATTAACAGTTGCTGTTATTACTGGTAATTCAACCCATTAGCAGTTTGTACATCCAGAGGAGAGGTCCCATTTTAAAGATGCCGGTGATTTAAAATACAAAAAGAGAGAGAGAGAGAGAAAGAGAGAGAGAGAGATCTGCCTGTACAAATATACCATCTATTCAGTTAAAGTTGAAGTGTCTTGGTGTTATGTACCACAACCCATATCAGTATGGCTCTGAAGGCTCTGAAAATGCCAAGCTTATTACCATGCATCGGCCCGCTTGATGAAAACTAAGCCGTGATTTCAGAAGAAGCTGATATGAGAGGGGGGTCGGGGTGGATGGGGGGATTAGCAGCCTGTCAGCATGCTGGAGGAGAATTCAGACAGAGCCCTGATGTAGCTGTCTGTGGCATCAAAGTTCATCTTTATTAAAGAATCTAATGAGAGGATTTGCAAATACAGCATCTAATAAATCACAGATGATCAATGTAGCAGATACAAAGTTGTTTTTTTTTCTTTGTCTCACAAAGAAATATCTGAGTCACAGCCTCAAATTAGAAATATTTAGCTTGATCACCACTTTCTAAAATCTATTTTCATAATTTCAGACAAGTTCATACATTCATTGATCATAATCACTGACACATAAATAGCACAACCAACATTGATTAATTCCCTTGAGTTATTACATAGCTCATCATGAAAGAGATACACGTATTTCACAAGATTTGGCTTTGTTTCAGCGTAATGCTGAGCAGTCAAATCCTTTCTAAACTATGAATCCTGATGTCACTTCATGTGATGAGGAGAATCATTAAAAAAACAGTAAAACCACAGAGACAAATGTAATACTTAATGCAAATTTTGCACAAGACAAAGACCTCATTCTCTGTGGCCAATACGGTATTGAATGTGAAAAGACAGTGGAGGCAATTAAAGCGGAAGAGATCTAGATTTCCAATATTAATCCACATTCTAATGTATGACTTGTTAAATAATGTGGTCAATTCATAATACATAACACAGGAGGTAACAAAGGCACTATAGCGCAGACAGGAACTGCTGTCTGTGGGTATAAAAATGCTTAATCCTTCAGAAATAATCAGATAAATCTTCACATAAAATAATTTCTCTTCTTGTAGTGTGCCTGAATAATCCTTTACTGTGACAGCAGGAAAATGGGAGCAATGGCCATTGATCGTAGCAGTGATTGTAAGGAGGCACTGGATTGAGTCAAACAATCACCCGCAATTACATTGATTGGATGAATCTCCAATAGAGAACCGTGGCTAAACAAAGAGGAAGCAGTTGGAAACCAGAGAGGACAGTGCGAGGTGATGAATGATTCACTGTGTATTCTGCACCTGTAATTTAGTTTGACAAGCTGATGAGACTGCGCCGCATGCCGCACTGCATGCTAATATGCTTCATGCACACCAGTCACCAGTCCTGACCACCTCTTAAAAACGCCTCTTACCACATAATGCGCTGAAAAGTTGGAAAATAATAACAGGGAGTGAAGACTGAAGAATCTTTGATGAAGACAGGAACTGGCCTCTGTTGGGGTTTAATTAGACATCAAGAAGTTTGAACAACCCCACTTTATCAGTCTCCCCATGTGCAAGAAAGGAAGAAGAAAAAAAAAACTCAGCTTGCAGTACGTCTGGATGAAAATGACCTATTCCTATTCAATACCAAAATAATTCCACATGTGTGTCCTATCTTCCCTACACCTGTTCATCACTCACATCCATGCCAGCGCACTCTCCATCCAGAAATCATATGCTATCACCCTCCTCCAAGACTGACAAGACTGTCTTCCCTTTATTTTGTTTCATTCCTTTCCCATACATCTAAATCCTTCCATCTGGATGAGGGATGCGCGTGATGATTTATGCCAGTTGTGAAAACAGGCATCCAGCATCTTCACACTGTGCGAGCTGGTTTTTGTTCAAAAGTGGATAAACCGGTGCACCATTTTACAAAGCTTTATCACCTTGTAAGCGCTTTAAAAGTTAGCATGTGCACAATGTATTTTTTTTTTCAAGGCTGAATAGTGTCATTATCTTTTCTGTTTTGTTTGTATTTGAGGTTTAAAACTAAATATAATTTAAGGAAAATACTCAAAGATGTTCTTCAGAATGCAATTTGCAAAATTTAAAAACAAAGGAGATCATCCACTTAACCTTAGGTACCCAGGGAGATTTAAAGGCAAGGGACTGTAAAAAGGCAAAGTTGTCATGACAACATGACAATAGGTCTCTATAAATGCAATTTGGGAATATTTAGTCATTTCTAAGTTTCATTGCTATTCCAGCTCCAACACTAATAACAATTGTATAGAACATTTAAACTAGCATGCTTCTCACTTTTAGCCTACACTGACTGCTCTTTTTCAGTAGTTGAAATGACAAATGTCACTGGCAGCAGTTTATATGAGCCAAAGTTAATCAAATCTGATTCCATAATTAACTGGAAGAAAAAGCCAGGTGTTGTTGAGCTAATGTGCTTTCTGGAAGTCTGTGTCTGGACTGGGCCAAAGATTGCTTGTTAGCGAAAGGAACAGATGATGAGTCTTCTCTGGTGAAATCAACAGCTGTTTGCATCTCGCCAAATTTTAGGAGATGGAAATTTTGCTTGTTTACTTGTTGATTGTCTGAAAGTTTGACCTGTTGTATCTTTTCCATCTAATATCTGGTGGGTTCAAAATGTCAGTGCTGCTTTGAAGATAGATTGGGCGCTGGTTTGAGTCTTGTCTAGTTAAAAAGTTAAGTTAAAAGTTAAAAATAAAGCTCATTTTACAGTTACAGTTGCAGTATTACAATTCAAAAAAAAATCTTCCTTCATATAAAAAATAAAGAAGTGAGTTCATAAATGGTTTAATAAAAAGGATTTCTTGATGGTCAAGAGATACAAAGATGTTGTTAGAGGTCACATGATCAGAAGGTGGTAAAACTGTGCCAAGGCCAGAAACAAAACTTCAGCATCCTATTTCTCACCCAGTTAAAAGCCCATTATCTTTGTGTCTCTGCTCTGCCATGCGCCCACTCTCCTCTCTGTTTTGCCTTTTCTGACACATCAGATTGGACCTCAGAGTTAGCGGGAGAGATATGTGGAGCTCACATGGTGGCCGGTACTTTGAATTACAAAGTGAAAAGTGAAAAGCAGTTTTTGCTTGGTGTGGAAGCAGCAGTTTTTTTGGATTGAAAATGATAAAAAAAAAACAAAAAAAAAAAACAACAACAATAACAACAGCAAAAGAAAGAATACACTATATGTATGCTTTGTTTCAGTTTCCAAGCAAAGCAGATGGAGCTGGCTAATTTTTTTAAGCATCTACAATTACCGCAAGTGTACTATTGATGCCCAAAACAACAGCCGGCAGAACCAAATCTGTGTTGGCTAAACAGAAGCTAACGCTTCATCAAGTTCTGTTAATGCTCTGGCAGGAAGGCTGAAGAAAGAAACCAACCAACTGCATGCATTCACACTGGTATTGTTTTTTACAATGCTGCTACACATATGAACAAAAATGTTTATTTTGGTTATTAATTACAGTTGAATTACAGTTTGTGCAACAAAACTGCTGTAATTTTAGTATTTTACATTCCAGTCCATCCTTGTGTTCCTTGATTCATTTCCCACCTTTCTGCCAGAATAATATGATGGATGAAAATTGCATCCTCCCATCTAAACTGTACATGTATGCATGCATAAAAGTAGAGGTAGTCGTGCATACTTTGCATGGAATATGCATCATTCGCACCATAGAATTGCGGCTGAGTAATATGTTCCCTCCAAGGTACTGAAAATTAAAGCATCAGAGGCAAAATAGCTTGTCAAGCTCTGCAATGCATAAAGTATAAAGGTGATGATTAATAATGTCTAAACTAAGACATTTATACATAAAAAATGATAGACTGTGTCTGTTGTTGGAAGCTCCTTCGTCTATGTGGTGACTTATAAGCTAAACTGTGTGTCTAACAGAACATTGTTATGCTCACTGATGCAGTGCTTCATCTAAGATGAGGAATTTAACAGAGAGCCACTGTGCTCTTAACTTGTAGAAACAGCTGCAGACAAATAAACATCATGAATATTGTCACCTAACTGAAAAGTCTTTTTGTTTATTGTTTAGGGGCTCATGTCAGAAAAGCTTTACGAGGTATACGAAGAGCGACAAACACTTCAAATCAAATGGTTGATGATGGTCACCAACACTGAGCTGATAGCAAAATTCACCTTTCCAACAGTGTTCAGGACAAATTTGTGGATGCTGTTAATTACAAATCTAGACAGCAGTTTTAGACGATTTGTTGTCTTGTGGTCACATCAAACATGTTTCCACAGTTACACAATCACTTTTTAAACGGGAAAATCCCTATAGCTGTGCTTCAATGAACACCGAAACAAACAAATATTACATGGGGCAGCTCAGACTGTTTGCACAGACACATTCTGTTCCTTTGAGATGGCTGATTCAATTTAAAATGCTCACATCCAAAGAGTTCAACGCCCTTTGATTAAACTGACATGTTTCATCATGTAACTTATGTTGTATTAAATATCACAGGAGGAATCCTCCTTGGGAACAATTAACCTGGAGCTCCATGTCAACCATCACAATGAGATACTGTATCAAACTTATACTCCTCTTCACTGTGTTGTTAGTGAACACCTGGCTCATCTGCGCGAGTTATATTTTTCATTGTGAAGTCTAGCTAAATGTTAACCACCTTGCACTCACTCAGACTCCAGTGAGGTCAAGAAAGAGGTAGCCAAAGTAAAAAATGTCATGTGAAGCCAATTATAACCAACACTTTAAAGGATTTTGCCAATTAACCAAGTAGCTCTGTTACCCCCAACCTCACATTTTTACCTGATGTTTATTCTTGACCCATATCCTTTTAGAATAATTGTGTCTGTCTCTGCTAATGAATGTGACCTGGACCCGACTCCTGAACTGTGACGGCTCCAAGCAGACTGTTTCTTGTCAAGGAGCACTCATTGCTCTGTTAGAGGTATAGGTATAAGTGAAGGTAAGTGTTTGTCAGTTAACATCACATATTAGTGTGCTCATCCTTAAAACTACCTTTAATTTTTCATCATAGCAGCTGAAAAGCGCTTTGATCAAAGTACCAAGACAAATGCATTATGTTTCATATATTAGTAATAATACTCTTTCTCCATTGTTAGCTCCACTGCAGAACAATCACATAGGCTCCCCTGACGGAGTTACTCCCTTTTCATGAACAGAACATGTAAATTTAATCAAACACAATGTCCTCTGGCAAACAAGAATCTCAGTTTATCTGTTTGCTCCCATTTAAGGACCATTAACTGTTTTCCTGATTTCATTCTGTTTGTCTCTTTAGATGAACACCAATACTGCCTATATATATTGGCTTAATTCATCTTTTGGTTGATTTGCACATCCCAGACAGTAATGCATCTAAAGCAAGCTCATGAGTCTTAGGTTTGGGGCTGCTTGGATATTCCATCATTATAAAAAACAGTCTTCTTTGGTATTGTGAAATGTGATGGCTGCTTGTATTTGCTATGGAGAAGACAAGTGATCAGAAGTCTAGGCAGGTGAGCTTTTATTTTGTCACATTACCGGTGGAAATGGAAGATGAGTTCAGTATCCTCACAGTACAGTATGTGAGAATAGCCGGTCATGAGTCAGTTCCCTAGAAATGATCTGACACAAGAGCAGGAACATTACTGAACAAAAAATGATTAAACCGATGAAATGTGCTGTACTAGACTTGCTTTGGTAGTTTGTCAGTGTACAAAATTACCGTCCATTTAATTCTGGGAAGGAAGTAGATGAATAATGGGATACATGTAGATAGAGGCAACAACACGCAGACACAGAGAATAAAAAAAAAGGAAATGGTCTTGGAAAGTAGGAAGTTATGGCAATACCCTCCCAAACAATCAGTTTGACAATAATGTCTGTTTCATGTTCATAAGACACAACACAACTTCTACATAAAGCTTTCTTTCCTTCCAAATTTGGCACACTGAGCAGGCTACAGGCTCATTTTCTTGCAAAAAGGTAAACTTCATTTTAAATTAAAGGTATATATTTTATAAATCTTGTTAACATTCAACAACAACATATCCCTTGAGTCTGTTCAGACTGTTTGGTGTGTTCAGACTGAACACAATGAAAATTTTAGATGTGGCATGACTGTATACGAAGATGTAAAAAGCATAAATAAATAGATGTAAGTGGCTGTGAATACACATGAATTCACTCTAAGTGGCATCAACTGGTGCGAGGACATGCCAGTGCTAGTTGGCAAGAACAAGCGCATAAAACAGTAAAAATTAGCTTCATGTTCACTTTGAACACACTTTCAGTCACAGAAGTGCTTTCAAAAACCTGGTGACAGCTGTAGGTGTTATTGAATATTAACAAAATATTTGGCAGTTCACTGATGCTCAGATTTTATTAACCAGTACAATAAATTCCAGTTTAGTTTAGATTATGGAGAAAATGTCATGTTTCACCTTTTCAGGGAGAATAATGAAAGAAACCCTCGAAGCTAAAAGAGAGTAACTACACTGCTTGAGATAAGTAACCCATTGTAGTGGACCTTTTATTGTTGCCTTTGTGCTGGTTATTGTCACATTGTAATGCAGCAGAGCAGAGAGCAGTGCACAGTGAGATTTGAGAGTCCTTCAATAGGACCAAGGTCTACTGCCTGCCAAATTTCCTGGAAAGATTTTCACCAGTTGTTTAGATCTTTCTCTGAAAGACAATCACAGTCACAGAAGAGTAGAAGAATAAGGGGAATGTACTTTTCCTGGAGCTGCAAATCAATTCCGTTGGTTACCTTTGCAGAAAATAGAATCAGGACCAAGCTTGCCACGGCAGTTTAAGTGCATAATTTGCCATTAATGAGTGCAATTTTGCAGGCTAATCTTCCTGTTGAGTTCAGTGAGAAGTTCAGCATAGGAAATCAGCAGTGACTAAAGACCCATTATTAATGTAATGTGTGCATCTCTAGTTAGACTTTTGTATCGAGCCAATAGCTGAAGTATTGTACTTATCTGATGAACTATATTTAAAACTTGTGAACTATCTTACAGGTTATAAGATTATAACATTATACTTCACTTTTGCAATAGTTAGATATTAATTACAATAGTGTTGTTTGAAAAAGAACTGATGTAAATTGAAACTTGTACTTGATCATTTGAATTGAGTCTTAATATCCTACAATTTTGTACTGAATCCTGTCTGTGACATATTTTTTGTATTCTCTCTCTCACTTACAAATAAAATAGAAATTTCATAAATTCCAACTCAATACTGCCTACTCAAAAAGTGACCTGAATTTTTTCATGGTGCAGTTGCTGTTGTTCAGTGAGGTGGTGAAATTGGAAGACCAGCAATGAAGAATCCAATCCAATGCTGTTAAGATGCACATTTTCCATTTCCTAAGGATATATGAAACATTTAAGATGTATCAAACCATTTTTGACCACAATGGCTAAGAAAAATCAGAAACAACTTGCAAGCATCAGAGACTTGATGTATTAAATGCTTACAACACACTTATGGTTAATAAAATATTACCTGGTAATGCTATTATTGTATCATTACTGTAGACACCGACACCAATATTCACTCACTTTTCAGCCCTGGTTTTGTCCAGTAACTCCTGAGAAAATGATCTGTAGCTTTGGCTTGCTAGATTTTCAGATCTTCCACAGCTACATGTTGACTTTGGCTCTTTGCAATGGCTTGGCAAAGAGCATTGTGGGAGCTCATGAGCTAAGAGCTGCCCATTTTGAGAGCCACTGAGACTCAACCATATGGACACTCGAACAGTTAGGTGAAAGCAGCTGAAGTCTGAAAATCACCACAGACGGGGGTGTTGATTCTCAGTGAGATCAATAGTATCAGCAGACATTTTACATTACTGGCGGTCATTTGATTCATATAAGGCCTTTGTGTTATATGATGTTTCAGTATAGGAAAGCTTCTTTTTTTTGCTGAATACCTGCTGCGCCACTTCATGTTTCCACCCTGATGACTTGAAATTTTGATGCACTGATCACTCAGAAATTTAATTTTTTCAATGTCATTGTTCCCATTTCTTTCCATGTTGACAGGAAAAGAATGTCAAATTTAATACTGCATTAAATAAAACATCTTCACTGGCTTATGACAATAGTTTATCCAGCTATCAAAAGAAAATTCATCTGAATTGTATATTTTTGTCCCTTCCACGAACCCGTATTTTAATTTTATGACTTTACTGATTTAATACTCATGCCATAAATATTAAAGTTCAAAATTTGTTTAAGCGTATCCATGTGGGCATGTTGCCAAAAGCAGTGGTGCAACATTGAATCTAATATGAATTAGATTCAATGTGAATAAAGCAACAGCGAGGCCTCAGTGCAGTCTGCATAATCCAGTAGTCCCAGAAGCTGCTCCAGGTTGAATGAGGAAAAGATCTGCATAGAGTTGTTAAATCAATTAGTCAGAGCCTGGCCTAATAATTGCAATATAGCCAGATAATTTCCAGCTCAAAGAGCTCTCTCAGCTCTTCCTCCATCTTTCTCTCTGGCTCTGTCATACCTACAGGTATTTGAAGCAGGCCGGCTCTCAAAGAGAGAGAGTGGGATAGAACCAGGCAGACATGTCATTGGTGCTGCAACATTAGGGCCAGTCTGTTAGGGCTGTCTCTCTCTGTCACAGTCTCAGCCACTTCTCTGTTATCTGTACTGAACACATGTCCACCCGTACTATTACACACAGACTGCTAATGGAGCATAAGACTGAGGTGGACCTCCCATTCACTGCTGGTTCCACCACTGCTTCTCTGACTCAAATGGTATTCATGGCTGCACAGAAAGAGACACAAACACGCGTGCAAATACGTTCTTGACAATCACACATTTTCTATGAATTATAAATGTACTCCAGTTTTTTTTTTTCTTCAAATCTATAACAAAGCGCCCTTATTTTACTGGTGAGGGAAAAAAAAAAGATTATTTTCACAGAGATGGACAATGGACGGCTTTGCTGGAGGCAAAATAGCTGTAATAGAAATGGTAATGTCCTGCCTCCATCTGATCACGTTCGATTTGAGATGCACTCTCTGGGTGGCAATTTGAGTTATAGAGCTTTCCTATTTCCTTCCTCTGTCTTTCGGGCTGCATCCAATAACACGGTGGGATGCTGAGAGAGGACTGTTTAGAGCCTGACAGAAAAGCAACTCAATGAATTTGATCTAACTCTTTGATCTTTCAGACGCATGCTTATGCACACGCACTCACACAAATCACACACACAAGGGAGCACAATTACTTTCTCTAATCCCTTCCATGTTGCTGTGGGGCTGGAGTTTGCCCCAGTATATACTGGGCAGAAGTCAGGGAAATACCCCAGATAGGTTGAGAGTAAATAAGGGGGCTAAAAGAGATAAACAGACACATTCTTACAGGTAATTCTTCTCCTTTCTCCTCTGGTTCATTTGCTTATTCTTGTTTTGTACTTCCAACTTGAAGCTAATCCAACATGTTATTGTTATATGGGAGGAAAGTGGAAACACGGGGTGAATCATGTTAACTCATGTAGAAGAAAACAAATATATTCATGTCACACAGTCCACAGCCACAGTCCATAGCATCAGCAACCCTCTCTCCTCAAATTTACATTTATACCACTTGATTGTTTTGCTGAAAACATTTCGGAGGAAAACTGCTGCCTGGATTATGTTCAGTGGTGATTTTTTTTTTCAGTCCAGAAAGTTTTATGTACGCCACAGAAGTCATAGGGAAGTACTAATACTAAAACACTTTCTGTAGGTTTGGTTACAGAAAGATAGTGGTTTGTTGAACAAGTAAACACAAATGTTGACATTTTTAATATTTAACTAATATTACAATCAAGTGTCAAAATAAATCTAGGGAAATGCTGAATTCATTAACTGGGAAGGATGAAAATCACAACAAATGAATAACTTCCTCAGCAGCAGAAGGTCATGTGAGAGTTACAGTATAAGAACATAAAAATTCATGTTCATGTCACACAACAATTAAAAACTAAATAATCAGACAATAGCTTACATGTAGTGTTTGTTTGGGTCATTTACCTTCTATCAGTGTATTGGTAAAAGCAGGCAGTGCTGTAAGAAAACATTAGTGTTGTCAAAATTAACGCATTAATTTTTGAATTGATTTAAAACATTTAATTTGTTTAAAAAATTAGCTTCATTTACGTATTACTGGCTTTCAGAGTCTGTAGCAGGCTCAGTTTTAAAGCTAGGGTGACAATGCTGGTATTGTGAAACTAGGCGACCATTGAGCCATGATGTCATGATAGCTTGTCAGGAAGGGAGCTCAATAACATTTAGCATTTAACATTTAGGCTAAATGTTGGTGAGGGAAAAGGGGTCTCTCTCTCTCTCTCTCTGTGTGTGTTAATCAAAATCTTTCCTTGTTTTTTTTTTCATGTTTGCATAAACTATCATGGACCTTGTTGAAATTCAACTGGCACTTGAACATGGAACACATTTATTGTTGTTAATTATCATTTATATCAGTGCATTTAAGAAATGATTGCCCTCTAAGCTGATATTTAATTGTAATTGCTTTGATGGGTTTGAAATTCAACTGGCACTTTAAAGGCCCGGCTTTTGTTATTATTTGTTAGTGCATATAAGAACTATGCCTTTCAACCTGACAGTCAATGACCTTGATGGTTTTATTGGAAATCTGAAGTTGCTTTTAATTGTACATTAATTCTGTGATTTTATGTTTTAATGTCCATTGTTATAGGCTTCAATATGAAGAAGAAAAAAGCAATTAATCACGATTAATCACAGACAAACTGTTCTAGTTATTTTTTTAATTGATTGACAGCCCTAGAAAACATAAGTGTAGAACATAAGTGAAAATAAGTCAAGACATTCAGTGTCAGTGTTCTCACTTTGAGCCATCCAACAGATTACTAAACCACATCAAGGTGATGATTTTAATCTGTAAATTAGAGTGTTTATTTTTGTAAAGGTACCCTAGAGCCAAAGATTATTTTATTATAAGAGTAAGAGTTATCACTTATTTTGCATATGCTCTGCATGATACAATTATAGTTCCTGAATCATAATTGTAGGGGTCTTATGTGCCATTTCCCATTACTGTAAGTCATACTGGAGATATGCCAGTCCACTGTTTTTCATAAGTTTATACACATGTTTTTATGCAGACTTTGATTATGGGTGCTTATTTACTGTAAATCTCTAGATTGACATGGCGGTATGTTAATGCTGATGATGGTCATGTTCCCCTTTTTCAAATGTTGTCACTTTTGAAATACATACTTCTTTGTCAGCATGTAGGCCTCTAACTCTAAGTTTGCTTGACTTTGTAAAGTAACTGCATTTTAGTTATTTGCTTTTTTGCAATAATGGTTTCTGGAGAATGTCCACTAATCATAGAGAATAAAAAATAATTTAAGGAAACACATCATAGAAGATGTTTTAGAAGTATAGCATCACATATATCACACTCTGTGCCAGAGAGACCACAGGGGCCAATTGCACTAAACAAAAGGCAGTAAGGAAAAAGAAGTCTTAGTGGATGACAGTGACCAATGAGCACTGCTGCACCCTCAGGCTGAACCCGGAGTCCTTTTAATCTGCTGTTCCTCACTTTCTTATCAACCAACTGTAGAGGCTCAATAGGCACCTACAGATCTAACAAACCAGACCAAAAAGTCCATGTTTTACACTAACTCTAATGTTTCCAAAGTTGTCAGACTTGTAAGAAAGGAGATTGTTAAAAAAAAGACAAAGAATACAAAATTTATGTATCTTTTTTTTTTTGGAGAGACAGTAAGAATTTGCTGATTGCAGGTCTAGAGATAATAAGGAGCTTGGAAGTGCAATCCCCTCCTGCTGTGTCTGGAAAATAAGTAGAATAAAAGCTATAAGAATAGAGAACAGTAGTAGTATAAATACTCTCAACAGCCTGACCTCTTCTTAGTAGACATGGGAATATGAGAGAAATGCAATATGGGGGTCAGAGAAAGGCCTCATCCTTCTGAACCATGAATCTACTGGCAACAAATCAATGGTAAGGTGATTTGTGAAAAAATCAGAGGTGTGTTGGGGGGCAGGCTGTTTTTGAAATGTGTTTATTCATGAAAATAAATCAGAACCACATGTTTCATATAGACTACGAAGCAAATTGGACTTTTTTCTTGCAGCATTTATAAAATTATAATGAACTTTAATAAAACAATTACAGAACTTGAACTTGACCATTGCATTTGCAGAAATATTGCAAATGCTCCCCCCTGGCAAATCACATCCTGGTAAAGCATTACATTACTCAACATTACTATTAACTACCTACAGATAATCTTCAGGCTAAACAACATAGCTCTTACAATATTTGACTTGATGTATATTGTGTTTTGGGAGAGATATTTGAGCTCCAGGCTGATTTTCTTCCTATCAGGGTGTTAATTCAAACTGTGTTAATTCAAGCTGTTGGTTTTTTATAGATGAGCCTGGAGAATTTAGGACATTGTTGTGAAAACAGAAACTCAAACCTCATGAATCATAATTAGGTCTGGTATGAAAGAAAATATGTTTTATACAAAAAAATCACAGCTCAATAGCTCCTTTTCAGTGATTTACATATATCTGACTTTTGTAGGCGGGATTAAGCATGATGATGTCATCTCCTTGTGTCAGAGACAGGAACATGACCATGAAAATCCATACAAGCTTGGATGAGATCAACACAGCTTTAAAGTGAGACTGTAATGTGGTAATGATAAATGCCCAAACATAATGAAGCAGTGGCACAAAAAGAAAAAATGGTCAAGTTAGTGAACTGCTACACTGCAATGTCAAGCGTAAGTTTGCTAACATTAGCCTCCTCAAACTATTGGTCATACCAGACCAAGTAAGGCTGTAGCAGCAAAACAACAAACAACAAAGCAAAAAATGTATTGAACTGAGCAGGGGTATGTTTAATTTCTCATGAATTCAAGCCTTCATGAGTAAGAGAAATAATTGTATTCTTTCAAAACTTACATAGTCTCACTTTAAGGGTTTTTCGAAGTCTACTTATAGAAAAAAGCAATCTTAAACTGTCATGAAAAGAAATGATCTGAACAACCACTGCAGCTTTGTGTTGACTGGAAACAATGTCAACAGGTCTGGTACGTCAGTCACAATTAGCCTAAAATAATCTTGCCTTTTAAACGAGCGATGAGGATGATGTCTGCAGAATGAAATAAAAACTAAATGGTGATTCAGTTTGATTATCAGGCTAAAACACTGACCACAACTACAAATTTAAAACAAGTACTCTCTGATATTTGTGCATATACGAGCCAAAGCATTCCTACAGCAAAGACAGACCAGTCAATTGCTTATTTATTTTCCAATCATTCCACCATTAAACGTCAACAAATCATTTAATTGCATCATATTTCTAGAATGAAATATGACCTGACATCATGAAAGCAGGATCAGTATATCATATACAAATATGTCTGAATGAAAGGTTACCAGCTTTTCAGTCACAAAATAACTGCAAAGGCTGCACTCTGTTCTTTGCTGTTACCCATTTGCCATCACTATGAATGCAACTTCACTGAAACAATTTTAACATATACCAGTGACTCAGAGGAATTCTCCAGAGACAGTGGAAGAATAATTACCACTTCTATTCCTGGGTGAACAGTAAAGCGCTCGTTCAGGAATCCTCAAGTGGCCCACCAGTGCTGAGAGCCACCATGCTCCAGCTTTAAATGTGATAAGGCAGCAACTGATTTGCATGATCCACTTACTGTGTGATGTTTAAATTCACTACATTCTGAAACAAAAGTCACTTTTGGGCAGAAATGAATGAATTTTCCAGAGAATCTAATCAACCCTTTCTATCTTTTTTTAAAAGGATATGCTAAAAAAAAAAAAAAAAAAAAAGAATTAGAAAGAATATTTTTCACTGATTCGGTTTTCTGTAGTAGGCACTCTATTGTATATGACACACTTATGGCTAAAGAAGCCTTTTAAATTGTATAGGAGAACATTGCATTTACAGATCAATTACAGACTGATTTTTGTCGCTGTAAGAATTGCCTTTCTAGTAGCCTGTTTCTCTGAATAGAACATTTTTAATCATGCTGATTAGGAAGATGGACATTAATTCTAAGGCTTTCCATGTGATGATTGTCCCAGACAGTCGTCCTGTTTGAATAAATTAATCAGATCAAAGTTGTGTCCCTGACGAAGGGAACAGCACATGCATCAACCACAGATCTGCCTTCTCCTTGGGGATGGGAAGTAGCCATTAGTCAAGAAAATGATCTGATCACTTCTGTCAATGACAGTGTTGTGAACAAGCGTGTTGCATCACTGATCGCTGTGAGGGGTATTAACCTCGATCGCATCCCTTTTCTTGGAAGCTTTCAAATCTACTTTGTAGCCTAAGAATAGCAGCTATTGTAACAAGGAATTATTGGCTGATGTTTTTGTCTGTTATTCTCTGTCTTTGTATCTCTCTGATACGCTATATCAGTTGGCTGAAGCCCATAAAACACTGACTGAAAAGGCTGAGCATGGGCTTGTATTACATTTAAACTAAAGCCTTAAAGGAAACCTTGTAAGATTTTCAGTGTAATTCAGCCGACAGCCTTCTCACTCAGTCTACAGAAATCGTGGAATGATGAACTTCTAATCTCTCCGTCCCCTGTTCGCTTTGTTGTTGTAGCCCCTTGTATTTTTTGTATTATTTGTATTTTTTCCAGGTCAGAAGCTTCATTCTGGTTTCTAAAGTCACTTTGAAAAGGAAAACTCCAAGTGCAGCACAGAACACCAAGTGAGGCCAGTGTTCAAAAATTCAGTGTACTGCCACCACACTCGTTGAGCCAGATGGTTTCTCAGAGTGAAAAGTCAGTGTCGTATTAAAAATGCATCCTTGTTGGTCTAGGAAGTTGTAGTTAAATGGAATAGCTGCTGCGTCTTGAGCGGTTCGGATTTAATTCAGTACGTGAATCTCTGACCTTTGACCCCTCCAGTATAAACTATGCTAGAAGCTATGGGTTTTATTTGGAGTATACTTCCTGCTTTACTGTCTTGCGGTGCTCAACGCAGCCAACACATCATTGTCTAAAGTGGCTTTTTGTTTTACAGAGACGAATTAGCTATAAATTCTTTTGGGACATTTTGGCAAATACATGTATTTGTATTCTTGCCGAGAGTTATACGAGATGATTGATACCCCTCTCATATCTATCCATTAAAGCTACAGCCAGGAGACAGTTAGCTTAGCATAAAGACTGGAAATAGCCTATCTGAATCAGTCCAAAGGTAACAAAATTTGCCTACAGGCACCTCTAAAGCTCATTAATTAGCACGCTATATCTCATTTGTTTAATCCGTACAAAACCTGACATGTTTCCCCATTTTCAGTCTTTACACTAACCTAATCTTCTCTTCAAGTCAAGTCAAGTCAGTCTTATTTATATCGTGCCAAATCACAACAGACGTTTTCTCAGGGGCACATTTCACATAGAGCAGGTCTAGACCATCCTCTTTCATTTACAGGGACCCACCATTCCCCCATGAGCAAGCACTTCTCTTGGCTCTAGCCTTATATTTAACAAACAGATATGAGAGTGCTATCAATCTGTTTGCCTTCCTTTTAGCAAGAAAGTAAATAAAATGTCAAAATATTTCTTTAAAAAGTACTTTTCAATAGCATTCATGCTTTTTAAAAGGTCTGATCTTCCTTGAGATGAGATATGTCAACAGATGATCGCTGTTTCCCATGGAGTCAAACACAGGGGCCATGAATTCACTCAGTTTTGAATTCCCTGTAAGCGCATATCCCGCCGTCATTCGCATGTCACATCGCTGCTTGGGATGCTGAGATTGACCTTCTCATAGGGACAGGGGTGTACAATGAAGGACAAGAAATTGCTGTACCATTAACACGGTCCGGGCTCTATGTGCTCCACATCAATGGGGGAATACATTTTTATGATAGAGCCTCAGATGATTTACTGTTCCTATAAACGTGCTTTCAGTGATATTGCAGAGCTCAAAGGAATTTAGAGCAGCATATATTCTAAATTAATTGTCTATCAGAAAATCACTTAACCCCATGAGTGTTTGAACTGTGATAAAGACTGGGCTGGTGTGTGTAGGTGATGAGAGGCATCTATCATAGCATTCATTCATTTCCTTGTATTACTCTGCATTAGA
The DNA here is from genome assembly GCA_029490765.1 of Euthynnus affinis. Classification (NCBI taxonomy): domain Eukaryota; kingdom Metazoa; phylum Chordata; class Actinopteri; order Scombriformes; family Scombridae; genus Euthynnus; species Euthynnus affinis. The sequence goes on along the minus strand of CM055859.1, from coordinate 18,653,162 downwards.
TGAGACGGGGAGCATGCCATATTTTTCAAACTATAGAACAGATGCATTACAGCCACAAAATCTTTAACCACAGCTTTATTAAAATTCTGTTCTACTTATGAAATGTATTAAATATTAACACCTCATACATACTGTAGTTGCTTCTTGGCCTCATTGAACTAAAGCAGGAACAATACCTCTGTCTGTTTTTGTGTGCACAAAATGTTGGTATTTTACTTTTTCAAACATAAACTATGCTGCAATTACCATAATGTTGTATATTTTATTATAACTTTTTTTTTTATAGTTTTCCCTCTCTCATCGTTTCTTTTGTTCTGTTATTTGTTTTTCATTCTTCAAAGTAGAAAGATGTTAAAAAAGGAGAAGCTGTAATAACTAATGATGTATGGCATTAAATATAGGAATACAAATGACAGATGAATTAGTATCTGTTTGCTACTAAACTTTATTGTCTAATCCTTACACTTCCTCCAGCTATGTAGCTCCGAAAAGTTTATGAAGTGTGGTGCGATGCAGTCTGACCCTGAGTGAACTCGTGACAGTTGGCCATCAAAGCGCGGTGCTCCACTCTGCTCTTCTTTCATCTTTTACCTATCTCTCCTGCAGCCTGGTCAGAGATTATCACTGCACGCAAGAGGCACCGGAACAGCACAGCACAGCAGGAAAAAAAAAAGGTTGAGTGTGATCAGTGCAGGACTGGATGTTGGTGTAATATACTGCTACCTTCTACATTTATATTACTGTTTTGTATGCATTAGCAGAGTGTGATATTAACAGTCAGTGCAGCTTCTCTGGTCCAGAAAGAACACTTTACTCTTCGCCTGCCTCTTCCCTCTCACCTCCTGTCTGTAGCCCGGCATGTAACCAGCCTCCCTCTGCAGGACCTGCACACATGGAGGAAGGAGATTTGAGCTGTTGGGAGCCGATGTTTTCTCCCTCAATGAGAACATGACTAAGAATAATAGCGCTCAGTGATGCGTTGCGGTTGTCTGCACTGTTGTGCACAACAACATTGATTAGATTACTTCCCTGACTAATGGCCACTTCCCCTCCCTTAGAGGAAAAAGTGAATCTCTATCTGATAGTCACTCTTCCATTCAGCCTTGGCTCTTTCCAACACTTCTTTATCTACAGTGCATCCATCTTAGCTGACTCAGAAAAGGAAGAATCATTAAAACTTTACTTGATATCCTCATTTTTTTTTGTCACAAATTCAGAAAATTGTGGGCATACAAGCAGTAGTGTCCATGTACTTGTACTTGAGGGAGATGTACAGAAGTGAGTCAGCATCAACATTATCTGTGTAGCTGAGGAGAAAGTTTAAAACACAATGCTGTGCACTCTGTGCTTTGCCCTTTCCATAATGGTTTTAAATGCTCACATGAGATCAGTATTCCCCCAGAGTCTGAAGAGGTTTAAATCTCCTTGCTCTCTAACCTTTATTCTTCATTCCTGAGTTTCTCTTTGCCTTACAATAACCCTGACCATATTCCCTTGGGCAGCTCCAACACTTCTAGTTAGCACTTCAATTACAATCCCTCACCTGCCTCAAATACTACAACTACTGAATTTTAACAGCATGCATAAACAAACCTTGAAAATGTAGAGAAACAAATGGAGGGAAAAGATAAGATGAAAGAGGCTGAAGACCAAGGTCCAGTGCTTAACTCCAATTAAAATGATGAAGCAGGCCAGACTGGTGGAAACCAGTAACCTTGCAGTTGTAAGCTTCAACAAGAGTCTACACCCACGATAGCAGATCTGTGAGGGTGTTGTACAAATAAGGCATGGTGCCACTTTGAGTTTAATGCTAATGTCAACTTGCTAACATGCTCACAATGACAGCGAAAACATCGATATGTTCGCAGTACTAGAGAAAAAGTCAAGGGATCATCCTGAGTCAGCAGGATTCATGGCAGTCCATCCAGTAGTTGTTCAGATGTTTCAATCTGGACCAAAGTAGTGGACTGACCAACTCACCGACAGACCAACACTGACATCCTGAGAGTATTGATGCTAGCATGGCAAAACAAAAAAAAAAAAGTGGAAAAATCAAAAAAATCGTGGAGTTTGGCAGCACCAGCTGCCTCTGATGTGCGCACAAAGCTAATCGTCTGGAACAGCTTTGAAGCGTGTACTGTCTGGGAGTCAACAACATTTGGTAATTACAAGGGGATGTGAATCCTAATTGTTACACATATAAAGCATACACAGTCAGGACATTTAGCCCTTAGGGCAGGAATTTGTTTCCCCCCTGACAGATTACTTCCTATTTGTCTATTCTCTTCTGTAATCCCAGTCATCGGTCTCTCACAGCTCACATGGACAAATAAAGCATTACAGTGTTTACACACACGACAACTTTGTCCAAACCTTTGTCCAAAAGCTCTTCTCAGCACAACAGATGGATGCTTCTCCTTGGCAAAATGATGCGGTTTTAATCAAAAAACAAAGTTGACATAATCATTGTGGTATGATGGCAGGGTGCCACCAAAATCTGTGAACCATTGATCAAAATTTGATCAGGTATTGTCAATCTGCTGACAGGTTTACAGTCTAGATTGGATTTGAGACACAGGCCCTGCAATGATCACATATAACAGCCGTCTAGGGCTCTAATTTTCACTCCATTATGAATGAGTTGGTTGTTTGATGAGAGACATCTGTCTCAGCTCCAATGTATTATCACCAGCAGCCTGTTCGTAGAGCGGACAGACAATGGCAGTTTGGCAGGAAATACACAGTGAAATGCCCCACGAAAATGAATGTTGAACCTGTATACTGTATGTGAGTCTATCTGACCACCATCTGCCATAGCCCAGAATAGCTGGCTGTGTGCCTCTATGTGTGTGTGCGTACATTTCTGTGTAAATGTTTGGTATCTCCATCTGATGTTTGCTCAGTTAATCAATAGCGGTGATGCTGTACTCCGATGACATATAGTCCAGGCATCCCTATCTCCTCACCCTAATCAGATTAACAGTGAAAACCATCTATGTACACACTGGCCTCCTGGCCAGGATTTGGAGCTCCGAGACGCTGCCAGTATAGTCACAGAAGGAGAACAAGAACACAGTCTGAAAATTGCAGGTCTATTGGGAGTTTTGTCAAAATAACAACAGATTTTGGTGATAAGAAAGCAATTACAGGACCTTTAAAACGTTCAATTCATGCTTTCTGTAAATCAAACAAACACGCCTGGTCAAGATTACAAGTAGAATTCTCCAGAATGCAGGTGAGTGATATCTCACAGGGAACTTAATCTTGTCTCAGGAAATGCATAAATGAGCAGCGGAGATTATATTCAAACTGGCAAACACCTGAATGCAAACATTAGCTGCAATCATGAAAGTCATTTCTTCTATGATTTCTATCAGTGAGAGCCAATTCTGCGCTGGGTAGTGGCATCAACATGGAGCATTGCTTCCGATGGTTAAGAGAAAACACTTGCGCTCCTTTACGTTTGGTATTATTTCATATTTCTATTCCTGTCTCTTCATCCATGTAATGCCATTCTTTTATAATCAGTTGAGGATTTAATTTCACAGAAAGGATTCAAAACAAATGGATCCAGCAGCCGTTTGCCATCCACCATATTCATCCATCTCCTTCTTTCTGAATATAATTCTGCAAGGCCTCCCTGCTCTCCGTGAATCCATTTGACTTACTGTTTCCTCAGAGCTCAGAGACAGTTTGGCCCTTCAACCAAGTGTTCACTTTGAGGGGAAACAACATCAAATCAAGTTCTGCTGGTCTCAGCCTCCTCACCTCTTCATGTGTGATTTTAGCGTTTCCCTCATTGTTTGCGACCTCCTCAAATACCCATTGAGTGGAAACAGATCCTGCCGACAAGGGGACAAAGGCAAACACAGGCAAGTGTTGTGTGAAATGAAAGGTGGAGTTGCGAACAATCACCAAGTCATTACAATGCCGGTCATCCCTTTAAGAACTAGAAGCATGCATAGTCTGTTTTTCTTTCGTTGAGGGCTCTCAGAAATCCCATTGACCCCTACCTCCGTGTGTGAGCAGATTTTTTATTTTTCTTTAGACAAGCTGATGTTTTCAGTTGTAAAAATTGACTTCTAGCCTCACTGTTGCACTCTATGTCAACTTTAAAGTCAAGTGAATTACAGCTGCCTTATGAATACATATACTAAAAAACTGGATTTATATTCTTAAATAAAATACTGTAATAATTCAGTATCTAAAAAGAATATTTTTGCTCTTATAGAATATCACATTCCCCTCTGCTGCCAAGTTTCATCCTAAAACATGAGGCGTCAAATGAAAATAAGAGGCATGGAATTACACGACAGAGATACAGTACATTTCCTCAAAAAGTTCATTTTTCCGTAGATAAGTGCCCCTTTCTCAGTTCTAATCACATATCAAGAGTTGGCAGTGACTTTTCTCGCTCTTTCACATTAATTATGGATTCTCTGGTAATTTTCATTAATTACAGAAATGCCTGCAGTTAATCATCATTATTCTCTTTGGGTATTCGGGTTATTTTCTGTATTCAAAGGTCGAGGAACTTGTGCATGTTGATAAGAAATCATCACAGAGATCGCTCCAACTCTGTGGGCATGAATTGAAAAGAGCTTTTGGAGAAGAAAAAAGGAGTGCCCTATGGCAATTCAGATGACTATTAATTTGACCTCTCTGCATTAATGTCTGTGTGTATATGTGTGTGTGTGTTAGAACTGATTCATAATAGTACTTGCTAATATTTCCTTGCGGTTACACTCTTGCATGAGCAGAGGATGTGCTGTATCATCGGAGCATTTTGCATACACTTAAGTATGTTTCCCTACAAAAGTAACTTCAAGATAAAGTTTTATTAACTTTCTTTAATTTTGGTGCATTCTGGGCCCATATTTATCAAAGGCCTTACAATCTCTCCTTCGAATTGTACTCAAAGTTAACAAAGGACTAAGAACACCCCTACCTCAGATTTAAGAGCTTCCTAAGCTTGCTCTCAGCAAAGTGAAGCACTACTCTAAAGAGTCTGAAATGCAGAAAATGTGTTGTTGTTAGGTGTTTTGGCAATAGATGTAACTGAGCTATCAAGGTTATTATGCAAAAAGCTTAAATTATGATATTTAGCAATAATCCATTTGCACTTGGCTGTAAATGAACACTGGCAGGACAAATAATATGACTCAGCTGTGACATAGCTTAGTCAGCCCTATCCAACCACATTGTTTAAAATGCCTATAATAGTACCACATTGTGGACTGTGAAATTCTCCACTGAGAACTACTGTACTGTACACCAGCTGTTCACTCATGAGCCCTTACAGCAGATGAAAAAATGTTTATTTCTGTAATATCACCCAGTTTTGGGAAATACACCATAATGTAATTTTGAATAAATTAAGTGATTAATAACAAACACATACATACACTCACAGCTTGTTTTTCCATCATTGACTGCTGTGGTGTGGGATGTATGACTGCACATTACTGAGGAGCATTATGGGTGATCAAAGGTGGATTTATTATTGCCAAAACTGTTGGTTTTCACACTTTCAAATAATGACTGTTGTAAGCTACATTTCCCCTGTTGCTGTAAGGTTGCAGAGACCTTGATTTATTTGAAGAGAACAAGTGCTCTCTTTTATACCCAGCACAAGGTCAATCTCTTTTTCTTTTTTGCCAAGGCTGTCTTTTAACAACCATATTGTCTCTCCCCTCACTAGACCATCTCCTTCCAACAGGTTAGGATGCCTATGGAGCAACCTGTATATCAGCGTTGATATAGTATGAGTGTGTCTGATGAATGTCTGAAACCCTGTTGTTCAGGATGTTGGCAAGCAGTTCTGTGAGGTTTGGAGGAACCAAAATGAGCACAAAAGTCCAGGAATTTGGTTCAGAGCTCTTCTTTACTACAACATGGTATTCAGGTTAGAGTTCATTCTAAGGGTTGGTAGGAAAACAAAATACAAAAACGAAAGCCATTCCTTCCTCCCTCCCACAGTCCGATTTGGTGCAGTCCATGTTGCACCTGGTGGAGAAAGTGGCATTCATGTGCGCGTGTTCATGAGAGCACCAACCTCAACCAGGAAGTGGAGCTCTGAGAAAGCAATTATTAGAAATCAAACAAGAAACCAATGAAACAAATACTTGAATGAATACTACTTTTGAGTTTTGATGAATAAATGTTACAAATCAAATATTAAACTAAACTAATAAAAGTGCTTCCACCTGATTGGTGAAGGAGTGTGTGAAGCTCCCTCACAGTTATTTCCTACTGTAAGTAAAGAAAGTTGGAAAAAATAAACCTGTCAGTGACAACTGATCTCTGACTTCCTAAGAGACATTTAAAAGCCTTCATTTTCCTTTTAATGTCAATCATGTTGACCTGGTATACAAACATGATAAACAAAACATCTCATAATGTTCATACCGCCTTGTGTCTGTGTTTAATGATTCTCACTTTTCAGATGCAAACATTTGCATAAAAGGACAAAAATGGCTTGTGTCAATAAGCATCAACCATACAATAGCACACTCTGGCATCTCACACCCTATTGTTCTCCTGCACTAATCTAGGGCTCAGTCTACGGCGACAGATTCATTCCACTTTTCTACTAATTAGCATATTTGATTATGCAAAGGAATTCTCTTGACTTTGCCGCACTTCCTGAGAGCCTCTATTAAATTTCAACTGATGAGGAATACTCTGATCACAATTAAATGATAAATGGTTAAGTGTTGCATATGGAAATCACAGTCTGTTTTGTTTAGATGCAAGTTTTTTTTTCTTCTTACTATAATGAATAGCTCTGAATTAGCATGAAAGGTCACATCCATACCAGGTCGAGGATTTGGCACTCTACATCGCATGGTGATTGCTGCTTTACATAAATCATGTAGTCCTGTGTTGAGAACAATATTCTCCTCTAAGTGATTTCCTCAGTAAACAAACTTTCCTCGCAATTTGCGGATCTGCACCCCAAGGATTTGTTTGTGTGTATCAGATGTCTCAGCTCGAAATCCTTATGCTAATTATCCTATTCAAAAAAAAAAGCTCAGTGTCTTTTTTACTTCTGTACAGTTTTGCCAAAACACTTAGTTGCAATGTGAAGCCCTCTTTAATGTAGCATTTGATAAAAATAAAAAACTACTGTGATGAAGTTTTTTTTTGATAAGTTAAAGTAAATTTACATTAAAGAAACTCACATAATGAAATCAATATTTTTAAGATCCTCCCGTGCTCTCTTGAGGTCATTGATGTGTGTTAGCATTCAATCAGAGGTTAATGGCGTCCAATGAACCCGAGGCAGATTAAAGGAGAAGATACGTCTCCACTCAGATGTTAATAAAATTCAATTACAGAGACAATTTTCTGTAACTCATGTGAAAAATACCTGGCTTTGGTGTAAGAAAGAGGGAAGACAGCTACGAGAATGCACCCAAAAACTTTTAGTATCAACATTAGGTCACTGAAATATTAAGAAATAATAAAATTTTAAACTGCTGCATTATGAATTGTTGGTTGGATTTGAGCATGCTCTGATCAGATGTTAAGTATTTGGTCTGAATACGGCGTCATGTCTTTTCAGACCTCTATCTTTGTAACATTTGGGATTGACATAATAAAAAGCCATAATTATACATATCTCATCTAGCAGGGACCAGCACAACATGGATTTTGTTGTTTATAAATGGCGAGATTTCAGTTGTACAGAATTCCTAAAGCTCATTTGTTTGTGTGTTCAGCCAGAGGTTGCAGTAATCCCCCAGTAGGCCACTCTGATCTTCCATTACACATTGTATTGAACAGCCTGTAGGGAGGAAATACAGTTGCTTGTTCTTTCACCCCCAAGACAGCCTTTTTTTGCTTTGCACATGTCTTTGTGGTTTATTGGAAAAGAGCACAATGCACAACTATCTCATGTTGTGTAAGAAATGTTCTCTATTGTTTCATTAATCAGCGCTGTGTAATCTGTGTTTCTTATTCAAGGCTGGCGAGTTACAAATGAGAGGACAGCTGAAGGCAATAGGAAAAGAAAAAACAAGATACAAAGATAAAAGCCCACAGGTGAAACAGCAGCTAGACAAATAGTCCATAAGTGAGGGCATAAAGAAACAGCCTGTGTTGTGTTTAACAAACCGCAGGGGACAGCATTTGAAAGCAAACCACTTGATTTTTTCCATTATAAAGATGACTAAAACTAGCCTACATTTTTGATTGAAAATGCATTTGGGGGAAAAAAATCATTTCTTTCTTAAAAGGCCACGTATCGTGCACATTTCCAGGTGCATATTTTTATTCTAGGGCTCTACTGGTGTATTTTTGTGTGATTTACAGTTTAAAAAACACCATATCTATCGTATATTGGCTGTTTATGCAGCCCCTCAATTCAGCCTCTGTCTGAAACAGGCCGTTTTAGCTCCTGTCTCTTTAAGGCCCCGCCTCCTGATGAGCCCGTATGTTCTGATCGGCCATCTTCGGCAGACTTCCACCAGTTCTCACTTCTCACATACATCTGTACATGTTTGAAGCTTAATCTGATTGGAAATATACAAATGGACAATGTGAACAACCTGTGGAACAACCTTAACAACAAAGCTATGCGATGGCCCGTTTGTGGGTATGTACGATCTGACATCAGTTAGATGTGGCAGTGGAGGTGACATAGCAATGTAGCATTTTTACATACATTCATCTCAAGTTTTAATACTTTGACCATGTTTAATGTAGACATTCAACATCATTACAGTATATAAATAACAGAAAATCACAAAAAGCATGATATGTCCCTTTTAAATCCTAAATGCAAGCAGCTTCTTTAGTGCCAGCAGCCACGTGAGGACTATAATTGTAAAGGACTAATCATATTTGAGATAATTTAGAGTTGTGGCTTGTTCATGTAGTCTGAATGCAGAATATAATGTAGAGTAACATAATAAGACAGAAGACAAAGCAGGGATAAAATTGTAGTCTGGTCTCTGTTAATAAAATGTGGAGTCTAAACAGGAAATGATGGTGAAGGTGACAGAGAGAGAGCACTCATTGAGAATTTTACAAATGATGAGTGTGCATTACAAGTGCAGAACTAAAGGCTGTTATGTAAAACAAGCTAATTTGGGCATAAAAAAAACAAAAAAAACAGAAACATCCTGTGCATCCACAAAATCTCTCTCCCATTCATACAATGTTCTCTGGAACACGTCCAGACTAAAGAGGAAGTTTATGTTTAAAAACTGTGAATATAGTTATTGTGCCAATTGTGGGCAGAGGAGGATGACATTATTTTGGCTTGTGCTTTGTGCTATAAAATACATTCAATTATTGTGAATGTACTTTAAGTCTGTAGCAAGGTATTTGAATAATATGGGTCAGGGCAGTTAAAAGATTAGTTTAAGCATTAATCAAAGTAACAATTCACTGTTGTTTATTCACTTAATTACATTAACACGAAGACTGCAAGACTTCCCAAGGTATAGGTCATCAAAATTAATATGAAGTGTTGGAAAAAGTTCAATAAAGATAATTTTCTGCTTTTATTTCTTTATGGATGAATTTCTGCTATTTATTTCCGCTCTAATTATCATTTCTGCTTTCCAACACAGACAAAGTCCCTTACATTCATAGATTCTGACATCTCGATATTTTTCTGCCCACGTCTCTTAAGCCAATTGCTCCTTGCATGACATTAGAAAATATAATTGAAATCCTGTCATTCTATCTTTCAGACATACTGTTGCACAGTGTCCCCTATGGACAAAATACACAAGAGTGAAAGCACAAACATTCAGAAAAATGCACTCTAAATCAAGACATGCTAAATACCAAAACACATACAAAAAAGGAAAACACAAATATTCAGAAAAATGGTTCAAAATTGCTACACCAGAAGTTCCGACTTCTACATGCAGGCTTTACTCCACCACTACCATCTAGACCTCTCTTATGATTTCCGGTTTTCAGTGGCCTTCACTTAATGACAATGCTTCAAATCAGTGGAGTCAAATCGTTTTTCTAATGTTAATAATAAATCATTCAAACAATAATAATAATAATAATGATAACGTTTACTGTGTACAGTGAGTAGATAGTGAGAGCCAGTTATTTCACATTTATATCATTATTTCAAATCAAATATACTAAATTGAATGTAAAGAGGATAAGGGAACATATCACTGTTCAAGAGAAAAAATACATATAAAACAACTCAACCAGGTTATAAGAACCTCAGCTCTCTTTCTATGAAAAAATCAACATTTACAATAAAAGAAATACTAGGACTTAAAAGATAGAGGGTTCATTCATGCATATTAGAAAATAACTCCGTAGAGGATTACCTGACCTGAACTATATCTGTTTCAGATTATTCTGGGTTTGCTTTTACTGGACATTTTGCAAGGAGAGAGGGAAGTCCGACATGCATCAAAGAGCCACAGTCTGCCTTTTGCTTGATTTATTATAAATTACATTATTATATCATTTCCTTCTTGATTGTTTTGTGCATCTGTCTTTGTATCTACAAAACTGAATAAATAACCTTGGAAAAAAAAGAACACTATAAAAAGCACAAAAAAAATATCCAAAAAGTAAACAGCTTTCAAGCAGGTGACAACTCCTGCAGGGAAAAAGGGGTTTCTGCAGTATTGATAATGTTCAACAGCCTACAGATATCAGAAAATGAGTGGTGGCCCATGATGAACTCAGTCTGGTCACAGGAAACAACCTGAAGGAGGACAAATTTCAAGCTGCCAAGTAAAAACATTAGGTAGGATCTGTGGTTTTTAGTTTGCGAGCCAAATTGTGATTGCAATTGAGGCTAACCACATTCTATTGGGCTCACAATCATTCTTTTAAAGAGGAGATCGGGGACAAGGACGGATGCATCTGAAGTTTTCTAACAAAAAATCCTTATTTAAATTTAAACTCTAACTTAATTTCAAAGAGTTTTCCACAGGCTAAATTAATTCTGCAGCTGCCTTTGGTTAATTATAAGAAGCTCAAGGCTATTTAGAAAGCATCCTAAGCGAATCTTCTCTGCTGGAGGTTCACTTTGTACACACTAGAGTAAAACACCTCAAAAACCTTTCTCAGAGCTTTATACAGACAGCATCGTCAGGGAGGCCTTCAAACTGGGGGATCAGCCTACAAGCAGCTTAGTATTTGAGTCGACAAAAAGTTGAGTAAATTCGTCTTTATATTAATGTACTGAGAAATGCGAGCATGAAGTCAGACACCCACTAATACACCTCTATTATGCACCATAACATTTTGGAAAAGAAGGAACCAACTTGAACAGATCATTCTTAGCTCATAGTCATTTAGGATCCCCAAGCACACTGAATTGCATGTCTGTGCACTCTGGGTGGAAACTGGAGCACAAGGACAACATGGAGAATATGCGATCTACACACAGAAAGCACAGTGGTGACATAAACTTGTCCGTCTTGATGCGAGGCGACAGTGCAACCACTTAGCCACTGTGATGCCCAAATAGATCTGGGATGCACTGCCTGATGCCTCCCACTTTATCCTCTGTGGGTTCGTTCATCATTCTTTTAATATCTAAATTAGGCTGCTGTATGAATTTTTACTCTCGTTTATGCCGCATGAAGTGACACACGATTCTCACTCAGAAGTTATTGGAAATGTGGATATTATTAAAGTAGAGCAGCCATCATCTTCAAAACTGATTAGCTCAAATATTTTTGGTGCCAAAGCATTGACAGAACAAAACATTTGTCTGAGATGCTTGCTGGGTAGATAGTTAAACTGAAAGAAAAAAATATATGTATATATACTAAACAGAATAATTTTTCCTGAGACTGGACCATCATGAAAAGTTGTAAAGTTGATGTTATAAAGCTCAGAAGTAACAATAAGACAAAAGAATAAGAGTCAGACAGAACAGACTGGAGGCGAGCAGCTTCAGAATAAAAGGAAATTATGCTGAGAGAAGAAAGGGGATTTGATGAAAAAAAAATAAGAGGGGGGGAGGAAGAAAGGAGTACTGAAGCAGTAGGCAATCCTGACAAGTAAGAATCCTGCCTGATCACAAGAGCTCTGCACAGATCAGATGCTGAAGTCAGCGCATTTGAAGCAGCGGAACTCACCATGGGAATAAAATTCTCCGAACCTAGGGAAGGACGGAGAAAAAGAGAAAGTGAGGCATAAGAAGAACTTGGTGAAGTTTAGGGATTATACTTGAGATGGAGAAAACTAGCAAGGAGCAGGAAGAAGAAAAAGAAGAAGAGCACAAGTAACATGTATATACAACTACAGTAGAACCGTGATACTTAACATGAAGCTCAAAGGATGGTGATGTTCAAAAGTCAGTGGCTGGATTGTTTTGTCAGTTCTCAAGCTGCTCATACTATGACTCTAAACCTATACTATACTATATAATAGTTTAGTGTGCTAAGTAAGGATAGTCTTGCAAGTCTACCCAGAAATAGCCTTTTTAAGCCCAAAAAGTTATAAATAAAGCAGCAAATATCCCCACATTTGCAACTTCCAAGCATTCAACCTCAGACAACTGAAGTGCAATGCAGACTTGGCATGTTAGGGTTACAAATAATATGCTTTGACAATATATTAATTTAATTTGATTTAAATTACACTAACTGACAGACTTTGGCTTCCATCTCCTTTTGGTTTTCAAGCATTTCCGTATTATTAAGATCCAAGTCAAATTTTTAAATTAGATTTGTCTTGTAATTACAGAAACAAGTTTGTGAGAAGAAGAGAAAAACATACAGACAGCAAAAATTATAGGGACAATATTGACTTTCTCTCATTTTAAACAAATTTTGGATGCTTTCCAGGAGTAATTTGCTTTTCACTGTTATGTCATCACCCAATTGAAAGGGTAGACAAGGTTTGGCTCTGAAAAACAACAAAAGGGATGTTGAATATGTGCAAAAGAGGTGATGTTTATTAACAAAAATATGAATAAAGCAGAGGTAAACCCCAGGAAATTCAACAATAACTAAAGCAAAACAAAAAAACAAATAAACTCTACAGCCTCACAATAAGTTGACACCTACTCTCTTCCTTTGCTCATCACAACTGAACAGTGACTGGCCTTTTACCTTCTCAGCCTCACCGAACTGCAACATACCATCTCTTCATGTTATCACTGAGTGTACTAGACTGATGCAAAGCTTTCACAGCATATAGACCAATATTGATTTTCAAATCGAATTTCTCCGCTACTGCTGACAATCACATTTTTTTTCTTAAGGTTACACTCACACAGCCATGAATGCACCAAATCATATATAATGGAATTTACTTCAGAGCAGTTTTATCCTTCCTACCTCAATTTGACAGTGCTACTGACTCACTGCTTAGTGCACCTAATGATGCACGCCTGTTGTCACTATCATCTAATTAGGCAGACAATCTGCCCTACCATCACAAAACACTCGCAAAAAAGAGACACATCACAGCAGGACTGAAGCCCTCCAACAAGACATTGTAAAACACAAACTACTCAACTGTAACATGTATTCTATTGAGCAGTTTGTGACTGATGATAAAATAACAGAAATATTGGACTGAATTAACTGTTAAACACAAAAAAACTTGTGTTGGGAACCAGAGTTTAGTCAAAAGGAAGAGAAGCACATATAGGTGATTTGTGATGTCTACCTACTCCATTTTAGAGCCTTTAATAAACAATGGGTGGGTTGGATCTCGAAAAGTAGTTTTTTTTTTTTTTACAATTCTCTCTTCTAAGTCTTGAATATATACATTAAAATATAATATGTGTCAAGTTTACCAGTGGTAGATACCACCTTGATGACATGAACACTATTTGCAAGGTGGAAACAGGCATACTTCCAACAACCATGCATCCAAAATGCATGATTTTAGACTTACGGGTATTGTAGTCCAATGACCCATATTAACTACAAAGATGGAAGCTAAGTGATGCGTCTCAAATTTGGAGCAGAATCCTGCAAGCAGAGTAAATCATTTCTACATCAAATATTTCATATGCTGACAAAGCCACTCCTTTCCAAAGGCTGCTACAAACGCATCCAGGAAATGGAGCCATCTTTTGTCCAAATTTGGAAGACACAACTGGTTTTTATCTTGTACGTGTCTCAATGTCCTGTCATTCATTGTGTACTAGACAATAGGGTTGGTCTCTGGGAGCTTAACCCATCTTGTTTGGGGAGGTGGCACAGTTTCAGTCAATTGTAGACAGATGTACACATATATACATGAATAATCACACTGTGTTGGCAACATATAAATACATTGCATTATTTGGAACCATAAACCCATAAATGTGACCATATCTTCCTTTATTTTTTCATAAAAGCAAAAGAGCTCCAACCTTCAATGTGAGGAGACCACCACTGTCGGCAATGCCATGAGAACTCTACAACCTACATCTTCCTCTGGGTCAGCCAAATGACCAACTTGGCCCGCGGAAAGAGACAATTAAAAGAAACTGCCTTTTAATGTCGAGTGTACACAGACACCAGACCACAGGGCCTCTCCAGGGTGTCACAAAACATCACTCAACAGGAGATTTGAGCAGCTGTATAATGTGCAAATACTGTGAAGTCCCACACAGAGTTAGTCAAAAAGTGCTCACCCTTGTAGTTGTGGAGCAAACTGGAAAGCAACCTAATTCTGTGGTCTTTTAGCAGAAAATGTCTGTATGTATTACAGTGTGCATGCTAGCATTACTGTAGCCCAATTAAGGTAATAGCTTGATTAAAAGATTGATGTGGTTCACCGGAGCCTTGATCCTACAGCAATCTGAGTTTAAATCAGTTGCCTGATGATCAAGTTAATTTCTAGTGGTATGTGTCATTGCTTACAGGCTAAAAGGAAAATTAGAAGATAGCAAAATGGAGTGACACTGGGGCGACCCAGTGGTTGGTCTTTATTCAAACCAACTGCTTTGCAGTCATTTCACTCAGACAACTCTGTGGCACAGAATCGAAACATCAAAAGAAACCAGAATTAATAGGGCACATGTCAAAGTAATCATCATATTTGCTCCATGTGTTTACTGTACATGTTTACATGACAGTTTTGGATTAGAGTACAGCCTGACTTTAATCCCATTTACACCTGGTATTAACATGTGATCTATATCCGGATATCTTATCTGGGTGAGGAAAAACACGTGTTAATGCCAGGTGTTAATTCACACATTGCAGTATGAATGCTATCAGCCATATTTGGAGCTGGCCTGGCTCACACTGTGATCAGATCAGGCATAACTGTACAGATTGTATTTACCAGGTGTAAATACGATACAGTTTGGGAAAAAGTACACCCGATAAGCTGAAAGGTCACATAATGCCACCACTTCTTTCCATGCTCAACAAAAAGGAGAAAAAAAGATAAGTATGTAGCGGTAGTATGCAAATATCATTTCATTAGAATGACATCATTCTAATGCAGCTAGCGGGGAGGTGGTTGAGGCTTGACAGACAGACAGCCATGTTAGTCTGACAGTGATGCCAAACCAAAACTAGAGAGAGAGAGACACAACCACACAGACAAGGAGAGAGAGAGAGAGAGAGAGAGAGAGAGAGAGAGAGAGAGAGAGAGAGAGAGAGAGAGAAAGAAAGAAAGAGACAGGGAGACTGACTCAATGGCACAATGTCAGCAGTGTAAAGCTCCTGATCAAGCTGTTTAGGTAGACATCCAGGGAAAAAGGAATAGCCGAAGTGTTTTAACACCTTGCTATTATAAGTCAAACTGTAGTGAACATCGGTCTCCAACAGTAAATGTCAAGGGCAGAGGCAAAGTCAGAGGGATGAGCCTATATACTGTAAAAGAAGCCATTTGTCACTGTTCTGCATTCCATTACAGAGGGTGCAATTTGTAGCCGTGGCACAGCACCATACAGGAAAAAGAGGGAGAAAAATATCCTCTATCGTCTATTACAGCTCAGATAATCTCCACAAAGCTGCCATGCAATGCACCTCTGGTCCTCTTTTGCATTTTGGAAGTATCCTCAGGAAGTAGAGTGGAAAATACTGTTAGGTCTTTGATTTGAATGAATGGTTTGTTCAAACAACTAACATCATCTTGCAGATTAACCTTACTCTGTTCTTCTCCTTGCTCACCTGCAAGAAATCATCTAACTGGAAGAATCAGATAAACTGGCTTTTGCTGCCACATTTTTTATGAAAATCCCACAAATGGCAAGATAAATTTTGCAACTCACAAAGGGATGATATATCCCTTGCAAGTGGATGTTCTGTTGCTGAAGTAGCCTTAGATTCAAGTCATGTTACTTATGCTACAATACACTCTATATTTAGAACAGCTTGATCAATGCTTGATGATAGAGCCATTTTTTGGCTGCAGGCACTAATACAGACATTGAACTTTCTCTGATGCAGCACTTTCCGTATAAGTGGACAATTTTGCTGACTTTCCCATCGCAGGTCAATGATAAATTGGATTCTAAGTAAACAGTGATGAAGCACCTTAAGCAGTCAGTATTGGCAGTCATAAACCCTGCTCTATATTCCGGCAATTCCTAATCATCACTGACAAATATACTTAGGAGTACCTTTGGGGCACCTTTGACAGAGGCATTGTGTGCACCAGAGATGAAACCCTCTCCCCTTGGTTGATCAGGCAGCCAACCTGACCTTCCTGCCTCCTGTTGCCATTTTTGGACTATATTTTCACAGTAATCCACTCATCTGACAGCATCTTCAAGCCCTTTCATAATAATCTTTAATAAGGACGACCTTTGATGCCACAGACAGCTTCACTGGGCCGTCTGATTTCTCCTCGGCATGCCGACAGGCTAGTAATCCTCCTCTCTTATCTTGGCTCCCTCTGATATCAAGGCTTAGTTTTCTTCGGGCTGTGGCAGCTGTTGGTAATGAACTTGGCATTTTCACTCCAGCACATTCAGAGTTAGGGTTGATTGCCAAACCATTAAAAGGAAATTTGTGTTTTGATGATATGATACTGTGACTAAGTAGTTCACACAAATTGTGTTAACCCTCTCCAAAAGGGGGTTCAAACCATCGTCAGTTCTGCAGCACTGTCATTTCACCAGGGAGGCAATTGTATTCACAAGTGTTCCAATAAATATTGCAGTTTTAAGGTATTTTAACCTGTCGTTTCTTCACAAAAAAATGCCAAGCCATTTCAACAAAATGCTTCCTGTTGGATAATAAAACTTAACATGTACAAGAGTTATATGTCCCTGAATTTCCCATCAGGGCAGTACATGTAAGCCTGTGCCTGCGCCACAGCGCTGAACAGTGAAAACTGCCTAAGCTGAGCTGATAGATGGTTGAGCTGCAGGCATCTAGGACTGCCAAGCATCAGCGCTCAGCTCATTCCAGTCTCAAGCTTGCAGCCCTGGAATACGCCAAAGAGGAGAGCTATTGGAGCACTATCAGTATTCTCAGAGATTATAATGTCATTACAAGCTTGTACCATTGAGAATAGCACTTGGAAACACACACACACACACACACACACACACATCTAGAAGGTGGACTTTAAATGAAAATATATGCAGCTAAATTCAGACTCGTTGCTGCCAGCGCTGTAGGAAAGACAGACAGGTAATGTAATAATATTCCCATCATGGCTGTCACAGCCAGTCATAGTGATGGGGGTCTCACCACTGAACTAGCATAATACCCCTGTGTCCAGCAATAGTCTTATCAACAGGCATTAGTCTTGGTTCATTTAGGACATCATAATCTGGAGGGCATTGCATATTCTGTGCATTTTAATTGAAATTAAGACTGAAAAATTAAAGCTAAAAAAAGAAGTCAACTCTTTGTGACATTCCACAGACCATCAAGGTGACAACCGGGCCATGAGGTGATATCTGAGCAGGAGAAAAAATTTTAAAAATCCTGGCAAGGCATTTCAAGGCCACTCCTGGTAATCAGGACCCACAGCTGTTGGCTCCACAGAAGACACCAAGTGGCACTAACAACACGCCAACACCATATGTGTGAGCCATTAGTGCTCACTGTTTATTTACTGTACAAATCATGAGTGTTTCCATATTGGGATGAGAAATGTGAAAACACACACTCCTGGCTCACCTGTAACAGATGGTAGATTTTCATCTAAATTGAGCTGTTTATGTCTTTCCGGTCAAGGGGAATGGACTTCACCTGACCTTAAAACGGAGAAAATAATTGAACTGAACAGCCTGTCCTCTAAAGAAAAATGACAATATAGGACATAAATTCAGTTGAAAATGAGTTATAGTTACACATAGTTACAGATGCCATCTAGCGGCCGCAGTAATTATGATCCAAAGAAGTAACGCAGTTCAGATGACGTCTATATAAGGTGACAAATTGGTGGTGGATTGGGTGGATGGCTAGATACATAGACGGCAAAAGGTGGACTTAGCTGCAGGAGACTGCTATTCACTTCATGTTTCCAACCTCAAGTCAGGACAGCTTTTGTAAAAACCATAACTACTTTTATTGTTGCCATGATGATGAAGGTTGCCTAACTTTAAGGAAGTCGTAACCCACACAATGTTCCAAGTGTTCATTTTAACCCAAACCATGACCTTTTCCAAACCCTAACCCTAACCTTAATCCCTACCAAATGACTTTTGCACCTAAACTTAAACAGAACTTGCGTTGTCACATCATAAAACATGATTTGTTTTTTAACAGTGATTGTGACGGTTCTGGAAAGCACAGATAAATGATGTTGTCCTGCTGATTACTGCTGATAGAGGAGGCATAGTAGAAAACGCTCCTATGGGTCGTTCTGGAGTGCATGGTACAAACAACCTATGTGGTCATTTAATTATGAGGACGTGTTTGAACTGAAACAATCCCCAAAATAATCTGTGCTCAGCTCTCTGTCTAGTGGATGCATGGTGTCTTTTTCTTTTGTTCCCTTCCTGCCAATTGAAGCAATGCCAACCTGTAATTCTCTTCTCTCATCCAGATCCCCACACTGACATCAAGTGAAACAAGTCCATCCCTCCTGCCTCCGGAGGCAAGCTGCCAAATGGTTCCATAAGCATGCCTCTGGAGGAACTAGGCCAGGCAATAACGTTGCTCATTCCCTGCAAGTCAGATGGGAAAGTGCTACTGCAACAAGGCACCATGGAGAGTCACTTTAGAAGTGCAATTCAATTGCAAAGGTATGAACAAATTATACATGGCTACATACAGATGAGACCAATGTAAAACTTTAAATACAATCTTACTACTACTACTGCCCTTTTGACTCTACCCCTGAGAGAGAAAAAAATCTTTTTCAGTTTTCCGAATTGTCTGGTAACTAGTCAGCCGAGAGATAGTAGAGTTTGTGCTGCAACATACTGGTCCAAGAGTGAATTGACAGCAGTACTAAGGTTGAGGCAGGATAAATACATAGAAGGGGGACGGAAATCACGTCCACTGCATTGTCTGATATGTCGGAAATTAGAGTTAGGAAAGAACCCACACACACTTCCACACTTGGTTAATACTATTAATGCATTTTATCTCAGCATTTGATTCTTATGGTTGCTATTGTTAGCTAATGTTAGAAAACTTAAGATAGAGTTTTGCCCTGTAAGTGACATTTCACTGACTTTACCTCTCTCTTACACTATGTTTTAGCATTAGCATTATCCTCTAATCGTCACTTGTGCCCACAGTTAATTTCAGCAAAAGTGATAAAATAGGTATGTTATTTTACCTCACCTAAAGCGAGCCCAAGGTGTCAACTATGGGATAAAAGAGTCTTAAAGTCAGCAAACCGACTCACTATTGTCAGTTACAAACCAATATCTTGCTGACGTTTGCTAAAATTAGCCAACTTTAGCCACCAGAGAGCCAGAGCGACGGCAGAACAGAAGTAAGAAAAGCTCAGCAGAAGAATTATCAGAAGTTGAAGTTGAAAACTGCTTTAGATTGAATGTGTAATAAGAGCTGAAGACGATAACAACTTGTCTTTAAAACCTGTGGAACTTTTTTTCCCACAAAGGACGAATGAAATGAAAGAAATGTTCACTGAGAGATTGCATTGAGAAGCAGAAGCTAGCTGAACAGGGTCTTTGGCTTTCTTTACCAGAGCAAGTAAGACTGTAGCAGTAAAACCCCTGTGCATTGGACTGGGCAAGGGTGAGTTTTAATACATCTGAATTCAACTTTCCATTTTAAAGAGGTTATTTTTTTCTTTTCAAAAGTTTCTGTCTTTTCTTTCTTTCTTTTAAAAGTAATACAGTTTCTAGTAAATATCAGCTAATTATGTAAGCCTAAGGGGGCCTAAGCCTAGGGCTGCTACATTAATGTTTCTCTTACAACATGTATGAATGTACAAGCTCAATCATGAAAACTTGTTAACTACATTTAGGTAGACCACTTTATCCTGTGTTTATAAGGAAGCACACTGTTATATTCGTTATCTTTATCTTGTCAATATGTGTTTGGTTTCGTGTGCTAAAGTAAAGACTGAATATTTTACTGTAATAAATAATGACTAAGGTGCAACCTGATAAATCTGATCAACTTGCTCTCTGCAGCAGACTACAAACAGTGTCTCTAACCACAGTAAATTCAGTTTTTACTGCTCTACCATACAGATTCACATAATCATGTTTTTTTAATATAAAAATAGTAAGTATTACAGATTTAATCTTTAAGTTACTGCCACAAAAATCTCACATCACCTCTCCACCTACTCCTATACTTGTCATGAATACCCAGGAAATTTACCTGTATCTCTCCTCTGAAACTTAGCACTTACTGTAAGCACTAATAATAGGCCTAGGTGATCATGGATAATTCCTGCTATTTTCAGCCTTTCCCCCCCATTTTTAACATGATCAATGTGTGCGGCTCATAGCAGCTCAAAAAGCAATCGAAACACATGCTTTCAACACATGGTAATAACATGCCAAGCTCAAAAAGCAACTGAAGCACATGCTTTCAACACGTGGTAATAACACCCACACTGCATGTGGATTACCTCACAAAGGAATCTGTGAGCATTGATGAGGAGTCAGGAGAACTGGCTTCAAATAGGAACTTTACTGAAACATCGTCAACACCGAAACAACTCAAGGACTGTGCTGCACATGGCGCACACGCCTTCTGGCTGCTGTGATATTCTCTTTAATGTTGGCTTGCAAGCTATATCTGAAGCATTATACACTGCAGTTACACAACTTTAAATAACTGATGAAACTGTTACTACAGCATTTCACTTATAATAGTGTTTTGTTGCTTTTAGCAATGTTACTCATTCACTCTCCTGTTTACTACACTGATAAGTCAGGTCATGGACGTGTCTCTACATTTGAATTTGTTAATAAAACTTGAGCTATCTTCTTTTTGGCAGTCTACCCGTATGCTCCAACACTAATATTTTTAACAAAATAAATGCACAACTTCCATATCATCCTGATTCATGACCCTGTTGAGCTTGTTATTCTGTAGATACATGCATGGGTTTGTGTTTCCATACTGAACTGAAACAGTTAGTTACAGTTTTTCTCAGTTGCTTTGGCTCAATTCTCAATTGACCGTCGTCATAGCAATATATGAAATTTGTCACAACATTGTGTTACTCGTGCACAACAGGAAAAAGCATTTCTTATTCTTTGTTAACATTTGAAAATGTTTTAGCACCTTTAGGGAAATGATTAAGTCCAATTGTCTAGAATTTGAATAATTATTGACTGTATATGTCTTTGTGATCAAAATAGATTATGTTTCTTCTCAGTTTAATAGTTTTACAGTCAGAGATATGTTAGAATTATGTCATTGTGTAAGTCATCACATGCAGAACAGTCCATCTAATTGTCAAAATCTGCAGAGCCCATGTTTCATCACATCCTAGATGCTGTCCAGTTAGCTTGCAGGTGTAGTCATGACTATGGGTACTGTAAGACACATTTATAGAGCTTGAGGACAACAGAGTTACTACAATTTGTGAACATGGACGAGCTTGCTCAGATGAAAATTGGATGGGAGCAAAGGAGGTATAAAGTAAAAGATCATCGAACACAATATCAAATGTCTTTGCTTGCTGTAATGGATGCAGCTTGTGATGTTATAAAAGAAGAAGGGAGCAGAGGACGGTTGCAAGACAATTCTTCCCCTGTTGCAATGCAAGGGAGAGCATTGGGTGTGTGGTCGATGAGAATCTGTGGCCAACAGGAGTGACAGGATGTCCCATGATACCCAGTACTGCAACTTTATTTTATTACTATATTACTGCATATAGTGGGCCTATATGTTGTTTCAATTTTCTGTTTTTTTTTCCTTTACTGTACTGTACTGTGTTATCTGATCATTGCAGGAAAATAAAATATTTCCCTCGCATTACATGCAAATCTAAGTGCACTCTTGCTTTACAGAGTGGAATGTGAAACCTTGTACTCTTGAAATCGGTGTCTGAAGAGTCACTTTGATTCACAACAGCAGTCCGTGTCACTGAAAACATGTAAGACAAGACTGTTAGGAGAAAATTAGGAGATGAGGAACACACTGAAAACATTTCCAGAGTCCACTGTCATTCTAATAAAACACTGAAATATCATCACCACCTTAGTTTTACACATTGTCAAAGAAACATGTTATTTTGGTAGCAATGACTCATTCATTAACTCAATAACTTAATTTTTAAAGATGAATTAAAGATTTTTGGTGAGTCACAGCCTTTTGCAGGTTAACTATAGTGTTTTGCTGCATGTTTGAGCTGTTTTGGGAAATGTATCTTCAGTGCTGAGAACTTTAAAAATGCTTCAAGAAATATGCCAAAGCAATTAGAAAAACTGTAATCAGCAGAAAATTATCAGCAACTATTTCGTCAATAATTTACGTTGTTTTTGAAGCAAAATGCCAAACATTCAGCCTCTGCACTGTGAGGAATTGCTGCATTTATTTGTCTTTTATAAAGTAGTAAGCTGAATGTCTTTGAATTTCATTGGACAAAATAAGCAATTTGAAGACATTGTTATGGGCATTTTTCATTATTTTTTATGCAGCGCTACTCTGAGC
This sequence comes from Euthynnus affinis, assembly GCA_029490765.1. NCBI lineage: Eukaryota > Metazoa > Chordata > Actinopteri > Scombriformes > Scombridae > Euthynnus > Euthynnus affinis. The sequence goes on along the minus strand of CM055859.1, from coordinate 18,630,201 downwards.
ATACAGAGTGGTTTGTGTCTACATACTTTTTGCAACTTTTTTCTACCTTGTTGTCTACTGGAGTCTATTGTTACCAACACGTACTCATGACCACAGCAGCCAAGCGCTGTGAAGGACAATGCTACTAACTTTTCACCACCATCTTTCAAGCCTACGAGGGGGTGTATTTGGGCGGAGTAACACTTTAATCAAGGGCAAAAAACAACATCTCCTTCACACTGAGTGAATAAATTTTCTATCAAATATGTACCAATAATGTGCATGCATAGATAGATAGACACACACATATATATATATATATATATATATATATATATATATATATATAGAGAGAGAGAGAGAGAGAGAGAGAGAGAGAGAGAGAGAGAGAGAGATAGATAGATAGATAGATAGATAGATAGATAGATAGATAGATAGATAGATAGATAGATAGATAGATAGATAGACATTTTCAACATGAAACTCTGTTGACAGTGAAGCCAGATTTTTTTTCTCTTGCCTAAGGTGCGCCTGAGAGGACAGAATGACACATTAGGTGCTCTCTCATCTCCACACCTGCATTTTCACCAATGGCAAACTGTGTCTGGTGGTGCATGCCATTAAGCCATTTTTTGCATACATTTGAATGAGAAAGTACTTTTTTGTGTGAGGAATAAGCATAGCAGTGAGTGAAGGTAGGCACAGAGGTGGTGGGAGAGTCCTTTTGTAGCCTGCTGAGAATCTCATCAAATACAACAGAAAAACACATTAGGCTGTCATCACTGGCGCTGTTATGTTGAGGAGTGGTAACGTGCATGTGCAGCATGGGTACAAATCAAAGACCATTCACTTCTTGTGTACTGTAAGCTGCACATTTCCACTAAAGAGATAAAAAGATACTGCTTAAATTGACTTGACACTTAAAATTTTAAACACTGTCACTCATATTTTAAAGGGGACATATGCACATTCTACATATATATATATATATATATATATATATATATATATATACTGAGGCATTACTGGTATATCTTTCACTGTTCAAAAAACTCTTATACTGTTCTTTTATGCAGCCCCTCAGTTTAGCCTCAAACAGTTTGTTTTAGGCCGTGCTCCCAATGAGCCCAGTCTGTTCTTATTGGTGAGCTTCCAGAAGCTGCATTTCAGCCGGTGGCTACAGTTGGACTTCACTTTTAATCATTTTATTATTATTTATTTTTACATATATTGACCTTAATTTTTGGAACTTGGACCACGTTTAACATAGACAACCAACATCATAAAAGTATAAAAATAACAGAAAATCACAGAATGCATATGTCCCCTTTAAAAAGTTTGATTTCAAGGAAGGAAAAACGACAGTTTTTGCAAAAAAAAAGTGTGCAATATTCGTGATTCGCAAGGACATACTGTATTGTTTGAATTTGTTTTAAATTGGACACGTGTCTATCAGTGATGAGCAATTCCCACCATTCAACTGCAGATAAAGAACAGGTAGACCTGAAGCTGTCTAATATTAGAGGGGGGAGATTCAACTGCATGATGACAGAAGCATAGATGAACCTCTCTTCAATCCTTGACACCTTATTTAAATGTCAAAAGAGGAACATCACTGAGCATTAGCTTAGAACTATTTCTTTGCTATGCTCTATCGCCACATCAGTCTGTCACTCAGCATTCACAGTGTGAGACAAAAGAGATGAGTCTGTTTCACTTCCTCGTCCAAGGCGAAAGCTTTGTAGAGAGGGAATTTTAAAAGATGTAACTTATTGTATGTCTGACATCAAAAGGTGATTTTTTTTCTGTCTTTCTTTTGAACAGGTGTTAGAACCAGTGCTGGATTGTAAAAAAAAAAAAAAAAAAAAAAAGAAATTATGCTCTGACTGTATGATCTGTCTCCCATCCACTGTCAATCAAACAAACCTGGAAGACAGCCTGACTAGAGTCTTCAAATGTGCCCCAATTACATACTAATCTTGCTGTATATATGTAGTATGTGGAGCGCTCATGTGAGAAAATGACAAAATTGTGTAAATATGCAAATTCCAGTATCATACTGAAATCACTTGGTTTGTGCTGTTGATGGACACTGTGTCAACACACTCTACAGGAGTACCAAGCAGTAAAAAAGTGAAGAAAAATGATGATGGTGTAACATCTACAGCAACAGCTCAGGAAAAAAATTCACTGGAAAAAAAAAATCACGTTTGTGAAGTTTTTAAAATTCAAATTGATATTTTAATGTTGCAATGTAGCCGACTCTCACTTTGCATATTTTTTTTTTTTAGAAAACAAATAAATCAATATACTTTTGCTTTATTTTACAAATCCAATTAACAGGCTGTTTGAGCAGGCACTTCGCCTAACTTAGTTACACAACAGAAATGAATAAAGAAACTTTTGTAATTAAGAAAAATACCCAAGGTTACACTAGCAAGATGAGAAAACACAAAAAGACCAGGAAACTGACATTACTACATACAAATTTAATTAAATGCAAATTCAGTAGGAAACTGTTCTGAGGTGCTGGCATTGGTTGTTAATCTGTTACATCTGCTTTTCTTACCACAACAGAATCTGACAAAAAAAAGGCAATCCACAGTGAATCTTGCACTGATACAGATGAGTCTAAGTTTGGTCCTGCAATTTCTGCACCACATCACAGCAACGTGATTAAGTTAAAGTACACCTAATAACATTACTGGGAAAACATTTCATATAGTCTGAAATAGGGTTATTTCAGACAGCAAGGGGGAGAATAATTGTTTGATTTTACAAGGTGAACATAAAGTGACTAAAAAGTCATCCAAAACATTGCCCCATTTTCCCTTTGGTTACATAACTCCGCTGTCCACAATTCCCTTCAGCCCGTGTCACGAAAGTTGAAACTCTCCGAGAAGTGACTGAATTACCACTCGACTTGTGAATAATGCAGGCAGGATGTCAGTAACATAGGGTGGAGAGGGGTTTCTGCTGAGAACAGCAGGTGCCTTTCATCATCATGACACAAGCAACAAGCGAGACACAGCGGGGTGTTTGCTCAGCACAAAGATAAATAAAGCACATAAGCATGCATGCACGCATGTAGAAAGCGTGTGTGTTTCTCTGTGAGTTTGAGAGTGAGAACAAGAGGGAAGGAGAATCACATCCTTGGGGAAATTACCTGCAGAATGTGGTATTGAGAGCACTTTACTGATGGAAACAGAAGCATTTTTGAGTGCCTTGCCCAGCGGTGGAATTGAAGGGCAAATTGTTTTGGTGGTGTGCAAATGAGTCAAAAATAACGGCAGTAAAGTAAAAAAAAAAAACTTGTAAACCAGGACTTTTGTGTTATCCCGCTGACAATCAGAAGCATAGTGATATGTGGATTTTTTTTCAAATTTTCATTTAAAAAACCAGAATCATCTTGGGTCCTTTCAAAACATTAATGTTCTTTTTCTTTAACACATTACTTTTGGAGCAGTGCATTGATGTTAAATAACTGTTAGCTCACACCGCATTATACAGTGCATGTGTGTATTCTCTGCAGTGGATATCAGAGGCCATAGCAGATCTCTCGCTAATGAACCGAGCTATCAGGGCACAAAAGTGAAACACATGAAGCTGAAAAGCATTGGCATTCCCCTTTAAGGATCCATTTCAACTTTTAATCACCCTTGAAATTCCCTTTGATATGTTACCAAGAGGAGTAGGAGAGAGGAGATGAGACAACGCAGGCTTTCAGCAGCCTGTACTGTATGATGATGCCTGCTGTAGATAGCTCCTCTGTCTAATTACCTAAAACTTCAGCTGCGATTTCCTTTGAAGACGGCTGCCTCACAGGCAAGATCAGACTGTGACCGTAGGCTAAATCACTCTAACATTCACTTCATGTGCTCAGGACTGTTGGGTGAAAACTGCAGGAGATTTCAGAGATGATTTGTCATTTCTATGGTAATTTAAAGCTGAAATTTTGGGATTGAGCTCTTTGAAGCTGGATTTTAGAAGGTTCACATCATCATATAGGCAACAAGATCCATGTAATCAAAAAAAAAAGTGTTTTAGATACACTGAATGTAAAACACTGAATGTAAAAATTTGTTAGAGTTTTGTTGTTGCTGTATTTGTTGTGGTGTAAAACTCCTTTTTATTCATCTTTAAATGTCTCTCAAAGATAGATTCTTACACTCAGACATAAAATTAGAAATGTGTTTGAAGTAAAATAAAATTCTTCAAGTAGTTAAAACTGATGCAACAACACGCTAAAGTCGATCTAACTTGGGAATTAAAGCCCAAAGTGTTTGATGCAATTTTTTGCTTTATGAATAAACATTACTTAACAATATAACTATTTATCAGTTGGCTTAAGTTTTAACATTCTGATTTCATGTTGCTGGTTTTATGAGGGATACTGGAGATCATCTTTTTCCTAATTACCATGTCAGTGTCAACTTTTGTTGTTTTGTGTAAAACATGCAGCATTTCTGTATCTGCTTGTATTTTCTGTATTTGCAGTGTGTCTATACCCTCTAGATGTTCAATGATATCACATTTAAAGGAGTTTGTAAAATTACATTTTTGAGATTTGATGCCCTGAGAGAAAGTTTTACTTACTTACTCCGAATTAGATGAGAAGATACAGACAACTTTTGCATGTCTTTATGTTGAATATTATGCTGGTGCCAGGAGATGGTTAGCTTAGCTTAGCATTAAAACTGGATACCACCATCACCTGACCTGGCTAAAAAAATCAGTGGGATATTTACTACCATAAAACCACAACATGTCATTTTTACACTTCGGTTTTTATAATGATTAAACAAATGAGACATGACATGTAATTAGTGAGCATTAGAGGTCTGGCTGATTGTGTTACCTTTGGACAAAGCCAAGCTAGCTGTTTCTCTCCTAGTCTTCAGCCTTTATGCTAAATTCAGTTAAGTTAACTGTGTCCTTCAGCTTTAAGGTGAATAAACATATTTGAGTGGTATTCTATCATCTAACTTCTTTGCATATTTCCTAAAAGTATTCCTTTAAATTCTACCTTTGGGTTATTTTCATAATGCTTTTTTGTTTTAATCTGGAAACAAATATGTAAAGTGTCCAGTTTTGAGTTTTAGGGAATGGTCTGAAATCACACTATGAAAACAATATGACTTTACTTTTGGAAATTACTGTAATTAGAGCTACGGAAATAACATCCCCTATACTGTAGTTTCAAGCATTGGTGGGATTAACCTGTTCTAACTAGATCTAATTAGCTTGTTTTCATTTGTCCTTATTATCAAACCACAATGTTACAGTTTGGAAATGAATGGTAATTAACAGTAGGAGTAACAAAGTGTAAGTAGGAACTGTAGCCACAATATACAATGCTGGCTATCAAACCAACTAACTGTGTTGTAAAATTGGTGAATGTTTCCTAATTTGTTTGCATTTTCTCCATTTTCAGCATTTTTTTTCTAAATGACAAGAGATTTTCTCAATTTTCCTGTTTTTTTTGTGTTCACTTTGCTTCAACCAGCAAAAAAACATTTAATTTAAACACGTTTTATAGCTTCCTAATTGAAGATATATTCATATAACAGCCTGTAGGTTTTATTACACTATAGCACTCAAATCCCCACACTGAGACACTTGTGGCATTTAAACTAAATAAACATATCAAATATAAATAATGGTTTTCCACATGTGCATAGTCTCGTCAATTACTATCTCCTCATCTGAATGTAGATAGAAATCTAATTTTATACTACCAAATATTGAACGGATGCTGTTCAGTAATTTATTGAATTAAAAGTCAATGTTTATCATCTCGGTGACAATGGGGAAGCTCCTTCTCCATCATCTCAGCTACTTCATGTCACGTTCCCCCTCTATCCCCTGTGGAGTTTATGCTATGTCTATATTAATCGTCAGCAAATCAAATAAATGACTCTGCCCTCCTATTAGCTCCTCTGCCTGTTACCACGGAAACCTAAAGGCCAATGACTGTGATAGGGGGGAGGGGAAGGGATGGCTGCTTGAAGTAAAGGAAGAAGAACATGGCTTTGACACTCAGGAGGGGTATCAGGTAGGTAAGACAGAGGTTAGTGCTGCTCATACATCACATGCTGTCATCTTGAGAGTGTCACATTAGGGAACGAAAGGCGAGAAAATCCAGTCAGGAGTGTAAAATGTCACTTATGTTCTACTGTACACCATCTAGACTCTGTCTCTACTGCTGCACTCTGCTCTTCCACTTCATTGTTCTTTACCTTTTTTTAATGCTTCAATGTCAAACTTCATTTTTGTCAAATCCAGCTTATTACAAACCCCTACTGAGACAGTGAGAAGGAAACTCAGGCATAGACACAGTTTCCTTTTTCCTTATGATATATTTTGTAAGAGCTACAAATACAACTCCTAATTTACATACCGTCTTTGAGATTTGAACAAAGTAACCACAGTAAAGGAAAAAGAGCAAGAGTAAAGCCAACTATGAGAGGTAAAAAAACTGAGGAAATCCTGAAAGACATAACAGTATTACACCAATTAGATTATAAGCCACTAGTGGCAACTACAGCAATGTTATACCTAAAGCTAACCATGCTGGACTCAGGATGCATTGAGTCCGGCATGACGAGTCAAAAGACCTCCATTTGTCCAGACTACAGTGACCATATCAAAAGAACGAAGATAATTAATGGATAAGTGAATGTAGGGCACACAAAGGACACTTTTAATTTCAATTGTAATTATTGTTTCAGGTGAAGATTACAGAAAGCAGCAGGGTATAGGTTAGGTCTAATATGTGAAAATGTTCCACTATTTTTACCAGCTATTTGCTAAGTTTGTCTGTCTGCCAGTTGGTGATGGTAGGTAGCGTACAGTGGTCTAGGAAAGTTTTTGTTTTTGCAGAAAACTAGTCTATGAACCAGAAACTGAACCTGAATCAAGGGGAAGAACTTGTTGTCACACAACTGAGATTCTGGAAGTTTCAGATCCGTAAGATTGTGTCTTAGTTTCCTCACAAAGTAAAAGTCATTTTTTTTTAAAAGTAGCCAGAGCGTGCTTGCCTAGCTTAAGCACAGATATATTTCTTTAGCTGAGTAACAGAAGTGCGCTTGTTTCAAAGTGTTGTCCAATGAAGATCAAAAGGTTTGTCTTTGTCTGTCTGCTGGTTGGTGATGAGCAGGTAGCTTACAGTGGTCTATGAAAGGCTTTTTTGCTGAAAACAGCTGCCTGCTAAAGCCAGAAACAAGGTTGATGGGAGAGTTGAGATGGAACAAAAACAGATAATTTTAAGGTTATAAAACCAAAACAATGAGCTGAAAGACCTTAAAAGGCAGAGGTGAACTGCAGAGTTGGGTCATAATTCTCTTTGGGTTAAGCACTATATATTTTTATATTTCGTATTCATTTGACCCAATGTAACTATAAAAATATTGATTGGTGCAGCATTAAGGTCAAGAATTGATTCTAAGAATACTTGTTAATAAGAAGTGATGATAATATGAGAAACTACAGGTGAGGAAAGATACAGGAATAGATCCTGGGTAAAAGCGAGTTCAGAAAGAAGTTTTCTCTTAAAAGTTTAAAAAGAAGTGCACCTCCTGAAATCTACAGGGAGGCTGTTTCGGAGTCTGGAGGTGTGTGAGCTAAATGCAGCATGACCGTAGGCTTTAGTTCTGGAGCAAAGCGACAGTGCAGCTAAACACAGTCATTTGTTGGGGACATAAAGTGAGGAGATCACTAATATATAGATATAGAGTCATCTGAAAACAATGAGAACTGCCAATTAAGAGCTTTTACTAAAGAATCCATTTCATATCTAATCAATTCTTAAAGTGGTCTGACAATGGTTACCTTTACAGTCAAATGTGTACTTAGAAAAATATCAGTATTACAAATTACTTCCAAATACTTTGACACAGGTGTATGTTTCAAAAATTGAAGTAAGGTTTAAATTTCTAGGGTTAATGTAAGGCTATTTGTTGGGTATTGTAGGTTAAAGATACAGTTTCTGTTGTGTCCTAGCTCGCTATGTGTATATGTGAGTGTGTGTTTCTGCATCCGTTTTCTGATTAGATAATAAAACATGAGTAAATGATTTCCATCTTTGTGTTGGCGAAACTGGAAAAAGCCCAAGGCCCTCTTGGAGCCAGTGAGCACCACAAACTGAAATAATTGCACTTAATGACCAACCTTTACACACAGAGAGACACAAAAAAGAAAAGTGTTTTTACTCTGGAAGTTGTAGCCACCCACAGTATTTAAAAAATCCTCATAAACAAGAGGTGTAACAGTACACAAAATTCACAGTTCGGTGTATAAACGAGGCTAGCATACACCCATGTGCACGCTACTGCTAAATGGTGCGCTGCCAAAATGTTCCTGGTGGAACTCGTGCTCCAGAATTATTGTTCCACACATCCCAATAAGTGGGTTATTAAACTATTTTGTAGGTAATTATTTGGGTCACAGCACTGACAACAAAATAGGGTGGACAATGACACTTTTTGTCCCCCCGTTTTCAGGTGTTATGGTAATGAAATGGTAACATCTGTCACGTCGTGGTGACATTTAGTTGGGGTTTTTGTCCTGTCTCCATGTTCAATCTTGTCACTTACTGTTTTATATTGAAAATTATTCCTCCTTGTTTCTGGTCGCTTGCCCTTCCTCATGTGTCTGTCTGATTACCCCAAGTGTTTCCACCTGTTCCCTTCACCTGTTCCCCATTCCCTCGTCAGTTCTGTCTGTGTATTTAAGCCCTGGTTTTCAGTTTGCTCTTGCTGGTTCATTTTGGTTTCTTGTCTTTGTCTTGTCCTAGTCTTGCCTGTTTGGTTTTGGTTCCTTGTCATAGTCTTGCCTTGCCTTGCCTTGCCTGTTTTTTGCTGCAAAATAAAATGACTTTTTGCATCACACGACATCTCTGCCCTTTTTCCCATGTCACACGACAACATCTAAACCACGTGTTATGGTAAGCCTATCCTAACATGTTGGACTTTTAAATACAATCATAATCAACCATTGTGCAATTCAAATTAAATCAAAGTCATCTGACATCCAATAAAATGTGATAATGAATTGTGTGTGTGATGTCATGCATGTGTTTTTTTTGCCTAAATACATATCTCAAGTGCTTTCTTTTCTAGCAAACTGTGCATTGCGTGGTAGCTAGCTAACAAAATGATTTAGCTGCCAGCTTAAAAAAAAGTTTATGCAAAGCATACATGGTTTTGCAACCAAGCCTTGACTTACAATATCTATTCTAGTGGAGCTTTCAGATGTGGGAAAGAATGCACCGGCACCAGCACCTGCTCTGCTCTTGAAGCTTTAGCTACAATATGTGTGGACATGTCTTAGCATATTTTAGTTGTACAAAAAAGATAGGGTAGGCTGAGACTGAAAGGAAGTTGACATGTAAAACTTCACTAGCCTGTTATGTCATCCCAAACTGACACTTCAAAACTCACTCTGGTGCTGCTTGTTCATGGAGCGTATTCTTCGTACAACTACATGCACCAAACCGTCACGGTATGGACAAATACATGTAACATCCCTCTGATGAACTGTGAGACCTCCACACTAAAACAAAATATTGTCTCTTGCCTGAAAGCAAATTTTCTTTGCCGTTGCATCACTTGTGCCTGAGGGGGAAAAAAAAAACAAAACATGACAAAGGAGTACAGAGAAACACAAAGAGAGAAGAAAATAGAAGTTTTGTTGACAACTTTTTTCATCAAAGGAACAGTTGCCTCTTGTGTGTGCTGCTATTATCACTGTCTCCAAGCTTCAGTGACACAAATGTTGGGTCTTTTGCCGGCACCGCTGCAACAATAATGGTGTGTGTGTTACTGTGTGGATATAGACAGTGTAGATATTGTGAGTCAGAGAGAAATTGATATCCTGTAAAAACGGTGTAATGCTAGCCAGCTTTGAAGTATGGCAACTGACAGCATGTGATTCGTCTTTGTTTCTGAACAACATTTCTTATGACACAAGACCTTTCTTATGACTGATTTTGCATATTTCATGTCACAGAAAGGTGGGTTAAAATGGGAAAAGTTCAGAATTAGTAGAGCAGTGATATCGTCTTTGCCCAAGGCCCCAAAAGCTTCATATTTCCGGTCCCTGAGTGGGTGCAGAAAATACTGAATGTTGTGAGGAAAGTTGTTCTCATCATCCAGCATGTCAAGCGCAATGACTGATGATGATGCAAGCCCACAGTAACTTTTTTTTTTTTTTCAGATGGAACAAAACAGATCAACAAATGGAAAATAAACCACAGATAACAAGATTGCAACTGGATCCCTTTTAGATTGTGTCTGTGTAAAATAATTCAGCTTTCTGCGTGCACACTGTCTCTGTTAAACTGTCATCCAACTGAGGTGAACATTCATCCATCATTCATGTTTTATGTACTCATGTGGTGTAGAAGGTTTTTTGATGAGGAGTATTGAAAATATTACAAAAAACGCAAATAAATGTAAATGTAATTTTGTGTAAATGCAAAAGTTCTTGTAAGTTATCTGCACTAATCTTTATGGAAATAAGAAACAATGCAAATATTATTAATGCCATCATTTCACTCAAATATCATTCATATCTCTGGTGCTATCCTTCGAAATTGTTGAGGGGATTACAATGCTCTGTGCCCCTGGGAAATCCTTTGTGAAGGTGCTGGAGAGGAGACTCTCCAAAAGCTCAGATTCAAGAGGAAAAAATGTAGATTTTGTCCTGGTCACGGATGAACAGACCAGACTTTAACAGATAAAATAAGAGCCAATTGGGAGTTTGTTAATCCTGTCTGTATGTGCTGTGTGGTATGGGAATAGGGCTATAACAGTTTTACCAGATATTATGTGTACCAGATATGCTTCTGTGAGATATTTAAAGATCTGGTATTATGACCTTTTTTACTCATTTTTATAAATACTGAGTCTGTGACATTTAATTCACCAAAACTTCCTCAGATTTACTATATGCATCTTTCCTTACAGCCCAGATTCCCCTCTGTTCTCTAGCAGGCTGTTTCTGAAGCTATTTACATAAAATCAGCATTATTAATGACTACCTACTTCAAGTGACTGGAAGTGTGGCCCCCACCTTTACTCCCAGCCAATCAGAATACAACCTAATAAATAATGTTCCCTTATGCTCCTCATGCTCCCCACTTACCTGGAGCAATGGCTGCAGCTGGAGACATAAGATGGTATATAATGGTCTATGGAGTGGAATCTGATCCTGAATGAAGGGGAATAACCTGCTGTTGCACAGTTGAGATTTCAAAAGGAAGTTTCAGAACAGTAACATGTCTTACTTTTCTTTACAAAGCAAAAGTCTTTTTTTTTTTTTTTTTAAATGTAGCTGGAGCTTGCTAGCTTAGCTATAGCACAGATATATTATGTTTCTTTAGTTGAGTAACAGAACTGCACTTGTTTTAAAATGTCATCCAAAGATTGAAGATCAAAAGTTTGAAAATCTTGTGGTGTACTGAGTCTCATTAAGCAGACAGTCGGCTGTAAAATGTGTGAAACACACACACACACATACACACAACAACTTGCTGATAACGGAGGGAAGATGAATTTCAACCATTCCTGGTGTAAATTTCCATCATCTGGAAGGCTATGTAAAGCCTTTTAGCTTTTCTTTTAACAAGCAGCAACACTTCCAGTGCCCTGCTTTGCTTGTCATCTGGTTGTAATGCAACTATAGAAGTTTACAGCAGAGATGGCCTCATGCTAAAGATTCCTGCAGTGGGTAAGTTGACCCACCAAATGCACCGAGGCAACTGTGCACATATTTTGTCATGTAGCCATAAATTCAGGAAGCACCCATAATGTCTACATTTTTGTAATGGAGAGAGGAACATGAGAGAAGAACATTTTCTGCACATCAGGTATAAAGATATGTCAGAGCATATCTGGTGATTTGCTAACGTATCAAAGCATGTGAATCACATAGCTTAAGATTAGCCTAAATTGCTAAACTAGGCAGTTTTTTTTTCGAAGTTTTTTTGTTCAACTTAAACATTGTAGCAACGCAATCATGCCAAGAACCTACAACAGAAAAAACATCTGACGCTCAACACCCCTTGAAGAGATGAAGAGACATTCCCCAACAACTGGAAAGAGAAGCGTTTAGCAGGTAAGGTATGCAGGAAATTACATGACTCAGTAGGTCAGCAAAGGCTAACTTATATTGTGTAGCTTAAGACAGCACTTTGATAGAATGAGTTACAGACTACTTTTTTAGGTCGAGATTGGTTCAAGAATTTAATGACACACCACTGTGACATCTTTGGGAGGGGGCACAGCCTTCAAGATGGCTGGCACTACCTTTTCATTCAAGGGAAATGATGACGGGAAATGATGATCTTTCCCACTGAGTGATGTGCTTAAGAAGTTATCTCAACCTAAAAAGGTTGGAGGGAGCAACAACTTATATTTCCCTGCAACCTTGATGAATGGAACATTGAATGGTTGTTTTTGATATGGTCAATTTACCTCCAGATGGCTCAATTTGCCTACTCACTCGGATCAATTCACTCCTAACTTGGGGCAAGTTGAGAAACAGGAACTCATTTTCCTTTGTCACAGATGCATTCTTATAATTTCATTTGAAAGGGGACATACCAAAATAAAGGTACATGTTTTCATTCTGGCTCATCTTAGCTCACTCTTCCATTGCTACTTTTTTAGCTTAGCTTAACATAAAGACTGAAAACAAGGGGAATCACCTAGCCTGGCTTTGTCCAAAGGCATCCTTTTTTGACAAAGCCAGGCTAGCCGTTTCTCCCTGCTTACAGTTTTTATGCTGCTGGATGTGGCTTCATATTTACTTAACAGACATGAGCATGGTATCAATCTTCTCATCTCAGTCTCAGCAAGAGAGCACATAAGCGCATTTCCCAAAATGTCAAACTATTCCTTTAAAGATATTGTGCAGGAAATTTTATACTCCTAACAGGCATGTGCTTTGTCCCTTTTCTGCTTTGTGATATCACTGACAGGATATTAAAGCACTGCTGAGATCCAAACACACATGATGTGAAAATGGTGTGAAGATCATTTTGTCCTTTTGGCCTCATTGGACAGCAGCTCATTTATTCCAGTGCCACAAGTGAATGTAAAAATGAGTTATGAGATTAAGCATGATTATCTTGCTCCAGTGGTCAGTGCTTGGCCACAAGTTTTGAATAGTGAGTGACAAACTTTGGTCACTTGGCTCTTGGCACAAGTGACCAAAATGGGGTATATCCATACGGCAACTTGGCAGGAGGAGCTCAGTGTTACAAATGAACAGTGGAGCCAATGCGTAAGGATTCCCCCGAAACAACTGGACTGACTGGGAGGAAACCCCAGGGAAGAACATCTCCCAGCTGGTCCAGAAGTATCTTCTCACAAGCGGCAAGAAAATGAAAACCAGCATCATTGGTTTCCCCTTTTTGCACTGCAGTCCCACCCAGACTAAGTGGCAAGCAAATGGATGCATTAATGGAGGACTAAAATATAGATCACATACCCAAACAAAGATTTGAATGCTCTTTTGTCAACCACCGGAAATTACTCAGACTTGTCATTAAAAAGATCCCTGGAGGATACATAAATAGTATATATGTGAGTGTTGGCAGTCATTTGTGTGGATTCATCAGTTCAGCAGGTATACAATGAGCCCAGTGATTGAGTACCCACTTAATGTTTTTTATGACTGTGTAAGTTTAAAAAGGCTATGGTTTTCATCAGTCGAGTACCTGCTGCAATGTGACCTCGTACAATAGTCTTACAATAAAAATATATTACCACTCAGTCATGTGGAATAATCTGTTTCTTTAGACTTGTGTTCATGCAAATCTGTGCATATTTAAACAAATAGGCATCACCTAAAAGTAGACCAGACCTTTGCAGAGTTTGCACACCTAAGAAGCAAAGGCATATCATGACAAAGTGTAGTTTTCATGGGATGCTTAAAAGTAAAAGAATACACAACAATGATGGGGAAAAAAAGAGACGGTTCTGATGTGACCCATCTTTTCATTAAAAGACGTCAAATTGAGCCTGACAGTAATGAGTCTGGTTTGGAGGGAAGATGATACATCACCACTCCTCACTGCGCCCACTCAAGGTTACAGTCTTGAAGGGTACTTCGAAAAAGTGTCTCTGCAGAGCCAAAATCAAAGCTTTGAGACCAAAGCATAGCACCTTCTTGTGTCACTTGTCACCAAGTTTCTAGCTTGGCTTATGTGCTCATTTTATTTTGCTTTTTTTTTTAACACTAAGCCCCCTGAGTGAGTTCTTAAAAACAAGAACTTGAAGCAGGTAACAGTGAGGATGACGTAAATATCTTTAAGCTGAAAATGGCTTACTTCCTTTTTCCTGCTGTGAACAAGCATTTGCAGCAACTTGCAGTTCTTGAAACGAGTAAAGCTTCAGCACACTTTAGGCTTTTCATGATTTTGTTAGGTTAGATGTTAGGTGATCAAGCTACTTTATGTTGCCTTACTGCAGTCAAATAAACAAATTACATGTGCAGTCTGATAAATAAAAGCATACTTTAAATAAACACAGGTAAAACTGTGAAATAAAAAATACATGGTCTGATTAATTGTTAATTAAAGGTTTATCTGGAATTATTAGAATTTAAGGAAATTCAATTATACACTCCTGGAGGGTTAATTATCATATCATTAGATGGTGCTTCTATCTACAGCATCATATTTAAGACATTCATGCTCTAAAGTGCATGTGTGTTTAAGCTCAGTATTAAATGAGTATTAAATGATGTAGTGATGATTAATTACTGTAGTTTAACAACCATGTATGTAGGTTTATGCAGCTGTGAGATGATTTGTTTAAAGGAGCAGGCTGACCGCTGGAGATTTTGGCCAAGTATGTGACAAGAGTTTTTGCACCAAAATCACGTGAGAGTCCAAAAGCTTACCCTGTCCATTGCTAAGGCTAATGTTTTGGTATAACATATATGTTAAAGGAAAATACTGGTGTTGTTTTATTTGTGTTATTATCAACAAATTCCATGAGAAAACCAAAACCAACAATGTATTAGTCCATCTCTCAATCCTTTCTGACGTCCCCAGCCTGTCTGTGGTGCTCATGAAAGTGTAAATCTTAAAAAAATAAATAATTAAAAAAGAGTCACAGATATGTGGTTTAATTATGAAAGTATGCAAAATAATTTCCTAAAACAGCAGGAAACTGTGTGTTTTTTTTTTTTTAGTGCTAGTTAATTTCTGGCAGCAGTATGACGTATGCGGGATTGACTTTAAATAAACTACAGAGCTCATGTTCATGATAATGAAGGAACATGCACACAATGAAACAGTGTGGCTCATTGTGTGTTTTTAATAGTTCTGGGAAAACAATGGAGCTCTATGGCACAGAGGAATAACAGGATTTGGCTAAACAGGCAAATCAGAATAAATTAATTCTTTATATCATATCCGTTGATAATAAGATAAATATAGAATATCATTAGACATATCTTTTCACTACATGATCAACATTATTTATCTCTTATGTTTTGCTTTCACAGGAAGTGAGCAAAGTTAATCATGCTGCTGTTTATTCTTAATCTACTTCATTGCAGGCACCAAAATCTGAAGCCAATTTTGCATTAATAATAAAAAAAAATTTTGTATAATGCAGATTAACTTTGATTAAATAATAATGGTTTGAGTGGACAAAAAAGTCTGCTCAATCTTTTAAAAGCAAGAACTGTACTGTTTTTTGAAAAATATTGAACACACTGTTGGCATAAAACATCAAGTAAGTAGTTAAATATCTCAAGTGAGACATATCCACTGATTTTATAGGTCAGCAGCAGATATAAATATAAGCCAGTGAAAGGCTTCAAGAGATTTATATTCAAGCCTGTCATCATATGATTGGCTGTCATGTTCTATACCGTTACCTGGCTGCTCCCTGAAGGGACAGGTGGTCCCAACAGAAGGACATGTCCTTCTATGCATGTCTCAGTGACTGCAAATGTTAGGAGACAGTAAAACACAGATGTACCGTCCCCCTGTCTGGGTTGTGTGGAGCTTTTTGATGGTTTAGTAACATATTCCCTTTCATTTATCAAAAAAGATGAAGTTTCAAAAAGGTATCTAACATAAATTCAGATAGAGATTACAAAAACCTTGTAGCACTGATGGAATATGAAGTTTGAAAATCCCAATGATTTTCGTCTTTTATCTGAGAGAAGACAATAAAAAAGCATTAAATTGCCCTATGCTATCAAAGTCTCTTTATTTTCCTGTTTGTTTGTGACTTGGCTATTTGCTCTTTTAATCAAAGCAGCTTATTATTCCTGGCTCGTTGTTAAGTTGGTTTGTACATCTGTTCATTTGCAGCTCAATCGCCAACATTAGAGGTTTGATTCCCCCTAGAACTGTGCAATCATGGTAGTGTAAGATTTTAAATAAATATGTTGACCACTGATGTTTGTTTTTATGTGATCTTTTTCTGTCTCTTTGTTCAGCACGATTGGAGTACAAATTCCGTGATTAATTTAATTGAGTAAGGATATATTTCTTTTTACATAGACTTTTAGTCTGATCTTCAGTAATACCTTGATGCATGCTTCTAGTATTTTCTTGAGGACGTCTCATTTGAAAGATAAAGTGTATTCTGTAAGCGTATGGCTTCACATACTCTCTTAAGCTCATGGCTTCTGTCTGAGGTCAAGAAAAAGTGGTCAGGAAAGGACAATGGCCATTATTTTCCACCAGTAGGTCCAGACTACTGCTGTTCCCCTGTTGTATGAGCTACTTAATTGCATTCCCTTTGCATGCCAGGTGTGAAATCCCTGATTATATGACTACAATGAAAACCAGCAGGACTCTGGGTGCCAATCACTGAAAATCACTGCTTTAAGGTTGGATGAAAGTGTCTGCCACCATGCAGCTTCCCTATGTCCCTATTGGTGGTGCATAATATGTTTTAAGCAATATGCTTTTGCAATTTCGAAGACACTGTATTCTGCAACATATCCTCGGTTGCCTATGAATAGTTATTATTGAGTTATACATGTTCCAGCGAAGGTTGTGATGGATTTCTTCACAATGGAGTTATGAAACTGCTACTGAATGGTGAGTTATGGAATAAATATTCAGGTCTGTTATGTGAAAGTAGCTGAAGATCCTTGGACACTCAGGTAGAGAATATGGTCTGAATGGTCTGAAGGTTACATAACTATATGCTGTTATCAACTGTGGCACTCACCAAAGCTGCCCCTACATCCTGCTGCATCTATCTTCCACTACTACTACAACAGTCATTGCAGACTAATCTTCCTTCCATTGTGAGGGGTAGAAAAGCAGACGTATTGTAACTCTGAATTTTTCAATGTAGTATGCTATTTTCTAGAAGATTGCTTGCACCTGCTCACAGCAGAAAAAATAATCACATTTTACAGCAGTAGCATGTAAGATGCATCAAAAATTAGAGCTTCAGTATTTCCTTCATAGATCTCTATCTATAAAATTTGCATGTGCATACAGTATGTGCCTACTTCTGTTTTTATGTACATAGAGGATTAGGATCAGCAGTAGGATGTCTATACACCATATGGGTAGATACATTTATAAAGGGAAAAAAAACATTTGCATAAGAAGTTAAGCAATGGCAGCATCTATGTCCAAAACACTAAGAATAGACTAAGCTTAGGCCAAACAAGACTTTGGTTTCCCTCAACAGTATGATTTTGATGAGCAGCTCTGCTGTCTTATAGACATTTGGAAGCTGCCACAAAAGGCTGTCTTGAAAGTCATTCAATCAGAAAGTGATGCCAGCCCAACTGGAATTGCAGGAATAGAGACACTCCCTTATTTGCCCCTGTCTGGCTGCCCTCAGGAGCTGTCTGATGCTTTTTCAGAGCAAACTCTTTTATATGAAGCGGTATGGCAACTTAATGTGAGGTAAATGCTTTTTTTTTTTTGTTCTAGGAGAGCCACTTCAGTTATGACAAGGATGACAATATAAAACAGATATGTTTCAGTACATATTGATGTGACATGCAAGTGGATTAAGAGGCTGTAACTGCTAGCAGGTAGGGAACTAGTTGCTCATACGTCATCCAATTGTAACATACTCTGTCTAGCATCCTATAAATAGTTAACATTCGTACTGTACAATTCTGCAGAACATGATTTACCTCCAGTTATATAATTAAGTATAAATGCAGGACGTGTGCCCTTTACTATATGCAGCAAGGCACAAGGTATAGTAATAGTAGTGTGGTCAGGAAGGCGGATGCATGTGCACATTTAATTTGTTTGTTCTAGGCCCCATTTTCACCTTTCATCTGATTTCTTATCCAAATAAAGTGTAGATGTGATTCAATGCCGTTTCCATTTACACTGAGTCACATATATGCATCTCCATTGACCAAATCTGACTGCAATCCAGCTTGGTTTTTTCTGGGCTACATGCAAATTAGGGTCAGCTTCATTCCAACTCAGGAGATGAAGTTGTTGGTAACTGCCATAAAGAAGGAGTAATCTTTGTTTGGTTACCATTCACACTTAGCAATAACAGCTAGTTAGTTAACAACTATCTATAAACTACTCCAAAATATGATCAGTGGCATACAGGCAAGTCACACCAAGTTAAATTGTCTTCATGGACTATCATTCACACCTTTCCACACAGTTCATTAAGCAGTCAAACAGGAATCAGTGAGATGCTACAACAGCAACACTTTCCCTCTTCTTAAGCGACAGGGAGAATGGCTGCTAATTTCAGTGTAACTTCACTGCTTTTATTAGAGGGGACTCACTATGTAGAGGCAAACCAGTTTGAACAATTGGATTTCAATCCATGTTGATTGCTTCTTCAATGCATTTACACCCAAGAGATAGCTATCTGATCCACTTTAGACGCATGAAGTGACTAAGTGTAAATGGGATCTAGTCACTTAACCATAGCCATACCTTATCTATACAGCAGCTGTCATGCACAGATAATATCTAAATAAATCACTTTAAAAACACTGAAATCACACATAAGAAATTGAATGTAATCTGGGATTACTTGTTGTGGCTGAGGTTTCAATCCAGAGTGGCCATTGGGGGCACCAGGAAAAATCCTTGTGGACCGCTTGAGCAGCCAATTATACAAAAACAAGAGTGTCCTCGGCCTGCTGCGTCCTCGGCCCACTTTGCACCAGCCCACATAAAACAGCCCAGGGCCATTTTTTAGTCCCAGTCCATCCATGTTTGAATGTGTCACATCATCCCCCACATCTCACCTTTCTTTGTCTTTCTTATCAGTAAACTATAAGATTGAGACAAAACATCCAGAAGGTGCGGACCAGCTGTTCAGATCTTAAAGTGGTGGGGGTGTCATTAGATGCTGGTAGCAACAACATAGAACTCATGAGAGATGCAATGCAGTTTCCTGTTGTACAATGTTAGCTGAGATCACCATAGCACAAAAATAAAGATGGAGGGAAACTTACCTATAATTTAAAGGTGACCATTGACAGAAGATTGTAGACTGGTGAATGGGCATCTTCAGGAAGTTGCCACCCATTTCAATTCAGTCATAACATGTACGGTTTTCCTCATTTCTCTGGTGTAAACCTGTCCTTATTTTTCTTTACACCTTTGACTCAATGTTCTTTTACCAGCACACAACTCATGGATTCATTCAGCCAGAAGGCAGGAAGTGCAGAAAGATGGCTGAGGCATTATGACATGTTGACTGATTGATTTCGGATATTTATGTTGTTCAAAGTTAAATAAATATTCCATGTCACTCAAACTTTATAAAAATGTCATTTCTGTTTGAGTGCTTTGCCGTACAGCAAGTCCAACAACCTGTTTGCAATTAATTATTGACATTAGCTTGAGAATAAACTTACTTTCTTTAAAGATCTCTGTAGGAAACATAATCTAATTGATTCTTTTAGTGGAGTGTAGTCACTTGGTTTTGAACGCTCCTGAATGCATGTGTACATAAAATAAAATCAGTATTATTCCTCTTTTCTATGGAACAAGTTGACATCAACACAAGGAACACTGTTTTCCCAATAAGAATTCCCCATAGTTGATCTAAAAATGTACGAAACATGAAAGGTTTATTTTTTCATTTAATAAATAATTTGTAGTGAATCTGCAGAAACTGTAGTCATTTCTTCTTTGCCAATATCGTTCCGATAATGGCCAAAATGGAACATGGCGAGAGAAAATAAGCATTCAAAATGACAGTTGGTCGTTTTATCCAATGTACTGTGACATAATACAACACAATCGATGCAGCGTCTGGAACATCTTAAGACACCCTAAAGCAAAGTAGTATGTCAGATTTGTTTTTGCCTTTGTTATCGTACTGTGACAGTGTTCCCTCCTCCCATATCAAGAATATAATTATACCCCTTCCATCCTTTTTCCCTCCTATTGTGTGTGTTCTCTGTACACCAAGACACATTAACATCTGAGACAGGACATGATCTACTACAATTAAAAATGTTGTATATACAGAGTATAACCTTAAGAAGCAGTATCAATCTGAGATTATGGTTTTCCTAAAATGATTCACGATAAAAGTGAGCTTTAAGAACAGAATTTTTCTAACGTGTTTGATGGAACTTAATTGGTTTAAGTCAAAGTGCTATGTATGAATCCAGTGTTCATACGAGCAACATAACTTGGTCATTTCAAGTAAATAAATCTTGATTCATGCCACCAGAGAAACACCTTTCACCACAGTCTCATGGTTCATGTCAGAACCACAAAAGAATCATTCTGGTAAATTAATCTTGTCTTTCCAATATGCAGTTGACTCACTCAATCCCTGCGCTGTCGGTTTGACAAAGTGCTGAGGGACAACTAACGAACCAGATGCCCTTACATGCACCTGAAAGGAGAAGGAAGAAGAAAAAAATGAGGAGATACTGCTGGGTTCATTTCCCTGTTCGCTCAGATAATAGATTTTTTTGAACCTGTGAGCTGCTGCTTAGATAATCGCGTCACCTCTGCTTTTTATCTTAGTCATATCTGTGGCCTGTAAAGTCATATCCATACAGAGAGGTACTGCTGCAGCAAAAAGCTTCATGAATTAAAGGCTTTCAGCAAATTCATGACAGTAAGGTGCTTATGCTGCTAATGCAACATTATTTTGATACTGTAATTTAGTGTGCTGTGTCCAACCACACTCTAACTCAGGGGTTACATATAACACAGAGGAAGACACTACATACATTAAACCAGAAACTTTCCATAACTTGCAACAGACCTTTTTCACGTCAGACATCTTGACATGTCAAAGCGAGAAAAGCACAGGTGCAATAAATAGCATGAATGATGACTGAATCCCATTTCGTTTTTTCCAAATTCATGACCCTGGCATAGTGCGTGATTGATTCACTAGCCTGCCTTCCTTGAACGCTCGAATGGCACTGATGTTATCAGTTCCATGACAAGTCAAAATGGCTGCTGTGAAAAAGCTCCTTCTCGCCCTTTGCTAGTCACCTGTACCTTCCCCTACATGCACATCTCTTCTTCATTCCATCATCAAATGCCAGAGTGCACACCCTCCTCATTTATACCATGTTCCAGATGAATCGGGACTCGAAAATTTCTGATCTCCTACCTGAAAAAGTATGATGGAATGACTGAAGTTGGAGTTTCGACTGGGAAACTCGGGGCAATTTCATGCACCCTGACCCAGAAGCAGATGCTCTGACGTCACTATATACGGCAGCGTCCACAGAAGTTTACATGGAGGTCACCACCATGAATGGCAGATAATCAACTTAAGGCCATATAGTTATTCATCCTGGCTAAAAACGCTGTAAATCCCCGCTCTGTATAAATATTTTTCACAGCAGAAATGTTATTTAATAGCAGGCAATGCACAAGCGGAACTAATAACATTAATAAAGGCTGTAGTCCATTTGTAAATACTAGCAAGCATACAAGCACAATAGCATGGCTCTGAAACTGACACTAACACCTTAATTTAAATCAGCCACCATGTTATTGATGTTATGTTATTAATTAGAGCTGTGCTTTTCATGCTATGACATTTGACATTGTCTTCTGTGAAAATGCTCTATTTATACTTTCAAGTAAAGTACACTTAATTTAATGTGCTTCACCTGTCTGTCTGCACTTGTGTCCTACTATTTACAGGGTTGGTTCAGATTTTTTGAAGTGGAGTTGTATGAGGTACTTATCCAGAGTCTGTATATTACCTACAGTACATGGTAGACAGCACAAATCCAGTTTGGAGAAGCAGGCGGAAGCTAAACAATGTACAGCTGTGGAGGGGGTGCAGCAGCAAAACATACTTTATCATTTTAAGTGTAGGCTGTATTTAGAATACTTTCTAAAGGCACCATCAAATAATCCAGATAGACACTTGCTGAAGAGCACTGCTGTACCCAACCATCAGGTAAGATAACACTAAATACATACAAATAAATGAAATGACTTACCAAACAACCAGTAAAGACATGCTTATAATTTTATTCCTGTCTCATTTCAAATATACCCCCATATATACTATACATCTATTGTATAGGTTATAGTGAGGGGTAACTTATCTTTTTTGGTGTTTATGATGGAGATGTACACCTTCAGGCTATTAAAATATGCATGAGGAATTAAGCTCATTCGTGATTTGCATGCGCAATATTGCTTTCACAGGCATGTACTTCACAAAGTACAATACAAGAAAAACATGAGGCACAGCAAATGTTTTCTGGGGCCCCACAATCCACTCCAAAGAAGGCACCAGTAAAGAGCCATCAGGCCTCCGCATTAGCATCACAACTGAAGTTTGTTCTCACCAGCCCTGAACAGTCCCTCCCCAGAGAAAGACCATCAACCTCTGTAGCTTATCTTGCCTTTCCTGCTGTTCGGTCTGAATTAGAGGTAAGCTGATGAGTGCTGTCTGCAGTTCATTGTTACCTCACAAAACATATGATGGTGATACATAATGTAAATTTGTATTGTTAGTTGACATACTCTTTCAACTTTTCCACAAAGTTATCTAATAAGTATTCTAGTGTAAATGAGTTTGTGGCATCTATTCAAACAATTAGTCCTCATAATAATTACCTGATAATAGTACCTGATATATTTTGATAGTAACATAATTTCCCCTATTTTTGTCATCTACTTGAGATGAGTAGCAGTTCAAAGGAGACACCAGCTGTTGAAGCAGGTGACAGCGTCTTTTTTTTGTCACCCAGTAGCAAATCCACCTCCTTACACACATCTGCCTCAGATTTGGAGGCTGCAGAAGCTGGAGAGCCCAGACAGTTGTCTATCAGGAGGTGGATTTTGAATGAGCCTCAACTTATGCAACTGTTTGTAAATTGTCATCAGTGTGGGGTTGCCATTGATGATAGGAAAATCTCCAGCTCTGGGTCTAAGATAAGGATAGAGTGGAACTGTCTGGCTGGGCACAGTGGAGTGTGGCAAGTGTTGACGTCAAAGGAAAAACAACCTTTTGTCTTCAGCAGCCATTCGTTCCACTGGCACTACAGAGACAGAAGTGGGCTGAAGTTTTTAACTTACAGTTGCCAAAGAAGAGAGCTTATTATTCAGTGCAGTCTGTGTACCTCATACCAATGGCCTATAAAGAAATGCAGGAAAAGCTTAATGTCTGTGGGGATGAAAGGTGGGTAATAAGCAATAGTACTTGCAAACATTTGCTTAAGTGCATTATATTGATGTGTTTTGGCATTGTGATTTTGTTTTTTTCATCCAGGTTTCTGAGACCACAAGCTCACCTATGATAGAGTTAGTGGGCTTCCGCAGGATCGATTACTAGCCTCTGGAGTGTCTGTCGATGTTGTCACTACAGACTGTGCTCCTTCAATAAGGAAGATCATGAGGGAGTCCTACTTTGACCCCAGACATCAATTTGATCCATGACATGAAGCAAAAGGCTAGTGTTATAATAAGTGAATGTATCAGTGGTTACAAAAAAGTACCTGATATAAAAAAATATAAGCAATAAAAGGCAAATATTTCATGATACTGGTAAAAACTCATAAGAGAGTTTTTTATGTAGATTTTACAGTTATGGTCTGTCGTAACATTGCATTATATTTATTTTACTCAAGTCCACAGAAAGGATAAAAAAAATAATCTAACAGTGTGAATAATGTTTGAAATTCACATTTCTTATTTTATGCAACTATCATGTATACATTTTGAATCATTAGAATTTTTTAATGTATTATGAAACATCCACCTTTGGACCCAGTCCTATACGTTTATCCATATATACTTTTCTTGAACTTCTATTGATGTAGTTTTGAAAAGAAAAAAAAAAGCAAGAGCAGCACTGGTGAAAAAAAAAAAACATTCTCAGGGTTAAGTATGATTATATTTCTAGCTAAAAGTCTCTAAACATTATGTTATGACATGCTTTTGAAATAAATTGAGACCAAGATGGACCTCTATCTTGCATCATATGTGTGACATGCAGGTGTTACCATGATGACCTAAGTGAACAAGACCAAAGAAAGAAGAAGTGGCGGGTGTAGGAGGTGTTGCCTACAATGCTCTAAAGGAAACTGTGATGGACAGAACTCTCCTTGTGAAGGACCTGAGTCACATAACCTTGTTAAATCACACAGGCAATTACATTAAACTACATAAAAATAAGAGACACTATAAAGCAGGACATTCACAAGTATGCTAGTAGTCATCTAATACTCTTGTCATGTGGGGGTGGGAGGATGTGAGAGCAAAAAACAAAACAACAATGGAACAAATAAAATGTGTCACTGTATGAAAACGGCACACAATTTGTGAGGTCACTTTTGTTTTTAAAAGGGAGCTGGAGGTTTACCACAGTTCAGTGCTAAAGTATGCAGAAAAGAGGAGGTACTTCAAGTACACCTCCATGTAGGCCAAAACTCAACTCAGTATCATTGACCACAACTACAATTTTGGCCAGAGAGATGGTACTGGTACTACCCTTGAGGGTAAGAGCATAAAGGCAAATTTGGTATTTTGGCCAAACAGTCTCAAATATTCTGTATTTAAAATTTATTTTGTAAATATAACAATACTAATGCAATACCTTTTTTTATTATCAATAATATGTTGGGTCAAATGTAATAACACGCTAATCAATATTGTTTCCACCAATACTTCAAAGAGATATAACCTATTTCACTCAAAGATCAAATCAGTTGATGGTCAGAAAGATACAGATAGGTGACAAATTAAAGGAAAAACCAATATAAAGTGTCTTAGTAAGGTGTTGGGCCACCACATGCCACCAGAACAGCTTCAGTACACCTTGGCATTGATTCTACAGTCTGTGAACTCTACAGGAGGGATGAACACCATTCTTCCAAAAGATATTCCCTCATTTGGTGTTTTGATGATGGCGGTGGAGAGCGCTGTCTAAACATGTCAGTCCAAAATCTCCTATAGGTGTTCAATTGGGTTGAGATCTGGTAACTGTGAAGGCCATGGGACATGATTCACATCATTTTCATACTCATCAAACCATTCAGTGACCCCTCATGCCTTATTGATGGAGGCATTGTCATCATTGAAGAGACCACTCCCATCAGGATAAAGGTGATCACTCAGAACAACTTTGTATTGATTTGCAGTGACCCTTCCCTCTAAAGGGGCATGCTGACCTAAACCATGCCAGCAAAATGCCCCCCATAGCATAACAGAGCCACCAGTTCCTCTCACTGTAGGGGACAAGCATTCAGACCTGTAACAAACAATAAATCAAACAATAAATGTCGTAAATACAATCCAATATCCAGATATTAAATAGTAGGGATAGTTACTAATGAGATGTACCTCCACAATCTGTTTATGACAAACATTTGGAAATGAGACTGTATTCTTGCATTTATATACATATCATCAGTATATTATCCTTACAAGTCGGAAACAGGTAACATTGCGTACCTGCACCTTCACATGTTGTAGGCAACGGTTAGCACAGTACACCAATGGCTGTATATATACAAACAGCTCAAACAAGTAGTCTACATTGACAAGGTAAACATAGCCCATGAAACTTTGGTTTTTTAACAATCAGACATTATGCAATAAAATGTAGCGAGAGCCAAAAGCTTACTCTGAAGACAAGTTGTCATTATCAGTGTTTACATTTTTGTTATTTTAACCAAAACCACCACAGTTGTTTAAGCTTTAAGCTCTTTTCTTTTTCGCTCTTTGTTCCTGTATTTGCATGCTGATTTATTAAGTTATTCAGTCACAGTTGCAGTGAAGCATGTTTATCACGTCAGTTGGTTTGGTTCTTCTTGGTGCATCACTACAGGGAGAGAAAGAATCTTGCTGCCTAGTTTACGCTCCCTGCCTCACTGTTGATGCTTTCCAACCAAATAGGAAGGGGCAAGAGGAAACTAAATCCTTGTATCCATTAAAGTTGTGACACCGAGGGGTCTGCAACAACTTCAGAGGAAGAATTTGTCTAAGATAGATGGCTCTGGGACAACCCACTGGGCAAATTCTGCCCTTAGCATTAGAGATTCCAAATGACCACCCTGCCAAACAGAGTTATCTCTCTTAACATATGGTTTCTAATATTAGAAAGAGATTAGTGGCTGCCTTGAATCGCTGTGAGAGCATGCATGGGTGAGAGAATGCAAATACATTACAAGGAATACGATTTGAAATTATTTGCAAGTTGCTTTTCAAGGTCAAATAGAACTCCTCCACTCTGTATGCTGGTCAAATAGGAAGTGTTGTCTGTGCTAATGCCTGAATATTTAGATCTGTGATTACCTTCAGGGGTCCCGAAAAGTCTCTCAAAGTGTGAAAAACATGGAAATAGCACTGTCAAGCAAAAACTTGACTGTCTGTACCCTTACTGCTTGGAGTGCCAAAGTGTCCCATTTTTGGAACATTTTTTGCCCTGATGTCACACCATAGAGGCATGTGAGCAGCCTAATGCCCCTCTGGTCACCATTAGTGCTCCACTGGTCAGTACAAAACCCCCTCCAGTCAACCCAAGAGTCTCTCTGGTGTGACCTCAAGGCAATATGACCAATAAAATTAACCCTGCACATACGAGTTGCCATTTTTACCCCAAACCTCATCTTTCTTTGCACACCATTGGACATGGATGTGTAATTTTGAGTGCAGAGGGTAATAACTGGGAGCGGTATCTCTGGCATACACATTTTCATCTGTTATATTAAAATGAAACTATTGATTACAGCAGCCTTAAATCAAGGCCTTATTAATAGATTTTTCCGCAGCTTTGAACTGCATCACCTGGTCTTCATTAGCAGAACAGGATTTTGCTCCTTTGTCATGAAGAAAAATTCAACTGGGCAAATCTTTCCATATTTCAAACATCTCCATGATAATTGAGCAATCAACTAAGGAATATTATTAGATGTGATTAAAAACCCCTGAAAAAGCAGGAAGTGGACCTTGAGTTAAGATTTTCCCTTACTATTAATACATTTATTTCCCATATGAGTAAAACAACAATAACAACTTTATCTTACCACAGTATACCATTCATTCATTACCATAATGAGCTAAGAATATGTGTTCGATATAAATATATATAAAATATAAATATATATGAAATAGCTAAGCAGCACCTTACTAAGCAGGCTGATGATAATGGAGTAGACTATCTGCATAGCACCAAATGAAGAAAATTAACGGGATAATTAGACTGAGAGTAAACATGTAGGCCCACAGTGCATTGGATTATCTGCAACACATTTTTCAGTATGTTTAATAAAATGCAGGAGAAATTACAGGTTGCTTCTATGCTTTTTTGTTTGTTTGTTCTGTAGCTGTGCAGATATCACATTGTAAACATCAACTTTATTTTTCCTTATAGTCCTTTCACAGAATCCACAAAGTTTTATATATTTCAACCTACAGTATTCAGGTAAATCTCTTTTTTTATAAATTAACATGCATTGTAGACTTTGAACTTTGCTGTCAGGGGTAGGACCAGTCATTTGCACCACAAACCTGATAGCCAATGGGGAAATAACAACTTACAGTCCCTGAAATGGTACATTTTTATTGAAAATCAATGCACTATACAGCACAAACATCTTCATTTTCCCTGTGTATGATAAACCATCATTTCTAAAAATGGCACACTTGGACCTGAGATGTCTCCGCTGTTATCAGGCCAGCTGGCAGCCGGTCCACACCGCTCACTCACTGTGTTGAAAGGTGTAAGGCGTTTTGATAAGAGTTTTGAGTTTACCTGCAGTGCCATGTTTCTTGCTGGGTGTTATGACGGCCTGTATTACTCTTTGGGGTGTTGTGTCTGCCCTCCAGGCGGTTTCACTGTTATCTGGGCCCAGCCAGGCTCACATAGGAGAGCTATAAATGAGCGCTGAGAAATGCGATAGCTCATGTGTGGCCATACACTACCTTTTACTCTCATGAATAAAACATAAGGAAGTATGGACCATTTATGCAAGAAATACATGTGGGTCTATCCAATTACCTGTATCTGTCTTTATCACAAACCCTGTTTGTATTCCTGTTTCTCTGCTACACATAGAAATTTCAAATTTCTTTGGCATCGAGCTCCTGTTTTGTATTGTAATAGCACTCTCCAACTCTCCAATCATATCTTAATGAGAGATTGGATTGTGGAGGAGAAAACCAAACTCTTTTTTTTTCTTTCATTCTCTCTGTGAGGCGTTCCTCCTCTGCTCAATGCTCTTCTTCAAGAGATAAACAGCTTACCTTTGGTATGACCCATTCCACTTTAATAAGCTCTAAGTACTCCACTGTCCCACTTTTCAAAGCCATTAATTTGATAAGTGAGGGGATCTCTCACTTAGCAATCATATTCTGGACAATTAAACCCATATCTGAAGAATAGGGCCTGTCTGGAGGGCTTTTTAGTGCCAATTATGTGGAACCGTTTGACTCAATGTCTAATACTTTGTTGAAATGAGCCATTGTTGTCAGAGAGCCACCACTGACGTAGTATTTAGTGTTCATTTCATTTTAATTTAAACACTGAGGAGCAGGTTTTACACCATCACTGATGTGATATCCATCGGCAAAACTGTAACTTCATTGAGAGTTTTTTTTCACATTCCTTTAAAAGGAAATTAGGGTTTTCAACAACCTTTTTATAGTTTTGGCTATCATTTCTACAGATTATGTTAAATTTTACTCACTTAGTTAATTGCCTCGATCTGGGGATTTAGTGACATTAATACAACAGACCCCACAGGGCAAAAAAAAAAAAATTGTACTCTGCTCCAGTGTATATGAACCTCTCTGTATTTGGATGTGAAACCTGAAATAAGCACACCTCTCTGCTGTCCAATTTTGGGCTGTCCCAAACAAAACATGACAATCTTGAGAGAAACATTGGTTGTCAATCAAAACAGTCTGACAGCTAATTAAGAGTTTTGGCTGCCCAAAGGCTGCATCAAAAATCTGACAGCATCACAAATTTATGACCAAAATCTCTCAATATGACAGCTGGTACAACCAATATTTACAAACCAACCAATCATAATACAACATGAAATTACATAGAATACACAGACAAGCTAGCATAACACTTCTTCAATGGCTTGATAACAGTCAAAACAGCCCAGACTGAACCCAATGTGCATAAATAATTTATTTTAAAAGAAGGAACCCAATATAAAAGGGATAGTCAGACCGCCAGTCTCCATCAAATTTAACCCACATAATTTGACCCAGATTATTCACATTGAACACTGGCAGCAGCATGACGCCCCACCAATTAACAAGCAGCCAAAAAGAGTAGTACAGTAGATGTTGTTGGATAGTTGCTGGAGCTTTAATCGGATCAAAGATATTAGACCTCTACCTCCTGCCCTGCTCAACTCTGTTATAGCAATGTCCCAAGATTGGACAGAGGAACTAAACCAAAACTAAGACCCAGTTTGTGAAAAAAAATCCACAAAAAATAATTTTCCATTACTGAATTGATTTAGCAGCAGGGACGCCTGTGGGCGCATCGACCTGACTGACCTGAGTTCAAGCCCAACCTCACCACCAGCAGCCTTTCCGCTGTCCCGACAGGACAAATGAAGAAGTATGGGGTATGGAACAACTGGATAAACACAAGCAGCAGAGCCAACAGTGCACAGAGATCAGTCAAACATCATCGCCTCCTGACAGTCGGGTCAGCCAGGTCTCATGTAATAGTGATGAATGTTTCCCCTACACTAATATGAAGTTTCAAGTCCACAAACAACACTAGGTCAAAACCTGGTATATGGCTGGCCTGTGTTTAAAAAGCTAGAGGCTTTTAATTTGAGAGAATGGATGGTGAGCAAGCCCCCAGGAAGTGTGCCAGCCCCTGAATGAAGCCAATTTGACAGAGGGCCTTTCTCAATACCAAGTACACCAAGTTTGGACTTGTGTACTTGTTAGTTTGGACTTGGCAAGATTGACTCAGGAGTACAAACTTCCAAGGACAGGAGGACACAGTACCCAGGACGCACCATTCTGCAACTGGAACAGCAGCGTACCTGCTGACAGCAGCAGCTCAGCTTCAACACAGCTACCTGACTGTACTGTGACAAAATATCAACTCAAAGCTACAATAACACTGTTTTTCTCACAATAAAATAACCTCTTTGACAGAGATATGCAGTAAATTATGTTATTCAGTCTGTAATGTAGCTATAATAAAATCCAAACTGTCAAGTAGCTTAATAAAATAAAACAAAATTTAATATAGACTAGTCTGTTAATTTGAATATATGTATATGATAAATATATATATATTTATTGAAATGCAGTATCTATACATATAGCACCCCAGTGGCAGGGCTTCAGTGAAAACATAAAGCGTCAATTTACATTCAGATAAACTAATGTGGCAGCTGCTGTTGTTAGATTTCATCTATGAGACCAACATTTATTTTCCAAAAGGAATTATATCATGTATCAAAATGCTACTGAGACATTAGAGCCAGCGGTAAATGACCAAAGAGCTGCACAGATCATTTAAATGTTCTCCCTGGGATGAAGATGGACATTGATCAGACAATCATCTCAGGAGTCGGGCTGCTAGCAGTTGAAATGACACTGGTCTCACCCAGCCAGTGACTCGCCACATCTCCAAAAAACGTCGGAGCAAATTTCCAAATAAACTGACCACATATAGCAAATCTAAATGATCACTTTCTCACCTGCAAAAATATTGAAACTTAATAAAGTGACATATTAACAGTCCTACAGCGATGACAGCTTTTAGCCTGGCTCAAAATCTCCACTGTAGCTACCAGTTGATGCGAAATGCATTCTGGGATACTTGGCTTTCCCAGGCTTCAGCCGCCTTCAGCCATCAAACAGTGTAACTTCCTCACTCAGTCAGTGAGTGAGTCAGTGACGGACTGACATTTCAGGGCTGGTTCCTGCAGTCCAGCTAAAAATAAATAAATAATCGCGGACTCTCAAATACTACTCAAAATGACTCACAGCGGTCTTATTTCTTTCACATTTTTGAGTTTATTTGATGGCAGTGAGTGAGTCACTTGTGTGATCACAGCTCAGGAGGAGAAAATCCTCTGCGGGCATGTCACTGACCGATCATGACGCCTGCTTTAGTCACTCTTTGATTCAAATTGCTTTTCAAAAAATGAACAGCGTGTTATTATTACAAACTGCTCCTAGAAGAGGCACATGTCATTAATAGTTGAAACTTTTATTTAGAAGTTTGCGAATCAATACAAATTGTTCAGAAAGGAACCATGTATCGCTGTTCATATGTTATGTCAAAAGAGATTTTAGCACACCATTATTCTACCTGAAGAGGGAAAAATGACTCTTTGATCATTTAAACAGTCCAGGTAACGCTCACTCTTTCAAACTGGTTTCTGTGATACCATATAAAAGGGCTTTGTAATAGCTGCAGAAATGGGATGGTACATTTTGTGGTTTGTTTCTGTCTAGGTGTTTCATCCGTGGAACAAGCCACCTTGTTTTGGTAGACGAGATTAGATCATGATTCACTTCATGGAATCAATTTCACAGTGTATTACAGCAGCATCCCCTGCAAGAACAGTCTGAATGTCATTTTGGGGAATGATTTGTCTCGCTCCGAGTGCACAACCATTTCCTGCGTACTGTACCTGCACTCCTCAGTTTATCATATTTGCCCTCGGAAAATCTTTATTAGCGTGAAAGGCTTGGATTGGGTCTCAAGGGAGAGCAGGCTGGCACTGATGCAGATGACAGCAGCAGTCTCTTTCACACTCTGTAGTGTTGACAGACGTGGAAATAGTAAGGATGTGTCAGGAAGCACTGCAGAATTCACTGCTCAAGCTGCACCAGCTATAAATAATTCAGGAAATAACAATCAGGGCTGTTTATTCTTTCCGAAGTTATCCGTAAGTATGACTGACTTGTTTTGAAGACGATTTCTGTTTTGGCAGATTTCGGAGCTGACAGTGACTGCTCCCTGTCAGTGTGTTGTGTGCATGCTGACGTTGTGTCTGCCACATGATGAAGCAGGCAGACGGTGAGTGTACACGGCTGAAGCAGTAGTGACACTGTACTGCCACATAACCTAACATACTGGCAGTCATGATTCAGGAGTTGTTACATTTTGAGTAGTTCCAGGTAAAAACTGTAAAGTGAAGCGAATAGTTGGGTTTTATATATTACAGGCTGATTCCAGACTCAGTATGAATTAATTTGGACTACTTTTAACAACCAATAACCCACCTGTATGTTACTCCTGGTAGTGTGGAGAAGACTTGGAGAAGACCAGTATTCAGACTGTTTGGTCTAAATGTAACAAAATAATCAAAAAAAAATACTAGTGGCTCTTTGAGGCTGTGCCAGCACTACGGCGCTTTGAACTTCATGATAATGTCCGAATTTTAACATGCTTTCAACATGGTGATATTTAGCAGGTGTAATGTTTACCGTGTTCAAAGTCTTAGTTTAGCATGTTGCCAATTAGCACTAAACACCAAGTACAGCTCAGGCTGACGGGAATGTAATTCACTTTGAACATATTTGATCATAAAACTAAAACTTTGACTTGATGAATGTACTAGATAAAAAGTTAAGGAACTAATTTGATATTAGAGAGATAAATTCTTAGGGAGATATGAATGTACCAGATTTAATGCCAATTTATCCAATAAGTTGTTGAGATATTTCAGCCTGGACCAGTGGTGTACTGAACAACCAGCACAGTGGCTGCTATAGAAAAATAAAAATATATATATAATATAAAAATATGTATTTATTTATTTATTCATTTATATAAATGAATAAAATATGACTAGATAGATAGATAGATAGATAGATAGATAGATAGATAGATAGATAAGTGACAGAAATAAAATGATTTGTGCTGTACATCATATTTTTTGTATTGATCTTCCATCTATTTTGATCATTTAAACCAATATCCACTTAATGTCTTGCAATTATCAAATTGACATAGCAAACACTAAACTACCATTTCAGGAGAAAAACAGCTTACATACATAAAAATAGATGCGGAGAAAAATATTTAGACAAAGGTCAGTGAATATAATAGCTCCTGTATAGTTTCCTCCCTTCAATTCAAACCAATCCCTGCATTAATTTGTTAAGGTTTTGTTTTTGTTTTTTTACAGCCTGAAGTTTTCAAAATCTATGAGGGAACTGTTCAGTAATGTCTTTGGGCAATTATTTTCACAAACAGATTCTAACTGTGAGCTAAAATTAGCCCCAGACAAACAAGGATTGATTTATAAGAGAGCATTAATTACTCCACTGTCATGACCAATGATGCTAATTAGCAATAGCCTTTAACAGTCAGTGGGCCGCCTCAAAAGACTGATTTGCTTAACTAAGTGTTAAAGAATATATTTTGCTGGTGTCAGAACACTTGATTGATGAAGCAACTCAGAATAGTTAAACTATTAAAGTTTCATGACGATAAATCAGGTTAGAACACTTCTTTTTTCTCTCTGACATGGATTGGGATTTTAAAAGAATCTTTCATAATGTTGTTTTCCTCATATGCAATGGAAAGACTATCATAAGAAGCCATATGCGTCCAAAATCTTGAATAAATAAAAACTGATCAAACTGATGATTTAGAATAGTACTCTAAGCTATTATGCAAACAAAATGCTGTCATCACTCATTTTTCATTACAAAGGCCTATTTCCATGTTGTTGTTGCTTAAACATCATTTAATTGTTGAAGTTCAACTTAATGGCTTGCATTATTCTAAATATGCATTCTCACATTGATCTTCAATAAATCACTGAATCTGCAATGACACTGATAAATCACCTCAACATTGTCAAGGTAAAAAAGATCCTGTGCTAAAAAAAATCCATTCTGGTAAATGATAAAATGGCAGCTGCCTCAAAGGATAAATCAAGGAAAAAATGGCTAAAAATATCCAAACAAATTGATCCATGGTTCTTGAGAACATATGTGACGCAGCTCAATGCAATGTTCAGCAAAACAGGGTGAGAAGAAAACAAACAGTGTGAAGTAGAGGCAGAGGAGAGGTGTGAGGCAGGTGGAGGAGAGCAGGTGGCAGAACCGTCCAGATGCTGCGGAGAAGCAGTGAAGCAGATAATGTCCTGCCTAGATTACCTCCGGGACCCGATTACAGTGGAGTGTCCACATCTGGGTCAGCTCCAAGCTGGTTCTGCAGGGATCAGCTGTTTCCATTGTCTTGCTGATGGTCAGAGGTCTCATCTGTCCTGAAACAAAGAGGTTTGAAAACATCTTTATGTGTAGTAAAATGATATGTCAATTTCTAAAATGCCACATATCCATTTAGGACAACAGTTGTGTTAAATGTAAAGTGCCTATGCCAGGGTCGGATTGGGAACAAAATTCTGCCCTGGCAATTTTTGCCGGGACCAAATAAAACAACTATGACTCACACTAGAAAAAAGTTTTCCTATGGTGGTCTGGAAATATGAGAGCTATTTATAGTCAATCATCAGACATTGTGTTCACAGCTGATCTGATGCAATTCACACATCAAGCTTAACAGTCAGATTTCATGCTACCGACACTATTTAAAAGTTCATTCACTTGTATTGTCACGCTGTGACAAACAGCATGCCTATTGGAGCGGACCCAGAATGACTAATCAGACGACATCATCTAAAAAAAAAAAAAACAGCATAACACAGCGGCCTTAAGCAGTGAATAAATATAATAGTAAGTCCCACCTTAGGCAGTGAGAAGAGGTCTCATCAGTGTCTCAAGATGTAGTCCTCCATAATCTATTCTCTTTATGCCCTCATGGAGAGGGTCAGGTCTGGAGCTCCACTGTTAGCATTAATGTTAGCAGTATCACCTGTTGGAGGTTGTCACACACCTTTCACTTGTCCTCAGCAGCAGTCTCCACTTCTTGCCCCTGCTCTCTCAAAATACGATATTGCCAGTTCAAGCCAATAAGTCAATAATTTATTAGTTATTATGGTTTCAATCGCTAAATTCGGGCCCTCCAATGTGTGCTGGTGGTTATTTTTGGAAACGATTGCTCTGTTAATAATATTTGAAGACTTATAGGAGGCTTTGTTTGCTCACCTGCCTCCAGGATTTGCACTGACTCTATTATCAAAATATCTTTGTGAGTTTAAGTTTACTTGATTATGATAATTGCCTCCTTAGCACAATTTAGCTAATGTTTGCATCACTCTGTGTTCCCAGTGAGTTAACTCTGGTCTGAGATAGCAGTTCATGTTTCCAGAGCATCAAAGGCAACACCCTGCAAACCTTATTTGAAAGACCCTGGCTCCACACATAAAGATGGTGCCAACCATAAACTGAAACTCAGGGCTTCAAACCGGCTACAGTGCAAACCAACTGGGGACATCAAACCTCAACTATATCCATCTTGTTATACTTTATATGATTTATATACAACATTAAGGATAATTAGTCTAAACTTTCTAGAAAGTAACTTTTGGAAGATTATCATTTTTGACTCACGCAGCGTGCTTTCTTCGTAATTGGTACTGATATTGGTCATTTTGTGTACCATTTCTTAAATTACAAAGGCCAGAGGCTGGTAGTCCTAATTATGACCAACAACCGATGGAGATTAGATACTCAATCTTCAGACAAATCTTCATGAATGTAATATGACTTTTTGTCTTCATGGATATAATGGTTTCTTATTTAATCACACAAGGTCCTGAAACTGAGATTAATATCATAACTTGGTACTTTTATGGATTTCAGTGATATTAGGTTTGGAATCACACCAATTGCAATACAAACAAACTCCGTATTGGCACTAATAAACTGCCCCACATTGGATTACATGACACATGATAACATAAAATTTAAAATAAAAGTTTGCAGTAGTTGACATTTGTATTTGAAAGAAATATCTAGCATGAAATCATGATATGTGATCTTCCAATATACTTTCATTATCATTTCATCCAATACACAGTTTTGAATGACTCGTATATGTGTCTATAATGCAAGGGACAGCATATACAATGACTTGCCACTAAAATGCACAGTAATCTCATATCTGATGTCCACTACCATCATCATTGTTGTGTTTTATTCCCCAGAGTCCACCAGCATCCTTGTCCTCCTAACATACTGTTCCCTTCCTTTCATTTGCTTCCTGAATATTCTCCTCTAATGGATTCTTGACATCTTGCAGTAAGCCACAGTCCACATGTTGACATGTAAACAAGACTTCATTTTTTTCTATTGATTCTCCCTCCAGGTTTAAACATTGGAAGAAACAAAGGTGTGTGTGTGTGTGCAAGAAGTGTGGCATGAGAGACAGCTGACAGACTCTTGGCAGTGCCATCGTTGGAGAGTGCAAACATAATTAACTAATCATACTGGCTGACATGTTACAGATGTAATTGACTGCCAATGTAAATTTGAAATATTCATACAGAAGAGTTGCAACAGTTAGACAGTGATACTGTAAAAAACACAATCCCAAAACTAATTGGGTCAGCCACTGCTCAAAGAGGCAATTTGGAAAGCAATTACAGTCTCCGGTTTGCTCCTGAGCGACTGATAACTGTGTGAAAATGTCTAAATCCTCTGATGGATCTCGCCAAAATAGAGGTTTGCTCTTTTCAAACATGACTTCACAGCGCCTAATCAATTTTGGCATCACAGGTAAGCGATGAATGCACAGATATTACAGCTACCAATCCTTGACAGAACTGCATTCTGTAGGAATGTGTCCAATCCCATGATCCAATCCCATTATCACCAAAGTAACGGTCTCTGGCTGCATATGATCAAACACGGGATTTGTGCCTCTGAAGTTTCACTGACTGAAACGAAATCCAAAGCAGTTGAAAATGGAGTGACTGATGTTGAAGGTAAATAAAATTGCTCACATATTCACTCTGGTAGAAAGGGTAGCATATAAAGGGTAATCAATACAGAATGACTGGGTGATACATTATATCATGTCACAATAATTACTTTGTAATGAATAATTAATATCAAGTCAATTCCAGGTTGTTTATAACTTGGAGATGTGTTCAATATTTAGTATACTGTCTGTGAAGGGTAAATTCACCCAAATTACAAAACTGCAGATAGTTTGTTTTCAGATATCTGTCTCTGAGAATTTTTGGGGGAATTGTATGTGCATTTATGGTGTTCACAGATTTAAAAAATGAAAAAAAAAACCTCCAAAAATGATGTCCAGGTCAACAGTTTTCATGTTTCTTGTACCTTGATAGTGAATAGTTGGCAGTGAAAGCTGATGACAGATACATCTTTAGATTTCAGTCCATTAAATCTAATAGGAGGGGTTGATCCTCTGGTGACCATGAATGTCCTTATGGAATTTAAGTTAAAGGGGACATATCATGCACATTTCCAGGTCTATATTTTTATTCTGGCACTCTACTGGAGTATCTTTGTATGATTTAACTCCTTATTTATCTTATACTGGCTAGTGAGACATTGTAAACAAACAGTAGTAGTAGGATTTCATTTCTTTACTCAAGATGGAAATATCTCAGGTAATCCACTTGTAAAAGCCCAAAGTCGACAGTAATGGATAGTTTTAGGACAGACTGTCTTTCCTGGAGCAGCAAGGGGATTTCTCTGACACCATTGCTGCTCTGCAAGCAAATAATGATTTACAGCTTTTACAATTAGCTCACAGGTTCTAATATAGTAGCCAGGGAGCAGCACATTGCCTCAGCCATAAATCAAAAGGAATTACAAACTAAAAGACATGCCAAGACTGAACATGAAAATGCATCACCGCAACTAAATATGCATCTACATATTCCATCCATTCATTCATATACTTTCATTTCCACATCCATCAGTGCATAGCTTGATAAAGATTAGTCACAATGAGTGCCTTGAGTCAGCTAATACTCAGCTAAATCATTAATTTGCTCCAATTAAAGAGGCGAAATCCTATTTCTAGCTCGCATACTCAGTCTTTGAAACAGCTGCGTTATTAGTTGTTGATTAAGTTTGTTTGTGAGCCTCTGTTCATTTGCATTTTTGAAGCTCCTTACAATTTTCAGCTCCTAAAATGCATCCAGAGTAAGCCGGCAGATGGCTGCTTTTCAGTGTTTATCAAGCAACACTAACTTTTATGTCTTTTACTCTCATCTCCAGAGACTCATTATCAATGCTAGTTAACTACTGTAGTAAAAAGTGGTTCAGAGGTTGAACACCTGGCAGGAGAGATGAAGGGTATGAAACATTCTTGACATTTTTTTGTAAAAAAAAACATCAATATATAACAAAATAGAGGTTGAGGAAAACACACTGCAAGGTTAATCCTAATATGGGAAACCCCACTGCTCTGTTCATTCAATGAGGACCCCCACGATCTTGTGTCAATAGACCATCCTCAAATTGTATTTGTAAATCCATCACTTAATCTCATTTTCTTTCATAGCCAGGCTTTATCAGTGAGGGGTGTCAGGGCCCGAGGCACAAACCAACTGAAAACCATCAGAATAATTCCATCAGATTGCCCAGAGATCTCATTACAGGGCTGGAGTGGGACACTAAGCATTAGACTTTCACTGTTGCCAGCAGAGGCTCTCTGAAGGCGGTGGGTTGGCTGATTGACAGACTGAAGGTTCTTTCAGGGTGAGTTCATAGTTAAATTGTCTTCTGCTCCCATTCTCTGTATCAGCGCTCTGTCTCTCAACTCTCACATTCTCTGATACCCACTTTCAAGTCCTTTATGTAAAAGGTGTAGAGGAGCAGCCAACGCACAACAGTAGATTTTATGATAAAAGAATCTAATTTAATAATGTTTTTTTTCTTTTTCAAATCAGCTGCCAGATACTTCAGTTAAACCAGGTTTTCAGTATGATGTGTGTACTTAAATTTATCAAACCCACCAAATGCACTTAGGCAATTCTTGGATTTTTAATGCATTTGGTATCAGTTATTGGCTGTGATTAGCCGTGGTTGCTGCGTGGCTAGACTTGCCATGAATTTTTAAACAGAAAATTAATGGCCCCAGAGGACGAAGCCTGATTTTGTGATCTCCTGAGTTTTCCTCCAGCATCACCATCAGGTTGATATTGTTTTAAGTATCAGATGGATTGCCATGAAATTTGGTACACACGTGTACATTGATGATGATCACTCCCTGAACATTTTATCTAGTGCCACCACCTTCAGGTTTAAATGTCCATTTGTCCAATCTTTACTTAATGAATATATACTTGCAAAACTTGTGTCTACTGACATATTTCCATCAGCCTCAACTGTACTTTATATTTAGTGGTAGCCAGAAAATGTTCACATATTAAGATGGTGAACATAGTAAAAATTACACCTATTAACATCAGCATGTTAGCATTCTCATATTGAGCATGATAGTATGCAGACATCGGCATTTAGCTTAAAGTACTGCTCAGCCTCGAAGAGCCACTATCATGGCTAGATTCTTAGTCTTGTTAGTTTTAATGTGATGTATGTGTAATCATTCTGCCTTTATAGCAAACAAGATAGGCTTTCTGGCAGAGTTTGTGTCCTCAAAGTTTGATACTTCATCACAGACGTCTCCAAGAACATTTTGTTATCTGCTTGACTCATGAGACTGCAAACATTTTGCCAAATACTAAAAGCATCTTATATCATGTAGACCATCGTACCTGGAACAATGTTTATTCAAAAAAAATATCTTAAGTGTTCACATGATCACTGGATCTTTTTTCTGTGAGGCAGTTCCTCTGTGGCGTAGAAACAGAAGTGATTTTTCAAATCATCTCAAGGGCAAAGTGTATATTGTACATTGTCAGATAAAAGCTGCTCAGCAGCTACACAGCATCTAACTAATGAAATACAAATCACAGTTTGAAACTGGTGTGAGTTTGGAGTCTGAAATCTCTTTGTATGCCTAACTGCAGCATCTGGAGAGAAAACAGCACATTTCTCAAGCTAAAGGCTCTGCTGGGAGCTAAAGGTTTAATGGCTTCTAGCTGCTTTGCAAAAGGCTTTTACTGTTTCATATTTTGTATCATACAGAGTATATGGTCTAGGAGAGAATCAGTAACATACAGTTAAGCATATGCCAATGATTCACAAATCTTTTTTTTTTTTTTTATTGACAAATCTTCAAATAGTATAGCTTGTAATAAACATGTTCTATTTATTCCACTTTTCTATCATTTCTGTTGGCTCTTCACCTCTTTTCAGAAGAGTGTCTCTCCAACAGCAGCTGTACCTGACTTCACTAAGCTGTCTTTCTTCTTCTCTCCGTCTCCCCCAGACTTGGTCCATTTATTCTCCAATTATATTCCATTACTGGACCATATACTGGAGGCTGGACCATTTAGCTTTTTGACCCCTTTTTTTTTCTCTCTCTTGGATGAGGGTGTCGACTGGTCCAGTAGCAAATCCACTGACAACCAAAAAGAAAAAATAGAATAACAATGCAAATAAACTCACTCTCAACAAGGACTATACCTTCCACTGAATGAGTGGCAGTCTCTTAATGCTATTTGTGATTTTCTATGGGATTATGATACAATTGAACAGTACAAAACCTCTCGGAAGAAAGTCTTTACTTACGTCAACAAATCATTGTGTCTGAGAATAGAAAATCCACTTTCATTGCATAAGACTCTTAGCCATTGTGTCTGGTTTAGACTGGAAATACAAAAGCATGGAGGGGACAAAGACAGAAACGAAACCAATTTAGGAGAGAACTCTCATTTATAATCCAAGGTTTGTTCTGATAGACAGTAGGTGCTTTGATCGAAGGATTCATGCTTTACTCTACATTTTTCATGGGGTTTTTTGAGCCTTGTGAACCAGTTTCTTCTCCTTTCATCTCTAAGCATTGCCAGCTGTTATTGCACATGAACAAAGCTTGACCAGCAGCCTCGCACATAACACAATTTCCACATTAACTGAAGTCTTCATAGAATTATAACCAGAATGTGACAAGACCACCGTGCCTTCTTGATTTCTTCTGTCTACCTTGGATGATATGAAAAAGACACATAATTTAATTTTAAAAAAAAAAAAACAACAACAATTTTTCAGTACAAAATATAATCCATGCATTTTCTGCAAGACTATGTCAAAGTCTTTTGATCCACAAAGTATAATTTATGACCAGTTTATAGTTTTGTTGTCAAATATGAGCAAGCTTTGAATCTCATAACCACTACGGTGTCCTCTCTGCAGCTTTCTATGGGTTAATACAAGAATTATCTTAATGTGACAGATGAATGTTAGTAATGGGGCCACATCTTGCATACATTACATTAAAATAGCAGTGGAAAAGATGAATGCAGTGTGCAAATTCCTCTTGTGTTTCTTTCGCCCTCTGGCTGCGCTTGTTAGCATTTAATGACCACTTGATCATATGTGATGTCTTTTTGGTCAGCTAAGGATAACATGGTGAAGAGTGGGAGGAGGTGAATGACTAATAATAACTTCTCTTCTGACCCTTTAGTGAAAACAATGTTGCACATTCAGGACAGTTGTAGCCTCAAGATATATGTGCTTGTGTCTGTAAGGTCAAGAGTTCAAATCCTACCAGTTCACTGATGGGAGGAATCTGTTTGGTGAGGCTGAATGAGGTCTGGTCAAAGTGCCCTTGAGCAAGACCCGAGCTGCTCTAGCGGGCACAAAGCAGAAGATTGTGGTTGTACTGGGCAGCTCCCGAGTGTGAATAAGTGTAACCCTATCTGGGAAAAACCATAGTAGTGCTGTGAACAAGCTTGTGTGCTCAGCAAACCTTTCCCTGCATAATTAACGCCTGGAAAAATGAATGTGGGTGAATGTGAGTGAGGTCAGTCTGCTGTTACCATCTGTGCAGCGGGAGTAGAGGAATATTTTCTATTCTGCACTGAAAATACAGAATGTCACCCACAATGCCATATCCTCAGGACCCTCTGAAGTATTTAAAAGCACAGAAGATCACTAAATTCATACCCATAAAACGTGTTTTCAAATATTTATATGGTTTGGTGCTTGGTTTTGTGGTAAATTTGTGAAAATGTTGCAGCCCCTGGGTACTTCTGTCAGGGTGAAATATAGAAAATGCACAATCCTTTTATTGCAAACCTTTATGAATCTGATTTTATCCTTCAAGGATAAACTTGTTTACCTTGGACTTAAAATGGCTTTGTTATTTTAAAATATATTTTTAAAATGATTGCTGTATTAGCATTGCAGCCAAGCATAACAATTGTGTTTAAGATAAGACTATAAGAGAAAAGAAAATAGAGAGATTAAAAAGCCATATACATTACAATACTTTAAACTATTTAAATGAATTGATTGTATCCTCCATAGATACTGTTGCTATGCCAAGCTTTTAGTTCTTGCAGTTTACAAAAACAATGGCAGATTTAAAACTCATTTAAAACAATTTTTTATTGGTAGTTATTGAAATAATGGGACCCCAATTCCTGACAAACATAACAAAAACAGGCCTCTCATGGCCAACAAACATAGATATTTCACTGGTAGATTTAATTAACTTTAGCTATTTTGCTAATTAACCTAGCTCCATAACTTTATAAAGAAACTAACTTTAGCCAACTACAGCTCAAAAGTGCTTGTTTCTCACATACTGGGTGATCAAGAGGAAGACACTGCAAATGTAACACCTGCAACCCACCTAGAAGTCACAGAGTACTTAAACGAATATTGGACCAGTGTCTATGAGTTCATAGGGGTTAAGAGAGAAAGTGATAGATAGACACAATAAGTAGCTGGAGCTGGAGGGTAAAATCAACTTAGCAAAAATATATTGAAAATCTTTGTAGAAAAGGGGAGAAAAAGTCCCATGACACTAAACAGACATACCATATGTAGTGTGTTCAGTAGCCCAATAAACCTTTATAGCAGAAATACATCATAACACAAGTCGTGTGAAATTGGTAACTTAACCCAGCTCACTTTATAATTGACTTCACAACTTCCAAGAGCTGTTAAGTTTTCCTTTAGTCCATTCAGTCTCTTATTCAACTCTTCTTTTTGCTGCAGTCAGTTCTGCTAGTTTTTGTCAGTTAAGATAGTTTCAAGTCAGTTGGAGATCTGATGTGGTATTAGTTTGAAGTTTGTTGTTAGTCTGACTCCACCTGAAAATAATGAGTCAAGTAGATGTGGAGCTATAACACACTGATATACTCAAATGATGGAGTTGAATGAATGGATGGTTACCTCCGCAGAGTAATGAGGTGATCAGGTCCAATAGTGGCTCACCCTCACCTTCATTAAGTTTTTACAGGGAATCTCA
The DNA here is from genome assembly GCA_029490765.1 of Euthynnus affinis. Taxonomy (NCBI): domain Eukaryota; kingdom Metazoa; phylum Chordata; class Actinopteri; order Scombriformes; family Scombridae; genus Euthynnus; species Euthynnus affinis. Next base: position 18,586,561 of record CM055859.1, on the reverse strand, counting down.
AAATCTAGTGAAGTAGCTACTAAAATCAATCAACGTATAACTTACAACTGTTGTCTCAAAGCATGTTTTAGTTTCTCACCCAGTTAACACTCTACATCTGCTTTCTTTTTCTTGTTCCATATTGTCTGAATGAAATGACTTGCAGACAGACCCATAAATTGACCTATTCACTTTGTTTTTAATGAAACAAATAATACTGAAGATGAAATCATTTTATGGAAGTGTTTTCTCTACTGGGTTACACAGGTCATGCTTATTTAGTTTTTTATTACGAAACCTTTTTAACTTTGTTATTTACATTTAGTCTGACATTAATGTACAGGCATTAAAGCAAACTCCTCCACAATGGCACCAACACCATGCATGAATATAAATTATAAACAATGTAAGCTACTCTGCTGTGATACAATACACCAAGCGGCTGATTCTGAATGTGTCTTTGTGTTTATGTCTTCCCATTCACATGAACCGTAACTAAATGAAACTATTTTGTTCACTCAGCACCGAGGCTTAGCCACCGTCTGCTGCTCTGCTGGTTCCGCCACTCGCTCTCTTCAATCTGTGCCAGGGGCTATGTCCGTCCAGGAGATTCACTGCTGTGTACTGAGCCTATCAAGAGAACCGCTTTGTTGTAAACAGAGGAAGCTCAGGTCCATGATGAGGTTTTGAAGCCAGGGTAAGCGGAGTGGGTCATAGCTCAACAAACCAACAGGGTTTCATCAAAGTAACGTGATCTGGCCCAAAGCCAAACAAGTACTGTAATTGGGGGAAGAAAGGTAAATCACTTACGTCTTAACTTCAGAAATTATTATACTTGTAGCTAAATGATACAAAATACAGAATTGAGGTATCATTGCTCAACAAAATGACCTTGGGCAAGACTGAACCCATCTCCTTCATTTTAAGTTAAATACTATTAGGCCGTCAGCAAAAGTTGTAAAATTACAACGTAATTATTGGTTTATGGATAATCCTTTAAATCATTTGAATGTTAATGGAAGAAACTGCAACATCAATCCCCTTATAAAAAGCCATCATCAATTATTGTCTAGTTTCAAGTAATTGCTATTTAATAATGTCTCTATCCCGCTAAATACTCATACATTTTATTCATGGCTTCTAACTCAGGATTCATTTATTATGGTTACTACAGTATGAGTACAATCTGTCGACTTTTGTGCCTTAGTTTCAGGCCTGTTAGTTTAATCAGCATCTATCATTAAACTCTGTTTTAAGATTTGTAATCATATGCATTAATTGCATATATCTAAAATGCCTATATTATAGAGTTCTAATACTTCCTTTGAAATTGACATTCATTCATAACAATTTAATTTTACAACCGGGTCCCTGTTTTATTTGTATCTAACACACATTGAAAATATAAATTTCTGCCTTCAGTTTCACACTATTCTACTGATTGACAATTGGTGGTGGTTACGCTACAATAATTGCAGCAATGAGCCAACAAAGGCAAGAAAAAAGGACATTGAGCGAGCAAAAGGATTGTTTTGTGTGTCTTAATCAGCTCTACAGATGTTTTACTGAGAGAAATATTTGTTAAGCATCAAGATTCAAGATGTTAATTGTCATTCCGGTTATACAAGTACAATTGTGTGAAATTATCTATCTATCTATCTATCTATCTATCTATCTATCTATCTATTGTTTTTATTTTTTACTCATTTTTTTACTCAGTTATCCTTTAATTTTCCTTTTTCCTTGATTTTTTTAAATTTAATTATGTCTCACTGATGTTAAACATGGCCTGGCTACAAGGGCAACATTAAAAGAAAAATTTGTTATTCAGTCAACATTGAACATTTAAGGCTGTAATTCATGTATTTCATACATTTACAACAAATTATTTCCAGTAAAATAAAACATGATAACATTTATTGTAATCTTATGTCATACAGTATCATGAACATTCATCAGATCTCAATATGTCAAATATTTACATATAAAGAAGGTTGAAACTCCTACTCTCTTCTTCATTATCTCTCATGTAAACGTCTTTAATCAAACTTCCCTGCAGTAGTTATCATATTTCATTTGCAGTGTAATTAACAAGATTATCCTTATGTTTGACCGTTCTCAACTACAGTATTAGTCTAAGTATACAGTAATCCTAATGAGATAAGACAGGGGTTCCCAACTGGGGGTATGTGTACCTTTAGGGGTACTTTAGCTGCTTGTAGGAGGTACGTGGAATGATTGGGGATTAGATTTATTTCTAAAATTATAAGAAAATGTTTCAAGTCATTTCATAAGCCCATTGCTAAAATGGTATGTGCACACTGCACCTATTTCCCCCCCGGCAGGTGCCAACTGTTACACAACTCTGTGAAGAGGTCACGTTCATGCATATCAAAACAGCGCACAAACCAACTAGCTAACAAACATGGATAAATGGCTCAAACATTCAGTTGCTGTTGCTCCAGATTCAGGTTTAGGGGAGCCCAGTGACAACAGGGAAAAAAGAGGCCTTAGCCCAAACACCGGTAGTTCAGTGAAAAATAGATTTTATATGGATTTACATGAACGTCTGTGGATCCACCGCAGCTACAGTGTTTTCTTTGCAGCGGAGTCCTGACAAATAATTCAGTGAAGCCAACTCATCTACAGTGGCCCCAGAGCACCACACACTCAGGACGTCTTGTTAAAAGTGAGGACTTTTTCAATCAAAAACTGTCAGAATTCAAATCAAATCAGACTACACTGAAGAAAGTAACAAATCTGTCAAAAAAGCACTGGAGGCGTCTTACTTACTGTGTCACTACTTGTGGCTAAGTCAAAAAAAGCCACACTCTATCGTTGAAGATCTCATTCTCCCTGCAGTCATAGTTTTGGCTGAAACTGTGATTGATAAGAAAGCAGCCGACGCACTCAAGACAGTTCTATTATCAAACAACACAGTGTCCCGTCAGATTGATGATATGTCCATTAATATTGTTGGACAAGTGGTGGATACAATGAAGCAAGCAGGTCAGTTCACTTTGCAGTTGGATGAAATGACAGATGTTAGTGGGGAAGCTCAGCTCCTGGCCTTAGTGCATTTTAAAGACATGTTGGACATAAATGAGCATACGCTTTACAAGACACTTAAAGGAAAGACGACTGGCAAGGGGATTTTTCAGGTTGTAGACAGCTTTTTCAAAGACAGCAATCTGGAGTGGAAATCCTGCAGTCACATTTGTACAGATGGTGCGGCACCAATTATGGCGAGAAAGCATGGGTTACTTGGGCGTGTGAAGAGGGTAAACCCCAACATAAAATGGATGCACTGTTTATTATTCACTGGGGAGCACTCGCTAGGAAGAGAATGATCCCTGAGTTAAAGGAGACCTATTATACTTTTCATATATATATATATATATATATATATATATATATATATATATATATATATATATATATATATATATATATATATATATATATATATAATGTCAGATGTTCATATTAAATGTGGCCAAAGTGTCAAATAATGAGGTAAACGTATGTAGAGGCACCAAAAAGTGGCGGCGTCAGACTGCTCTGAACGCTCAGTTTCGAAAGCTCGTGAGAGATTCTTTTATATGGTCATCTGCTCCACACACAACACACAAGTTCATTGCTCTGTACTGTTAAGATTATGGCATTTTTCCCTTATTTTAGAGGTAGTCACGGCAAGCCATGACTCCAGCTGAGCCGGCATGCTGTGAATGTTTTTCCATTACACAACACGGTAAAATAAAATAAGTAGTTTTACCTGTTGGAGGTATGGCGATCGTCTGCAGCTCTTCATCAAACAGCATCATCACTGTGGCTGTTTCTGCTTGTATTATTACTTCCTGCATTATTTCAAACTGATCTGCTGCGTAAAGAGCCTCAAATGTCCATGTGTTGTTGTGTCACCAAGTTTTTAGCGCGGCTAATGAAGGTGATGTTTTCAATTTCCTGTAAATTTTTTGCAATAAGTCTCTTATTATTTAGTCATTTAAAAGATTTCATAGGTGCTACTGAGAATTTGTTTTTAACTGAACTGTTCCTGTTTTTACTGGTGTCTGAGTTTTGCAGTGAAGGCACAAAGTCACCATGGTGGGTTATACAATGGAGCAACAAGGGACCAATTTATGCATGAAAATAAACCATTTTACCGTCAGAAAGTATGTTATTAGTGATGAATGAGTCATATTTCTCTCCTTACTGAACAAAAAACTTTATTAACTTTAAGGCAATAAAAATCTACATCAGTAAGTAAGTAAAAGAAAAAAGTTAAAATTCTTGTCACTTTCATTCATAAAACAACTGCACACTGACAATCTTTCAGATTATGGGGGGTTACATTTGTTTTAGATTGTGGGTGTCTCTTTTACAGAGGTGACAGAGGGCGCTGAGAAAGACTTCCCTTTGGATGGACCTCTTGATTTGTCAGCTGAGGGCAGTAAGGATGACTTGCTAGTAGAGGGACCTGATCAGGGCCTTCCAGCTTGGGGGTCTGTTGCAGATCGGGAAATTCCAGATGTGGAAACAGCTGTGGAGATATCAGATATTGGAGATGGGCCCAGCCACACTTTCATATTCTGTGACCTGTCCTCAAGGTATTCTACTGCCTGTTTGGCAGACCCTTTTCTTTTCTTCTTCTCTTTCCCTTTTCTTTTCAAGAAAGCTTGTGTAGGTGCTGTGTGAGGTCTGACAGTTGCGCCTCATTACTGGTGTGATCTGCATCTCTAGACTAGTCTGGCCTTTTGCTCTTAGATTATAATTGATCATTGACACAGCCACATAGTTCTCCACTGCCATAACTGTTCTGTCCTTTTTAAATAATGTCATCCATAATATTAAATGACACCTCCACTTGTGGCCCAGAAAAAAAAGCTCAGCAGAGCTTTCACTAATTTTGACAAGACTGAATATTTGAGCTGTTTTCCATCCTTTTGGTACCCACTACATCTGTGTTCACACAATACTGCCTTAGCTCTCAAGATAGTTCCCCTCTCTCTTGCTCATCAACATCGTTTGGATGTGCCTCTCCCTCTCTCAATTCCTCTGATCGTTGCTGGCGACTTCTGCATTTCAGGATTGAGCATGGACAAGTGTACCAGATCCTGGTTCCTGAGAAGAAGTTTCTCTGCAAGGTACTTTGCAGCATACTTGTAGCCATTACATTGATCAATTGACTTGAATTGCATGTATGCAAAATCTTACACAGAGCAATGTCCTTGAATGTGTTCGTCTGAGCTCTCCATTGACATTAATTTGATTAAACACTGGTAAATTGTTTTTTAACTTGGATCCTGTAATTATTTTTACATTGTCTATTTTGGTAAAACGTCAGTGTTGGCAAAGATATTGAATACATTGATATAACACATACATATTATTACATTTATGTGATATTAAACGTGTTTGGTTCATGTTAAAATTCTGTGACAAAATGCAAAACTATTCATTCAGTAATGTATTGAATGTGTTTGTCTGAGCTCTGTCTTTTGTTTCTTCCATCTTTGACATTGATTTCACAAAACACTGAGACTTGTTTTTTTTCTTTTTACTTCGATCCTGTACTTTTTTGGTAAAATTGTTTGGTTCAAGATATAATTCTTTGGCCCTGAAAGTTATAAAAGTAGTGTTAAAAAATAAAAAGTATGCAAACTTTTGGTATCTGCTTGAACATTTATTCTGCCTACAACTATACAGAATAGCCAATAAGCTAATTTTCCTAGCTGTTTGTAGTTTTGTCATGTTGTAGTGGTTTTACAAATGATACTGACACTGCCTTTACACCTGTTGTTATGGCCTTTGCTCAACTGTTGTGTTATCTCTCCCTGTGTGTGGCCTATGAACCTACTCATAGGGGAAAGTTTATGTATGTGTGTCTGTACTCTGTCACACACACACATACAAGGAGGAGCAATTTCAGTTTTAGACCCGTGTGTTAGTGTATGTGTGTGTCTGAAATTCTTTCACATATACTGTGTGTTTTTCTAATAGTGTGTAGTGCTACAGTAAATCAGAGGCATGCATACCAGACTTAAATAAAAAATATTTATTTGCACTAAAGCGGGCAGGACTTTTGGCTGACCCCACAAAATCCTGACTGCATTCATCATGGGGAAAAACAACTGAGGAAGCCCATTAGGTGGAAAGGCTGAGCTAAAGCAAATGGTTTGGAGAAGATGGAAGAGGAAGGGAAAATGGGAGGAAGAACTGCGACCGAACTGACAAGTGTGATGGCTTCCCTTTGTATGTAAAAAATAAATAAGAAAGAGTGCACGTCAAACATCAAATAAAGTACAAAAATCCTGGCCTCTTTTTTTTTTTCGCTGCTAAAACTTTGATGGGAAATCCAAATCCAGCCTTACCCTACTGGATTTTGTCTTTCACACACAGGGCACAGAGATCTTGTTAGTCCTGCTTGATCCCTGCGACAAGCTTCACTCTCTTGATGTTCCCGAGATCATCTCTGTCACAGTGAATCTACAGGACATCTGGCACAGCTCTTCCTTCAAGGCAACGATAAAAGAAGGGGAGGAAGTTTCCCCAAACCATGCCACCCCATCCAAACCACTGGGAGGACAGGAGTTAAGACTGCCTGTTATAGACAGAGGCTGAACTGAGGGGCTGAATAATGAGCCAGTATAAGATAAATAAGGAGTTTCTTGAATTGTGAACCATGCAAAGCTACTTTAGTGGAGTCCCAGAATAAAAATATAAAGCTTAAAAAATGAGCATATTAGGTCCCCTTTAATTTCTGTTTTGGATGATGCAGCTAAAGTGATTCATTTCATTCAGTTCAGGGCAATGAATCACAGGCTGTTTCAAAATCTTTGTCATGACAGCGGGTCTGAGCACGAGCAGCTACTGTTTCATATTGACGTCTGCTGGCTGTCTCATGGCAAAACGATACTGAAACGTTTTGAACTTCGCACTGATGTCTGTTTTCCTGAAAGAGTACTTCACCACCCACACCACCCCTCGCGGCAGTGTTCGAGGACGCAGAGTGGGTTGCTCGTCTGGCATATCTTGCTGATGTGTTCACCAAACTGAATGACCTCAACCTGTCACTTCAAGGCAAGGACTCACATATCCTGAACATGTAGGGCAAAATGGATTCATAAAGAAGGTCTAATTATGGGAGAGGAAATGTGAGGGCGGAGATTTGAGCTGTTTCTCACTGCTTGATGCTCATTTTGATGTTTAACAGAAGTCATGTGGTGAAACTGGTGCAAGCACATCTGTACAAACTCAACACTGATTTCAGTACCTCCATGCTATTGAAGCAAAGTCATAATAAACTGGACTGGGTGAATGAAAGCAACAGCAGATTTCCTGCAAAGATGGCACATGCTGAAACGTCACTGACAGAGTTTCTGTGTGATGTTGAAAAAATTTATCTCGAGCTAGGAAAATGTACATTGGATCTACTTATATGTGACCTTCTCAACTTTGATTCACATCAAAACCTAGAAGCTATATGTGGAGAACAGCCTGGTAACAGCTGTTGCCACATTGCCCCCAGACCTATCAGAGCTTATAAAAGGCAAACATGTGTTAGTGTCTCATTAAAGCTCAGGTGACTGATGAAGGAGCTGAAACAGCTACTGGGTGAGTCAATATTATTTTTTCTCTCACAATAAGTGTAAATATCTTAAATTATTTTCTTTTGTGTTACGTTCTCAAAGTTTATTATGAGTTTAGTAGAACAAATTTAGGAGAATCATCAACACACATGAGTGAGGGGGTACTATTTGCAAAACAGCTCAAGGGGTACATAAGACAAAAAATGTTGGGAACCACTGATCTAAGACTACAAACAAATGAGTTCTAACATTTGTCTGTTGTTGAATGAGTACTGCAGTTAAACAGTGGAGTCACTTGAACACATGGGTTATGTTTTCTCGACTTCAACAAAGCAGTGGCTGTAACATACATGCCTGTTATTAAAGGTATCTGCCATCAAGTTGTTCCTGTTGCAGCTTCCATCACTTCTTCTTAATATGTTTGGGAGTTTTTACTGTGCGGATGTAAATTTCTCCCCTCGTACAAATTGCCAAGAAAGGAAATGAAGCCTTCAGCTTGATTGCCTGTAAAAAAAAACCAATTAGATATTTGACCTATCAAAATGTAATCTCCGGTAACTGGAAATGAAAATATATGTGATTTTTTTGATGCATATTAATCATGAAAACAGATATATTGCTATTACGCTGAGATTAGTTGCCTGTGGCGTTTTCTTGAGGAAGCATTCTGAGAGAAAATTGATGTGAAAATCACATCTTAATTGAGTTTCCTGCCCAAGGAAGGATCCATAATGGAACCAGCACCAAAATATTAGTTGTTTTATGCTTGAAATGTTAAAGGAACTCGAACAACTTGAGGCAACTTTATTATAAACATTTACAGGAATACTAAATGATGATAACACGAATTGAAAAAAGTGTGTATTCTGTTTTTGTTTTGTTGAATGGAAACCTTTCCTAATATCCTAGACATTTCTTTGCCAGACATTTTCACTAATTAATTAACTCAGTCAAATATTTCTATGAAGATTGAGTCGTAAAGTAATAATCTGGTGTCTGAGAAAAGTGCTCAGCGGGTCTAATCATGTTAGGGAAAAGGAATGAAGATGTTATGTTATTAAGGATTTTTGATGACTATTAAGTGGCCTCTGACTGCACAAAAAAACAACAAAAAAACCTTCCTAAATACTTAAAATCATGCTCTGCTTGGAGAGTTTTCCCCCTGCCACAGCGGAGAGTCAACATGTGTTTCCTCAGTCAGAAAATCCCTTCCCCAGGAGCCCGCTAACACCTTCTATCACACACCATCAGCAGGATGTTTATTTTCCAACACCCTGCTGCTGATTGTGCCGTGGGTGATTTAATAAGCGGAGAGAAATTGACTTTGCAGGGTTTGATGCTTCACCCCGGCGAGGTTAGCTACATGCAGCACACATTATTGGAGCAGAAGCGAGCGTTCGCTATTCACCGGGCTGGCTGATGCATGGACCAAAATGGTTACCTGGTGGCTTAGCTGCAGCGAGTCTCCTCAAAATGTTTGATTGCAGCAATCTCCTATGTCTGCTGGTAATCACACATCAAGCTGTGTACCTGCTCCAATTTGGATATGACTGAGAGAACAGCATGACATATAGGACAGAGAGAGAGAGAACAGGAAGAATTAATATATCAAATATAAGCAGAAAACTAAAACACTTGCCTGAAATTGAAAGAGATTTCTGAAATTGAGAAGAGCCAGTGTCTATACATGGGCTATGTCATTTAGTCAGTCGAAGACAGAACCTTTAACATCATATATGTGCCACTCTTCCCCCCAACAGGGACACTGAGATAAATGGCCACTAGGTACAAATAGACTGCACCACTTCTCACTGCGATCATCTGATTCTTCTACAAACAAGGGGTTTCCATCAGAAATTTTTGGAAGATACAACAAAAAATCTACACATTGGGCGCATTAAGAGATACAATAACTGCATTTTAAGTTTTTGAGTTTTAACAAAATATGGGGTTGCAGCATATTACAGTTTACAGAAACAAAGAGCACCTCCACAAAAAGAAATGATTACTCTTTTATGAAATATATTGTATTAAACATCAGGGAAAACCAGCAAAGACGATCATCTAGTAACTAAATTGATCACAAGAAGAATTATTAATTAATAAGAGCAGCAAATCGCAATCTAGGATGAAAAACAAGTGAACAAAGTGGAGGCAAAAAGATTGGTCGGGTGGGATCATGAGAGAAAAAGGTCTTCACTACAGGTCAGATACCAGGTTGGAGTTAGTTTGATAATCAGCAGCTGGACACAAATTTTACCCAACAGTTAACACTGAACTGAAGTTAGTTTAAATTAGATATTGAACCTGCATGCTTGAAGCAGTTGTAGAGCCGTGTTTCAATAACCGGTTCCATTTTGGACCCACTTACCATCAACAAAATAATTTGTTAAACTCAGATGCTGATGAATCTCTCATCGAACCGCATTCTTTTCTATTAGCAAAGAGATATTTACAAATCATTCAGATAAAGCTGTCAGGCTTCTTATATTATACACTGACCGTTGCTGTTGCAGGTTAAATTGGCATTCACCAGTGGGAGATTATATCAGCTGTAGCTAATGAACATTAGTTCTCTAATGCCTAAAATGAAACTTGGCACTTAGCGCCTCTGTTAACCAGTTTCCTGGGGAAAATCATCAACAATTTAACAGATTTCAGTGAAATTTGATGGAAAGCCCTTGTTGACGTGCATACATTTGTTAAGTTTTTAATGGTGATGTAAATCCAGGTGCAAATCCATGCATTTTTGTTATTTTCTTATGAACTGTTGCTCTTACTTGAATGGAAAAAGCACATGTGCACACATGTATGAAGGTTAAAGGTGAACTCCAGTACATTTACAGTAGTTTTAATAGTTTAGTACTTCCATAATGTTGAACTTGCAAGAGACCGATTTTTAAAAGAATGGTCAAAATCAAAACAGCAGAGGCCGATCCTGCCTTATAGTCTCCACAGGTAATGCTCTAAAATGGCTCCATGTCTCATAGTGCAATGAATAGCATCTTTAGCACACCACATCTTTCAGTCTCTACACCCCCTGTTTGTTACGCTAGCCTGACAATCGGACTGAATCGCCATTTAGTTTCACTTAATTTATTCACCAATGGAATCGCTGAACGAATCAGAGATGTGGGCAGTAATTCAGAGGTCTGGAACCAGGTTATTGCAACACAGGCTTTCTGTGAAAAGAAAATAGCGGTCTCCAAGCCCAAGCCGAGATACCCAGATGAATATCCAGATCCAAAGAAGACCAAATTATACATGTTTTCACAAGCTGAGTTGAGCTCTCCATATCAAATAAACTGATCTTCATGTGTAAAATTAGCTTTGCGCCCTTTTAAAAATGTAAATGTTAAAAACATTAGCTCTTTAGAGGATTGTGTAGCCTTGGCGGGGAATGCTTTCTAATGTTGCTTATACATTTTTTAATTTACATTTTTTAATTTTTAATGAAAAAACCACTACGTTCACTATAGATTTTACCTAATCCAGCACCAACTAACTAATGCACATTGCAGTAAACCTATGATAGCCATGAAACACTTGAAAACATACAGATCACAGCACTGTAGTTCCATCCATGAGGAGAACATGCAAGGTTTTATGTATAATACATAAACCATCAGTCATTTTAAGCTGGTATATAAATGGATACTCCACTGTGCATCTCTTCTCATGTTTAACAAGCAGACTGATTACTGGCCTACCCTTCAGAGACCAAGCAATGTATCCAGTTCAGGCCACAGCTCAATAAGTATTGATAAATCAGCTTTATTCACTGCCCAGAGCTTACAGTACCATATCTCCTGCATCAGCACATAATTTCTCCAGGGCAGCTTGTGTTTGAGTGTGCAGATTTGTTGCTGCAATATCTTAAGCCATGCAAGTCCATAATTAACATTTCCACCGGGATGTTTAGTGACCATCTAATAGAGGCGAAGTGAATCCCAACCAGCTCTATACAAGTCCTGCGAGAACCATGATTTCAAGTTCATTAAAGTGCTTTCATCTTAAATTAAAAGGAGAGGAAAAAAAATGTTCACCAACAGGCACTAAGCGCCCACTAATGTGGTTTCTAAGTTGTTGAAATGCAACTAGACAATTCCTCTTTTTAGATTAAATAATATATCAGAGCCATGCAGGGATTAGGGCCTTGAGGAAAACTTTGCTTGCATCACACCTCTCTATTCATTAATGCAGTTTTGAACATGCTACCTTTTAACATTCAACACAAGGCCATCGCAGTTTCAAGGCTGCATCTTATTTTATTGAGAGTGACTGGGAATCACTTTTGTGTACGGCATGATAGACTCCTTTTAGCCCTCGTTTCTTAAAGGGAGGTCGCTGTTTTATATAAATGCAAGTTGTTGTTGTTTCCCCTCGAAAAGTTAGTTGCGATGAGCATGCAAGCTAATGGAGAAGATGCAGAGAAGCTGACATTTGATATCAACTGATCAAAAGTTTGCTTACGGCAAAAGAAAACACCAAGGAAAGTAATGTGTTTCATAAACTATTGAAATTAAGCAATCTAGCATTTAAAATTGAAATCAAAATAGCTTTTATGTACATGGGAGGAAGTGTAAAGAGACAATCTATTTGTTTAGACTTCACAAAACTTTTAATTAAGCCTGAATCACGATAAAGGCGAATATCTTCAATCTCATGCTCCTTCATCTTCTGCCTACTACACTCAAGTATCCTTTCATAAATAAGCTCTGGCGTGGGTCATTAATAACAGGAGACAGTCATTACATCTCTTCCGCATGCTGAATAATTGAGCTGCTGGTTGCCTTGTGCGCTCACTGTAAATATGCTCATACGCTCAATTTTGGCTGGCCGCGCCGTGGATCGCAGACACATCAGTCTAATCAGGCTCCCGCTCCCCCTTGTTGCTGCTGCAGAGCGACAGCGGTAGCAACCTTCGTCGCTGTTTTTTTGGCTCAGGCACATCACGACCTGAACAAACACATTTAATTGGATTAGTCTGCTGGATGCTGCGTTCTTACAATGTCCTCGCAGAGACAGGAGTCGCACACCTCTGATCTGTGAGGGGGCAAACGCAGCCTGTTAACACGGCGGTACAAATCAGAGGGCGCACGGACTGTAAGAGCAGGTGACCTTTGCCGTTTTCCGCAGCCACATTCGCAACCCTGACGAACCTTTCCTCGTTTTTTAAATGTGAAGTTCTTCGAGGTCATGTTATTATTTAGGATGAAAAGAGCCTTTGAAGATATTTAATTGCCATTCGTAAGAGAAAATGCTGTGTAGACAAAGGCCTTGTTTGTTGGGAGGAGGGGAGTGTTTGGTAATCATGACAGAAAAAGCATTAAAACCTCTGGACCAAGGTTGCTGGAGTGGTGTGTTTAATGCACTTGCTCTGTTTGTTAATGTGAACTCAATGTATCAGATCAATGGACTGTATAGCAGTGCATCAATACATGACACAAATAAAGCATTCTGTAATAACACCGTCATCGAATTATACTACTTTTTCAGGAATTGAGCATAGCTTTTAAATCTTTCATTGTTGCCTGTGTCTAAACACATTACAGCTGACTGAAGGAATCAACTGTATAAAGACCTTTGAGAACTCTGAAAGCATGTTTAGGCCTCTCTTGTGTTGTGTGGGTTTAACGGCTGGGAGGAAAAATAAATATGCAGTAACGACTGAGAGTTTAGCGACGGAAGAGCAGAATGAGCTGATAGATTCCATCACGGTCCGCTTCTCTTCTCCATCATTACGCAGTATACGTGAAGCAGAATAAATAGGCTTTAAGCTGGTGCTTTAAATGAGACACCAATCAACATCTAATTCTTGTGCTTTATAAATTAATTTGTGTAAATACAGAGAGCAAATAAAACTGTATACGAATGAGAGCACATGCAAGTGATAATCATTTCTAGAAGATGAAAGAAGCAGAAAAATCTTTTACTTTTATAGATTTTTGTGGTTATGTGATATCTGTCTTGGAAATTACTGGTGATCACAGTATTGCAAAATGACATTTAAAAGAATCAGCATTAACGTCTCTTTTCAAACATACACAATAAGACCGTCCTCACCAGAGAAACAACAACCGTCTCCACAGAAAGTAAGAGTGCCGAGGGCCCTGCAGCAACCCCGTCCCCTGGTGTATCGCTACCTAGTTCGATGGCATCAATGAAAAGAAGTATCAGAAGTATGCTTCATCTTTTTATAGACAGATATGACATGAATATGACAATATTTTAGTTTCATCACTCACTTTCACTTAATTTCTTCTCTGATTCATGTAATCTTCAAACGCATTATTCAGACGTCAGATCACTTGCAGGTTTTACAGCTCAACTTCCCACACAGTCTATCTTTTCAATACTCACTGTCTCAGTCAGGCAGGATATAGCATAATACCAGTATTAGACTTTTCCTCAGGGATGTCCTTCATAATCCCCCTATCTATTTTTGTTTAGTTTTTCCTCACTAATAGGCCTTACAGAAACTTACACTAGGCCCAGGTTAAAATTAAAACTTAAAAATAAAGTAATTAAAAAGTATTTAGATGTTTAACAGCTGAATAGCTTTGCATTGAGAAAATACAAAATGGCTTGCCTGGTGGTTGTGTTAAAGGGGACATATTATGATTTTTGTGATTTTATGTTATTTTTATATTGTTTTAATGTTAGATGTCTATGTTAAACATGATCAAAACTTGAGGTGAACATATGTAAAACATCACCCTCAAGTCCAAAGCCATGGCTTCACTCTTCTCAGAACGCTCCATTTGCAAAATTACCTCTACTTTCCATAGCTTTCCATTTTCATAGTCTTCATTGCTAAGGTTTTTGCTAAGATTGTTTTTTGAGCTGTTTTGGATCAGATTCGGGCTCAAACATGTATGGATTGGAAAGTTTCAACACAGATGTGAAATCCTACTACTACGGTTTACATAGCCTCAAGAGCCGGCAGAAGTCAGCCGAGAGACTTTATCCAATCAGAACGGGCTCATTGGGAGACGGGAGAAAGAGACAGGAGCTAAAACGGCCTGTTTCAGACAGAAGCTGAACTGAGGGGCTGCATAACCTGCTAATATAAGATAAATAAATATATAAATATGGAGTATAAATATGGACCTGGAAATATGCATGATACGTCCCTTTTAAGACGGTTTGGACAGGATTTATCTCTAGCATTAGCACATTACAGCATGCAAAGACTAAAGTTCAAATGTGCTTTAAACCAACAGCAGCACTATTGCTAGGATTAGAATAACATTATAGCCATGTGTTCTATATTCAAGTGAAGAGGTGCTGTCCGCAAAGCGTGTGACTATGACACAGTGAAAAGTCAGGTCTGTGGAATTGTTGTCTGGAAAAACAACTTTTTAAATTAAAATTTTCAATACGATGAGCAGCAAATTTAAAATGAAAACTATATTGGGGTGAAAGCAGATATTATATTTCGAAACCTTGACCAATTAAATCAGAACTATCTGCGTCGCTAGACACCACAATGGGTAGGTGACAAAATATGTTTTTTGTATTTCGGGTGAGTCAACCCTTTAGCAGAAAACACTGGGGGGAAACAGATGCAGACGACATGTGACAATGCTCCCAGGCTAGATTCAAATCATTAACATTGTTTGTGCTTTATCCAGCTGGGACACACACAACACATTCTTTCAACAAACATTAAAGAATATGAATTCTTCCTCAGGCTATGCTTGCACACTTTACTAAAGCCTTTTGCTCTGTGTTTTACATTAAATTCCATGCTCTCCTTCCAAATGTTAACCTCTTTACTGCATTATTTTCTCTGCCAAAGTTGTAGTTTCAAGCAAATAAAATTGTCATGAGGGATAACTTTGTGAGGACAAAAGAATTGGGACACTTTGTAACGTACATTTCTGTCAAAACTGTACAGACAGCCACTGTACATTTTTGCAAATTCACCTTTTTTTGACACTGACAAGTACAATTATGGGTGCAACAATAGCAATAACCACGTAGGAAGGAGCATGAGAGAGAGTAGAGAGCATGCATGTTGCTTTTGTTGTTTCGCTGCTCTTAACAACAAACACAATTACTCAGCTGGGAACAGCGCTGTGATTAGAGAGTGTCAGGTATTTTTGACTGAATATTTGAAATAACAGTCCACCCACCACAGCAAACCCATGTGTGATTGTATCATCAGTGTTTAACTGGCCTCGGTGTCTTGTGGGTGGCAAAGTTAATTAAACTGTCATTGTTTTAGCATTTATCTTGATGCAATCTCCATCCAACATTTTTAAAGACTTTAATGTTAAATCAAAAACTTTGATGTAAGAATTCATAAAAGCGCGTTTCATATTTATGCAAATTATGAGAAAACAGTCAAGGACACACTAAGATTGACACCTGGAGGTAATGGTTTTCGAGCTGGAATACCTGAAAGCTTTGATTTTGCAGCTTTCTGACATCAGTTCTTCTAAATATGCTCAAAATGTAAAGCTATATTCTATAAAATGTAATATTTGCATCAGTTAGTGTGGTGCTCAGGAGAATTTGCTAATATTGCATCATTTCACTTTATTGAAGTTTGAAATTCACTGATGGCCTGACCTGGGTGCTGCATAATGACTCAGTAGTGAGAAAAGCAAGGCAGAGACTGTTTCACTTCAGACGCTTGAGGAAATTCCAGGTATTCCCTCAAATACTGAGGAATTTCTACTCCTGTACCATCGAGATTGTCCTCACAGGGAACATCCCTGCCTGGTATGAAGAGGACCGCAAGGAGCTGCGGTTCGATCGGCTGCTCTACGCTGCCTAGAGGATATTTACACCAGGCCGACAATGAGAAGCACTGAGAGCTTTTGCCATAAGCGTAACACATATATGTATTACTATTACTGTTCTATTTAAAATCTTTTTAATGCACAAATTGCAGGAACTGGCAGGATTATATTTCACCTTATATCATTGCATGTGGCAAATAAACTTAGAAAAAAAAATAATAAGCTTTCAAAATCCTCTCAAATCCCATTGGATACACTGAAAAATGCAATTTGGTGGACACAAAATACCAGATTGCTTTTGAAGAGTTTTTAGATGACTGTAAGGGCTTTGAACATGAAAGGTGAGTAAATACACCTGCTGCAAAAAGGATAATGGGTTCTTACAAATTACAAATGACATCTCAGATTCCAGTCTTTTTCTCAAATCTATTTTTTTCTTTTACAAATACAGACACAATTCAAAAGAGACAACAGTTGTGGGTATGGACATTTTCACTATACAACAGCGCAGAGCATGGCTGCAGTGGTAACATCTATTTCCGAGTGTTATCACTTGCCTCTGATTTGCCTCTTCTATACCTTCCTGTCACCATGGCAGCAGCAATAGGAGGCAGTTTGATAACTCTGTTTCTTTATCAGAAAAAAGCCTGGCTGACATTTGGACTAAGATAGCTGATATAACATTGCGGCCGACGTTCATTTCACCTCTTTCAACCTCTCCGTGTATGTATTTTCATAGACGAATGATCATAGTGAAGGCAGATATGTCATGATAAAGCAATAGGATGAATTGTTGTTAGTTGCGTTGTATTGTGAAAATGCTAGTCAGTTTCAACTGACTTCATCTTGATCCCACTACTGTTAAATCCACTATGTAGCAATATCAAAGATACATGAAAAGGTCTTTTGTGTGTGTGTCAGTAGTTTTTTACTTGTATTTTTTTGAAAGGTTGGTTCATTGTTTAAAATCTAAGCCTTTCTTCTTCATCTGTCATGAGAGGAAAAGCACAGGTGTCACTAATGACTTTAACGATGGCTCAGCCCTGCAACCAACTCACCTAAGTGGAATACAGCATTCATTAATGGGTAGCACTTTACTTTAAGCATTTGTAAGTAGTATTGAATGATTTACAACACATTATAATGTTGCTGCAAGCAGGTATGTGTCAATGTATTGCAACAATTATAACTTATCTTGTGGGAATCCATGCTTTTAGTGGAGGCTGGTATATAGAATAAACAGATGTAATAATATAAGGAGTTATGTAATTCCTGACAAACACTTATATCTCCTTTTAAGCACATAGTTGTATAAACCATTTATTAAATAGTTGTGTACTGATTATACATTATGAATAAGTCATCTTGTTCCCACATGTATGACTGGGAGTTGAACCGTGGACGTTGCAGTTATGTGGCACAGTGTGCACCTTAACCATTAGGCCACTGGGGTCACTTTAAATAGTATTTCATTTTTTGCTGGTTGGGTGAAAAGGTGAAAGAAATGGTGGCCACAGTCAGGACGAATTCTTTTCATATGACATTAGTATTTTGTTTTATGGTAGAACAAGAATGTCAATATAGGACAATTTTGGAAACCCCTGGAAAAGGCACCTTTTTCCAATCCTTGCTCTCTACGGTATGGCTATGTTCAAATTACAGGTCTTAGTGCTGAATTCAGATTTTTGAGTCAGATCTTGGTTTTTGTGTGTGTGTGTGTTGATGGTCCATATTCATGTTTGTAAGTGACATGTATCTGGCTTCGGTGTGAACACCAATGAAGTCCTTAAGTGCCACACATACACAGACTTAACTGAAATGTGAGGCGCATGCGTACAAGAATAATGACTTTTCAAGCATTTGGTTATAAGTTCCCTCCATTTCGGCTTGAATAGACATTTCTCCACAATATGAACTTAGTCTATGTGTGCATGGCAAACACAGTATTGTTAAGGTTAAAAAAAGATATGATGGTAATGGCAAATATAAACTACGGTTAGGCTGAGGCTGAGGCTGAGGCAACAAAACATTTAGGGTTAAAGTTAGTGAAAGATTGTGGTTATAGTTAATAAAAAGGCAAATTGCAGGTGTGTGACAGGATGACTACTCCACAGTAATAGAGTCTCCT
This sequence comes from Euthynnus affinis, assembly GCA_029490765.1. NCBI lineage: Eukaryota > Metazoa > Chordata > Actinopteri > Scombriformes > Scombridae > Euthynnus > Euthynnus affinis. The sequence continues at coordinate 18,568,112 of CM055859.1, read as the reverse complement.
GCGTCAAAGTCTGGTGCATTAGACCTTTTCACAGCAGACATTTTGACTTGTCATAGCAGGAAATGGAAATGTCTCAGCTCCATTCATGTGTCCAAGTAATCTATACCACGGCCGTGATAAATGGGATTCGGCCATCATTAATGTAATTAAATACACTTGTTCTTTGCCTGCTTTCACATGTCAAAATGTCTGCTGTGAAAAAGGTCTGTACACCCCCGACCTCCACGCCTCTTACTTTCTCCCTCACTTCATAAAGAGTACATTGCTTCCTGCTATAGCACTGGATATAAATTGTGAGATATGGATTTGTCCACATTATTCCTCAGGAGACTGGGCTGTCTTTTCCAAACAATGTAATTACTTTTCACTTGTTGCTTTTAAAACATGCGCATGGGGGCACAGAGGGTTTGAGAAGTCACTAAATCTTGTAAACAAGGTCAAAGACTCTATTTCTCTGTGTAATATTTCACATTTCTGAAAACATTCGGGTCTTCAGTTTAGCTATGAATGTAAGCGAACACTGTTGGAGTTTGATGCCTGAGGAGGGCCACACTAATTTATGTTCAATTAAATTAGTCATGTTGAACGTGATAATTACTCATGTTAAGCGAAATGATCATCCAGCACTAGACACTGATACAATGTGCCATGACTAGAGCTTGTGGGCATTTTATTTTCTTAGTCATAACAGCAGGGATGGACCGGCTCTAATTTAGAAGATTTAAAAGCTTGCAGCCTGAAAATGTACCAACTAAAACCCTTTGTGTGTCTGTGTGTGTGTGTGTGTGTGTGTGTGTGGTATGGTACAGTGTGGCACCCTTTTTTTGATCATACTATCTAGACTACAGTAAAGAGTGTATAGGGTAATAAACTGAAGTAATAAACCTTCTTTATATACTACTACTAAGTTAAATGCATCATATATGAATTTAAAAAGGTGGAAAACTGATTAAACATGCTTGTAAAAGGATGAATGTGTGGTAGGTTGTGGCAGGGGTAGAGGTTCTGAGTCCTGCCCTCCTCGCAGAAGTGGTAGTTCTGGTAATTGAGGCTCATTATTGATGATTTGGTGCACCTGCTGTTTGGCCTATTTAAACATCTCTCTGCTCTCCTTCACTGTTTGCTTTCCAGAGGGCACAACCTTGCTGCAAAGCCTCTAGTTAAATTTAGTGGTTTGCTTGCGTATGTTCACAAATATGTTTCCCAGTTCCACACAATGCACAAATTCCAAAAATTAATGCAGTGTGCTCACATTGTAGAGGCGCTGATGATGGAGGAGCTACACACAGCTGGAAAAACGTTAAACCAAATTATAGATGGCACTGAGGTAGCAAAGGAAGATAATGGATATAATTTTGTTTTAAGTTAAATTTGTAGTAGCTTTCCACAGTCACGGTTTGACATCCAAAACTATATGTTGTAAATTCCTGCTTGTACAAAGCTAATTAGTTTCTTGAATACTTACTGCAAAAACACTGCACTTAATATAAACTGTACATTAGTGTGCAGAATTGAATTGGCATTTTCGCTAGTTTTATCTGATAACTTTGAGTTTTCATGAAGCCTTCAGTTAGGCATCTTTCTTGTTGACCATCTGTGTGCTTCTCTTTGTGCGTCTGTGTGGTTAGAAACACGTGGATCCTTGTCGCTAGAAAAGGCCTTGTTCCACAACTAGATTTCGTGAAGTGATTTTTTTAAAGGATGATGCAGCCAGCCTAAGCTCCTTGATTGGGGATGTGGATCATTCAAAGCAACTGAACAAGAAATTACGGTAACAAGGCAAAGCCATATGGCAAGCAGATCGTTCTATTGCAATGGTAATGGTATATAATGGTAATGTTTGACATTTTAGTTTAGTCAAGTAAAAATGAATGAGGAGCATCAAGTCCCGGAAATCGGTTAAACATTGATTTTTAATTAGTCAGTTGATTCAATTAAGTGACAAATGTCTGTCTTTACAAGAAGCAGCAATGTAACCTTACAATACACTACATAACAAACATCGACAAACCTTCAATGATTTATGTGACACAAGATCTGCTGCTCATAACTCATGGAAATGCATGTCAAAGATGTCATAGATTTGTATTTAACAGACTGCACTGTAGTTGAACTCGCCTTACAAAGGCTACGCATCAGTGAAAATCCCAGAATAATATGCTCTACAAAGCACCAGTGACTGTTTAGGGAGCTCAAGGGATCCATATCCCCCCACTGAGCTGTTCCTCGCTGCATACAAAACCTCATAAACATTTTTTCACAGTTAGTCCTGTAAGACTCCTGCATTGATCCCAGTTCTGAGTATTTGATGTGTAGCTATTAAACAGCTAATCCTGTATGTTTCCTTAGAAACAAGGTGGGGGGGAAAGTGACTGAAATTGGATTTAAGGCACCAAAAAGACTAAAGAAAATGACTGGGGCAACAATTACTTTACATGACAGAGGCACATTATACCAGCCTGATTTAGCCATCTGTTAAAAAGAGTTATACTACCATTCAGCTCATTCTAAATAATTTAGCATCCAGCTGTCATAGACTGTATACCTTCTGCTGCAAGATTCATACATTGAGATAGCTATCAAATATTGAGAGCCCTCTCTTTGTATATACGCTATCCTTTATGATGACTATGAATGTCAGATATACTGTATGTATCTTTTTATAAATAAAAAAAAAATCTAATTTTTTGGCAGAACTTAGTGTGTTTGCATTGTGTGATGTGAAAACAGCATGGGCAAAAATGAGTGATTGCAGGGAGGCAGCAGGAACACAGTAATCTCAGCAGCTATATTTACAAGGATGCTTATGTGAACCAAATATGGTAAGATTCCCTTTAATGTCAGGTTCCAACCTATGATTGCACATTGGCTTGAGAGACTGGTGCTCTTGAGCACTGTAATTACTTACAGTAAGTGTCTTTAGAAAGAATGGCAGCTAACACAGGCAGGGGATGGACTTTTGTCTCAATTAGTCTGCTCTGTTTCATCTCCTTTCTCTCCAAAGACACCAGCAGCACTGAGAGTGTCCTACATACATCTGCTCTCCTTAACACAACAGATAAAATGTCACAGAATGGAAACTGAAGCATTGAAAGGCTTCTTTTGAAATCAAACCATCCGTTTTTTGAAGTCTGTCATCACTCGACAGTCGAATTTTTGATTTGCAAATAAACTGCATCCTTACTGGTGAAGGAACTCGGCATCAACATCTGACACCTTCTGTGAAAGCAGCGCCTGAAAGACGTTTGATAGCTGACAGCTTTTGATAACTCGTTTATGACAATTTGTCGCTTTGTCTTCGGTGTTTATTTCTACTGTTCCCATTAATGCTCAGTCTGTGGAAGGGCACAAGGCTATGTTGGCTTTGTTGTCTTACATTATCAGACAGGTGTTTTTTTTTTTGTTTTGTTTTGTTTTGTTTTGTTTCACAGTACATTTGAATATTCCCTCTATCTGTCATGATGTAGAAGGACAACCAAAGCTTGTTAAGAATTGATCAAATTAAAGAAAAGCATTCATCATATATACAGATATACTTCTAGGAATTATATAGTGCTCTTTGGAGTATTATGAATACGTACTTAGAAAAAATGCTATCAGAAATTTGAGAGGTAACCTCACTTAACCTCTCCAGTGCAGTCGTACTCTACAGTCATGTACCAGTGTTAAAACCGAGGCTGAACCACCAGCAGGTCTTTGCTCTCTGTGCGTCCATTTCATCATGTTCCAATCCACCACAAGCTATATACTGTTACAAAAGCTCAGAGAGGGCAAAAGGCAGACCTGTCATCATGACAGGGCACCGGGGTGTCAAAGAGGCAGGCAGCACTACAGGCAAGGTCTGCCAGTGCTATATGAGGATTTTGGCAACAGTCAGAACAGGGCAAAGTTTCAAATGTCTCACCAGCAGAGAGAGAGGGAATGTGTATCCTGCAACCTGCATTAGGTTTAACATGAAAATACATGCATTTTGTCCCCGCTGTCCTCAGACCATGCAGAGCTATGGTGTTTTGTTTTTTTTTTTCATGACGCAATTTGGATAAAAAGGTTAAAGGTATGTACACAAAGCAGACAGGGCAGTCATGGTCAGAGGGCAGTGAACAGTGAACTGATGACCTCTCTTCTATAAAAAACAAACCAATCTGCTGTTATAACATGACCACTAGTTTTGATGGATGGATGGATGAATACAATTTAAAAATGCAAACTAACATTTCCACTTGGTTTTCATTTGATATGAGCTAAGTGAATGTCAGACGCAGGGCTATACTTTTGTTCACTTGGTAATTTTTGCAGTAATTACGCATCTGCGAACTTTAAAAGCTGAATGTGAGCACACATCCACATCAAGGGCCCAGTCATACTCACGTTTATAACTTCAACATTTTGGGGTAAAAAATCAGTTCACTTCAGTTCAATCACTGCAATCTGTGGATCCACTTGTGGAGGTGAAGGAAATTTATGTAGTGCTTTCACCAAGAATTCAATTTTTGAATTCTATTAAATCTTTGACATATAAAATAGGGACAATGCTGAGCAATCTGTATAGGCAATTGGGCGTCCAATATTCAGGATGCCATTTATTTTTCAATCCAATTCCATGGAATCCTGCTCTGCTAGAGTATGAGGTACTACACAAAGAAATGTAGCATGATTTTTTTTTTACTCAGTTGTAGGAAAGGAATAGATGGCACAAAAACATCCCTTCTGAAATAAAGGCCCTCTCTTTTTGACCAATGGCAGTGCTTTTTATTGTATCGTGCATAAGGCTGCTGGCAATGCAATTGACATCCTTCCATCGGTTTCACGCTATACTGAAGATTGAGAGTTGGTGGCAGTAATGTGGTAAGAACCGCAGAAATGTGCCAAAACAGTCACTGAGGAGGAAGATTGCTAGCACGCAAACATGGTTGACTTAAAAATATAAAAAATCATATTCTGCAAATGTTTTATGAGGAAGGAAATGCACTCAACATTGTTTGTTCCACCTCAAGCATACACACAGTGAGTTTTGGAGAGAAATACTGAATGAAAACATAACTCTTGTTCACAAGAAAACTCCACAGGGTACTTTTTAACTCTTATAGTCTGGTCAGCAACCAAGACTAAATATAGTCACTATGTCATAAAGCTTTTGGCACTATCTTTTTTTTTTTTGCAGGGACAGGTGACCTATAACAACAAAATAAAACAAATATGTGGCAGGCATTCATCTTTGCAAATTCTAAGGTGATTTTTCATGTTTGAGATTTTAAGAAAAGCTTGCCCTGGTCTGAAATACACTTCTTGTTCAAAGTGAAAAGATTATGCAGCCTAGATAATGGCCATGCCAGACACCTGAAATGTATTTCAGCAATATATAATTCACTCAAATCAAATTACCCAAAACTTTTCAAAGTATATTACTGTATTCCTTCAACTGAAAGTGCGCACCTCTCTCTGGACAAGCTGATTAATTCTGTAATAAACTCGAACACATACTGACACATTAATGACCTAAAATAGTTGTTTTTCATGGTGCTTTCAAACTGTAAAGTGGTAGTCAGCCCATCAGTTCACTCATTTTAAAATCATCGCTGCAGGTACATTTTGGATTCACCTCCCACACTGTTTTCGAGCATTGTGTGCACCGACACCATCTGGCATTAAGTGAAGCACTGTGAGAAATATGGCTGCAGCATGGATGCCTGACTGCCAAGGGCGACCTGGGGCAAGTGCTTTGTAGCTGAGGATATGTTTACAGTGTCTAATAGATCGGCACAGGCCCAGAAATCTGACCCGTGCACCTGAGGCCACAGACAAGGGTCAAACAAGTCGGTGGAGTGAAATGTTGAGGTTTAATCACCAAGCGCTGAAGTGTTCAAGGGCAAGCAGAAAATTCCAGCTATGAGCAAATGTATTTGCAGGTGTTGGTGGAAAAAGAAATGTTTGTGATTTTCCCTTTTTTTTTTACTACAGTTCCCTCTCTAATACAACCACCAAGTCATTTTCTGTTGATTGTATACTGTAATGTCAAAACTCCTCATCTGCAGGCTTGAAAAATTTGCATGCTAGGTATCATCTATTCCCTCAAGTCACAATCCCCATAAAACTCATTGCTTCCCCTCCCCTTGCCCCCTGCACAGGTGACAAGCTAAAATGAGAGATAGCACCATTTGCTTCCTATAGCTAATTGGATTAGTGCTTAAGGCACTACAATAACGGCTGAATTTAGAGAGGCAGGCAGAGAGAATGGGGGAGTGGGGAGCTGAGTGGTAGAGCCAATTTTCCAGTGAAATGAGCTTTGCTCCAGGTAAAGAGAAAACTCCTGCAGAGAAATAGAGAAGCTCTGTGTTGGAAGATTTTATGCTACCAGATGCAGTAATATTGTGTCACAGAATTTACATTCAGTGGCTTTACAAGAACGGGGCGCAGGGTTGTAAATGACATGTTTATACCGTCGTCACAATGCAGCAAATTAATTATGTGTCATAATAGGAGATGATTTGGCCTTTATATCATGGCCATGGAGAATACTTGATTCTGATTAGTGGGAGGGTGTGCATCATTTTAGATAACAGTATGGCTAAATTAACATGCAAACATATTAATAGTAAGTCCATTTAAACTAACAAACTCAAATCCTGAAAAACACTGCTTGCAGGCTTCTTAGCCACATGAATTATCCCGTACATAATGGTTAAATAGTATGAATGGGTTTATTTATGCCCATGCTTCCAATGACTTTGATGCAAACAGCTGTAAATTTAGGTTACAATTGTGTAGAATTTTAATGTGATTGTAGCACATTACAATTTACATAATGGGGTATATTTCTGTCAGCCTGTCATTCTTGACACTACCAGGACAGGGTAAGTAAGTAAAATATGTTTTATATAGCACCTTTCACAGACACCAGTCACAACATGCTTCGCAGTCAAAATAAGTCAAACAGAGATAAACAACAGATGAAACACACAGGGGAAAAACAGGCGTAAAACACAAGTTAAAACATAAAATACCACATGCTACCTAAATGCTTGTTTGAACAGATGGGGTTTAAACTGCTTTTTAAGAGTCCACAGAACCTAGAGACCTCAGACTTATTGAGGAACTATTCCAAAGTTTAGGTGCTGCTGACTGGAATGCACAATCTCACCGAATCTTGAAAAGTGTCCAAGGGACACTTAGAAGACGCCTTTTTAGAAGACCCAAGAGCTCAGCTTATGGTGCGGGGATGTAGAAGGTCCACTATATAATCTAGAGCCTGGCCATATAGGACGCTATAAGTGAACACCAAGATTTTAAAATGAATTCTAAAATGAACAAGAAGCCAGCGCCAGTGCAGAGGTTAAAATAGGTGTAATGTGTGACCACCTGTTGGATTGTGTTAAAAGTCTAGCAGCAGCATTTTGGATGGTTTGTAAATAGTCCAAGGAAGATTTATGAAAGCAGGTAAAAATAAAATTACAGTAGTCTAGACTTGATGAGATAAAGCCATTTATTAGGATCTCCATTTCAGCTTTTGACACAACAGTTTGGCTGTTTCTTAGTGAAAGAAAAATGATCAAGTCCTAATCAAAATTCATAGATTGGTCAAAAATTACACAGACTAGACGAGAAGACGAGGATAAGGCAAGGTTCTGTATTATCACTGAGGAAAGGGTATCAGGCATCCACGAAAGAGAAAATTCACTGAAAATTGAGTTTGATGCAGTAACTTATTGCTGGCCAGCTAACTGTTAGCAACAGCTACGGTAATGTAAGATTTCAGGTAAAGCTAAAAAACATCAACAAGGATAGCTATATTAATGCTACACAGCGAAAGTTTGTTTTGAATGTTTATTTTGAATTCTCAGTTCATTTCATCCCTAATGTTTGCTGACAGAACAGCTACAGTACTTGTGTAGCTACTTAGTGATTTTTTTTGTTACCATCAGTGACACATTGACAAATGAGAATTTTGTAATGGGCTTATTACCTATTATGATACATTGTTTTGCATGTTAGCATTTAGACAATGAGAGCATTGTTGGCTCTGATTCTGAGTACACTCCAGAGCCAAGCACATTATCCAGTCCAAGAGAACAGGCCTGGGGTCAATGGCAAAGCAGAGGAGGTCATGCAAGAGGGAGGGCAACAAGCAGGGTCTGATGAAGTGGAGGCAGAGGATGAGGAGGCCGGAGAGCGACAGGCCAAGGAGTAGATGTTCTCAGACAAGATGATATATGTTGGGTTGAGGATCTGCAAGCTCAAAAGATAGCAGATGAGCAGGTATCTATAATAGCACATTGCTTTTTTTCATGGCTTCTGTGTACGTATGTTGACCTAGCATGTACCATGGACACTCAAGTCCCCTTAGAGAAAAAAGTTCTCTGTTCAATAAAAATATCTGATCATGTTGATCTATTGCTTTACAGGCCAGAATTTGAAGACTGAGCTTGGAGCAACCAACACAAGTGCTGGAGCTCTGCCTGACAGGTGACCCAAGCCTGATGTTTGATATTCTCCACTTTACATCAGCAGATGCTCCTCCGCCACGCCATCCTGTTACAGGTCAACCCACCTGGTGTGTCTGCCAGAATTGCAGAGAAATACTAACAGATGTGGAAAGAAAGTGTCGTAGGCAACATCATGAATTCTGTGTTTCCATGCTGCCACATATGGAAACCTATATTTTGCAAGAAGGTGCCTTGCCAGACGGATCTGGGATGATATCTGGGCAGTGGCTGGTCTCCCCAGACCCTGGGGAGACTCTAGGGGTGATAGACCGTTCTGCACACAGCATACAGACAACTTGTTGTGTGGCACTGGGACAGGGTCAGAGAGTTGTTATACCCAGTTGCTGTGTCTGGATAAGCAACCATTACCCAGATCCATGTGGACAATACCAAGGTTTCATCCCTAGTAGGGTGTAAGCTGTAATAGTACTGTGTGAGCAGTAATTTACATTGTGCAATATCAATATTCATATTGAGTGAACATATGTGCATAGCAGTGTGTTTGTTTGTTTGTTTGTTTACCTATTTATTATTATGATATTTTTTATATTATATTTGTATATATTTGTTTATATTTGTATTCCTTTTTTTTATCCCCAGCAGGGTAAAGACAATAATACAAAGCAGCAAAGCATTTATTTAGTTCTAGTTCTGCACAACCTCACATGTTTGATTAAAATCTTGAAAATGATAAAAAAAAAAACTTTTTAAAAAAACAATCAAGCCATTACATGTGTTATCTCTTTACATGCTACACAAATAATTACAACTAAATGTGGTATGACACTTGACACTTTGGAAACATAATAAAATATAACTTTACAGAAATGCTATAACTTACATAAGATATATACAATATGTAATTACCACAAACACTATATATATACAAGAAGGCAGAAAAGGTGTGTCCAGAAGTTTCTTAACTGTTGATTATAAACACAGGTCAGTGTTGGCTGAAGGCTGCAGCTGTGTATGTGGTATCATATGAGTGTTGTAGCAATCTTCCACTGTTTTGGCAGTGATTGTCCTTTAATAAGAATATCATAATTATACATCTGACAGTAATTACTGCATTTCAAAGACACCCACATTGCTGTCAAAGTGACAGTTAAATGATAACACTACAACTTTGGCTCCATTTTATGCAGTGACGAACACTACGAGCAGTTCAAGTCTAATGTTAAATACCTATTGTGGGAGCAAAGTATTATTTGGCCATATTTACAACAGAGCCATGTATTTTAAAGTTGCTTTTGCACACAAGAATGTTACCACTTCATGCTAAAGCTACAACATTGTAAGCCAACTCACCTAACTCTATGTTGACTTGCATCTGCAACAACTCCCGGGTAGTTGGGGCAGGGACACCTGACAGAACCCCATGTTGACAGAGATTGTAAGACCTCCTCGTTCTGATCCGTGGCATCTCCTCAGTAGCAAACAACTTTCTCTGAAGGATAGTGCTCAAGGGGCCTGTGATATAGCTGTAATCCTTCTCCACTTTCATTGTGTACAAACTCCTTTTCCAGGACTTATTGTTGTTCACCTTGCTGTACCTGGCATAAGAGAAAGCAAATTAAGCTCTGTGAAAATGCATATTACCTTACAAAGCACAGTAGTTTACATTTCCACATAAAATGCCATCAACGCACTAAATTAGCATCATGCATTTTGTTCTCATTACCCAGACAGAACTGCGTAACTGTATTTCTCATAATATTGGATCTGTCTTAACTCAGCACCTATAAGTTTACCGAGCAAAATGCGTAGGGGTACTAATAACAACACATCAGCTTTTATCTTTGCTGGTCTGTGAATGTGGTGATTGTAGTTCAGACCAGCCATGGTCCAAGCTGTGTATACAGGTGGGGAGAAGCTGATGCACTTGCACACATACATAAGTATGTGATTGTGGAAGGACTCCAGTTCTGTAGCTGACCTGGGAACTCAGTGGAAAAAATATACAATTGCTTTATGTTCTGGTAATACAAATCAAGCCATTTCAGCACCAATTCTGAATTACAGTGAAATATTTGCATAGGGGAAAACAATAAGTTGAACATAAACCCATGCTGATATACCTATATATAGACTTGTGAATGTCCTTTAGCCAGCGTGCATCAAGAATAAGTTGTCATCTCCAGTGTGCCATTCAACCCTTCTGGATCCACTACTTCTCTCTCTATTGAGGGGCCATGATGACAGGCACCAAGGGCCCACACATGTTCTCCTGTGACAGGGTGCAGTAGTCCAATCCACATGTCCTGAGGAAAAATGGCTACAAATGTATTGTGAATTCTGAGGGCAGCAAGATATCAGACCCAATTTGCACAAACCACATGTGAGAACGATAACCATTCAGTGTCTGACCTGTTGGCCAAGGTCTAGCAAGTATTTTTATTTGAGGTTTTTGAAGTACTATTTTCTCCAAAGTATTATTTTATATGTAACCTTTTGGTACAACTAGTTGCATAAATACAGCATTTGACACTGAGGCATACGTTAAAGGCCCAGTATATCAGTAATTACTCTATTAATCATATTTAGGGATGAGGGAATGGCATCAGGCACTTATTGAAATCAAATAAAAGCTTTAAAATCGTTTTGCCTTGGATGTCTAAATATCAACATAAAAGATAGACATTACAAAAGATACATTTGTGTAATACTTACAAATAACTTTTCATAGATATCTGCAGTCTTACAGCAATGTTAGAAGTGATTGTCTTTGTTCCACATCTGTAGAATGGAGCACCCTTTTGCTGCCCTGCCTGGACATTGAACAAAAGCAAATTTTTGCTTTTGGACCCATGCCAGATGTTCAGGGTGTGGTGGACTCTGCTGTCTTTGTATTTCCCTTTGTCTGGAGGATAAAAGTAATAGAACACATATGTTATGCAATAATCCAAAACAATGTCCAGTCATAATAATGTAAGTGATGAATGTGGTCTGGGAGTTTATGTAGATAGTTTCATTGCTGCACCAACCCCTAAAGAAAACTACAATAAATCCATTTACTTAAGGGGGCTGATATTTGGGTATGAGAATCTGTGCAAATTTCTGTTACATTCAGTTGTTGAGGGAGTGTCTCAAAGGTACAGATGAATCCCTCCTTCTCCATCACAACACAGTTCCTCAGTGTCTCCTGTTTGTCAGTGTTGACTATGCACATCATCTGTTTGGATCCATTGTCCATGTCAGTGTAAGTGCAATATTGTTATTGTGCAAAGAATCCAGGACTGTCCATATGAGCATCTCCTTTCAATAGAAATGAGAGCAAAAGGGTAACTACATTGTTCAATAATAAGCTGAACATATAATCGTATGCTGTTCCAACTGCATAAAATAGTTGGGTTGGGTTGTGGTCTCATGAATCCATGCTTTGAAGGTGTGGATGATGAATCTTTCTCATAACTACCACAAAAGCACAAAGGCTACATCACCACATTTGTAAAATGCCACATTAAAATCCAATATAAGCCTTACATAAGATAAATACCATCACCGGCAAATGGTGTAAACAAACATGGCTACATAGTCTACCAGTTTATACCTACAGCGTTGCTAATGTTAGCATTGGGCTAGTACATAATGTAGCTACATAAGTAGCTCTACATTGGCTACATACTTAAGGAAAATAATGGTAATAATAATAATAATAATAATAATTACCTGTCCAACAGGATTACAGCAAACATAGTGTCATTATTTAGGCCCTTTACCTCTCACAGTTGTTGAAAAGAAAAACCAATGTTCACTCTGGTTTGACCTCTTGCTTGATCCAACCTCTTTTTGGTCGTAGCCTTTTAAACTTCTGTCTTTCTTTTCTTTCTTTGTTTAGCAAGCTGTTGGAGGTTGAGGTGGAACTGGAGATTTTGGCTACACTTTCTCTGCCTTTTTTGAGCTTTAGCAATATGTCTGCTTAGCCTTGTGGAAGACTCAGTCACACACAATGAGTGCACAGGCAGAGTGCATGCAGGTTGGTAAGAAGCCAGGGAGCTCGTCCGTTCATTTCATTCAGCCTGAATGAAATGATTGGATGGGCTTATTACAGGCCTGCGAAAGCACAGATACCGGATTTTTTTCTTTTTATTGTCAGAGCATTTGATTTTTTGATTGCTGTCAGTATGTGCAAAGAATTTCAACGAATGTAACAAAAAATGTTTCTAAAATACATTACCTACTCTACCTTTAAAGAGAGCTGTTTCAGTGGAGTGTAATTTATGAAAACCAGATTGAAATTTGTCAAACACCCTGTGCAAATCCAGTGTTTGAACAAGTTGCTTTTCAACAGTATTTTCTAAAACTTTGGAGAAGAAAGAGAGCTTAGAAATAGGCCTATGGTTCTCTGGCAGGGACGCCTGATGGGTTGAGCAGGATGAAAGCCATGGACAGGTGAAGGGGTCCCACAGAGCTGTGGATCTATAGTTACACTCAGATGGGCATTCCATTTGGACTGCCCAGAAACCACATCCATGAAGCGGGACAAAAGAGAGTCTTTCTTCTGCAGTTCATCAGAAAGCTGTTGAATATCCTCCTTAAGGTCAGCAATGATGGTCACAGGGCATAGTTGGCATAGCTGAGTCACTTAGCTTAGCCATCAGGCTAAAAACGAGCCTGGCCAAGAAAGTAGAATTGAATTTCTTCCCACACTGCTCACAAGTGTACGGTTTCTTTTAGACAGACGGTGTTCCACAGTCAGCTTCTCCCAGTTAGGATTCCTTCAGTGTTCGTCATTTAGGAAGTTTTTTACCAGGAGCTGAATTATCCGCAGAGGTCTCCTTCTCTCCAAGACAACCAGAGCTGGTGACCAAAACAGGCAAAAACACTGAATAAAGCAGTTTCACGTTAAAATCTGTGTTTCTCTGAAGCTTTTGGGCAGACAGAAGACGACTGGAAGTGATGACACAAAAATGTGTCCAAAAAATAGATAAACACAGATGTACATGCATCTACTGAATAGGACACCAAAGTGGGAATTTTTCAAATGCTACACATAGTGACTTTAATATTTGACATACTACAATATTTTTGATTTTTATTTTTCTGTTCTCAAGTGTACCTTGAAGTGAAAATCTGAGTATCTTTCTAAGAGGTGGGTTAAAACACTGTTACATATCTGTTAAAAAGTTCTTCCTGCACCCTGGCAGGCTGCCTAAGCAATAATCAGGGCAGAGTGAAGAAGGTTGTTAGAAGAACAACATATAATTGTGGAAAATTACACATAGGAAGTCATTTCAAGAACTTTGATCTTAATTAGCCTCTTAGCGAAAATTCTCCTCACTCTTTATTCTTTCAGAATTCTTTTTTTTAACAAAAACATTCATTATATTTCACCACTGGTGGTTCACCTGCAGTGACTTTTTTCTGATAATTTGACAGTTCCTCAGTTCACCACTCATGACTTAAATCTGCACAAAGCAGTTTTGAATGCTGGCAGCTCCAGATGGCAGGAGGTGGTAAGATGTTTGCACACGTGAATATGTAAAATTAATGTAACCTGATGTAAACTCTTGTAGACACACATTTGATTAACAATCGCAAACAGCACTAACTTCGATAACAAATATATTGTGTTTCCTGTGGTCGTTTTTTAACCAGCTGCCGTGGTAAATGTTCAGGTTGCGTTAGCAGTAACTTAATACAGGTATGATAAGGCTGCAGAGAGTGAACAGTAAACAGTGATGCTTACATCAGTGCAGTAAATTATTAACAGTAACACTGCATTACATGCTGCATTGTTCTTGTGATGGCAGACTCCACTACTAACAAAACTACTGTATAGAGCGGTAATTGCAGAATGTAAATGTGTATGATTCCAAAAAATGATAAATATAATCAGTTCTTTTTTTTCTCTTTTGGTTGCACAGCAATTGTGCTTTTTAAGATGTCCACAGTTAATAGATAATTAGATCAGAATGTCTAAAAAGTGTGACAAAATATATGCCTTTTTTATACACATAAATAGTAGCCCATTTATAACTTCCTAAAGAAGTCTATGGCTATTACTCCTCCAGAACCATATGATCATTTACAGTGTCAGAATCCATATTAATCTGCATGAATATCCTGCTATACCTTTTTATTTTAGATACCTCACAATTACCTATTATCTATGGCAAAATGGGGCATACAGCTTTATGCTGTGTGTAAATAAATGTAGCAGTTACCATCGGGGAACAGGGGGTTTGAGGTTTGAGGCACACTATTAAAACATGACATGGAATAGAAAATTGCTGAGATGCAATGGAAAAGACAACGACTTATGGTTATTCTCCAGTGCTGATTTATCTGATGAGAGAGGCAATTTAACACTTCTGTGCTGATTTGTGGGTGTTCTTCATGCCCTGTCCACCTAGATCAATATGGGTGTCAGAGTTATGGCCTTAAATTACTGTTAGAGGCTCATTACGAAGCAAAGCTCAATAGAATTGAGGGTGTTGGTATGGTTTGTGTAGGTTTGTGTGTGTGAGTGCACCTGTGAGTGCATCCTTCTGAAGTACCTGCCAATAAACACCAAGGCCACAAGGTGGTTTGAGTTGCAGAGGTTTAATCAACGAGAGGCATGATCTCTTCCTCACACACTCACATTCTCACACACACAGAAATACAAACCAGGGGGGAAAAGACCAAACTCTCCTTGAAGTTACCTTCTAAAACCGCAGGTCTCTTGGTATACAATATTATATACGACAAATAATGTTGCAGTGCAGATAAAACACGAAATAGTATGTCCACAATGGGATGATCAAAGGCCAGAAAAAGCAATAAAAGAAGTGTGTCTATCCATCAACGGGCTGCTGAACACCTAGAATGATTTTAGTGTCAGGTGGACGAGATGCCTGACAGACTCTCCTCTCTAAATCACATGGCTGCTCTCTTATTTCCTGGATGACTGGACAGTTTCTCCCCTCAGCCATGTACAAAACAAGCAACTTCTGAAAGGGAAACTTCACTAGTCAGTCAATGGTGAATCACATTTATGTATTATTGATTTTTCTTTTGTGTTGCTGCTCAGAGCCACATCTTATGAGACTTAAAGAATTAATGGTATTCCGCTCACACTTTGTAAATATAGCACTGTTCTCTACTAGGGGTGTGCCTGAATACAAATATGTTATTCGGCAAAGCACAAATAGTGTTTGTTTGTTTTTTTTATAAACATTTGTTTCATGCAAATATTTAAAAAGTTATCTGTTTTCAGGAAGAAAAAAAACATGTCAAATACCAGCACACATGTCAGTTATGTCGCTATCTCAGACATAACAGTGGAGCAGAGGAGAGACTATCAGCAGATCTAAACAAGGGGAGTCACATCCACCTGCTACATGACGCACATTTTCTTATTTGGTGTTGGGGGTGTTCCCCAGAGATAAACCTGAGGTACTGACACATGGGAAGTGCTCCAAAGGGTCTCTCCATAACCTGTTGTTTCACATCTCCTATCCACATCCAAGTTAGGTTATAAAAAAATAGGCAATAAATGAAAAGTGCGAAGCAAGAATTGCCTTTGTAGTTCTTCCCTACATATTACATGTTGTGCTGTCTCTGATGTATAAGTAAGTAGAGGTCTGTCTGCACACCTGCAATGCACTTGGTTTTAGCTCTGCACATTGCTCTTCTCTACTCTTTCTTTCTGTTTTGAAGTGAAATATTTAAGTGTACAAGCTATATTCCTTAATGTAATTCTCCTCAGAACTATGTATTATTTTACAGTACTGCTAAGCTTCTTCTAAATACAGTTTTCCAAACATTATGTCCATGAGCTAGTTGAAAAAACAACTTTTTAATGTTTCCAGCTGACAAGTTTTAAAACAAGAATCTTGCAAAATGTCATACATTTGATGGCTATGTACATGATTTTGTGCTAAAAAAGGCTGAGGCTAAAGCTGGATGTCCTCACCACCACTCTTGTGTTGCAGTGTAGAGCTAGTTCGTCCAAGTAATATGGTTCATATTATATTTGATATTGCTAGAGTTATTTTGTTCTGACATAACCCTGTTTGTTACTTAGCTTACATACTTGTTTATATATTCAAGTCATATTGCTGGAGTGAAAACGTCTCCAAATCCAATAAAGAGCAGGCTCTCTAACATTAGGCTGAACTCTGATAGCATCCCAGACCAGCTTCCACAAAGTGGGACACTACTACACAGCAGATGTGCTAGTTGTGAACAGGGTTTTGCTTTTAACGTAACTTGTACCACACAAACTAATGTACTGTCGTCAATTAATGATGAGCTCGATAACTACTGTAGCTATTAGAGCAGATAAACACCCTGTTCTATTAATTTCTTGCTCTTGTGTTTTTGGTTTTAGAAAGGATCACTCTGACTTCAGCCTCTCCACAAACCACTAAACGACATCAGAGACACCACATCCATGTTAACTGACTGTCTATAAAGCAAGATACACCATGTTTTGTAGAAAATGCACAGCCTACTGTTGGATAAAGGATCCAACACAAGCCTCCTGTGCTTCTTGAAGAAAAACACCACCCCGACAGTATCAGACTATCAGGTTACCTTGCTCCCAGACCTGTCACTGGCTGATGTGCTTGGCTGCCGACTGTCTGAGGACACAAGTGAGGCCATCCTAATGAGAGATAAGAGCAGAGGCATGCCTGTGTGTTCCAGCATGTGTTTGTGTTGAGAACACCTGGGTACAGAAGGCTCACACTAAGGCTATGTCTACACTACATGCTTTCTAAATTTTAAAACAGCTTTTGTGTATCAAAATGGCTTGCACCCACACTAGCATTTAGCTTAGAGATCTGCCCACAGAGAAACCAGAACAACGAAAAATGGCTAAATCTCCTCTTTGTCCTCTCTTCAGTTGCAACAGCAGAAATGAGCATCACAGCAGGAAAAGGCTTTAATTATAGGGACTGGCAACCGAATGTAAAATGAGTGATGTCATTGTATATATATTTTTTCACTGTATAGCACATCACGGTCACTCACCAGTCTGGCTTCCATAATGTACACACAGAAAAGCATGAAACAGTTCTAATGAATGCGAATTTGACTATTTTTTTCATAAACCAATTCACCACATGACAAGAGGCATAACCACTACCAGCCTGTTATAAACAGTGGTTAAAGTTACAGTGTGTAGAATATAGTGGCATGTAGCGAAACGGACATGGCAGATGTGGAATATAATATTCATAAGTATGTTTTAATTAGTGTATAAGCACCTGAAAATAAGAATCACCGTGGTTTTGTTACCTTAGCATGAGCCCTTTATGTCTACATAGGGAGCAAGTCCTCTTCCACGGAGCTGATCATGTTGCACCGCCATGTTTCTACAGTAGCCATGAATGTACAAACCAAACACTGGCTCTGTTTTTCATGAGTTTTGTGGCCACTGTACCTTTTTAAAGTAAAAATAGTTTGAGCGCTGTCCTTGGTGCTGTAGATGTCCCCCTTAGTCATTCAAATTAAAAACAACATCTATGCTCCAGAACTTTTAGGTTTGACATTATCCTTGAGATCCATTGTTGGAATAGCAAGCGGAGATGACCACAGGCAATAATCCACCACTACCAAGACAAGACAGCTGTAAACAACTAACACTGTTGCTGCTGCTGCTATTAGGTTGCCACTACTTTCTGAAATCAAACATAGCAAAGATTGTTTTTGTAACCTATAATTCTGCAGTAAATAACAGACACATTATTTCCTCATAGTGACTGAATCAGGGAAATGCCATCTAGCAAAGATAGACATTTTTTCCACTCTATTTTAGTTATAGGTTCTACTTTATAGCCTCACACAGACTCTCACACATATATAAAGCAACTGAAATGAATTAACAAGTAGTAAATGCACAGTATGAATAAAATCATGCTGAGGTTTTGCTCATCCTGGAGGGAGGGAGATTGTTGTACAGGTGCAAAGGTCTTAACTTTGTCCACAAGCTGCTTTACTTAATTGTTCTCCCAGAAAGCCTGCAAGCGTGGCTGAAGGATTCGGACACACTCCAGGGCTTTGCAAACAGTGGAGGTTTTGCTTTGCAGACTTCGGGCCACTGCCTCAGAAGGACTGAAAAGAGCCTCGCTGCACATAAAGTCAAAATATGTCCTAAATAAATAACTTAATAAATAATTCTAATATATTTTGCCACACTTCCTTACAATTCAGTTTTAACACATTGTATGTACAAACACGCCAACGGTAGGGCAAACACAGCACAGCCAAATTTCGCGACATGGTCGCTGCACTGTATGTTCCACTTTTTTTTTGAAAGTTCAATTGAACCCCCTTCCACACAGCTCCCAATCCTCTCTGGGGAGTTTATGTTATTGTTTTGCAAAAGCTCAGTTTTTCCAATACTCACAGAAACACCAAGCTGGTGTTTTCAGATTTACACACTCTGGAGAACATTTCTGAAAAGCTCAGTTCATGGACAGAGAAAAACTCAGTTTAGTCTGAACAGAGGGCTGAAACAGAGAGAAAGAGATACGTTTGGAAATTTTGTTTAGTTTTGTGTGGGCGCACTTTGAGTGGTAGAGAGCAGCTGTAAAAACATTTTATGTATTACAAAAGCTACATTTATTCAATTATATTAGTATTAAACAACTTAATCATATATAAAGAGTTTTGTTGGTTAAAACTACATGGTATGTTTAAGTTGTACTTTTTGTATTATATTTATTATATAGCATTATATTTAATACGTGAAGGGATGAAAGAACATTTTTAAATAATTCTACAATGAGATTTTTATTCATTCATGTCTACAACAAAATTAATTATACTCTAAAATACTCTAAATTGAATAAATACTAATTGAATAAATCCTAAATACATAGTCCAGCTTACCTTTTTTCTCATTTTAAGACAAAATCAGCAAACTTAAAACACATCATAGTTAAACTGCCATTCAAATTTGTGATCATCTTAATCACCACAATTTTTGACAATTTTGGAGTTACACCTGTTTTGATATAATGAAATTTTGGCTTTTGGCTGGTAAATCCATTTTCTACTAACAGTATATTAAGTGTGCTTTTGTACCTCCTGCTTTCATTGTATCCAGTTTTTACAATTAGTGTCTGACTAAAATGTGCCTTTGCACCTGCACTCTAAATGTATTCATATTGTATTCTGGGAGTATAGTTGCACACATTTTAACCCCAGTTTATCCGAGTAGGGTACCCTCTGCATTATTCACAGTCATACAGGTGTATTCACTCCTGTGAGCTGCCTAATACCATTACAGTCTCATCTCGTCTCACCAATTTTTTCCCATTGGTCTGGGGGGGGCGAACGAACAAAGCCAGCTACTCTAATCACTGAGCCATCACAGCAGCATGAATGTGTTCGATATGTACTCTGCACTGTGATTCATTGTGCTAGAATGTGACTGTGGTGTTCCTTTTTGTATGATTGCATTCATTCCACTCGGTAATTTTGACATTTTATCATTTTTACAGGTCATATTAGGCCAATAGGGTATATTTGTAACTTTGATCAAGTAAGCTTCAAAGCCTTTACCACTCACTGAAACATTATTGACCATATGTCTGCCTGATATAACATTCAGACACCATGAGGAGGCTGTCTTTGATCTATCAACTGAAAACTTGTCCACACAACTTAAAGCAAATAATTAAGCAAGCACAAAGTAGGACACACTTTCACACTCCAAATATTGATTTTTTTTTTGAACTGGTAAAACTTCAAATAGTTGAACAGTTCAGTGGGCAAATAAAGGTCTGAATTTGTAAAAGCCACAACCTGTTTGACAGTGTGACAGAGGCTTATCTTTGAATTCTGGAAATGCTAAAATTCTCCATGTTTTTCATGGCTTACACATGCTGTATATTTAATGAACTATAAACTGAGCAAATAGAAATTCAAAACTAGACTAATGGGCAAGTTTTGCCATTTTTCACACTGCATTTTTAATGAAAAGCTTGAGAGGTTAATCTTAAAAAACAAACTAAAAAAAAAACAGCCGATGTTCCACGAAGATTCATATGTGTTGTCACAACACTTCACTGAGCCCAGTTACCATGTTGCCAGAAGAGCGCTGTGCATTCGACGTAATTAGGATTTTGTTTGGCAGTGTCTCCAAAGCTTGTAGCCTCTGTAGATAATCCTAACAGGCTACACAATGTGTTTGTCTGAGCTATGGGAGAACTGTGAACTCATGCCTGAGCCTGTAAGCTGCCACAGAAGAAAATGAATGAACACCCACATTCACAACAAAGCAGACTTAAAGAGAGAAAGGCAGGAAGAGAGAGAAAAAAAAAGAACTGTGGCAGAAAAGGTGGCTGTTCAAGTGATGACACATAGCATGGCATCCATTCTACCGCAGAGAAATTACTTCAGATCACAGTTTGTGCAGAAAGTTTTTGTCTGGGTAAGTCAGTCCTGCATTTGTCCAGCAGTTGTAGTTTAAATAGCTTCTCTATAGAATGCAAGAAGTTTAGTTTATTTTTTTTTTCAGAATTATTCAGACTTTTAGATTATTTCTGAAGGAATAGAACATTTGGAAATACACTTATCCACTTTCTTGCTGAGAGTTGGATGAGAAGATCGATACCACTCATATAAAGGCTGACAACTAGTGTAGCTTAGCATAAAGCCCATACCAACACCTCTAAAGGTCATTAATTAACACATTATATATTGTTTGTTTAATCAGTATGAAAGCCAAAGATGTGGTTTTACGGGGGTTATGCGCTTGACTTTTTCTTGGCCAGGAATAGTGACATTTTGAACTGCAACTTGTTGTTTTTAAACTTAAGTTATTCTACAATTTTTTTTTTTTCATTTTCATTTTTGATTTTTATTACATTCCAACCCTGTTTTCAATATTTATGTTAAGCTAAGCTAATGTTTCCTGGCTAGAGCATATTTATATTTATACATTTAACAGACAAATATGAAAGTGGCATCAACCTTCCTCGCTACTCTCAGCAACAAAGTAAACAAGCATATTTCCTAAAATGTGTCTTTCTAGTTAAATAATAATAATAAAAAAAAATCAAAAATAGATCCCCCTAGCAAAAAAAAAAAGAAAGAAAATGTCACTTTGCTTCAACCTCAAAATAATAAAAAATTCAGAATCTAATTAAAAGTTAGTCTTTATATAAATAAATGTCAAATAAAATGTCATTGCCTATGTAGCAGCTTTGAGCCAGCAATAGTAGCTGACTAGAATTCACATAAACCCATTGATTTTCATTTAATTGTTGATGACTTTGTGAGTTTGGGGCTCATTAAAACAACAGCACAATGCAGATTCGCAGCTTAGCACCGTCAAACTCGCATCTCTGACCTCCAAGGACCACTGCATTTAACAGGGAACTGCCTCTCATTACTTATCCTTTATCTACTGTCTCATTATACCCTTGTTCTGTTTTTTGAATTTTTCTATTACTGTCTTTGCAATGCAAATCTCCTGCTTAAATCAGCAGCTCTGTGTATACAAAGACAAGAAAAAAAATGACTCATCCTATTAGCTTTGAGAAATCTGGGCACTTGGGGAAGTAGTCAGGCTGTAAAAAGGGAAAAGGGTCTGAAGAATATTCCCATCATCCTAAATGCTGCTTCTTTTTTTTTTTGGCAAAGTATGATTCATATGAGAGAGAGAGACTTCTTACAATCTTGGCAGCGCAGCATCAGGTCTGCAGTAAACTAATGTGTATGTGCTGATATGCCTTCCTGGATGGTGGATGATAGCTCATGTGTCATGACTGCAGGCCTATCACTCGCTGCGTTCCCCCCGCAGTGTGAGCCAATATGTTCAGTAGACATAGATGTGGGCATTGCCTAATGGAATCCAGTCAGCATGGCTGATACCATCACTAAGTCACACTGCCAAGCCTCGATAACACTGGGCTCTCTCCCTCTTTGGAGCTATGGCAAGTGTCCTGGAGAGCCCTGCAGGACGTTACATATTAATACTTCTCGACATTTGCTGGGTGATAAGCAGCCTGGATATAAATATTTCTTTTTATGAATCCACTTGGGCACAGCTTCGTCACAGAAGACAATCTCTGGCTATTTTCTCTTTTTTGGACCCATATCTGAAAACAAATGATCTGTCCTCGGTAACCTGTGCTTCTTAAAGATACATCATCACACGAACGGGAGGCAGACTTTGGTGAGAGTTTGATTCATATGGTCACTATGCTGTATTATGTGGAATTGAGGGAGTAGTTTTACATTTTGGGAAATTTCCTGCTGAAATTTAAAAGAGACGATTGATATCATTCATGTGGCATCAATCTTCTCATCTCACACTCCGCAAGAAAGTGAATGAGCGCATTTCCGAAAATGTCCCTTTAATGGGAAGAGAATCTGCTTACAGTTACTGTGAGCCACAGTCGCCAGGTATGAACGTTTGTGTGTGTGTGTGAGAGAGAGAGAGGGAGAGAGAGAGAGGGGGGGGGTCGGTCTCTATGTGTCTAGGCGCCACAGAGCCTTGAAATCTAAATGTGAAATGCAGAGTGAAACGAATACAAACCACACGGATCTTCCTCCTCCTCACCCTCTCTGCCGAGTGAAAAATTCATGTTCTATTACCCCATCAAATATGAATTGCTCTTTATAAGATCACATTTGAAATTCCAGGTCACAGCTCATGCATTCCCAAATACTTTTGGTAACATCATCCGGGTCTATTTCTAGAGTCTTACACACCAGCTGATAGAAGTCATTTAAAAAAACACTTTTTTTTTTCACATCATGAAAAGCTATCATATGGAATAAATGTTCAGGTAAAGAATGTGACAAACAAAGCTATCACAGTTTTAAATGTTGAAATAATGAAGCAGAGATACTATATATGGAGATATATTTAAATGTGTGCATCAGTGCTGCATGAGTTATGAAATTGCCTGATCACTTGTCACGAACTGGCATAAGGGAATGAGGCATGTGTCATATCTTGTTTAAGCAGCCTGATGCAGTGTGTTTTGGTGGATGGTTCACAGCTACTCCTCAGCCTCTCATTGCAGCTCATGTTGTTGAACGGTCCCTCCCCTCCGGCTGTTAACTGACTGGGGAAGTTTCCCGCCGGATACCATGACGACGGCTGGCATCCGTGCTTTGCATTGTGGCAAATGGAGGTCATCCGAAGAGACAGCACCCTTACCTCTTACCTGCTGCCATGGCTACGCGATCCACAGCAGACTGTTTCAGCCCTAAGCCATCCCAGCATGCAGTTCACCCACCACTCAGCGGGCTGGAGCCACCGACCGTTCCAACATGCATATGCTCATGCCGAGGAATTCAGGTGCCAGGAGACAAGCGCAGCATGTGCTTTGCCTCTCTTACACATCCAAGTCCTTTGGGGCTTTACATATCCCAGTCCCTTCGGCTCAGGGTAGAAAGAAAAAAAAAAAAAACCCACAACCGCTGCCATTGCCATGAACGAGTTCCGCTCTTCCCTCTTGGCAAGTAGCCAACAGCATGAAATGATCAAAACACATTAATCATTCATCACAGAGTAAAGATTCAATATCTCTCATGTGTATGGATCAACAAGATATTTTACAAATCCTAAAAGTTATTTGCAGAATTTTAGGATTTATCTGTTTATGTTTTTGTCTCAAGTTTTTCATCTGTGCTTGGCACTTCAGTATATCATTAAAGGAGACATATCATGCACATTTCCACGTCTATATTTTTATTCTTGGGGCTCTATTGGATTATTTGTTAATGATTTACAGTTCAAAAAACTGCTTAATTATCTTATACTGGCCCTTTATGCAGCCCCTCAAGAGCTAAAACGTTTCAGACAGAAGCTGAACTGTCCCTCCTCCTGATGAGCACACTCTGTTCTGATTGGTTAGCTTCAGGAAGCTGTATTTACATCTCTTCACCTCAAGTTTTGGATCTTTGACTCTGTTCAACATAGACATCCAACATCATAAGAGTATATAAATGACAGAAAATCACAAAAAGCATAATAGATCCCCTTTTAATGCTATGATTCCAGGCTTCAGACAGATATAAGATATAAGGCTAGACTCATTTCCATTGCATTATTTTGATCAGGGATTATTTTATAGCATACATTGTACCTTCTTTTTCCAATTAAACTGTACCACCTCAAACACACTTTCAGTTATTAAACTGAACTAGACAAGGCCTTACGGCACTCTTGCATGAATGGTTTTCTTTTGTGCCGTCGACAGTGCTTGACTCAGCTACTGTATGTCCTGATCCGGCTCTGAGTCTGGTGCTTGGGGCAGTAAATACCTGTGATTGGAGGGCTTTGATGGAGGAAAAAAAAAAAGAAAAAAGAATGAAACAGCACAACCTCCTGCAGTTAGAGAGGACAGGTACAGAGCACGATGAGCCTGCAGAGGATATACAGCAAAGAGAAAAATGTTCAGCTGGCAATCAAAGGCACAGGATGTAGAGGAATCGGGTACCTGGCGTTTGAAAGATTATTCCTCGTAAGAGTAGTTGTTCTCGGGCTTATTGTTTGAGCTTATGTGTTCAAGTTAAAATGACATCAGAGAGATTTTAATATCAACATGTGCGTAGATGATGCAAAAAAAAAAAAAACATAAAAAGAAAACTGTAAAACAGAGGAATGTGCTTATACCTCCTTATTATGCCTGTTCCTCGATATTGCTTCCAGCTAATGACAGTGAGGACAGTGAAAGATGAATTGTCAATGACAGTGGAGCCAAATGGCAGCGCAAAGAATCGGGAGCGTGAATAGCAAACTGAATCAAATATTAAATTCATTCAGAAGGGGATAACACTGGCAGTGACAGTGTAATCAATCCACATTTCGGCCTGATCTATTGTGTAACAGCTCAGACAAAAGAGCACAAATGAAGAAAGTAGTCGATTTCTCCTCCGCTGTGAAACCTATCTTCCTTTCACTCCTTCTTTCTGTCCTCACTCATTTCTTAATGTTCCCCTTCCTCCCGCTGTTCCTCCTTCCTCCAGATCACTTAAACTCTATTTTCTTGTGTAACTTCAATACATTACAGTTTTGTGTGATTACATGCAGTATGGCTTCACATTTCAGAGTTATTTGCGGTAGTTTATATGTGGTACCACCACAGTGGAGAGACCGCCTGCTCAATTTCTTTCCCCGGTGACAGATTTCATCCTCTACGTATCCATCTTTCTTACCAGCTTGGGCCACATTGCTTCTGAAATAGGAAGAAAAGGTCAGGGCGTTAATGCACAAAGTGACAGCAGATACATCACCTAAATCTATGGTGACTTTTGGCAATACATCCCACACATGGACACTCAATTTTTATTGGGAGAAAACAGGAGTGATGACAGAGATTGTGAAACATACAAAGTCTCTTTGTGGCTTAAGGGGGCTTTGATTTTTTTATTGTTAATGGTGTCTAACAAGAAGATAAAAGGAGTGGGGAGGAAGTCATTTCTCTAATATAACTCATATTAAAGATAAAGTATAGACTCAATTTATTCTCCATTAAATTATCATTTTGCTGATTAAAAACAGATGGCGACCAGTGTACCTCATAATGTCTTCACACCTCAAGACTGTGAGTTTGAACTATGGGACATTTCCTCTGGCAATGCATTTGCATTTTAGCTTTTACAGGTTTTTTTTTTTTTTACTTTTTACCCAAGGATATCATCACAGTGTCCTGTTGTCATTTCTGCCCCTCGTTTTAAGAACATTTAAGGAGAAATGTTCTTACCGTGTGCACCCTCCCTCATGCTGCTTTGCATTGCTGTTTTCCATTGCTTTTATCACACACTTTCCTCACCTAAATTATGCCTTAAGTAAACATGAGTTCCTCCCAGTAAGTAAGAGGACACCAATTTTGATTCAATTTTGTACAATCACGCTTTATTTTTTACATTTGTCTTTCAGATTACAGCTAATGGAAGAGTCTTGCTTTTGATTTGTCAGTTGGCTTCACTGGGTTGTGACTGACAGTTGAATATTTATCTCAGAGTCCAAAAATGTGGAAATCAGGGATGCAGAAACTGGAAGTAAGATGCCTTTGGCTCTCGCTGTGCTCCCAAATGTGCACATTAATTTGAAACACAGTTTTTCAAAGTGTTCAAATGAACACTTCAGATGAATGAAATTTTAATATAACCCTGATATTGGCACTCTGTTGCAGCTTTGCAAAATGTGATTGATGGCAGGACTTGTTGTTTCCTCTGCCATTTTGAATTCACACAGAGTGAATGAGCCAGAGAGGCAAACCTGACTAGTGTGGCAAAACTGATTTGATGTGAGTTATTTATTATACAAAGTAAAATAAATATATACACAGCTTAAAGCTGCACAAATCAATGTTCGTATATTACAAATGGAATAAATTACTATGTGCAATATGAAAGGTGGTGCGTGTAGTAGAGAATTATCACCCACCTCCTCAAGTCTTCTCATAGTTTTTCCATATCATCATTTAAGTTTTGCAGCCACAGCTTTGCTGTTTTGGTTCACTCTCATCTCCAGGTGGACTCCATGTACTCTACCTGCCAACTGCACCAAATAAAGCACTTAGTAGTGAAAGAGACACACATTTTTCACAGGAGTTGGTGGAGACCAACAGGAGAATGAATATTGGACTTGCTAGGTGGATAGAAACTGTACTCAAAAAAGTTAATATTGCTCATGTCTGCTGGATGTGTAAAAAAAAAAAGAAGTTCATCACATCAACTTAATCAGGTGATAATATGATATGTCTATATGCATCTAACATATAGTGATATAATGTTTTGTTTACAGCTTGCTGTGCTGCCTCCAAGTGGACAAGAATAAATGAATGCAGGTTTAAATACACTAAAATATACTTGCATACTAAGATAAAATAGAATATCCATATAATTGAAAAATAATAAATAACAAAGGTGCAAGGTACATGGTGCAATGTGTGAATAAAAAGTACAGAGTTCAAGTTACAAAGTTCCATATTGCGAGAAATTAATACATTTGTACAATATCAGGCCTAAACTGTGTATGTGAAAATAAAATACAAAATGCATCTATGTTACAATATAATGATTGAAATTACAGAAGTACAGAAATATATAAAGTGAAAATGAAAAATTAAAGACACTGAATTGTATGATGACGTCATACACCACAGTATGGCTCTTCCTTGCCCATTTGTGTACTGCAAGAAACTAAACCGAACTGTAGAAGTGCAGATTATTGATTTAATGTATGAGCCTGTTATGTTTATGGTCATTACAGTGTGGATAGCCCTTAAGGGTTCAGTTAAATGTCCTGTAGATTGCAGGTTGTTGGAACCATTTGTAAAGAGGCATTTTTTCACACCCTCTCTCTCTATCACTCTTTGTCCTTGTAGGTGATTAGAATGCACCCTGGTTGTCTGTCTGCTTGCTCATTAATCACACTGTGAGAGACTGGGCCCAACACTAAATATACAGTTTGTCCTCATCTCAGCACTCCACACAAAGTGCTATTACAGCAGAAAACCACATAGGGTCATAAATGACTCATAAGCAGGGCTAATAGCTGGCTATCACTCGTTATAGAAGCCTTACCTATGCGTATGACTCCGCACCATGCCTTATGGTGTGTTCACACCAAACACAAGGTGAATTTTCACCTTATGTTATTTGTTTGACCGCAGGATCATTTCTGTTTATTCCCCCCAAACAGCCAGAATACATTACTGTACATTAGCTGTAAGCTAGCGAGCAACAGCACATGTCTGAGGGTGTGTGTGTGTGTGTGTGTGTCTATGTGTTCAGTTCAGCCTCTGACCGGAACTCACCAGGAGCTCTGGTTCCTTCTGATATTTCCCCACAGTCTCTCTTATTTTTCCCTTCTCCTCTCCATGAACGTCCATGAAGTACATTCTAGTACATTTTCCCCTCCAGTCAGCACTCAACATGGACGAAGAGAGACTAATTAGATAACACCCGACAGTGGAGGTCGACACCTCCACTGCTGCAGGTTGAGAACCGAGAATGAAGATAAATCCACTTTTTAATCCTAAAGTTTAAAAAATAAACCCTGAGCTCTCCTCCAGCCAGTAAACGGCACCGGATCAGAGAAGAATCCAGAGACTCTGGAGGTTTATTCCTGCAGAAACTCCCGCTCTGCTCCCTGCTCTCTCCTCCAGATCTCCCTGGAGCTCAGCAACTGTTGGCTCCATCCCTCCTCTCCGCCCGGTCCTCCACACACAACACTCACAAATTTTTCACTCAAGTTGCATATTTTCAACTTGCACAAACACGCAAATGATGTGAATTTCATGTATCGCTTCACATAAATAGTGTCGCCTGTCACCTGGAGACCAACAGCAAGCACAGGTTACATTACCGCTACATTACAGTGTTTTCAAGGATTTTTTCAGATCCCAGCAAAAGATTATCAAAAAATGATTGGTGACCCTACACCTAAAAAATGGATAGAAAACATAGAAATTACTAACAAATTGTTCCTTGGAAGGGCAGGATGACGACAAATGTTACGCTATGAGATAACAGTTGGGTTAGGGATGCTGGAGTTCCCCGTTTCCAATAAATAGTACAGGACAGACTGCGTGTTGCCTGAACTCTGTAGTAGCAAGGAAATGGTAGTGGGTATTAAATGTAGTAGTGCTGAACTTTGTTTTTCTTTAAATGTAACTTGGAAGCAAACAAATCATAGTTAGCAAATGATATGCTACGTCTTAGCCTTGGAAATGCTTGGTTACCTGGTAGCTAGTTATTCGCTTGCAGCTGTTATATCAGATATATTTCTTATACTTTTTTGTTGCTGGTTTTGCACCATCAGTAGAAAAAACAGTTCTTGTTATGTGCAGTGGTATGGGGGGCTGGAAGCTAAATATTGTTACACTGCTATTTATAATACTGCGTTATTATATTATAAAACTACATTCAAATGCTTGATTCTGAAGCAACTTATTGGCGCCTTGTTTTGTTTCCAAATGCAACTACTGAGCGTTTTAAATTCCAGCACCACATTCACACATCTGATTGGCATCTTCTCTATAGCAACAGTGGCCAAAGCTTTTGGGTGTTGCATTATTTAGAACCGTCCACCATGCCAAAATGACAAAACTTTCTCAGAAACAAGAATTGAAACAATTAAAACTGGGTTGTTACATTATCTGTGAGAGTCCTATGTTTCCATGTTCAGTAACATTGAAGATATCCTTTTTGAATATGAAAATGGGAATACAGAATTATTATTATAATTTATTCCCTGAGACATCCGACATTTTCACATATCAAGAAACCATCCATACAAAAAGCTGAATGTAAACTCAGCCAATGTCAACCCAAAGTTGAACCTTGAGCATGCTAAGTGAACTTTTTGAACTCAGAGGTCCAAAGGATGCAAATGGGGACACTTTTGTCTAATGAAAAAACATCTTCTGTAATAAGGGCAGACAGCGCTCGCCCCTCTAGGCTCACTGCTACCACTAATTTTCGACTGTTTACAGACGAAGGAGAATTTGTGATTCAGAAGGGCACGTTCATCAGTCAACAGACAACACGCATCAGAAATTCAAATAAATTGGCAATATGCGTGATGTAGCCTACTTAACCGCTCAAATGCCAAGTCAAATCAAGTCTTGTGGGAAGAGAGAGCTTGCACCAAGAAGAAACATACTCTACCAACAGATACACAACGTTCTGTGACATCAAGGGTCTGATTAAAAAAATAAAAGTAAGGACTGTAATAAGGATGCCTTTTTATATTCTCCTTCCTCTAATTATTCTGCTTCAGATGGGCCTCCACATTAAAGACCAACCGGAGGGCAGTCATTTACCTGCAACGTAAACTCATACGGCATTATTGCTGCATGATTCACAGGAAAACATAATGAGGTTGGCGCGGTCGCTTCCCTAATGGAATCCAAACAAACCCTGTTTTTTTTTTGTTTTGTTTTGTTTTTTTAGATATTGTTTCCTGTTTAAGGACTTACCAACTAACTGTGTGTATGTGGATTGTTCTGCATGTTTAGCATCACATGCAGAATATGAAATACGTCCACACAACACCAATTATCTTGAAAATAAATATCTTCTACCGCAACTGCAAGCTTTAATTCGATGCAGCTTTAAGATTTGATGCTATCTCTCGGGAGAAGGGATGAGTGCGAGAGCTCTACGGGTAAATCTGGGAGTTGTGACCTCTTGAAGGGGCGCTCCACTGATTTTTACGTGTCGACGTCAATTTACTCATCACAGGGAGTAATGCACAGCCTGTGAAAACAGTTGTGCAATTACTTCTTTGGCTCTGGGGGAGTTTTGCTGAGTGATATCTTTTGAGTAATCACAAATTGGGCTCTGAGACTTCATATAGGTAATAAAAAAAAAAGGCTGCTCTATAAAGTTACGTTGTGGAGTTTGAAAGATGAGGGTGTTTACCAGGAAGGGACGGTCAAATGAAAGACACTGTGAAGTTGAATTATGCGCAGTGTAGGATGTAGTTGGGGTTTTTTTCACCCTCAGGCTCTGATGCATCAATTTTGACCAATATTTGGTTTAATCTGTCTCTTGAGTTCCTTAAATTTGTGGAAGTGCGAAAGTAAATTGTTGAAGCGGTGAAACAAAGTCCTTATTTTGGAAGTCTTACCTCGAATAATTTGAATCTGAACAAAAAATATTTTCTTCTGTAAGAAAAATATACTCTTTTTTATGTTTTTTTTCTTCATGTATCAATGACAATACTAAAAACACAGCTGTGCAATGACATCTGCTTTATTTCTGAAATAAATACAGCATAGCTTTTATGTCTTTCCTGTTGGTTACTCCTGTGTATGTATATACTATATGTAAAGGCTAACTGAGCTGACTCATAGCTGAGGCATTAGTCAGTATGTATTTAAATTTCCTTGCTGGCATATTCACTAAAAAGTGTCACTCATCATCACTTTCTGTATATTTCCCTCCTCATAATAAACAACCCAACAACCAACTGGTTTTATTTGTTCATTCTGATGGCTTCAAGACTCTGTGGGGTGAGTTTTCCCTCCAGGTAAATATGCTTCCTGGGTGTGAGGTAGTATGTTTTTCTCTGACAGGCTGTTTGCTCGGGAAGATGTCAGCGGTTCATCTGTAGCATATTCACTTTGAAATAACACTTAAAACTCAACATGGGAATTGTAGGTTTCCACAGCCGCTGGGAAAAACAAGCTGCAGAACAACGTGTGCTGTATGTGCTACGTCTTCCAGCGCAGTGTCAAGACTTTACAGTATGCCAAACTGCTGAGCGCAGACTGTGCTGTATGTTAGCAAAGGCGTCATCTACAGAACAAGCAATGAATCATAAACAAGATGTCTTATTGACTTATCGACCTTTACACACGTCAAAGTGGTTGTCTGCTTTGTATCCATCCCCCCCCCCGCCCTCCCACCCTCCCACCCTCCCTCACCCCCCACGCCATTTCAATTTGAGCCACAATAATTCTCTGGAATGCAACTCTCGCATTTCATGCTTGATTTCATATTTCTCTCCACATTTATAGAAAAGCACTTGTGTTTGCTTAGGCACATTTAAGTTAATGGCTCTGGAGATTGTTTTTCCATGGCTTGGACAGCCATAAGGCGTGGGAAGTTGCTTTATAAGACAGTTGTACCCTTTGTCACAGATCATCTAGCTTCATTTCACCTTGGACATATCAGATTTTGTATGGCATGAAGCCATAATTGATTTACTTATATAACAGTATTACGCTGTCCACTGTACAAGCATTATTTACAAGGAATATGAATATGAATAAACTTTATGAGGACAGAGAAGTATAAAACTACAGAAATAAGAGCCATGCAGAAATGGTTCCAACAGGTTTGAAAAAACTGTACACAACTGTAACACCTCATGGGAAAGACGCCAATCAATCTGCGTCAATCCTGCAGGTGCATTAGTCAAAACATTTAGAAAAAAAAAGAGAAGAAAATGGCAAAATAATTATACTCATCAAGAAAAACAAGTCACGAAAATCATATGACAAATCAAATGATAATGCACCAGCTCTTTCGGTGAGTGGTCGGACTGTCACTCTTCAGAATTCAAAGTATTGAAACAATTAAATCTTGATTATGTGACTTTTGAAAAGGGGAGAATAAAACACTCTTCTTACAAATGAAAAGTGAAATTTCTAAGCAGT
This sequence comes from Euthynnus affinis, assembly GCA_029490765.1. Taxonomy (NCBI): domain Eukaryota; kingdom Metazoa; phylum Chordata; class Actinopteri; order Scombriformes; family Scombridae; genus Euthynnus; species Euthynnus affinis. The sequence goes on along the minus strand of CM055859.1, from coordinate 18,535,552 downwards.
AAAACATGCCTGTGCTCTACTTATGTAACTGTTGTATCTCATTCAGATCACCTGATGATGATGTCTGTATTGTGTGTGTGATTTATGTGTTTTTATATGTAGTTTAAGTGTTTTTGTTAAGTGAAATATCACAGCCTCTTGACTTTGTAGTAAAGTTCCTTACAATGTACAATGTAGTACAATTTCAGGAAGTTCTATATGTAGCACAACAAGATAGCAAAGCTCTATAAACTGAACCACAATCCTGCACATGCTCAGTAGCATCTGCCATACAAGGAACTACTCCCTGGAGAGTAAAAATGTGAGCGCTGTCATTACTCTTTGGAGCCGTTTCTAAACAAGCTAACGTGACTGTAATCTTTGTCGTGAAGGAACATGTCACCCAGTGCAACAGTGTGACTCATTGACATGTTTTTGATAGACAACAACAAGGATCTGTGGCACAGAGGAGTACAAATATATCAGAGTTTGGATACACACACAACACTTGTAAGTAGATCGATTCATTGTTGGTTTGACTCTGCACGTGAGATTTGTTGACAATAAGAAAAATATAGAAAATCGACAGCCGTGTCCTTTCTTCCTTTGTGTTGATCAAAATGTATCTTTGTGTGTATAGAAGAGAGAAGAAGCTTGCACGTAACACCATCTTAAAGCTTAACAAGACCATCCTCCTGGTTCATTAATATTCTTTTCATGCTCTTGAAAAGCGCAAACAGCTCTCCAGTGCAAACACCCCAACAACAGGGTCCACAAACTGTGTTAAAACTGCACAAATGTTTGTCTGTTTAAACTTCACACACACATTTTTTTTTTTAAAGAATTAACGCTCTCCAAAAACTTTAGCTCTATTGTGTCCTTCCAACAAAGTCTGGGGTTCAAAGACAGTCGTGCAGATTGGCAGGGCTAAATCTTTCTTCTACTGGAATCTGACCTTACATATAAAAGGTAAGGTGTAAAGACAGGTTAAGCATGACATCGACGGGTCACATCTGCTGTAAATGATTGGAGCGCCCTTTGTCTCCATGGTTGGAGTTAATGGAGATGTCAGGAAGAATGTGAGGCCCACGTCTCACAGTGGGAGGGAGAAAACACAGATCAACATGTGCATACGGTAGGAATAACACGTTTGTGTCTGTCATCTGTGTAAAATTGAACTGATCTCCCTTCTCAGAAAGCTCTAAAAGAGACAAAAGCAGATGAGAAATCAGCAGTTTTACAGCACACATGGCTATCAATGGCCTTATTGATCGGCCTCGCTGACCAAACAAGTGACCTTTCGGTAATGCGATGGTTTCGCTAACCATTGGCCGCCTCTGCCACCGTGTGTGACAACAGCACAATAAAGGTCAGTACAGCGTAACCTTTGGGTAGTGTGTCACCTTGCTGAACACACAGACACTGATACAGAGAATCAGGGTGGAAAAGCTGCCCTTTAACACTCCATTGTGATTGATCTGCTCTGAAGGCTTTACTCTCCTCATTCAGTGAATATTAAGTAAATCACTATCTCTGAAATTACACAGTTAATGCGCTGTCCTTAAAAAGAAACCGCTCATTAAGAGAGATTAACACTCTGTAATGTAGTCACGTTAATGGTTGGTTTTCTACCTGAGCTTAAATAATATGCCTCAGGCATAATTACTGACACTATGAAAGTTTTGCTGTGCATGCATGTGGAAGACTGCACAACTATTGTTTCACTGCCACTACTTTTAGATTTCATATTTTAATTAAAAACTACTTTGAACGCAGCCCCTGGAGGGAATCACTCAGAAATAAAACCGAAAATTGTAAACAAAACATTATCTAAAAATGTCAGCTGCATACATTTTCCTCTCTCTTCTCTGTCTCGCTCGCTTTCAACATACACACACACACACACACATATACACACAAAAGGAAAACAAGGTTTGACCAGAGGCCATTAAACAGCCATTAGTTCAGCTGACTCACCTCTTCAAGGAACAGTATGGCCTAAGGTGCAGTGATGCACTGTGGGTCACATTATGGTTCAGTTACTGCAAAATCTCAAAGGTTAATTCAAAGTCAGCACTTTAATTCTTCAATAAATCATCCTTAAGTCCTAATTATTTTTCCTCCTGCATTTAACTGTCAACAGTTAGCACAAGTAGCGCCTCTTCCTGCCCTCGAGCCACCTTGGGACAGTGCGGAGGACTAATGAGTTAACAAGCTCAAGTCTAGGTAAGTCTCTGATTAGCCAAATATGATAAGCTTGTGGATCATAATGAAATTGGCTGCATCTCATTTTCAACAAGAGCCAGCAGCTAAGGAAGTTAAATAAAGTCTTCAGCCCTCTGCCGGCTCCCTTGTGCATTGGAGCGAGTAAAAATGAATTCCCCGTCTGCTCTGCTTGTCAGACACATTTATTAATGGACATGTGTCGATATTTATGGGCTTCGGTTCAAGGATGAAAGGTATATCTTTGGTCATAATTTTCAGTTTTGCAAGGTTTATGAAATCTAGTTGATGGACTGAGATGCTTCTGATTTTTTTTTTTTTTTTTTTTTCCTCCCCCCCAGCCTTCTCACCAGTCCTTTAGCGCCACGCTGTGCCTCAAACGGGCGGTGCAGTTTGCTAGAGATCATGTGGGTGCGTGCAAAGAGCTGCAGTGTGCATGTGTGTAAAGTTAAGTGTGTGTGGCATGTTGCTGATCCCTCTGTTTTTCAGAAGGATAGGGTTAGTTATGGGTTGGGGAATGGATCTAGACAACTTAAGGCCTTTCAAGTGTAGTAATAGAAATATGTGTGTGTGTGTGTGTGTGTGTGTGTGTGTGTGTGTGTGTGAGTGACAGAAAGTAGGAGAATCAGAGGGCTCAGTAAACACCGCCATGCACCAGAAAAGAGGGATCATGCTGTGAGGAGCTTTTTTGTCTCTCTTCCAATTTTCCTGTCAGCCTGGTTGTGTGTGTGTGTGTGTGTCTGTGTGTGTGTGTGTGTGCGTGTGTGTGTGTCCTTCCTTGCAACTGTGTTTACCATCAAACCTCAAGGAAACTATTCATTCCATCTGCATTAGTGTTTGTTTTTTAATCCTGTCTGATATTTCATAAGTAGCTGTTTTCTTTTAAAGACACAGGAAGAAAAGCGGGGGATGCTTTCAGGGTCCACAAAGCAAAAGCAATCCTAATGACCATAGTCCCACTCCAGGCAGATTTTCCCACTGAGCTCTTTACCCTGTAGGAAATTTAAATATGATTTTTTTTTTAAATTAGAAATTGGAACAAGCAAACACAGACATATGGGGAACTCATAATTGTCAGTTTCTGGACATTACAAAGGCAGCACTAATACAGGTTTTTTTTTAAGACTTACAAAAACAATCTTTCTTTGATCATTGATGTGCACATATTCATATTCTGTTGGAAGTTGGTGTTGTATTGCTATAAGCTGGTCAGCAGTTACATCCTGATGACAATAAAGAATCGTTCAGGCGCTCAAGTGACCTGGTTTATCCACCCAAGTGTGCTACATACTGTGTACTGTATGTAAGTATGTATATTGGTTTTTATTATCTTTTTTTCTTTAAATCCAAATCCATTTAAGAGGGAATCAGTGTGTGGGGTGACATCCGCTGGACATCAAATACTCTGTGACCCTCCCTACTTTTTAAAAAAGCTCTCAAAACCCACCCTTTTAAAGCCACTTTCAACAAATGCTCAGCTTTCAGTCCGCTACTTTTAAATGAGACTTTTTTTTTGTCTTTTATTCTATTTCACTGCTTTTGTTTTCTACTTTTAACAGCGTCTTTCCTGCTGTTCCTTTGTTGAGTGTAACTTCTTCTTGCCAATTCATTTAAGAAAAGCAGTAAGAGTGATTATTATTATTATTATTATTATTATTATGAGGGCTGAATGGCGTTACAGAGGTTTTGGTATATCTTGGTGTGGATTTATTCCATCAAGATTCATAGAAATGTCCTTTTCTTTTGCTTATCTGACAGGAAGTCATGTGACAACAGGTCATCAGCTCACCTGCTGTACACTGTGCAGCTCTGTTAGGTGTGGAATTGCTTTTGAACTGATGAAAGCCTGAGATCTGCTTGAAAACCCTTTTGAGAAACATTTTCTTGAGTGTAGGTCACGTGACATTTGCGGCATGTAGCTTCACTTAAATATCGCCACTATGGGAAGTGTGGTCTTTTTGGCTGGTGAACCCTTCAATTGAGGCAACATTACTTCTTAATGTGGCTGTGAGTTAAGAGCCGTCCAACCCAAGAGTCAAGAGGCCCGGGGATGTGAACACATTCAAAACTTCACAAGAACAAGCAGAAATTTGAGCAAAACCTTAAAAAATAAACATGATTTTGTGTAATTGAAAGGTATATTTTTTCCTTTCTTAACATTTCATCATCATCTTGTGACCCCTCAGATTTATCTAGGGACCCCAGGTTGAGAACCACAGCTCCCTGGGCAAGTGAAATGTTCTACTACATTAGATGCGAGGGAAACCTGTCATCTTAAAAATCTGTATTATAGCCTCGTTCGAATCGATACAGCAAAAATGTGAAAAGTGGTGTTTTGGCTCAAATCTTCAGTGCATGTCCTCCATAAATACCATGCGAGCCTCACGCTGTGTCTTTCTTTTCTTCTTCTCTTTTAAATATGCACTGTTGTTACAGTCACCCGCCAAAAATATGATGCTGCCAGTCTCGCTGAAGCTACCATAAATTTCCAGCAATCCATCATTCACGCCGTATTAATCACAGACTAGCTGCCATCCGCGTTCTGAATTAGCTTTGCAAGAACGGAACCCCTCTGAGATAATAACTTTTTTCATCACCGGCGACGTGACGTGACAAATTCAGATGTGGATATAATGGATAAAACAAAGGACAGATGTGTGTGGAATGTGTCTCGACGCTTTAGGATGCGGAATATCATTCGGTGGATGTTGCTTCCGCCTCTTGCGGCTTATTGTGTATCACAAAGCAAATCATATTTTTTATGATTACCTTTGACTTATAGCTTTTGAGCTTGTTATGTCTGTTTGAATGGCAGTTGCAAAGATTTGAATATTTTCTGTTGAGTCCTGGTGTGTGTTGACACTGAGGAGCAAGAAGATATTATTCTTAAATAGTGATTCAATTCTTTCTTTTTTTGAATTTCATTAATAATCTATAACAACCAGACACTTTTTTACATATGTCTACATGTTTTTGTATATTATTACATGCTTAAATTGAATTGGTATTTCCCTAATTTGATGCTGAGGTGAATCTCCATTTTTCTCTGGGAAAATCGTTTCAACTGAATACCATGTGCGATAAAAACACAGCTATTTTCCTTTGAGAGCAACTTCTCATTTGATAAAAAAAAAGGTGCAAATGGCAAAAAGGTCGACTGACACACAGAAGAACTCGTATCAAAGCTGGCATTAAGAGGGAGCATTGAGGAGGGCTGGTTTGTGATCTGTGAGAAACTGTTTTCCATAAAGTTCAAAGTGTAAGTGCTTGAAGATCGAGTCCACTGGGAGCTGTCATCCATTAGAGCGTTTCCTTTCTTCCTGACAGTCACACTGCTTTTTTTTTTTTATATCTGTATTCAGGGTTGTGTAGTATGTTTGAAACCTGATGTGTGCTTCTATCTTCTTAGCAGTGTCTCCCTTGATAAAGGCATGTAGTCTCAGCAGTGCTAACCTGATAGCCTTTTCATGCTACATCAAAATAAAGAGCTTGTCATCTTATGAATGGTGTATCTGCTCCGAGTGTCCAGATAAAGTTTAATTGTGGTTGCAGGCTAAGGTCTATTGGTGTTGAGTAAGACAGACAAGGAAGTACATTTGCCTGCATCAGTGAAATAACGTCCATCCATTGCAATAAGCACTTGGTACAATTAGAGTGAGTGTGTGGTGATATTTGACATGATACTGCCATCCAGTGGTGTATTTCATGAAGTCACCACTTCTATGACGCAACAAAGCAAAACGAGATTATCTTTGTAAGAATTAAAACACACAATGATACATTGTTGGCATTTCTTTAATAAACATTTGCCAAAGGAGGAGGGTGGGGGACAAAATCATTTTAGTACAAAAAAAAAAAAAAAAAAAGAAAAAAAAAAAAGAAAGGACATTGTTTATTTTTTGAACTTGGGTTATGTGTGTTTGTTTTGCTCATGATTTTACAATACCTATTGGCGAAAAGGCATGTGGAATTTAAAGTGAAAACAGCCTTTCTCCATGAAGTCAGATCAGATTCGCTGCATTCATCCAAGTGCTACCCAGTCTCTCTCTCTCTCTCTCTCTCTCTCTCTCTCTGGAACTAACAGTCCTTTTCCTTAAATAGCTCCCTGTGCTGATACCTAAACCATCAACCCAATCAACTGAGCCATCCTTGTTTCAACATAATCATGACCATAAAAAAAAAAGAAAAAAAAAAAAAAAAGAGGAAACTACATTACTGGTCATATTCCTAATTGTGCAGATAAAGCACATCATCCGTTTCCTTTCATAGCTAAAATAGTTTCCGCCTACTTCAGTCAGTAGTGCAAAACATTAATACTACTCTGCCCTGGAGCAAAATTACAGAAAGGCTAAAGGTAGAGGTTTAAAATTTACCCGGCCTGATAAATGTACACTCAAAAAGGTAAAAGTTTAATTTAAAAGACAGCAGAATAGATTACAAAAAAATATGAAAATGGTATGAGCAAGAAAAGCTCCTCCGGTGTTATTCAGCTGTCCTTCTGCAACGTACTCCACATTCCAGATCGAGGAGGAATACAATGCCTTACACAGAATTAAGTTATTACAAATTGAGTGTGCATCTCCAGATCCCTCTGGTCTGGCCTGAGAGGCTCCAGGCTCAAAGTTGAGTCCTCTAGCCTTTTGTCCATTGTTACAAACTGCCTATTTCATATTTCCAGTCTATCAGAAAGGCAGGCCTCGTCCTCTGATTGTTGCTGTTGAGTTCACGTGTGGGACAAAACCGAGGGGTAGTGGTGGAGCCCCGACCTGAGAAGGGGAGCCCCAAGGTTGGCCCGGCGCCGGGATGGGTGGGGGAGGAGGTACGCCATCCTTTCTAGTCATGCTGTGGTTGTACATGTGGATCGCACCGGGGTTGGGTTGTCCCTCCACGTGTAAGGGGCTGTGATTGTACTCGAAGCGGTGGTCCTTGTCCCCGGTGAACACCATGCTGCTGGCTCCGGTGGCTCCTGCGCTTGCGGCGGGGAAGGACTCGGGGTGGGCAGGGGCCAGAACCCCCGCGGCGGAAGAGGAGCCGGCGGCCTGGCTGGGCCCGCTGAATACCTCCCTCAGAGTGTGAGGTGGCAGGCCTCCGCCCAACATGTGACCCATGTAGCTCTCCCCAAACCCTGCGGGAGTGAAGGTCGGAGGGGGCGGATGGCTGTAGTCTCCCCCGTAGCCGGGCCCTTCTGCGGTAGGGAGAGGTGGGTAGTCCGGCTCTGGGGGTCTCCCTCCGTCGCCTCCACCTGCAGATGCGATGGGGGGAGCGTGGCCCGTCTTGGGCTCGGGCGGTGGCTGCCGGTAGTCCAGGTCAGCGTGTGGAGGAGGCTCTGGGGGCTCAGGTGGTCTCTGGTCTGGGGGCAGGATGGACACTCCACCTACCTCTGACACTAAAAGACAAAATAAAATAAATATTGAAGATTCATGTAACATTATAACTGTCTCACTGAATAGATTAAAACAGAAAAAGGTTTACCTGGAGAGACAGGGCTCGGCTCTGGAGGCTGTTTAACCTCTGGAGGAAGAGGAGGGCCCCCGGATGCTCCTGCGGCGGGGTTGGTGCTCTCGGCCCCTTCTCCGCCGCCGTCGCTCGGTTCCTGTCTCTGAGTCTGCTGAGCCTGGAGCAGTTGAGCCAGCAGCATCGTCATGGCTGTCTGAGTGGCGGCCGCAGCCTCTCCTTCGGGGAGACTCGACGGCGCAGACATGGGGGGTGAAGGAGGCTTGGGCATCGGGGGCGTACGGGGCACTCCTGCTGGAGCGGCGGCCTGGGGAGGCTTGGTGGGTGTAGGCTGAGGAGGAGGCGGCTCGGCTGGGTCGGTGGGACCTAGGACTTTGGAGAGCTGCTGTAATGTCTCCTGGTTGACCTTTGTGCTCATGGTCTGCACAAACTGGGCCGTGTTCACTGCACTCTTGGGCTGGCCGAGGAAGTTTAGGAGGACCGCCAGCTGCTCCTGAGTCAACTGGGAGTTTGGACCCTTTGGGTCTGCAAGAAGAAAGAGCAGAGACATATTATAACTTAGTGATTCAGAGTGTATGCCCATCGGGTTAAAAATGTTTTTTAATGCCAATGACGTGAAAGGTCATTTTCCAAAGTGAAATGAAAAAGTGAAACAAGTCAGACTATAAGTACGTCTGACCAGCTGGACTCATTCCTAGAACAAGAACCAACAATGTCAAGATTGGAGGATCCTACAGACACACAACATAATGTAGAGAGGAGCTTTGTTCAGTGTGTATATGCACATGTGTATGATCTTTAGAGAACGCACTGTAGGAAAGATTAACTGAGTATGTGAATGAATAAATTACATTCTGGATCCAAGACATTTTATGACTTCTAAAACTAATATTAGGTATTGAAGTCTAAATAAACTTGCATATCTTCTTTACAATGAGTTTTCAGTTTATTAGTTAAACCAGTTATACTTGTGTTATTGGAGTGCACTGCATTACTCATATCTAATTTTAATTGCGTAACATGCAGGTTAGTGCAAGTTCAAAATGCTTTACAGGTGACTGATATGTCACAATATGACAGTGCAGATATAAATAGTGGTCAGACTTACCCAGCAGCGCAGAGGCAGCTGCGTTCTGGGCTTTGACACCTCCAGGAGCAGGGAAGCCCTGGGGAGTGTTACTACGGCTGTCGTCAAGGCCCAGTTCTTTACGGGGCGCCTTAGGAGCTGCCAGTTCCTCTGGCATCTGCTTCTGCCGCCGGCGTTTCTTACTCCACAACTCATGACAGTCTTGCCACAGTGGAAGACTGGAGAAATGGAAATGGTTTAATTTCGTGAGAAGTGTTATGGATTTAGTAAACTTGATTAAGGAAAGAAAAAAAAACAACACATACTCTGGTGGAGGCATTTTGTCCGGGTCCACGTCCTTGAGGAACTCGCTGCCTAACGCCTGTTCAGCCGTACAGCGTTTGCTGGGGTCCAGGTTTAGCATGTGGTCAAACAGGTCCAAGGCAGACGGAGGGATGCTGAACAACAACAACAACAACAAACAGATTCTCAGTAAAAATGAAATTGCTGGAAGATAAAAATAAATGATACATGATATACATTAACTTACAAAGCGAACTCCTCTCGTAGTCGTCTCCTGTACTGTTTCTTTGGTTTCATGGTGTTAAAGAAGGGAAGCTTTATTACATCTGGCCAGACAGCGGGGCATGGACTTCCACATATCCGGCTAAAAAGACAGAGAGACATTTATTCAAGCAGAGCGCAGCAATGTGTGGACACAGCTTCTGACAGCTAAATAAGTAAATAACAGACAAAGTAAGATATCAAAATGACAATGTTTCATACACTTTAAAAAAAGAGGAAAAGTTTTGGATTTCTGATCATGAACTGTTTCGACAGTTTCTACCTCAGTCAGTGACTCACATTTCCCAAAATTACTTAATATATAATAATAACTGTTCCAACTGGCTAAGTGAATAAATAAAAAAGGGAAAAAAGTAGATCAGAATCAGTTTTATTGTTATAGGTTTGCACATACAAGAAACTTGCCTTGTTGTTGTGGTAGGAGTCAACAATATAGGCAAAATTAATTTCCCCTAAATAATATAAAAAGAAAGAAATTACAATAAAAATATGTAAAATATGTGAGTAAGTGAGAAGAGAAAGCCTTTCATAAAAGCCTGCATACCTTACAGCTCGCTCTACAAAGTTTTAGAGTTTCCCGCAGCAGAGAAAGCTGCTTTCACTGAATTAATGACTCTTTTCACCTTTTCTTCTAACAAGGTCAGTGATGTGAAGTAAGGCCTGTTAATCAAAACACATTTGCGGCTGTGCTCCATTATGGTCAAATGAGACCATCAGTGAGTAAATTAGCAGAGCTTTTTTTCTTCACTTCTTTTCAACGGCTTCAGATGGCTGAAATCTCCTCTCAGTCTGCGTCTCTGGTTCAAGTGGGTTCACCACTACGAAGGAAGCAGTCTATGGGGCTGAAAAGTAAATCTAAAAATTGAAAAGCGAGGGTTTTCTACCTCATTTAGTGTAAACATACCTGATAAGCTCCAACTGCGCAAGCTCCTGATTAGCCTGAAAGATTGGTTTCTTTGTGAAGAGTTCTCCAAGTATGCATCTGTAGTAGACAAAAAAAGCAACACATAATTCATGATTATAACAACAAGACAGTGCCACTGACTTGGTAAACAATTAAGTAACATAAATACACTTATTTAACACGAGTCCTGCTCTTACCCGCAGCTCCACACATCGATAGCCGGCGTGTACCTCTCCTCTCCCAGGAGCAGCTCCGGGGGACGGTACCATAGTGTAATCACTTTATTGGTGTATGGTCGACTGGAAAAGAGAACACATACAATTAGTAGTTTGTTACCATCATAATCATAAAAGACGATGCAAATACTTGTAAATATTAATCTCTAATAAGAAAAGACAGCTTAGTATTGAAGTATAATGAGTATTTAATGGGATTTATATGTATCGGAGGCTCACCTCTCTTCAGAGTTATACAGCCGAGCGAGACCAAAGTCTGCAAGTTTTATTTGACCTCTGATTAAAAGAAGAAGAAGAAAAAAAAACAGATTAAATCTAGTCGGGAGAACATGCTTGACAATGTAATAAAAATGTAACAAGAGTGTTCATTCTGTGCCAGTGTAAAAACCCTGAGGACTCACTTGTTGTTGAGCAGAATATTGGAGCACTTGATGTCTCTGTGCAGAAAGTTCTTCTTGTGGCAGTAATCGAGGCCCTCCAGCAACTGCCGCATGAAAGACTTGATGTGGCTCTCGTTGAAGTGGACCAGGCCAGACTCGAGCAAACCCATCAGGTCGTGGTCCATGTACTCAAATACAAGATAGAAAGCACCTGGAATGGAAGAAAAAGATTTAAATCATTAAAAAAAAGAATTGAACAAATGTTTTTTTTCCCAGTATTGTATGAGAGCCATTATGAGTCTTACTTGTGAGGGTAAAAACACATTGTATACCTTTATCGTTCTTGAAGTCGAGAGCATCCTCCTTATCTGTGACGATTTCCTTCATGTTTATGATGCTCTTGTGGTTGAGCTGTCGCAAAATTTTTATCTCTCTGATGGCTGTGATTGGGAAGCCCTCCTTTTCATTGTCCAAACGAACCTTCTTCAAAGCCACCATTTCAGCTACGGGACAAAAAAAAACTGCATCTCAAGACTCGATCATGAGACGGTCTCATCCTCACAGATTCTCAGCAACGACAATGCTCTAACTTTAAATACGGAGGGTTATCATCAATCTTTATTTTACATTGAAAGAACATTGGAGGAGCGATCCTTGTTTATTTGAGGAGTTCCCAAAAAAAAAAAAAGTACACCTCTAAAATACTCACCTGTGTCTTTGTCTTTAGCTTTGTACACCTGACCGTAGGTGCCTTCCCCTGTGATTCCAATAATCTCAAATTTGTCCACGCAGCGTTTCCCCCAGTCTATCTCGGTTTCCTTAATCTCACCGTATCTTGGGCCGCAAATTCTGGGATTTACAAGAAATGACAATGTGAATACACGACAAAGAGTGGCGGAGGAAATACTTACATGTAACATTTAATACAATGTAACATACTTGGGCCTTTTGCGCAGTGTTTGGGACTTTTTGTCCTCAGGTGGGCTGTGCGGGGAAGACGTGCCACCAGGAAGTTCGGGGGGGAGGGGCAAGTCAGACAGAAGTTGACGGGCCTTCCGGTCTGACTTTTTCTTTCCTGAGAGCAAGCTGTCTTTCAAGCTGATAGAAGAAAAATGCAGGAGAGACAGAAACAGAGAGAGAGAGTAAGTCATGACAATCAAGTATTTTTAACATTTTTAAGTCAAATGATTCAACACACACACACACACACATACCTTTCTCCTTTATCCATGTGCTCAAGAACTGTTTGGGGCAACGGGAGGGATGACATACTAGAGAGGAGTGGACCAGTGGCTCGTTCCTTGTCTTTGCCCTGTCCAGATGCTGGTGCTTTCCTCTTATCCCGATGTACAGAGTCGTCTTTCCCCTTTCCGTCTCTGTCCCTGCTGGTCTGGTGCTCGCTGGTCCTCTTAGACGACCTGTCAGAGGGGGATTGAGGCTGGCTGGATGTGGGAGTCCTGGGACCTTTTTCTGGCGGTGGTGGAGAGGGAGGGCGGCCCTTTCTGGGTGCGTGATTGGACTTGGGGCTGGGTTGGTGTGCAGACGAGGAACCCTTTGTTGGTGTAGATGTGTTGCTGGAGTTCTTGGCCTTGGCGGCCGCTTCTGCGGCTTTAGCCTTTTTCTGCTTACTGAGCTCAGCGGCGAGGCTGGTTTTGAAGGTGAGTGTGCTCGGGGAAAGACTGGAGGGGCGACTGCGGGAGCGAGAGTGGCGGTGACGGCTACGGGAACGTGAATGCCTCGAGGATGAATATGGACTTCTGCTACGTGACCTAGCAGATCGCCTGGAAGACAAAAAAAAAAAACAAACAAGATGACTCTTTTAGGATTTTGTCTTTACACAAACTTCACATGACTGTTTGAGTCAGCTGGATTAGACAAAAATCTAGCGGATATCCCAGTTTGAAGAGTGTTTTTATGTATGGCACATATTTATAAACACATCAATCAAGTTATTACACCCACCCTTAAACTTGCACAACAGATTTTTTTCCATAAACAGACTTTTGGAAAAGAATAGATAAGCAAACAATCATGAAAAAAACCCTCCTCAAAGCCACATTAAATATAAATTCTGTAACTTCTCTGGGTTTCACCAGTGTAAGCATTACATTCATCAACTTCATTAAGAGGCACATTTCCTTCATAACGCTGAAGCATTAGCTGTCAAATCTGAAGCAGTGTTGCTTATTAAAACAAATCAAATCAACACACTCAACAAATAAAACACACGTCATTTTATAAGACCTCACCTGACATCTGGACTTGGGCTCAGGGACTTTCTGTATGGACTTCGTGATCTCCGGCGGTTTCCGTAGGGACTTGAAGCAAACTCTCCTTGCTCATAAGGGCTGTGACGGCCATAACTCGGGGACCTGCGCCAGTTCGCTGGGCTCGCAGGGGACCTCTTCCTTTTGTTGCTGGAGTATGAACTAGGTGACTTTGGCATACTATATGCCCCATACACATCTACATCCCGGCTGTAATACGTGGAACTGGGAGAGAGTCTTTTGCTCCCATAAGTTGGACTTCTTTTAGATATCAGCTGGTTATAACCGCCAGGTGACTGGTAGCTGTATGAGTATGATGTCCCATAGGGACTTTCTGCTTTGAAACCAGGACTTCTCCTGTATGGCCTGAGGTCTTCACGGTCATCTCTGTAAGATTGTGGAGCATCTCTGTATGCAGATGGGGGCTCTTTATCAGATCTTGTTTTACTTCTGTGCCTTTTTGAATCCCTTTTATCTGCAGATTGAGAGGACTGACTTGTAGATGTCCTTTTACCATTCCTGTCATTGCTTCTCGTAGTGTCTCTGTGGTTTTTAGAGCCACTCAGGCTACCTCCACTCCTAGCTTTTGAGGAGTCTCTCTCCCGACTCTGGCGGTCCTTTTTCTTGCTCAGTTCCTTGTCTTGCTTGCTCCTCTCAGATGGTCCTCTAGTTTGCTCGTCCTTGGTGAGGCACACTGCCTCCCGGTCTCTTGGGTGACTTCTGTCTGGGGATGCTGGTCCATTATAGTCACCAAAGTCAACATCGCTGAGCCGGTCCACTGAAAGCCGGTCAGCATGGGGGTCAAGTTTAGGAGAGGGGCTCCCAGAAAACCGCTCTGACTGGGAGCTCACGTCATCATACTCTACCAATGTCCGGAGTTCAACCTCTTTTTCAAAAGTGCCTTTTCGGTCATTGCCAGGGTCTTCTGTTGTACCGACATGCCACAAGTCTCTCCCCTTGGCCTGTCTGCGTTTCTTTCTCCTTGAAGCCGATGAGCGCCTCTTCTCACGGTGTCTCTCCCGCTGGGTAGCACCGCTCCCCGGTTTACTGCGCCTGTCCTGCCTGTTAGCATTTCTCTGCGCGGAGGGGCTACGTCCCCGACCCTCGCGAAGCACCTCTGAATTAGGCATTTATCTACAAGATTAACGCTATAGCCAACACGGTTTTTGAGAATAACCTTTTATATATTATGTTACTTTACTTAAACTGTGGAACAAAACATTGGGTAAGCGGTGTAACAGGCTAGTTAGCTGACGTTAAACCAAGATTCACATTTAGACAGCCAGCCAGCTAGCCAGCTAAATCACAAGCTTAACGTTAGCATCACGAAGCTAGCTCGGCTGAGAAACCCGATAAAGCGGAGTTACCTCAGACGGTAATTCATGACACTCGATGCCGGCAGATTCAGTCACAAAACAGCCACAATATGGTGTTTAGTTAGAGAAGCCAGTCGATACTCAACCATTGTAGTTACTCCAGGACGGACACCTCCGGCTAATGCTAGTCAGTTTAGCCAGCTAGCCTCCACTAGCTGCGTCCTGCTAAGACAGTCGTATTCCACTTCATGGTCCAAGCACAGGCCTCCACGTTTAAAATCCAGTTCTTCTGAAATGTTGCGGCTTCGTACAAACATGTATATCCATTAACCGGATAGTGTTAAAGTGAAACTAAAAAAACTCACAAACTTCTCGCCTCCCATCACTCTCCAGTGTGCAACAAGGAAGTGGATAGCACGCGAGTTGGCTGGCTAGCTTTCTTTTCTCCTTGCGTGGAGTTCAAGGCAACTCAGTGAAGATGCAATAAAACAACTGCCATTCAAAGGCTGCTTTCACGTATCCTGCCGGGGTCGTTGCTCCCGTTCGCAACCGCGATGTCAAAAACAGAAGCAGCAGGCGTCTTTCCGGGTAAAATGTGCTCAACAATTCCTTGAATTTATTTCAAAAATCATGTAACTTTGTTCGCAGTGTGGCTAATTGTGCAGCTCGCCAGGGCCCAGACAGCTTTCAAACTACAGGCCTGGTGCGTCGGTGTGAACCAATGATACCCGTATGCGTAATCCAGATCAGAGGTTACGTCACCAGCGAGGGAAACCCTTACCTCCACAATACAGTTTAACACTGATATCAACCACAGAATGTATGATAACCTCTAAAACATTTCCTTAAAATATTTAAAGTCCCCCTGCCCACTCAAAAACATGTTTTTTTTCTTCTGGTTCCTTCAGTTGGTTGTTTGAGCTTCACCGTGCAGAGTCATGTATGTGTCCCTCAAAGCTGTTTTCACTTACATCTGCAGAAAGTGGAAAGTTTCTCTGTGCTATTTGAAAATCTGATTTTAAGGGATGGGCCTACAAGCATGATTTATGATATCACAAATAGCTTTGAGACTAATTCTGGTCCAATATTTAGTTTACACAAGTGTGATGTGGGAACTGGAAGCCTCCAGTGCATAAACACTGAGAATAAACTTAACAGTGAAGTAGGAGACATGTCTGGAAAAAATCTTTAATAATGATATTAATGTGTCTTGTTCTTTTTGCACATCCTGAAATGGAGCCTTGTTTATTTTTGGTGTTGTGACTCAATCAATGAATAGTTTTATTTTTATTTCTGCTCATTTGCATGACCCATCCCTCATGGATTTATTCAGACACATTAACTAACAACAAAACAACTATTATGTCACGTTAACCCACCATTATCTAACAGCACAATACATCAACATCATCTAAACATAAACCGCCCACTAATGACGCTGCCAGGAAACATCCCACACTTCAAACACAGCTCAAAACACAATATACAAAATCTACATATGCATCCATTAGTGACAAACACTGTATATTTGATCCATTTCATATGCCAGTAGTCTGCAATCCATATAGAATTGAGCATGAGGATTTTATTTATCATGTTGTTTTTCTCCTCCCAACCCAATCTTTAGAAATACATTCAGAAAACACATAAAAACATGATCAAAAGGGTATAAAGTCCATTCTTAATTCCTATCAAATCTAAATCTGGAACTCGTTTAAAACAATATTTGTCATAAATCACGGCATAAAGGACAGTATAGAATGAAATACATTTTGTTTTTGTCATCTTCAGTCACACTTTTGTATCTTCCTGTTTCAAATGTGGTAATAGCCCACATCTTATCTGAGCACAGAATGATCTCTCACTTTTAGACAAATCATACTTATATGTATATGTTTTACATTTGTGAAAAATCACATCATGTTACTATACTAATAAACTATGGCAGAAAGGTTTCTAAGTTTATTAATGTTACATTTATGGCTGGTTTTGCTTTACTGTATAAAGATTTACTGTTTGTGTTTTTAAGTTACAACAGGAAGAACTGGAAACAAGCTTACATCATCAATCTCATAGTTATCTTAATTAAGTTTCATATTCATAAGTCTTCTCAGTGTTTCATGATATATGAGCTGTACTTACACCATTAAATCTTGCACTAATAAGAAGGCTGTAAAAAACTGTTGTTTTTATTGGCTTTATTTATTTCTCATGTTGTCTGTGTCAATAGGTGTCAATTTGGCAAATTGTTTTCTATCGAAGCAGAAAAATACATCATAAAATATGTTAATAATGTTGTGAAACTGACAGAAAAAGAACTTTTAAAAACCATATTGTCAGCTATTAGTGGTGTAAGTTATGAGTATTTCCATTTTGTTACTTATTTTGTTACACTTCTACTCCACTACATTTAAAAAGGGAAATACTCTGTTTTTACTTAATCACATTTGATTAACAGCTAAAGTGACAAGTTACTTTTCATGGCATGATTTTACATATGTAATGTCAGTTTTATAACATATGATGCATAGATTGAACTACCCAACAGTATGAAGCAGTTCAGAAGCTTCAACTTGAATGACTACAACACTAAAGTACTGCTTACATGTTGATGCATTAATAATAATGATCCAATAATAAAACAGACATTTTTTTAAGTGTGATATTGCTATTTTTCTGAATACCTTTCCATAACTCTCAATTATATTTTAATGTTATTGTAATAAAAATATGCTTTCCATATTCAGCACTGAGCCATGTATTAAAACATCTAGATATGAACACTCAACAAGTTTTATAGTTTTACAAAAACATATGCAAGCATCAATATATGCGTGTCAGTACCATAGGGAATCAATAATTCCCCCTCTGATCCATAACGTGCCATGACATGTGCATAGTCAAGCATATGATCCTATATGTTGCACATAGTATTAGTGTGATTGTGTATAGGCTGTGCCCAACTGTCTGTGTTTGCACACATGTTGCAGTGCAACAAAAACAATTTAGTAATGTAGCCTCTTAACTCGGGGGAAATAATCCCTTGATTTGAGTGAAATACTGTAAAATTCTTTAAATTCACTGATTCTGAAAAACAGAAGTCACATTGCAGAGGAAGTTATGCAGCTGACATTTCAGTGACGCAGTTTCATGTTTCTGTGACGTACACAACCACAATCAGTTAAAAATTACACGATGACTCAAAGTTAAGT
Organism: Euthynnus affinis; assembly: GCA_029490765.1. NCBI lineage: Eukaryota > Metazoa > Chordata > Actinopteri > Scombriformes > Scombridae > Euthynnus > Euthynnus affinis. Next base: position 18,517,930 of record CM055859.1, on the reverse strand, counting down.
GTTTTGATGTAGTGATAATACAGCTCCCTCCTTCAGGGTCAAAGGTCAGGGTCCTGAGGTGGTTCAAAATTCAGTGTACTCATGGAAATTTAAGCAGCAAAATGTGTACACACTCCCAGAAGACACACCCAAGACCGGTCTGCCTGCTCAGTGCAACAATAATTCAAGTCAAGACACAAACCTTAACACAAAGATATGAATACATTTGAAAATGTTATTAGTAATATCCACTTTATTTGCCATTTCCAAATAACTCACAAAAAATGAATTGAAATGTAAGCTTCACCTCTTGCATTCACAAACAGATAGGCTACATTAGTGGTTATGTTTAAAATAAGTAAACATGAAGGAAACATTTAATTGATGGCATACATCCAACCATCCAACCAAAGACATACAGTATATATCCTTTTTTTTTTTTTTTTTTTTTTTTTTAAATTCCAAGGGTATTTTTATAAAAGGCAAAACAACTTCTCTGAATACCCGGTAGGACAGCTTGCTTGTAGCTTTCACACAAACTTTCACTATTTTAGTATCACCCTTTAAACCCAGCTGAAAATATTCGGGCCATCAAGTCTATTAGCTATACATGAAGACAATGGGATAAAATTAGATCGATTATGGATGTTTACTTCTGAAACAAGAATGCAACTGTGTAAAGCCAATGTTAGAGTAAGCAAGCACTATGGTGGTCACTTTAAGTATAGTAGCTTCAACAATCCTCAACAATGAAGACACACAGCACTTAATGTAATGGCCGTAAGCTGAGGAAGGTATGCCATACTTTTTTATTTTTTTCTTTCCCTCACTATACATCATGTTCTGTAACTCTTAGGGTTTGTCTCAATCATGGTATGGTGTACTAGAGGTTAGCCCTTAAAAAAACATTAATTCAAACTACTTTCCAAACATTCTCATTTCCTAATGTTTTGGGTTCGAGCTTACCTCACACACACACACCCACCCCCCCACCCCCTCACTATCTTTAAAACTCTCGCTCTACAGTGTGCTTTTCAATAAATAAGAACTACCACAAAACATTCTTTTGCATTACTGTCTTATTGTCGCGCAGGACAGCACGGTTGACAAAGTGACAAAGCCTGTAATCAAAGCCAGGGATTCTTTAGTGTTCTTGTATTAATTCGGGGAAAATCAGTATTTTCATAATATTTGAATGATGAGTGTCTTTTTTTTTTTATGCTGTGGTCACATCTACAAACAAGAAGTGCAACACAATACCGAACCACAGTCAAGCACTGATGTTTTGAATTATTTCCAAGTTTCATTTACTCTTCCTCTTTGCAGTAACAGAAGTTATTTTTGCATAGACTCCAGTATTGGGCTTCGTATTCGTTGTGGAAATTCTTTAAATGTAAATGGTGAGCTGTTGCCGTCGGCAACGCACGCGACATTTACTCGTATGTTAGTAACTTAAAAAACTGAAATCAGAGATGGTTGTTAGACTTTAAAAAAAAAACATTTAAAAAAATGTAACGGTGGAAAAAAAGTGGCTCAGTCATAAGTAAACTAAAAAGACAAAAAAGAAAAAGGGAGGGGCCGATTTCACAGTGTGTTTTGGTCTATGCAATTTAACTGTTAATCATGTGCTCAATTCTCATTTTGCCAATTTTTTTACACTGCTTCAATCTTCACTTGCCTGTCAAATTATTCAGCTACATGAGCGAGACGAAGTAAACGTATCAGGTGTTTCATTCGGATGTTAGTACAGTGTTATAACTCAGGGTGGTTTTTGCACCAACTGTAACAAAAAAAAAGGTAAACAACGCAGACTGTAGAAACTCTGCACATCATTAGCAGCCTAAGATTACAGGCAAACAGGATGGAGAGAGGGGATTTATTCACATTCGCAGTGGACAGGTAGGCAACAGTGTGCACTGTACATGAATTACTAAAGCCCTCATAACCTTGCGTTTCATTCCCAGGCTATTCAGAATTCAATCTGTTTTACTTCCCCTGATGCTCGTCCAACCTTTACCTCCATCATAGATAGTGTTTACACAAACACAGCCCAGGGTTGCATCAGCTAACAAGATGCGAGTTGTGATTCGTTTCAATTAATAAGTGGGCACTTGTTTGCACTAGCTAGGGTTTTTCTTTGGTGACTGAGAACAACTTTTTCCAGGCAGGTACCACCTTACATCTGTCATCCTGCATTCCTTTCTCTTTATTTTATGCCTTAAAATTCATCTACCCATTAATGTATTCCTGTTTTAGCCCAATTAAGAAATACATACAAGCCAAAAAAAAAAAAGGGGGGTAAACGACTGGTGATTAAAAGTCTGAGCCAGTAAAGTAAAATTGGCAAACGAAATCTTTACATGACTGGAAGCAATTTATCGAGATGTGTTAAACACAGCATGTAAAGGATGTAGTGTTATAGAATCACCTTTTATCAGAGCACCAGGGATTCCTTTATCTCGCAAAGAAGAAAAAAAAAAAGAAAAAGGCAATGAAAAGTCATTAGCCAAGTGAGGTAAAACTTCTGAAATGTTATAATCGAAAAAAGTTCAAGTGTTGTAATATCCCTCACATATTTAAGGGTAATGATCGATGTTTTTTTTTTTTGTGCATTTAAGAACGACTCAACAAAGTGACTTGAAGGGGGAAAAGAAAGTTGGGAAAAGATTAGTGCGCTTATCTTACACTGGTTGATATGATAGAGGAAAAAAAAAAAAAAAAAAGAGAGAGAGAAGAAAGAAAAAACTTCACAGATAAAAATATGTTCAAAACAATTACCACGTAGTAAAACAACAAATAGGAATGGCATCAAATTTAGGCTCTGGCTAAGATAACACAACAGTCTTTCAATTAAAATGTTTCATTGATTCACCAGTGCAATGTAGATATTTTTTTTTTCCTTTTTTTCTCCAGTGGCACTTGATGAATTGTGGGTCGACACACTGCCGAGTGTGTTAACTTACATTTCCTACCCAAGACGGTGGACTGAATCACATGATTTGGGGCTTTCCAATATTGAACTCCAGTTTATATCTTCCCCATTTAAACCTTGGCTATGACACTTTCATTTCATCTCATCTTTTGAACTTGAACTGCACAGTTGTCTGAATAATATTATACACATCAAACTTTACAATGAAAAGGTTTTGGAACATTTCAGAGCCTTAGCTTCCTGTCGAGCTTAAGGCCTAAATTAAAACACCGTCCATTTATTACACTCTGTAACGTGGTCAGAGTAAGAGAGAGAGTACATAAATTATTTGGAGTGTCAGCACATAAAAAGTTAGAGCTATAAATGGTGTATGGAGTGCCACCTTACTACTCCCTGACACACGCTTTAGACGTCCTGTTGACCAGGAACAGAAAGTCATGGTCAGGTATGGGCACAAAATAAATGCAAAAGTCTGAGAAATGTATATGTACATAAGCAGCTATCCTGCTCTCTTTTACCACTATAAAATACAACATCTCTCTCTAATTCTCTTGGCCAAACTTTTACTTTTCTTCTTGCCGTTCTTCTCTTTGCTGTCCTCCATTTTCCTCGCCCGGATCTCTCTCATCAGGTCAAAGAACACCTGTTAAAAAATATTAAAAAAAAAAAAAAAAAGAAAGAAAAGGCTCACATTTCTCTGCTCACTATCGAAAGTTTACTCAAAGTTAACAAGGTCAGTTCTTATCTTAAACCATCAGACTAACCTTGTCAACATTGGCACGGGTTTTGGCAGAAGTCTCCACATAGCAAACGCCCCACTGTTCGGCACGTGCCTTCGCCTCGTCTGCGCTGACCTGCCGTCGGTCGTCCAAGTCTGATTTGTTACCAACCAAGAGGAAGGGCACGTTCTCATCCTCCTTCACTCGCAGAATCTGCTCTCTGTAAGAAAAAAAAAAAAAAAAAACAGGAAATGTCACTCAGCCATGAATTATGTAAATAAACAGGCTACTGCCGGCTTAAAGGTGCAATGTGTAGGATTTCATGGCATCTGGCGAGGAGGTTGCGGATCGCAACCAACCGAATACCCCTCGACCTCTCCTTCCAAGCATGTAGGAGAACCTATGGCGGCTGCAAAAAATGCAAAAGGCCCTCTGTAGAGCCAGTGTTTGTCCATTCAGGGCTACTGTAGCAGTGGCAGCATGGTGGGCCCCGCTCCCTATGTTTATATAAAGAGTTCATTCTAAGGTAATGAGGACAACAATTCTTATTTTAAAAAGGTGATTATACACCAGTTTAAAACATAATGATGATTATATTCCAGTTCTGCAAGATACCACTAAATTCGTCACACTGCACCTTAAAGTAAACAGGTTTTGTCTTTCCTGTGAACCAAGCCCAACAGCTAAAACAAACACTTAGGTGTGTTCCTAAAAAAAACAACAACAACAAAAAGAGAGCATTGTTGAAGCTCTATAACAGAGGAGGGACAGCTAATGATGACAGTAATTAAGTTGTAACGGATGTGGAAATGTTGAGGCTCCACCTGAAGTCTACTGTTGCTGCGAACGACTCCAGTTCCGTGATGGAAAATACACAGAGGAAACCCTCGCCACTGCGAAAGTAGTTATCCCGGATGGCCGCGTAGTCTTCTTGTCCAGCTGTGTCAAGGATGTCGATCTGTACCTCCTCTCCGTCCAGCACTACTTTCTTCCTGTAGCTGTCTGCTTTGGTAGGCTCGTAGTCTTCAACAAACTATGAGGAAGAGGGGGCGGGGGGGGGACAATAAAAAACAAAACAGACCAAACATCACAATAAAGTGAATGTGAACTTTGGTCAACTTTGTAATCTACTAGACTAACATGAGACAGCTGTGATGCAAATTGACAGAATTGCAAACACACACACACACACACTCACCTCATCATACATGAACTGGAGCGTAAGGGCAGATTTCCCCACTCCTCCGCTGCCCACCATAATCACTTTGTGAAGGGCTAGAGAGTTCTGCCCTTTTGGCTTAGCAGCTGCCATGGCTCTGTGTACCAAGAGATTCAAGTGTGAAGGGGAGAAAGTTGAAGGTGGAGGGAAGGATTGTGAAATGAAGACCGTGAAAAATCAGACTGACGATTCCAGCTGCAACCAGGAGTTGACTGAAAATTCCTGTGGAGATAAGAAGGAAAAAAAAAAGAGGGGGAGAAGAATGTTTCATCATCATCATTTCTGATAAAATTATAAGTCTGCGGTGAGATTACATTGCCATGTCTGCGTTTCATTGCAATAAATTCCAACACTATGAAGAATATAACTATGAGAAACTTCCACAAATAGAGTGCAGTGGATGATTGTCTGTATCTGGATGAGACAACCATGAATAAAGTGTGATAATAACCACAGCCTGCTTTTTTTTTTTTTAATAGCTTTTTATATTATCGCTCCTCCCTACAGCTGTGTGTACGGGTCAGTAGAAAGATTTCACATCAGTTAATGTAACAATATTGCACACAATCCGCTAAGCCGGGATGAACCTGTGAAAAACCATTTAGCAAAGTAATATAACCTTTTTTAACTTCTAGGTAACGCCTAGCAGTATTTCCCCAATGTTTGACAGGAGCGGATCAAATCTGACACAAGCTGAAGCTATTTAACGGTCAGTTTCCCCACACTGGACCTTTCCGAGAAGACCATGGAAATAAGATGATGTCCAGAAGTGTGCACCAATGCCCTTTCCAGGCTCACACAGACCTCTGGGGATGAGGGATAAAGGTGGGAATGCAGCCAGTAGGTCATTATACAAATTAACAAAATGGGGATCTATGCACTGAAAGTCAATATTACAATTTAGCACTGAAGGTGCTTTTTCATTTACCTTAACCATTTAAACCCCAACAGTAATATATATCTCTCTCCAAACAAAACAAAAATGTATCATGTTAATCCATATCTAACATTTATAATAATGGCAGGTGAGTAATGAAACCTTGCGTGATGAACCTGATCAACTGATTTAACAATTTATAAACAAAAGTTGCATGATCGAGATACTTGATTAGCCTCAAGATGAGGAATGAGAAATACAATGTCAACAACACGTGTTAAGGTTGCGATCATGACCATACAATTCAGTGTGAGGTCATTAGACCCACTACACTAATATAATAATAAATCAGCGGATCATGACATTGGCAACTAACCTAAATGGCGATAACACAGCACAGCAGGATGGTCTAGATATTAGCTGAGCAAATGAACATTTTACCTAATTAATTATAGCAACAACAGACCATCGAAATAATAAATACCGTTGAGCAATACTCCTAATAATCATGTTAACTTATTAGCAAGTTAGCCGCTGACATGTCAACCTGCAGGTGAACTGGCTGGCTGTTTTGGGGCGATGTGGCTAACAAGCCAACTAATATATATATCTAGCTGGTTAGCATCACCTAACCTCTAAATAAACACCAAGACAGCAGCTCAGATAACACATTAAAATCGGATACACACAGCAACAGATGTTACCTTCGACCCTTTCAAACTCGGCTAGGCAGCTAAGGGTGGCCACACACACAGGCAAAAGGGCTAGCAGACGATAACGAGCAGCTAATCACAACTAAATGATGCGACGTACAAAGAGAGCTAACATGAACAGCAGCAACCGTTTCAACAGACCTAAATGTGTGGCTAACATCACCTACCGGTAAATTAGATGGTATTCGGCTCGGTGCAGCGTTTCACGAAGGCTGAATTGTGGTGGCAAAATGAGAAAAGACTCAGCTAGCTGCTCGTTAGCTCATGGCTAGCGCCCTAGCTTGGCTGGGTAGCTGTTAGCAGCAGACTGACTGCGCGTCCTGTGGGCTCAGCTCCGTCTGACAACGCCCGCCCGCCTGGGACAACAAGACATTTCCATTCACTTTTTTAAATGACAGTTTCTTATTTATAACATTTATGCCAACACTTATGAATAATAACATTATTTTCAGACTTATTCTTTGTTATTTGCTTAGTGGTTGAAACATGCATTAAGGGGCTAAAAGTGGGTTGAACGTGACCCATAATTGATTAATTGGCTAATCCGCATAAATGTTTGCACGCTTGGGCAGAAGGAGGCGTATGTCAAGTCAGCAAGGGTGAAATAGACTTTTCAGAAGGCAGGTAATTAAGTTTTTGTACAAAATGAACAGATATTTTTTAAAATTAAATCCAAACACATTTATTTATTTTTTTTTTTAACTCAAAACATGTTTGTCTGCTGTGAAGATGTGCTTTAAAATTGCCTGAGATTAAAGAAAAGACTACTACAAATTGAAGGGTGTGGATGCTGATTCATATTTTGTTTTTTTTTATTTTTGTGTGTGCCATTAGTGATGAAGTCCATAATCTCTGACCTGCATTTGAAATATGCAGAAAAGACTTGGAACGAAACCTTCCAGCTTGTAAGAAGATGCATGGTAAGACTAATTGCAGTAAACACTGCCATATCTGATCCTCTGCTCTCATGCTGACATCTCACATTCGCATCAGCTTTAATGTCCCTTTTTAAAATATCACAATGCCAATATGAGATCACACAAAAGTCATCTTTTTCTTCTTATTTTCTTTATGTCAGTAAAAGATGTGACAAATGCATGAATAACAGTTATTGGGCCGGTCACTGGGTGGTTTCTCTAATATGATGATGTGCTAATCAGGAACTGGTGTGGTGATGCACTGAGAATGAGATCATCTATGCTAGAACATTCAAGTCTTTGTTGTTTGATCAGCAGTCTGTGCATTGAGAGTTATCAAATCTTTATTTGGATTCAGTTCAGTTTTTTTTTTTCTTCTCATTTTTAATTTTGCAGCTTAAAAACTGGAATTTGTTCCCATGTTTAACGCTATCCTGTTCGGAAAGGTATTTACTGTCAAACAAAAAAGGTTGGAATGAAGTATGTAATGTACGTTTAGCACTGATATATTGAAGCTCTAGGGAGGGTGAGTTAGTTTTCTATTATATTTGTTTTGGGTGGAGCACCAGGACAGATAATACTCTGGATTAATGTAAAGCTGAGTTTGGCAGTGGTCAGTCTCTAAAGTGTGTTAAAGAAACTTGGATTACTTGGTGGTCTGAAGTGATGTGTGGTCCAAAGGGATAACGCAGCTATCTGCCAGCAGTAATGTTCAAGAGGACTTTTTATAGGACTATAAGTAATGAGGGTAGAGCTCTAGGAGTACTTGCAATGCACAATGCATTTTTACACGCCCGGGTGCATTAAGCTCACTGCCTCCCTACATATATATATATATATATATATATATATATATATATATATATATATATATATATATATATATATATATATATATATATATATATATATATATATATATATATATATATATATATATATATATACCCATACCCATCCCAAAGTGCAAAGCATCCAAATGTCAACATTTCCCTACGCCACTGTGTCACACAGTTTGTGTGGCACAGTGGGATGGGCTTGGAAGACCAAAGACTGTTTACACAAGGATGACATTGTCACACAACTGCTCCATTGTTGCTGTTGCTGTTGCTGCTTTTCTCGTAATAGGACAAATCCAGAGATGAATCCAAACCCTGTGAGCTGCTGGGTAGATCCCTGGAAAGGCTCCAGGAAGTATTTAATGGTAAAAAAAAAAAAAAACAATGTACTGATGATTCTGTATGTGTTTTGGTCTTCATGTAGTTCATTATAGAGAATTGACTTGTATTTTTGGCGTTACTTGTGAATAAGTCAGTCTTTCTATATTTCAGTGTCCTCTATCAATGCCATGAGGTCTCGTCTGGAAATGATAGCCAAACAACGAGGGTAAACATTTGACTTATTAATGCAGTTTTTTCTTCATCTTTTAAAGGATAGGTTCACAATTATTTTTCAAATCTGTCTTTAAAACAACAGACCCGTGTCCATATGAACAGTGAAGGACGTTTTTCCTTGCTGTAATCATTCCTCCTGTTCATACTGGCTATTAAAAGATCTCCTTCAAATGTGCTTTCAATGTAATTGATGTGGAGCCAAAATCCAGTGTGTCATTATGTGCAAAAATTCATTTAAAAGTTTATACGGAGCTTTATATGAGGCTTCAGCAGTCCGAGTTAGTCATATTGAGTGGATATCTGCCACATTTACAGTCTTTTTAGCATGAAATTCCCTCTTTGTGTTTCCTCAGACAGTGTTTCCCTGTTGAGCTGTGGTGGAAGAATCGTAACAAACAGTGACTTTGGCACTAAAAAGGCATTTCATAGCTTCATACCATTTGGCTTGTGGATGTCGGCCACAATCAGTTACATTGTAAGTGCATTATAAAGGGACCTTCTACTGGCCAGTATGAACAGAAGGAATGATTATGGCAAGGAAAAACCTATTTCAATGTTTATTTGGGCACCGGACTGTTGTTTTAAGGCACTTGAAAAACTGTGAATCTGTCAATTTTCAGAATAGCAACATGATATTTCGTTTATTACCTCCCACCCTATCTAATAATATGGTCCCACCAACTTTCTTACATATTCATGTTTTCTCTCTAGGATGGGTTTTCACATTACTGAGGCCACATGCTACCTGACGGCTGACTTATTCTACCTGGAAGTGGTGTTGCTGCCATGTGGCGGGGTAGAGGAGGTAAAAGTGGCCCCACATGGAGGTTCCCCTGTTGTAAGTGGACTGTCTGGTTTCCAGCAAGCAATTTACAACACTCCCCTTTTTACCCTGTACTGTGCTAATAAAATGTAATTTTCTTGCAGTCCAGTGAATCCCTTCTTCAGCTGCTGAGGTAAGACGTAGAGCGATGGTAAATTTTGTTCACAGCCAGCACACTGCAGCAGCACCGCCGTTATCCCCCCACATTACGGGGATTGAGATGACAGCGCTATTTAAATGATTACCTAAAGATAAACAGCTTTAGATGATCGTGCTGACTGTACCGCTGTTACGGCTCTCCACAGGTCAAAAAATTTTGCTGACTTCTCTACGAAATTGGAAGGCCTCTTCACCCAGTACAACATCCCTGGAGACAAGTATCTACTCATAAAATGTTTATTAGCTTGAACAGTATGAGGTGTCTTGCAGTCATTTGAACTTTTCCTGTCCTCCTTTTTTTTTCCTTCCAGTGATGTCAAATTAAAACTATTTGCATCTCTACAATCCCTTGGGAAAGACTTGCAAGTAATATCGCATTTGTCAAGGTGAGTGACATGGAACAAAAAGGCTTAAAACTTGTTAGAAACATTGGAGCCAACACTGTTTGTCTGCTTTCAGGGCACCAGAGGACAGTGACCCCCAAATGGACATGATTAACAATAGCAGGATCGGGTGTCTAATCGCTGGAAAAGAAGGTACATAATGACAAGAAGCAGAAACTACTTAAAAAATATTTTCTACACTTATTTATTTAACTTTTGAATTGATATCATTTTTCCCCCCACTAGATTGCCCTTTGACTATCCAGTTCTATACAGTCCCAGCTGATGAAATGAGGACTTCAATTACACGTAAGATCCCAAAGCTCTCAACTGACAGAAATGCAGCAACGTAATCAAATGTTAAAATAAAGCGGTTTACTAATAGACCGGATCGGATATCTTCTGAAATGCAGCATTTACATGTTGAGTCTCTGTAGAAAAGCTCTTTTCCATTTGAAGAAATTCCAGGTATGGAGCCAGTTGTGCAGGCAGCTCAGGTGACCGTGGGCCCCAGCGATGCCGCTCACAAGCTTCAGGTGGCATCCGTGATCCCGCAGCCCCCACAGCTGGATCTCCGGGGGTAACATGTTGTTTAATCTTCTCACTCAACAGAATACTTTTTTATTTTACATCCCAGCAGTAAATCTGGATTTCAGTGTCAAACTGTGTTAATAACATGTAGTAAAATTGCGTGCTTGTTGCAGTTATCCAGTGTTTACACCACTGAGCGAGGGGCCGTACGAGACGTTTCCTGCCTGCTTTCTGCTCAAACTGCAGCCAGCGATACCAATGATGCTGTCTTTTGTTAAGAAGCTTAGCCAAATTACAGGTCTGGAAACATTTCACAATAGATTCTTCTACTGTGTGAAATTCACACATGCTTTTTATTTCTTTTCACACATAATGTCAGTATTACATTTAGTTATTCCCCCCCCCTCTCTTTAGCCCTCAAGCATATATTTATATCCCATCTGTATTCTGCCGTTTTTCCTTCTGTGACACATCCTAGATGTGACCATACCAGATGTTGACCTGCAGTGGGCACCATTACCCAAGCTTCTGCTGAGGGGTTCACTAAGTGCAAACAGCCATGGGGAGACATTAGATGATACTATTTTTACTGTGGTATGTACACGGTTGTTGCCTTAGTGATTGACACTGTTATGTGTGTGTGTGTGTGTGTTACACTGAATTCACACAGTAAGCTAAATGGTTATACAAGCCTTGAATTGTAATGTATGATGCAAAACTAATCAATTCCCTTTCCTGTTCAGCCTCTTCCTGGTGATGTGATGCACAGTTATATTTTCCCTGGAGCTGCATGGGAGGTGCCTGCCCAGAGAGCGACTGTGATGGACAAAATTCCCTTCACCCATCCGGCCCATGTACCAGCCCTGCTGGAGCTGCTGCGCCATCAGTGTACCATCAACACCCTACTGAGAAGCTGTATGTGTGCCAGTCCAGGTAGGAGAAGAATTGGAGAGGGCCATCACTGTAAAATTGGCAGGAACAATTTTTTTTTTTTTTTTTTAAATTTTTCACAATCATGTAACACTTTATCAATGACTGTGTTTATCAGGATCTGCTTGTGACCTGCATTTCGAAGTCCTTCCAGAGTCTGACACCAGCTTTTCTGTGACCTTTCAGCAACCTGAGGGCGACTCCCTTGCTGTTTGTGAGCATTTGCCACACATTCTTATTAAAGTTGAAGAATCTGTTGTGTTGTCTGAGCCTCAACATCAAGAAAAATGTTTCTCAATCAAAGGGCCTCAATTTAAGTTATCAGTTGTGTATTTTGTTTGAAGCCATATGGAGGGTAATTTAAAGGTGCAGTGTGTAGAATTTAGTGGCATCTAGCAGAATGAACTCCACAGAAAGGGAACAAAATAATCATGAATTCTTTAGTGTATAATCAGCTGAGACTAAGAACGGTTGTGTTTTTTGTTAACTTTTTTTAGAATGAGTCTTTTATATCTACATAGGGAGCAGGTCTCCTTCCACAGAGCCTGCCATGTTGCGCCGCCATGTTTCCACAGTAGCTCTAGAGAAGGCCTTTTGTGTTTTAAGCAAGTAGCCACTGTAGGTTCTCCTACATACTTGAGAGGGCAAGGGTTTGCAATCTGCAACCTCACCACTAGATGCCACTAAATCCTACAAGCTGGTCCTTTAAGGTCAGGTCAATGATAAATATAACATAAAAATCTGTCTTAAATAACTTGTTTGTGATTTTTTTTTTTGTCCACAGTACTGTTGGACATTTCTGATTGTCATCAGATTACGTGCAGTTTGTTTGGAGCAGGAATAGTGGATTCCTCTGTGGATGAATATGTTTCCAGTGTTTTGAAGAGGTATGGTTTAATGACTTGTATCTACTCCTCCTCACTCTACAGTTTGAATTGGCTGCCTCCTTCCTTAACAGGATCATCATCATCTTGGTTCCTGGGGAAAATCAGATTAAAGATTGTTTTGTGGGAGTATGAACTAGATTGACTTCAATAATGTCAATCTTACTAAATTTTAATGTGTAAAAAAAAAAAAAGTCAAACCCTGCTGTCTTTGCATTCTGCCCTCAGTCTAATCTCCTCCAATACCGTTTGTTTTTTGACTCAGGTGCATGTCCGTTCCTGTGACTCTGCGAGCATTATACAATAAGATGGCGCAGATCACCTCTACCCCACTTTCTCCCAGCCGCATATCCACCACAGAGGCCGAAAATGACCACTCGATTACCACTGTGACGGACGCCAACACCACGTTCTCCCAGAGTGCAGCGGTGCCAGAGGAAGGCTTCAAAATCTCTGGTTCAGCCTGCTATGCCATGTCTGTAGCCAAATCCGAACTTCTTTCTGAAATAAACACAAGCCCTGCTGTCAACCCTTACCCCTTCACTCCTGTGGGTGTGTTCTCACACTGGATGACTAATAACAGCCAACTGTCAGAGCTGATCTAACTGATTTGTATGTACATTACATGTGATGTCCTAAAGTTAAGCCTTTTTTAGATTATTTTTAGAATTGAATAAATGTTTCGATAAAGCATCTGTTTCCTTCACACTTCAGATCAAACTATGAAACAAGTCCATTTATATTCATATTTTCAGGCTGTTGTCAGCTAGAGATGCTTTGTAACTGCAGCAGGTTGAGTTTTGTGAGCTTGTGTATATTAGAGCTCAAGTCTTCCTAGCAATGCATTCCAGTGTGGCAGAGATTGCTGGCTGTAAAGGTCTGAGGTTTGGCATTTGACCTCTCAGACAGCCAAGAGCCCATTTGATTAGTACCATGTGAGCCAATCAAACATTGTTAAAATACATTATGCATTCTTGACAGCTTGTAAGAGTAAACTCAGATCAACACACTGCAAATTTTTTAAAAAAGGGAAAAAATGGATCTGTTGGATGCAGAAATAACATCAAGAACACGGCTCGATTGATCAACATGAAAGTACACTTGCTGAGCCAGTTTTATATTTTTTTCTCTCTCTCTCTTGAGACAAAATGTTTTGTACCATAAATGCCGTTTGGTGTGAAAGTGTAGGAGTTGTGTGCTTCTGTGGGATGGAAACTCCACAGTCTCAAATCTCTTGATTACTGCCGAGCACCCTGTGCACAACAGTGCTTTTCCTGGGTGCCAGCCAGAACAGCTACCAATATAGCACAAATGATTAGTCTGTATACTATTAGAAATACTCGGTTTTATGTTTGCATATCATATATTTTCATTGCAGGTGTCTGTAAGAATATTAGATATAGTAGTGCTAAAGTCTGTAAAGACCAAAATACCAGGTTATCCCAGTGTAAATATATAGTCTGTGTGGATTCAGAAAGGAATTTAACATGTATCTAGAATATTAAGTCAACTGTCAACACTAGGCAACTGCTTTTGTCCGGAGTCTTTACTTGTAGATATCCAATGACCTGTATGACTGCTATTCATAGAAACATCCTAGCATGTGTGGCTAGACCATGCTCTTCTTTCAGTTGCCCTATATCCTCAGAATAAAGAAGAGATTACGTGCCATAGCTTCTGATTGGTGAAGTGTGAATTTGATGAAAGGCACACCTGTGATGTCTTGAATATTAATGAGGTATATAATAGGAAATCACATGTAGGGATTGTGGCTGCTTCCTCTCTGTCCTGCTGTCAGAGAACAAGCTGTGATTGTTCTGTTTAAATGTTTCTGTAGTAATTTAACAAATCCTCTGCACTGTAAAAAAAAAAAAAAAAAAAAAAAAGGTCTTGTTCTCAACAATAGGGCTACATCTTATTCTGCTGTTGTTACTGAGGCGCAGTCTCGGGCCTGTCTTTGGTTTATCCTTTTTTTAAATATCCACATCTCCCTCCCTGGCCTGCGGTCTCTTTAAATCCAAATCCACTGGACGAGAGCTGCGCGTCCTCAGAAAGTTGTCTGGCCGCTATGATTGCCCGCACTCAGCCTGATAAACAGCTGCTTACCATTTAGGGCACTTCACAAAGTTTTCTCTAAACTTCTCGAATCGGGATTTTTTTGTGTGTGTGTCTCTCTCTCCCTCTCTCTATGTGTGTGTGTATGTGTACAACGCTGTGTGTCTGAGGATGTTCAGATATAGCCAGTCTGCACCGCTGGAAGCTGAAGTCTGGATTCTAGGTTTGCGTAATGCTGAGGCGTCCTCTGTTCAACATCTGGATTAACTATTTGGAGTCAGAGCTAGCGGCCCAACACAAAACTCTGACTGTCTAGTCTATCTTTATGGAAAAGACTGCCTTTTACTCTGGACTTTAACTCCTTTTGTTAACCCCCGAGTTTTGCGCATAGATTATGTATTCTTTAAAATGGGTGCGAACAATGGAAAACAGTATGGAAGCGAGGGTAAGTGCTGCAATTACAGCTTTAAAACGCGTTTTTATTTCAATTACGCTTGAAAGAAGGAGTTTTTCTTGCCAAACCTCACTGCTGTAGTTAGTAAAAAGATGCTAGCATGTCACCGTTTGCTCCTTCTTTGTGTCCAACTAAACTAACTATTCAAGGCAATTCGCAGTTTCTTGTGTCTTTAGCTTCCTTGAGGTTGTCCCCAGACATAAGTTAGCTAGCTGGAAACTAGCACTGTTCCCTCTATATCTTTATTTTTCACACAGTGAGTGTTTTCACTGTTTGTGTGCAGTTAAACCTACACCACACCCCATTCAAAAGTAGTTGAGTAGAATATGTGCTAATATGGTGCTGATACGTTTGACTTTGTATTACCTACTTTCTTTCTTTTTCTTTTTTTCTTTTTATACCTTTTTAATGATGTGCAACGTTCATATTCATCCCTCAGGAAAGACAGAGACATCTGGTGGTCATGTTTTAAACATTTTTTATTCTTAATGAACTGTTTCTAACTGTATACAGCATGAAGTTGGAGCCCACTGCAGCCATTTCTCTAGGTTTTTATCCAGGAAATTAACTCCTCAAGCTCTTATTGTCCAGTTGAAAGCATAGTGTGTTATAATACGGTTGCATGAGCAAGAGCTTCTAACAGGTAAGTTATTGTTTGACATGCAGACTTAAGGCTGTAGAGTTGAAATTAGTAGCAGAGAAACCTTTAAAGATTTTTAAGTCAGCACAGACAATTTAATGCCACAAATACTCATCTCACATCATCAGTCAACAACACATGACTCGGCAGGGCAACAAGTTCATCAGACAACAGCAAGTAGCCTAATTTATGCCATATATTTTGTGCTGAAAGTGGGTCTCTTAATGTTTAGTGGAGGCGGGTCTGAAGACATGAGTGTCTGGGCATGTGGGCACTTAGTCATTCTTATCTTGATAAGAGCCAATTCCAGAGATTTTTCTGTTCACAGGCCCTTCACCTATTGTTGTTTGATGTGGTAGCCATTTTGTGCATTATCGGTCAATGCCATATGATCCCTGTGTCAGTGAAAATGTGTATCCGACGCCTTGAAAATATGCTAAATAGCTGATGATGGAAAGGCTGAGGCTTCTATAGATGTGCCTGAAGCTAAAGTGATTCCTAAAATGTTTAATATTTTAGTTTAATAAGTGGCTGTGATCTTTAAAAAAGCTCTGCTGCAGCTGATAAATGTGAAATGTTGTCATCGGGCGGAGCAAAGAGAAGCAGGTATCTCAGGGGAGAAGTTAATTAAATAGCAGAATTGACTTGCACTTAATAACACCACATAAATCAGCTCTTTATCTTGATATCAATCATGTGCCAATATTAAACAAACAGATTAAAAACAAACATAAAAAAAGTCATCAGTAATGTGGAGATGGTGGCCAGGCAAGTAAGGTATTCACTGTCCATCTCAGTCAGCTCGCAGATAAATTCAGGAAAATTGTTTCACCCAACTGGAATGCAGCTTAAATCCACGGAAAGACAACATGAAACTTTCTTCTTTGCAGTATTACGATAACCAAAATCCAAGACTCTCAAAACACAATATTGATAAAAATCTCCAACCGTAGCATTAATGATCCTGGAATGTCAGTTCAGCAGGCAGAGTCAGACTCACCTTCACTTCATAATCTTAAGGCCTAATCTTTCAACATTACTTATTCAGAAAAAAAAAAAAAAAAAGAAAAAAAAAAGAAAAAAGAAAGAAAACCTGTGGCCTGACTCTTGCAAACACATTATTTCTGTCTCCAGAGCAGAAATGTTTGTATAAATAACATTCCAGTGTGATCTCTTCCTAAGTCAATAACTGCAGAGAAAAGATTGGAACTCATGATGTTAAAAATAACATGTGGACCAGCTCCACCTAGGAGCATTCAGGAATCCAGCCTGTGAAGGTATATGAGCAGATTGTATCACAGGTTTGACTCAGTTCAACTTGTTCCAGGGTTGAATTTGCAACAAATATATCATTCTTTACTCTCCAGGTAGCAAAAAAACAAGATAATAGACTATGCAGATTGCACACTTGTTGCACAATAGTCTGTCATAGCATTAGATTAACTTATAGCTAACACCTGGCACGGTTGCACCTCATTGCTTTTTGTTGATGTGACATCATCACGTGTTAACAGGATGATGTCTACATTTTCCCAATTAAAACATTCACCCTTAATGCAGCTTGGATTTCCATTCCCTGGCTTATTTGCCCAGATAAAGTCATTTTCAAGCACACCTATTGCAAAGAAACTAGAGCTGCGACTAATGATTATTTCCTCGATTAAACGATCATTTGTGTGGTTTATAAATTGGTAAGTTGCTAAATTGTGAAAAATGTCTATCCCACGTTCCCAGAGCTCATGATTACTCCTTAAAATGTCTTGTTTAATTTGACCGCAGTCCAAAAGCCTGAAGATAATCAGTATATATCATAGGGAAGTATGAAAAGCAGAAAATGGTCACATTTGGGAAACTGGAACCTGTGATATTTTTCCACTTTTGCTCAAAAACATGCTTAAATGGTTGTTAAAGTTTTCTGCCAATCGATGGATTGATTAATCAAACCGATCGTTGCAGCTTTATAAGAAACAGAAAGTGAAGTGCATTAATGAATTTGCTTGTGCACAATTTTGCTGATAAAAATCACTTTATGCAAGAATTGTCATCAGACAAGGAGTTTTTCATCAACATATCTCATGAGTGAGAGATGTTAGCCAGTGTTCACCGTTCCACCTTAATGTCAACACTCTTGTGCATGGCATTTATTCACAGTATAAAAATCTTTACAGTACGTATCATCATCTGAACAGTGTCTAGGACCAGTGTCTTACTCACAGTTGCAGCATTCAGCAGTCCGTCTGTCCACATCTGTTTTCAAGTGTGACTCCGCAATTAATTACACACTGGTCACAACTATGCAGCAGCCTTCCACCAACACATTATATAAGCATAAGTCAGGAAGCAGGAGCTTTTCTGAAAGTTGTTTTTCCACAAAAAGACAGAAAACAATTGGCCTTGCACAGATCCACATGCTTTCAACCCAGCGGCCCTGCAGAGAAATGCCTGTGATATTCAGATATGTCTTGCTTGTGTTGACGCAGGCTTACGACGGTTCCTGCTCCGCTTTCGTATTAGAGGAGAGCTTCTCAGGTTGGCGTCCTGCGAGCTCTTCGTGAATTATCTGAGTCATTTTTTCAGAGCCGTTGCAGATGTGCCTGCTTGCTGATGTCACAGCGAAATGTCATTCGTACTCATATGAGCTGGGTTTTGAAATAATTGTATACCTTTGCGATCACGTGTAGTTTGGAGACACAGGTTGCTTTTTTTTTTTTTTTGGCACATACTCCCCCCTCTCTCCCTCCCCCTTCCCCTCGCACAAGCTTTCATATTTACGACTTATTTCGGGAACTGTCTAGTCTGTTTAGGTGGTTGCACTTGACGTGCATGTGGGTGTGACTGTTTGAGAGTACCTCTTCTGCCTGTCGTGCTGGGTGAAAGGCACATACTTAGTCTCAGGAAAGCCACAAAGCTGCATTTATGATCTGACAGAGGAATGAAATGCCATAAACAACCCCTCCACAAGCAGCCTGCAGTCACCATGGCAGACAAGCCTGTCGTACTCCGGCAGCAGCGGAGGCGCACATTCAAGAAAAAAAAAATATCTCTTTGAAATTTAGCACTCTTATGTGACTGTGCAGAACACCTAAATCCAATAATACAAGCATATAGCTCATAAATAAAAGCAGTAAATTCATGTAAACTTCATAGAGAAGCACTTTCATTTGGCAGCCGCGCAGACAGTACGGCTTAAAAAGTATGCCGCTAATGATACATATAATCATACATTAGAGTGATTGCTTGTATCTTGCGCAGGAGGGTTTCTCATCCTCCGTGGAAGTGAAGGCTGAAGGGGATTTCGGGAGACTTTATTCTTCTTCCAAATATCAAAAAACGGACACATACTCAAACAAACCAGTGGACTTTGTTGCACGTGCCAAGGCTAACCTTTCATCTAAAACTAAGGAACATAAAAGTCATGAAAGCAGAGAGCGATGGGCTTTTTATTTCCTTACACTTCATACCTCCTTACCGCATTACATTCATCACGACGAGAAAAAAAAAAAAAAAAAAAAAAGCGCGCATTTCCACTTTATCTCTGACAGACTCTTCAGGAATCGAGTAGTTTTTTTTTTCTCAAAAGCGCGTTTTCTATTCAACAAAGGGAAACATTAAAGAATTCAGTGGACGTTTATGTATATATGTGACGTTTAAGTGATAAAACATGACTCATAGATGCAGTTTGTCATCTTAAAGTTGCCAAACTGTGTCATAGCACTTCTGTTTTTCTTCCCGTTCCCCCCGCAGGTAAAGGGAGCTCAAGCATCTCCTCTGACATAAGTTCGAGCACAGATCACACACCAACTAAAGCTCCAAAGAATGTGGCTACCACCGAAGGTAAGGCATCTGGTGCTCATTAACCAAACTCCCCTCCCTTCTTCTTCTTCTCCTCCTCCTCCTCCTCCTCCTCCTCCCACCCTTCTTCCCCTCCTCATCCACTTTCTGTACTGCCTATTTTTGGAGAGAAACCTGTGTGTTCCTGGGATAACCCTAAATTGAAAACAAACTCACAGCTCCCATCAGAAACCAAAGGCATTTCTTGGGCTTTGTTTTAGAAGAAGAAGAAGAAGAAGAAGAAGAAGAAGAAAAAAAAAAACACTCTTGGCTTCTCATTGTGGAAGAATGCTTATCTAAACTGTGGTCGTATCAGGCTCAAAACGTTGCCAGGGAGGGGAGGTACATGTGCTCTAGAGAAAGAGAAAGAGAGAGAGAGAGGAGGGATTTTGCTGGACGTAGAGAAGGTGTGGGGAGTGAAAATGGGGAAAAGAGGGCTTCACCTTCTGCTCAGACGCCCGTTGTTACTCCTCTCCATGCAGCTCTCTGGCTCCCTCTCGCCTCTCCTCGCCTCCTGCCTGCCCAGGCAACCTTCCAAACCCCTGGCAGAGTAAGTGTAGGGGAACCGCTCCTCTTTTGTCAGGAGTGTACAGTGTGTGTTACAAATGTAAACTGTATGCTCATTGTAGTGGATTCAGAAATACTTTGCAGCTGACAGATGCCTTTTGAATCCTCCTGTCAGCAGCTGTCTTCAATGTGGATTTTGTCTGATACGTTTTTAACAAACTGTCTGTCAAAGCCGTACTTTTTTCTTTATTTCAACGGAATAGAACGAACTACTAAATTCAAGTTTTTCTCTTTAAAGAGTCACCTCTTAATGTCAAAGCTCTGAAGTATTGTAACGCCAGGAGCTTCATCCTTACTGCAAAAACCGCAGATTTGATCTTCTTCTCTCTAGAAATTTGTATAAAAAATTGCAGACCACATCATCTCATGCAGCCTCTTTTTTTTTTTTTTTTTTAAATGTATTAATTTATTTTTACAGTAGACTTGCTTACCAAGCAAGGTCATGACCAAAAATCCCATCATTGCAATAATTTTCCCTTAACCAAAATAGTGTTGGTTCAAAAAAACGTCAGAGCCGTTTTCAGATTTATTTATCTTATCTTGAGCATACAAACCTCTGACTTTTTGTAGGATATTACTGTGAGGATACATTCTACGTTTAAACCTGAATTAATTAAATTTTTTGACCACTTGAGAGCAGCGCAATTAGCTGAAAACACAACGCTGACATGTCAGCACCTTATAAATCCTCCTGTTAAACTGTTTTTTGGTCACCGACTCCTGAGGGAAATATCTGCCTCTCCTGCTGCTAAATGTTAACCAGCTAGTTGCTAACTTTGTCTGCCTGCTGTTTGGTGATGGGCAGGTAGCATACTGCTGTTTTTTTTAGGTGCTATGTCTGGAAAAAAATAGCTAATGAGAGTGTTGAGAATGAATGAAAACAGTTAAGTTGTGGGCAGAAAAACCAAAACAATTAGCAAAAAAGACCAACAGAGCTGAGGAGGAAGGCTGCTAATTCTCTGCCTCTTTCACATTACACATAGTCATTTGATCCATTGCTTACACATTTACACATTCAGCAGTTACTGAGCAACATTATCATCCGTTTCATATATCCTTCATCATATATCTGGCAAGTCCAATATTCACTCTCTTTCAGCTCTGTTTTTGGTTTCGACCGCCTTCTGAGGGAAATGTCTGGCTGTTTAGCGGCTAAATGCTCCACTGTGTTCACCAGCTAGTCTACAGCTAACTGTGTCTGTTTGCCATTTGGTGCTGAGCAGTTAGTGTACAGTGGGTTTTTTTTTTGTTCTAAAATTCCTGCCTGGAGCATCTGAATACTTCACTATGGAGCAGTGAGAGTGAACCAAAACAGTGAAGTTGCAGCCCGAACAGCTAAACAATGAGCTGAAACTCAGTATAAAGCTCTGCAAAGCTGCAGAGTCGGGTGATAATTCACTACGAGCAACGCCCCTCGCATTACACATCGTCATTTGATACATATTATGAAAAATATAAATTATAGCCACTTGATTCTCATCAGCTTGATAGCACCTTTTAATTATGTTTTGGCTAATGTCAGCTAGCGTACAACATTACAAGCATGTTTCACATTGGTTGACAGGTTTTTGGGAGCATGTCGAACATCCAGTAGATGGGACACGTTCCAAAAAAAGGAAAAAGAATGAGTCAGACGATGAGAAAGCCTGAAATCGTAGCACTCAGTGAAGTAATCAGTGAGTCATTGATTTTGACCAAAAACCTTGTCAAAGTCCCCCACGGATACATTGTGGTCTTTTTGTATTGTTGCTGTCGCTTTGTGCCGCTGTCGCCCCGTCTTTCTCAGAGTGGACCAGTGACTCACGGACTGCTTTGCACGCTCACACACACACACACACACACACACACACACACACACATACTCACCCAGTTCCTCTCATGCATTGTCATCACCAATCTTAAATTTGCTCTGGCATGATGAATGTAGTATTCTTGTGGTTTCCAGCCGACCACAAGAAAACAAATACCAGCTACAGCCTGTGTTTATAACTGTCAATCAGCTGTAGATTTCAAGGTGTTTCTCAGAGAAGAAAGCATCAGGCGAGCTCCTCACGAGACATCGGATGTTCTGTTGGGTTTCACTCAAGATGTGTGTCAATTAGTTTGTTTTAGGGAGGTTAATTCACTGATTAACCTCACTAAATATAGAGCGGGCTGTACCTTACTCCTGTAAGTGTGCGTTGAAACGAGGGAGATTACTGTTACCCATTCAACTTTGCTGGAAATGCTGACTCACTTGGATCTGTCCATTGAAGAACTGCTGGAAGTGCACCCAAAGTATTTTGGGGAAATTGATAATTGTCCTGAATGTGTCTACTTGGAGAACAACCTGTGCAGATAGGAATATATAGAGTATAGACCATAGCCAGTGGCTTCCCCACCATAATTTCCCTCCTGTGTTATGACTGAAATTGTTATTTTGTTCTCCATGCTAAGTGGGAGTAATTACATGGTCTGGAACCGCCACGGCCACAGTCAAATCCCCCCTCCTTAAAAAGACACACACACACACATACACACATGCGGACCCACGTTCACATACTCACACATACACACATACATAGGCAGATCACACAGTCCTTGCCCACCTAGTCCTGTGGTCCACTAAACTAATCAGGAAGCAGTCTGGGCTGTTTCCCCACCGCACACTGGGAGTATTCATATTATACAGTGTCCACATGCTGCAGTAATGTCGCTGTTGCATTAATGGAGTTAGTTAGTTTGAGGTAACATGCACCATTTCAAATAAATTGCGAAACTGTGATGGTTGTAGACTGAAGCACTTGTCACCAGGATCGTTTAACGCTAGCCTACTGGCTACTGTGCGCACTTGTGCTAGCTAGGTTGTGCTAACTGGGCAGGTATTGTAATCAAGTAACATTAAACTTACAGAAATATTGCCGCAGGTGAGCCAACTGTCAATCAAAGCTGTCAATCAAAGCCCACATGGCAGACATCATATCTTATTAACAGAGCAACACTTTCCAAAATGACCACCCGCACATTTATTAGAGGGCCTGAACTTAGCAGTTGAGACCATAATGACTTGTTGAAGAATGACTGACTTCGTTTTTCTAGAGAGAAGTTGACGCTTTTTGAATGGGAATCAGTTGGATTGATCGTCTAGCGGCCGTAGGTTGCATTGCACTTTACTTCCACATTGGCTTCAGCCTCAAGCAGTGGTAGTTTGCCGCTTGCTTTAAAGCCAGAAAACCATAATACTGAATTATCATCCAACTCTAATATCCGTATTGAGACGGAAAGTAGGCCATTGCCTGTCTTCCTCTACTGGCCCAACATGTATTCCTACTAAATCAACATTAGGAAGTTGCACTCTTTCTCCTCCCGAAAACAAACTAAGTTGGGCAGTCATCTGGCAAGTTTCTGCGACGTGTCTCTGTTTTCATTTATTATTTAGACAGGCTTGTGGTGGCCTGACCCAGTTGAGTTGCTTATTAGCTGCAGACTGAGAGGCACAGTCCTGAACAGTAAATCCTTCCTGTGGGATGAAATTCAGTATCTCCCAGCAGGGGTTAAACTGTGACCCCGTCTGGGCCTCAAGGGTTTGCTTTGGCACACTGGAACTCAGGGTACCTTAGGAATGTGGCTCAGGCATGGCAGGAGCTAAACCAACAACACCCAGAGATGTTTGAAAACCTTTTTTTTTTTTTTTTTTTTTTGATACTGCTATATCAGCTGGAGCCGGTGCCAAGTTTTAACCACTGATGTAACCCAGGTTCACAAGGGGAGTAGATCGTGACAAAGCAATGCTTTAGGGTGAGCCCCTTCACACATTTATAACGGCACCAGGAAGGTGACTGAGACACAGTGACCTCTGGGAACAATGAACATGCCGACTTCCTCTCTGTCTGCCAAGGACCAAAGTAACAGTGATAAGAGTGACGGGGAAAAGCTTACTCCATCCTTCCACGCCGCTTCCAACATCGTAGTAAGAAATTACACTGTAAACATTTAGATTCTACTTCTTCTGTTTCCTGCATACAATCATTACAGCTGTACTATGCAAGCAGTTAATGTCTGGACCGGACTGCACAACATCAGGCCAAAAATGGGGAATGTAAATAAGCATCAGGCAAGTCGATTTGTTCATTTTTATCACAGTGGAATTCGACCAATTCTGCATGTTAGACGCATGAAAGAAAGACGAGCGTTTTTTTTTTTTTTCTTCTTTACCTTCTTTAGTTTGACAAACATCTGTTGGGCGACACTTACCAATAAGAGCACAAGTGGTCATCAGCGCACGAATGTAAACATAGCAAAGTCAAGTAGGAGGTTTTCCTGTCCTGATTACCTTTGCATGCCGTGCATGTCGTGAAAGAATGCAAGCTGTGAACAGTCGAGGTTAAACATGTACTCTGATGTGTCTCCTGGTTAAATCACTGCACAGATTGAAGGCACCATGATGGAGTAATCAGACATAAATTATGTTATTAAGGCTCTCTGTTGTGCAATCAGTACATCAATACAATCAATACAGTCTAGTCATACAAGATAACAATTAACTTCCTTGCTGCTTTGATCCTGATATAGACTGTGTGTCCTGTGAAAATCATGTATCTCTGAAAATTTTCCATGAGCTGAGAAAAAAAAAAAAAAAAAACTGGCCTGTTTTAGGCTTTGTGACAATGAATTTTTCAGATCCAGCGAGGTTTATTTAGCTTGAAGAGCACCGTGCTTTAAAAGCGCCAGTTTGTTTTGTTTGGGTGTGGTGTAACCGCCCCCGGCAATGACATCACAGCGGCCCGGCGTGCAATCGTGCATCATCCCAGCAAGGTGGAATGTTAAACCACTCGAGATCAAAAACACGTCATTCAGTGAGTCTTAACTCTATAAAACGCAGGAGTTTTATAAACTCATAAAGGAACATTTAACTTAGTTTATCTTAAAAAAAAAAAAAAAGAAGAATCACCAAATTTGGGGATACATGGTTTTCATTGGACAGCTATGCTATTTAATAGCATAAAGATGGGAGGAGCCTCAACTCTGCTGCTGTTCTTTGGAGTGGCAGTTGTTTTTAAAGTATCTTCAGACTTCATCGCAGCTTCACTTTTTCAATACATTAACTTTTCCCCCTCAGCCAAGTGTAAAAAAAATTCGGCTGTTTTTTTTTTGTCTCAAAAGACATGACACAATAAATGTCACGTCGCTTGACCTGACGCTCTAATATAATAATATTCTAGCAATAAACACTGAAATATTGATCAGTCTCAGTTCACAGTTCTCCCACATCGCCGTTCTTCACCCTGCAGTCTAAACAGCTCAGCTCAAAAAACTCCTGTCTCCAACATGTTAATATTTTTGCCCTCCCAAGGGCAACAAATACATCACACTTCATCTGTAAACCAACTCCACGCGCTGATGACCCATTTCGTCGTGTTTACTTAACCAGATATATAGTGTTTCATTGTTGATTTTTGCTGTGCCAAAATGTGAAAGAGGCTGCAGTGAGGTGTTTGTGTGTGTGTGTGTCGTTGCCGTCGGGGTGGGGGGGGACATTTTCACTGCTGAGAAAAAAAAAAGATTTAAGTTGTTATCCTCCACTTAAGTTGTAAATGTAACTTTTATCATTCATCTGCAGTCATTACTTCAGTATATCTTCTAAGTCAAATAACGCTGGGCAAACTTCAAGCTGTTGTGGAAAATTTATCTTTTTGAAGTCTCGGTTAAACTTTGTCCTGCAGCTCTACAGCTGTGTTGGAAGTTCTCAAACAGGCAGAGAAGTTTGTTTAGATGAGGAAGCATCTGTTACCGAAAGAAAATGTTTGACAGGTGATCGATTGTTGACTATGTTTGGTTACCTATGAAGAATTCGAGTGAATGCTGTTGTAGACTGCTGTCACTTTTTCCCCCCATTTCAACTTACACAAAGCAGCACACTGCAACTATTTTAACTTTTTTTTTTTTTTTCAACAAGTCTACAGCAATTGTAATGAGAAATATCAGTGGTTT
The DNA here is from genome assembly GCA_029490765.1 of Euthynnus affinis. Taxonomy (NCBI): domain Eukaryota; kingdom Metazoa; phylum Chordata; class Actinopteri; order Scombriformes; family Scombridae; genus Euthynnus; species Euthynnus affinis. The sequence continues at coordinate 18,491,953 of CM055859.1, read as the reverse complement.
TCTTCCAAACCTCATTGGAAATTGGAAAGTAGTCTTTGTAAAAGAGAACACAGAGAGGAAAAGAATGCCAACGCTATTTTCCCCCAGATTTTCTCCATCAGCTGTCCTCGCTCCTCCCCCTTCCTTTTCTACCGTTCCTAGAGCCAGGAAATCTGAGCAAAAAAGCACAGAATAAGGCGGTGAAAGAAAAAAGAAAACAAGTGAAAGCAGTTTATCGAAAGAGGAGAAGGAGGAGGACGAGGAGGAGGAGGAGGAGGGGAAGGGGAAGGAAAAGGCAGTTCAGTGAGCAGAGTGCACCATCTCATAACTCTTCTCTGATTACGGCTCGGTCTTCTCGTTCTCTGTTTCGGGGAGGAAGCGCTGGCCCTGTTGTTTTGAATGCGTTTGCCATTTTCTTCAACAGGGTCACATTTTTCAATTCTACTACAGGAGCATGTTTGACAGGAGTTGGGAAAGACGCCACCTGGCCTGAAACACATGCTTTTGCTTCCTGTAAGATTTTTTTGGCTCGCAAGTGATGTTTTTACTGTGATACACCTGGGTGTTTGGGCTTTTATGTGGCAATATGACCACAGTTGTGGACCAGCTAAACTGACACGGTGGACTCACCCCCCCCGCCAACCCACGTCCTCCTCCCTTACTTTGATTCTGTGGTTTGTTTCATTACGTAAGCTGGGAAGTGTCAGTTGTGGCTGAGGATGCAATGCTACAAAAATGAGAGGAAAATTTCTCTCTAGACAGAGTTCTTCAAGGGGTCTTGGGTTGTATAAACTGTGTTTTATAGAATTGTGTGTTTTAAAGAACCACCAGAACAAGTGAAGAATAGTTTGTGGTTCTGTCCTATAGAGCAAGTTAGAGTTTGACTTCAGCTTGCAGTAGAGGAAACATCGGTCTCAGTTGTCAAAGCTTTTGTCTTATTTGATAACTCAGGTTTAACCTCACCAGATCCAAAACCATCGTCTCGGGTTTACAATCGCAGAATCTGAACATTTTAGTGACACAGCCTTTCTTAAAAAATTGTTATGGGAAGAATGTTGGAAATATAAACTCACAGATGAACAAAGACAGGCCGATATGATTTATTCTGACAAAGAGAAGTGTCTTTAATTGACGGAGTAGTCTGATATTTTGGGAAATATATGGTTTCTATGCCAAAGTTAGATGGGAATGTTGAATGTTTAGCTATGTTTAGCTAGCATGCTAATTCATTAGCATAAAGACTGTAGCAGCAGTCCAAAATTTAAAAGAAATCCTCAAATTCCCCTCTAAATTTGACTAGTTAACACATGTCTGGTTTGTTTAACCCACACATAAACAGAAATGTAACAAGTTTCCATCCAAGCGGCTCTGTGAAGCCAAACTTAACATTGAGCTAAATGCTAACACATCTCAATTTACCGTGTTAGCATGCTAACATTAGCAAAATGAATATGAAATACGGCTGTGGGTGATGGTAATGTCATTATTTTTCCAGGGATTCAGTCATAAACCAATGTATTGGATCAATTAAACGTTTGATATGGTGATTTTGAGGCTGGAGGAAAGTTTGAGGGATCACTTACAGTTCATCCTGGAGGGAATCATGAATGTCTGTACAAAGTTTCATAGCAGTTCATCCAATAGTTGTTGAGACATTTCAGTCTGGACCAGTGCTGGACCGGCCGACTGACTGCCAGGCCAACATGGCTAAAAACAACAAGTTTTGGTTTTACAGGGAGATTCATGGGAGAATTATTTCTTGGCTGTTTCTAGCTGTTTCCCCCAGCCTCCAGTCTTTATGCTAAGCTAATCATGGCTAAGGTAACCGTGTCCTGGCTGTAGCTTCATATTTATAGACAGACACAAGATGGATAGCAATTTTCTCAGCTAACTAAGAAAGGAAATGAATATATTTCTCAAAATGTCAAACTATTCATTTAAACTAAATACAATCAAAGATTTCTTTGTCAGAATAAGCCATGCTTTAAACCTATTTAACCCCACCTGACGGTTTTTTTCCACCTTAAAAACTGCTAAGAAAATTGCCATCTGGTGACTTTGTATTTCCAGCTCCTGTCCAGACATAATGACACTAAAACGTCCAGGTTTCATGAGGTGACTATTAGGACAGTGACATGTAGGTATGACTGTTCTGCACTATTACATTCAAGACCAATCACAACCATGCATAGCACTGCAAAAAAAGCTCAGTTTAACTGATCAACTGAAGTTTTCTGAAGAACCCCTTTTTTAGTTTTTTTTTGGAGAGTTGAGAGTTTTATTCTCTTCTACCCCATGAGACAAAATAACCTCTTAATGCAGTTAAAGTGAACCCTTTTTTTTTGTCAGGAGTTTTTTTTTTTTTTTTTTTAACCGCAAAAGTTCCAGCACTTCCCTTGTTCTGTTGCTTCGACCACATGAGATCATTACATTTGCTCCTCATCACAACCAAATCAACCGTTTGGGCCAGCACTCTCTTTTCCATTCCTGTCTGATGTGCAGTTTCTCCGTGCTGTTTGAAGCCAACGTTGCCCTCCTCAGTCATTTAACACGACTGTCACTCCACACTCTAACCCTTCTCACACACTACTGCCAGAAAGGATAAACTGTACAGAAAGACATCTCATGCACACCACTCTCTGTTTCTTCATCTTTTGACGTCCCGCTTTAACAACCTGTAGAGAAAAAAAAAAAAATGACGTCAGCTTGAATGTCAGTGATTTGCCAAAGACCCGATCGGTCTTGCGTGATGCTAAATTGCTTTTGGAGTCTGGACTGTCATCTCAGTTCTGGAAAATGTGCGCCGTGATGAATAGACAAACACAAAAGCTCATTTGTGAAGGAGCAAGTTTAAATTTGGCCTTTTTTTTTTTTTTTTTTGAGATATCCGAACGTCTGCTGTCCCCCTCCCTCCTTCTTCTTCCCCCCCTCTCTCTCTCCCCACTGAGGATTTATAAAGTGACAAGGGCAAGAGTGTGGAACGGCTTTTTAAGAGGCTGAAAACTCCCCCTTGAGGAAATTAGACAGTGTTGTAGAGGAAAGCGTGGCGCGTTTACAGCCAAATCTGCTGCTACGAAAGCTTCAGAAATGAATCTTGAGACTGAGTGAGTGTGAGAATAGCTGCAGTCTAGAAGTTGAGGAGTTATGGCGTTGGGGGGGGTGGCGGGGGGTTGGTGCGGAGCTGAGGAGTCTGTTTCCTGTCCAAGTGTGCACATTGTAAAGGAACCAGCAGGCCCTATTGTCTTTCAGGTTGTCCAGTGACGTAAGACCTTCCTGTAGTGAAGGCTTTGCTGATAGCCCAGCCGCCACACTGTACGGTAATATCAACTTCCATGTATTCAATAAAAACCCAAGACAGACCCAGATGTTTTTTATCCCAGGAGTTCTCTCTCTCTTTCTCTCTCTCTCTCTCTCTCTCTCTCTCTCTCCTTTTCTCTCTCTCTCTCAGTCGGATGTTTCCCTTTTAAAAAACTGGAGCATGTAACCGTTTAGTGCTGATAAATCTGTTGCGTTTTTCGATTCTCTTTCGGTCAAATCCCAGCTGCCAGGTTGTTTTTTATTAGCTGACACTTTCTTTCTTTTTTTTTTTTTTTTTTTTTTTTTTTTAACAACTTGTATTGATTTGATTCCCTGACTTATGAGTAGAAAGCATCTCTTGATTCCCTCCCATGCACTGCGCTTACACACCACACCCTGTCACGGTCTTGGCAGGGGAGGAGCACAGTGAACATGTCACCGGGGCTAATGGCATTGAGGTAATGGATTGGTCTATTCTGCCAGATGCAGCAGTAATAATCCCGCTAGCTCCAGACAGGGTCTTAGCAGAACTTCACAGCACTGCAAAGATCCTGAAAAAGAATCCCTATAGCTTTAGTTTATGACCAGACTGCGCCAAAGTCAGGATTGACCCTGCCTGTGCACTTGTCTCTGTCTCTGGTAAAGTCTGCAGACTCTTTTGCCAATTTATCTTCCCTCCTTTCTTTTCCTCTTGCCCCTATTTTCTTTTTGAGGCCCTCAAATCTGTTTTTGTGCGTTACTTTAAAAAAAAAAAAAAAAAATCATCAGGTTTTTGTCATTAAGGCGACATCATTCTGAACATCCAGCTGCACCTCTTCATCATGCAGGCATCTTGTCTTTTCAGTGATCACTCCGATTGATTTACATTAAACTTCTGGTATCAAAGCACGATCCAGATGTGTCTCAGAAGTAAGGCTAAGTTGATGTTAATGGAATCCTGCTGCGGCAGTGCTGCGGATCAGCATAGATTTGGTATTAGTGGCGAATGATTTCAGCCAAGTATGCCTTGCTGTGGCTATATACGCATTCAAAATGCATGAGTTTCTCTTTCATTTCACCACTGCTCTGTTGTTCTTTGTCCAGGGTAAAGACCAGATGTTCCACTGTTTCTCCTCTGATTTCCCAAAACCAAACTGAGTCTTCCACCATCTGCACTCACAGCGCCTTCAAGAGAAGTTTAACAGCTGCATGGTATTTGTTCTGTTAATGATAGGTTTGCAAGTGATACAGAGATATAAAACACGACACCCGCAGGTTAATTTGTAAAGACTCGAGGAGTAACTGAGAGTAACAGAACGGTTACAGTTCATTCTCTCTGTAGACACTGGAGCTGCAAATAAATGAGGTGATAATTCACTAAAAACAACAGTAAACAATGACAAAACAATCTCGACTCATCATTCACATACTAGCTTTTTTCTGGAGCTTTCAGTTGTATCAATGGATGGAGTTTGCTCAGTTGCCATGGGGATGGAAGCGTTGCCATGCAAGTTCAGTCACTGTTATGATTTTATGTATGTTAAGGACTCCTCATCTGTGTTGGCTTAAAAGTTAAGCATGAATTTCATTCTGGATCTTGGAAATATTTTGAGCAAATAATTCCAACTCAAAGTCCATTTAATTGAGATGTGGTTAAAAAAAAAAAAAAAGCTTGTGAGCGGACCTGAACTGGGGATTTTTTTTTTGTCAAAGGACAGTATTGTATCCCAGCTTTCATGCTTATGAACAGTGAAGTTGATAACTGATAGAATTGGGAGTTTTTATTTGGATAAATTTGACTTTGTTGCAGATGTACAGTCACAGTTTTATTTTTGGGAAAGTTGAATATGCAGGTTGCAGTCCTAGATTATATCCTAAAGATTCTCAGAGCAAAAAGTGGAAATGTCAACCATTGCAGGCCTGACAATAAGCTTCCTGTACCTGATGAATTATGATTCTTACACAGTAACTTGCTTCATCAGAATTCTGAATTCTGTGGACATTTATGTTGCCAGTATCTGCATGGCTTTGAAACAGTGTGTTTGTCTCTTACTATAGAGAAAACACTGATTGCCTAATATGTGCTGTTTGAGAATATAGGAAAATATGGATTGAAAATGCATGGATTGTGTAAATAGCATTTCATAAAATAGTCCTACAAACACACACAGACACACACACAGAAACAGAAACAGAAGAAGCTGGTCAGATGCAAAAATCAGGATAAATTAATTTTATATCTTAATGGTGACAAAGTATGAAAAATGTCAAGGAAAAGCTCAGTGATAACAAATCAGAAAATGAATTAAACTATCCATTCCTTCCTCAACATGTGACATTTTCTAAGAAGAAAAATGCCAAAATTCTCTGATTCCAGCTTCTTCTAAAATGTGAATATTTATTTTTTTTAGTCCTCTGTAATTGCAAACTAAATATCAGTGATCATCATTTTTCACCATTTTGGACATTTTATCCAGCAAGTGACTAATCTAATTAAAAAAATTGATAATAACAATAACCGTTAGTTGCAGCCCTAATGATCAGTGATTATTTAATGAACAAATTCCTCATTCAGCTACAAAACCATAGATACAGAACATCTGCACATTCCTTAAAGAGACCGAGGTGCTATCTATCTGAAATCCAGCACAACTGAGAGAAGAAGCTGCCTTCATTTAACTTTTCCCACCAGCTGTGGGAAAGTGTGTCTCGGAGAGAAAGAAAGGGGGTTGGATGTAGTCTAATTAGCACCGTGTTTCTCCGGGATCGGAGCGCTCTTCTGATCAGTAACACATGTAATTACGCAATTTGAACGTCAGTCCTAAGCCGGTGGCAGATGAGTTTGTCTCCTGCGTGCAGAGTACATCTCATTAGCTCGGACTTCTTTCATCCATCAAAACTAATGACTCAAGAAATGTGAAAAATCATCCATCAGTCATGATTCTGGCATTGTGTAGATCTTTGTGTTGTGATACTAAAGGACTGATCCTCTTTACAACCATAAATATTTAACACAATATCATTAATATTCTTATTATTTACTGAAAACATTACATTTTTTGCACCCTATTGTACGAAATGCCAAAATATACTGATTTCCAGTTGTTTGTATAGCTCTGTGGGATTCCAGCTATGTTGGATAAATCCACAAACACTAGGTATTAACTCAGGAATTTTGCAATATTTATAATGTGGTTGAATAAATAAAAAATCCCAGCACCACCACTGACATGACATATTTGGACAGGTGTGTGAAATTCGAAATAGATGAAGTGTTTATAATGACCTCAGAACATTAAATCTTTTGTATTAAGTTAAAAAAAAATGCATCATCATCAGAGAAAGTCATTGGAGAGCAACGCAGGCCAAGATAAGCTCGATGACCTCAAAGAAATAATCATAGACGTTTAACCTTGAACTAATCATAGACCACCCACAAGACGCTACGGATTTTTAATATGCGGTGCGTTTTTTTTTTTAAAAGTGACACTTCATTTTGTCCGAATTTGGATGCGAGTGAGAGTTTCAAGGCACACAAGAGAGAGTTTTAAAGTAGCCGTGAGTCGGAGGATATTTTCCCGAGAGGACCGGTCTGTGGATGTCATCAGAGGCGGGCTGGGAGGCAGACTGAGCCGAAAGTCTGGATTTCAGATCTGCAGGGACAGTAGTATGGGCGATGTCACTGCCCAGCTGTCTGTCCCAGCACACAAATCCACATGACAGGCAGGATGCTGTCCATTCGTCATGCAGATGCTGACATACTGTGAACAACCAGCTGACAGTCAGTCTAGAAGCATCACCTACCCAGCGTGGTTCAGTCACGGATAAATCTGCACGGCTGGAATTACAAATGTAGGGAACGAGTGGAAAAAGCGTAGATATATCAAATAGTGTAATGAAGGTTCAAAGGATCAACACTGCAAACTAGCACCTCAGGAATAGCATATAGCTGATGAGCTCTGTGGTAGTTTTAACTACAAAGCCAAGAGTCTGAAATCATGCTAGCACCTTTGTGAGGCTGTATTCAGGCTGATGTTTAGCAGGTATAATGTTTACTATGTTCACAATCTCACCATCTTACTTTAGTGTGTGAGTATGCTAACAGTTGCTAATTAGCGCTAAACACAAAGTACAGCTGCACTCGAATTGCAGGTTAAGTCTCTGAGTTCAAAGAAAGTTTCCCAGAAAAGTTACTGTAGTGAAAACAGGTGGTGTCCACATTTTTGATTGTAAGAATTTTGTGGTATATTTCGAGTAAAATCTTTCTCTATTTATAGATCGCTTTTGGTAATGTGAAGTAGCGCATAGTGAAGTCACAGAGAATTACTGAGCCTTTTAGCATCTTTTAGCTCATTGTTTTGGTCTTAAAGCTGCTACTTCACTGCTTTTGTTCACTTTTGCTACTCAAGCAGTTAAAAACAGAGCTGATAAACTATACTGCACATTACCTGCTTAGCACCAAATGACAAACTGAAGTTAGCAACTAGCTTGTGAATCTAGTGGAACATTTAGGAGATAAGAAGCTGGATATTCCTCAGGAGATCAAAACAGAGCAAACAAGAAGGTGAATATTGGACTTAGATTCACAAGATATCAGCGTTATAAGGTGATAATGTTAATAATGTTATATTTAAAGTTTGGGTTACTGCACCTAAGTGGACAAAAGTCAATTTATACAGCTTTAATGTAACAGTTTCAACATTCTGCATGTTTGTGGAGAAACTTCACTGAAGAAGAATGAAAAGAAGAGACACCTGAGACTCAGTCTCATCCGTAACTATCAGTGTCTCATACATACAGCATGATAGCTATTTTTTCGGCCATAGTTGGACAGCTGTAAGTGACATCATACTTGTAACTTCTTGAAATGCTTTTAGTGATGACTATCAATCTGACTAAACTCAAGACTGGACAAGACGAATTAGAGAGGTGATGAGGAGACACTGATAGCATCAGAGGAAAGCACTCAGTGTCCCGGTGTGATGGGTCGACCCCGAGAATCAGATCCAACGCCCTGACCCGACGGAGGTGGAGGGCTGCACCATCTCACGCCACAGTGATGGGATCCAGTCACACAGCTGCGTCTTTAGACGTGGCGGCAATCAGCGCACATCTGTCAGGAGGGCCTCAGTGTTTACACAGGGCTAACCGTACATTGTCAGTTCCAGCAGCAAACTCCTCAGCTGCTCGCTTTGAAGCTGCAGAGTTCATCTGATGAAGAGGCCCTGTGACTGCTGCGCAAACGCCTGGAAGATAAATGTGACATATTTTTTTCCCCAAACATCCCAAAACATGATAACAAGATCCATGGAAACTCTTCTGACGGTGCGGCTGTGGCACCGTCGTGATGAACCCTGCACTTCTCGGCCCATTTCTTGGCTTTTTGTCTATTTTTTCTTCTTCTCATAGATAACTGGAAAATATACTGTGACACTGAGTCATTTCCAGCGCAGATACAGAGAAGATTAATGCAAGGAAATAATCTGAGTGATCTAAAACAGCAATGATAAAGGTCAGATAATGGTGTTAGTCCTTCAGAACAAAACACAACATCGATGAGTCATGCATTAAGAAGGAAAGGAATTTATACCAACGTCCCCAATAACAGTGGCCTCAAAAGACCAGAATGCAATGCAAGGCTTGTTTTTTTTTTTTTAAAGGGACCCTGCACCTATTTTACACATTTCAAAAGTAAGGCTATGTAACAGTCTGCCTTTGAAAGCAATCGTGTAATGTCTTCTATTGTCCTGGAGGAGCTTTGTCTTTTCTTTCTTTTCTTTCTTTTTTTTTGTACTTTTTTCCCTCAGAACTATTAACATCAAGGAGGAGCTCCATGGAGTCAGAAAATAACCCTGATGATGGAGTTTCAGCTTGGCCTCAGAGTCTCAGAGTCTGCGTTACAAACTGGGGACATGGACTTTGAAAGATAGGGTCGATAAATCTTGCATTATGGGAAATGTAGGATCTAGTGTTTTTGGTACTTGATCCAAGGATGGATGAAAGTCGGGATATCTTGACCTCTGCTGCGTTGATTTTGAAGTTCCATAAAGTTTCTCTAAACTTTACGGAGTAGCCCTTTAAGCCCTTTTTCTTGCCTGGAAACTTTCGCCTTAATGATCTTACTAACAGCATCAGCATTAGCTGTTCTCCCCTTTGTAAAAACCGATGTAAAAACAGATGACAACACCGTCATTGAATGCGTTTAAGGCTTTCGCTTTAGTTGTCATCAAGAGTCATCCTGAGAAATGTAGGAAATTACTAGTTGAAGTAGAGGTGCATGAGTCAGATTTAAGGAAAGTACAGCAAAACTTTACAGAATCCATTGCAAAATAATTCCTGGAATGTCCCGAACATCACAAGTGAATGATATTAAACACAGAGGGTGAAGTTTTCCTTTAATAGAGGTTGTAGAGTTTTCTCCACATTCAGACTGGACCTCAGATGGTAATTCTGTCTGTTCTTCTCTGTTTTGTTTCCCTCCTTCCTCTATATGTACCTCTCTATCCTGTAACCCTCTTCATCCAGGTTTAGACTCCAGCACACGGACGCTGAGCACCCCGAGCCCCGGTCTTATCCTACCGTCCAAGTCCTCCTCTCTCTCCTCGCCCGCCCTCTCCAGCAATGGCCACGAGACCAACTCCTCATCCTCCTCCTCCGCCCCCGCCGAGACGGTGGCCGTCGTGCACCCTCAGCCGGGCACGCACACGCGCTCCCGCCAGTCGAAAGGCCACCACCACGCCCCCATCGACCTCCTCCCGGACCACACTCTTTTGCAGATCTTCTCCCATCTGCCCACCAATCAGCTGTGCCGCTGCGCACGGGTGTGTCGCCGCTGGTACAACCTAGCGTGGGACCCCAGGCTGTGGAGCACCGTCCGGCTAACGGGAGAGCTGCTTCACGCCGACCGCGCCATTAGAGTCCTGACCCACCGGTTGTGCCAAGACACCCCGAATGTGTGTCTCACCCTGGAGACGGTGGTGGTCAACGGCTGCAAGAGGCTCACTGACCGGGGGCTGCACGTGGTGGCTCAGTGCTGTCCTGAGCTTCGACATCTGGAGGTCGCCGGCTGTTATAACATCTCCAACGAGGCTGTGTTTGAGGTGGTGTCCCGCTGCCCCAATCTGGAACACCTGAACCTCTCAGGTAAAAAAAAAAAAAAAAAAATAACCACATTGTCACATTCTATGAAAAGCAATCAAACCTACTTGATTACCAGCCAAGTGCAGGCTTACTGGGTTTTTATTAAGGAGTGGCTGCTACGTTTACATCACGCACAAGTGTGGATTTACCTCAAAGAATTCCTCTCCTCAGTCATTTCTTCTAAAGCTGCTAAAATCATTAAGAGGAGCAGGAGAAGTTCTGCCAACCTTAAGCTCCCATGTGGGAGAAGAAAGGCTTTCTTTAGCTGAAAGCAGAACTTACCTCAACATGAGTAAGAGGAGCGGTCTGCTGCTTTCATTAAGGAAGTGACACATATAACATTGAGTTGGACAGGACTCTGGTGGCAGAGCAACAGTCTGCACCATTAGCACCAGGAAGTAAGCCCTTTGTTGTAAAAATAGCCCTTTTAAAAAAAAAAAAAAAAAAAGAGTGCATGGCTTTTATTTAGAAAGGCTGAAAATAATGAAATCAAGTCCATTTATCTAACTGTTGAGGACATTGGCCTTTGATTTCCCCCTGAAAACTGACCACAGTTTTGGTTTTCTTCAAGTTGTTTGCACTCAAACATTTTCATGCCTCTAGTTGCAGGCATAAAGCCAAATAGTTTTACTCTGGCGCCCTCAAGTGGCGAATTAGAAGTGAGCCTAACCTCAAGATTGTTTGTAATGGAAAAAAAAAAAAAAAAAAGACAGTTGAAGAAATAATTTCTGCCTCCTCTTCCTCCTCCAGGCTGCTCCAAGGTGACATGTATCAGCCTAACCCAAGAGGCCTCGCTCCAGCTGTCCCCTATGCACGGCCAGCAGATCTCCATTCACTACTTGGACATGACCGACTGCTTTTCCCTCGAGGACGAGGGTTTGCGAACTATCGCCGCCCACTGCCCTCGCCTGACTCACCTGTATTTGCGCCGCTGCACCAGACTGACTGACGAAGCCTTGCGCCACCTGGCTCTCCACTGCCCTTCGATAAGAGAGCTGAGTCTCAGTGACTGCCGCTTGGTGGGGGATTTCGGCCTGCGTGAAGTCGCCCGACTGGAGGGCTGCCTGCGCTACCTGAGCGTGGCCCACTGCACCCGCATCACGGATGTGGGCATGCGCTACGTGGCTCGCTACTGCCCGAGACTGCGCTACTTGAACGCGAGGGGTTGTGAGGGACTGACGGATCACGGCCTGGGCCATTTGGCCAGGAGCTGCCCCAAACTCAAGTCTCTGGATGTGGGTAAATGCCCGCTGGTGTCGGACAGTGGTCTGGAGCAGCTGGCTATGTACTGCCAAGGCCTGAGGCGGGTGAGTCTCAGAGCGTGCGAGAGCGTAACGGGCAGAGGACTCAAAGCTCTGGCAGCCAACTGCTGCGAACTGCAGCTTCTCAACGTGCAGGACTGTGAGGTGTCACCAGAGGCACTGCGGTTTGTCCGACGCCACTGCCGGCGCTGCGTCATCGAGCACACAAACCCCGCTTTCTATTGAAACTCTGAGCTTTTCGGACTGGTCCTCTGACAAGTGGATGTTCTAATATTCCTGCTATTGTGTTGGTAGCGGCTGATGTGTCAGAACTGGTTGAAAACTGGTGTGCAATACTGCCAGAATTTGTCTTTTTAAAATACGCTTAGTGGCTGTTAATGCTGTCCTTTGAAAATACTTCCATAGAATGTATTTAACATATTTATCTGTAAAAAAAAAAAAAAGGCAGAGAAGTACAGTATTTCAGTATATTACTTTTTTTTTTGTCAACATCACAATTTGCAATGTAACAACATGCTACAACACTGAGCACTGGGTACAGTTGTGTTACCATTTTAAAAAGCATTGTAATATATTCTATTTTAAAGTTCATCATCACCTTAAGGCCCTGAAACATAATCATTATCTTACATTATTACATCTATTTATGAACAGCAAATATCGTCAGAATAAACCACTAAGAATGTAGCTACAAAGCAGCAAAAAAAAAAAAAGAAAAAAAAAAAAAAGAAGCCGATCTGGTGATTTAAAATATACTCAGTTTCACTTTCTTTATGTTGTGTGCATATGCACTTTATGCTATTGTACTGACAATCACTTCAACTGAGCTCAAAATGTCATCAATTTGTCATCTGAGGTTCTGTTAATTAATGGTTACTATTACCGAGAAGGACTTTTACTGCCAAAAAGAGACAAACAGGTATGGGATCATTGTTTGAAATAAACAAGAACACATTGCTGCTATAACTGTGCCAATAAATTTCTTCAAAATCCGCCTCCACAACTGTGAGTGTTTTACTCAACCCTTCATTACAGTCTTAAAGGATTTAACTCTGCACATATTTGTGAGCCATTAAAGTAACTGCGGATATTTAAGAATGCCGTATAATGTTGTATTCCCCTTTAAGGACTCAAGTGTACGAGTTCAAAGGGCAGTGAAAAGGTGCTTCCTGCTTTCACATCATTGGTTGAATAAAACCGGCCTGGTGAACGCACCTGTGTATAAATACTTTGCCTTTTGCTTGTGAGATATGTGCAGGTTTTTGGGACTGTATTGTAAGACTGTTTATGTCTGTTTCGTGTAAGTTGTTATATTTTTTAAAGCCTTCTAACAGAAGCAAGCATCTGTCAGCGATGGGAAAAGCTCTCCTCCACCTGTTCTTGATTGTTGGGCTCCTGCAGGGTTCCTTAGCTCAACCAGGCAAGTATATGACATAATCACAACACTAAGCGAAAAGCAAATAGTGTTGTTAGAGAGGCAGCTGCGAGAAAGAATCTGTGCTTCTGTGTTTTAAGAGAGCTCTGGACCTGTAGTTGCTCTAAAGACCGGCACTGTGCGAGGACATTACTGCACAGTGAGAGCCACGGAGCAGCAGGTGGAAGAGTATTTGGGCATCCCATTTGCCCGTCCACCCTTAGGGCCTTTGCGCTTGGCTTCCCCCCAAGCAGCTGAGCCCTGGAAGGGGGTGAGGGATGCCACAGAAATGCCAAAAATGTGAGTAAACATTGGCTCTTTCTGAAGCCGCTGGAGTTTACTGCGTAGGGAGTGTATTTGGTGTGAATCATTTAATGTGATAACATTAAAAAAAAAAAAAAAAAAAAAAAATGGACTGAAGTTGTTCCAGCTTGTAGGTAATTAGTTTGTCTTTGGCATGAGATGCACGATTAAAATCAGGAAGTAAACATGTTTGCTTGCAGCAAATGAGCTAAAAATACCTGTATATTGATGACTGGTGTTGGAAAGGAGGACGCATAAAGATTCCTGCAGGATGTGTGAATTCCAAGAAATCCAAGGCGCTATCTCCAGATTTCCGAGTATATTCCCTCATCCTAAGCACACTGTAGTGTTTTCAGCGCACTTGTTTTGTGTCTTTGCCTGTTTTTGGTTAAAGGTGTCCACAGGATACATCATCCGTGGAGGCTCTCTGGAAAACCTTCCCTGTTAAGTATCCATCTGTAGGAATGTCTGAGGATTGCCTTTACCTTAATGTGTACAGACCCACTGGGACCCACCCTGGAGAAAGACTACCAGTTAGTACACATGCACATGTATTAGATGTATTAGATGGAAACACTGATTTCAGCCTCAAGCTGTGAATATCCGCATCTAAATAAATGTGAAACAACACTTAGCCAACAAAGTGTGAAGGATTGAATAAAACATGATGGAAATCGACAAGTTTTCAACTGAGTGATGTGGATGTGTGTTGTCAAGGTGATGGTTTGGATCCACGGGGGAGGCCTGGCCTCAGGAGGAGCCTTCCAGTATGACGGCTCACCTCTGGCAGCTTATCAGCACGTGGTTGTGGTTGTTATTCAGTATCGTCTCAGTATTCTGGGATTTCTAAGGTATCACACTGAAATACTGAAATATATAAACTGTTACCTCCTGAAACCTTTTTTTCGTAATTTAAGGAAGCTGGAGTGTTGACTGAGGGTAGAATGTGTAGCAGATGGTACATTTTGTGGTTGTGATACCTGCTGGTGGCCAGTAGAGGCCACTACAGGTCTTAGATTTCTCTGATAGTGGTGTGAAGTTACCACTACTCAACCAGATGTTTGCTGATTTAATAAGCACTGGAGATGAACATGCCCCAGGCAACTGGGGTTTCCTGGATCAGATAGCCAGTCTTCAGTGGGTTCGTGACAACATAGCTGCTTTTAATGGAGATTCAAACTCAGTCACCATTTTTGGACAATCTGCTGGTGGCATCAGTGTCTCCATGTTGGTGAGTATGAAGTTTAATCATGCAGGTTACAAATGCCTGAGCAGATATGGAAAATAGACTTTTTTTTTTTTTTTACTGTACAAATGTTCCTGGGCAGGTTATGTCACCTTTGGCTGAGGGTTTGTTCCACAGCGCTATTGCCATGAGTGGAGTGGCGCCACTGGAAGCCCACTACACCAGCAACCCACTGGCTATGGCCCAGGTATCAACATATGGTAACTAAATAATCACAACCTGTTTAGTTTTTTTACTGCTGATTTATTATTCGGCTTCCTTTTCGCAGATGATTGCCAATTTGACTGACTGTGAGAGCAACAACAATGAGAAACTTGTTCTGTGTATCAAAGGCAAGTCTGAGGAGGAAATACTGAGCGCTATTAAAAAGGTAAGTGGTTGCAGTGAAGCTGAGGTATTTTGTATGGTATTACTTTTGCTTACTTACATTTGTATTTGTCTGTCTGTCCTGAATGTGTTGTGTTTGTCCTTTATTTATGTGCCCATCTGTGTTCTTTCTTCTTGGTGTCTCCTGGCAGACATTTTTAATCTCATTAAAGTACCCGATTAAAGCTGCATAAGACAAAACATAATGTATAAATACACACACTCTTAAATGTATGATTGAGATCTCAGAGGAAGAATTCCATTTCCCCATTTTCTCAAATAAGATTCTGGTGTTGATTGTCAAACATGAGCATGTTGACTGCAGTTTATTGATACGAGACATAATGTCACATGACCTCTGACCCTCAAATTCTGAAATAGTCTTGTAGCTCTTCTTGTAAATGTTCACTGAGATACAGTCTCAATAAATGGTTTAAAACATACTGTAATGTAGTTCTAAGCAGATATGTGTTTAATATACAGCATTTTTCAACAATTATTACAGCTGTGTTACTATATTGTCATACAGTCTCTGTTTATATACCAACACTGACTTATGAGTGCCCTCATGAGGAGTTAAAAATAAAGTACTTGAAACAAATATCTGCTTACAAGTACCTTACAGTGGCGTATAAACCATTTATGAAACTGTTTATATGCTGCTTATAAATGCTGACCAGGGGGATTTAATTCTTTATTAGTTTAAGGCATTTTTAGGTCCGGCTATCGATGGTGCGTTCCTGAAAGGCCCACCTGAAGACGTTTTGAAGAATAAAGAGTTCCAGAAAGTTCCTATGATGATAGGAGTGACCAATCATGAGTTTGGATGGATGCTCCCACAGGTCAATTCTCAAGATGTGTTTTTACATTTTACCGTTGCACTTCTAACTTCCACAGTCTGATCATGCCATTAACATTTACATTTATATGAACAAGCATTATGTTTATCATTATAGGCTTTTTTTTGTGCCTGAACATTCTAATAATTGTCTGCCTCTTATTAGTTGACATACTGTATCTATTTGTGAAAAGCTTCTAGGACCAGCTGGATGGGATCAAGGTATGAAGAGGGAGGATGTGATATCAGTGATGAACATGTTCTTTCCATCTCGTGTGAGTGGCAGCTCCACAAATTTGTCTTTATTAATTGTGCAAGAGAATCAACACATATGCGATTTAGTGGTTTATTTTCATGATAAATACACACAAAAAAATCAGAAAAAAGTGACAAGAATAAAATGCTATATAAATAAATACTAAACTAAAGTGTCTTCTTCCCTCTCTGACAGGCCTCAGGTGCCAATGAACTAATACTGAATGAATACCTGCAACAAAACGACTCTCCGGAGGACACACGAGATGCTTTTACAGAGATACTGGGTGACATGGTTCTTGTTCTTCCTGTCTTAAAAGTGGCCGCATACCACCGAGGTGAAAAACACTGCACGATGAGGCAAAAAAAAAAGAAGTTGTGTGTTGTAGTCACATCACAACTTGAATTCGTTGTGCTTCTTACAGACGCAGGTGTGCCCGTGTACGTTTACGAGTTTCAGCATTCACCTCTGATGCACAGCGGGACGAGACCCGGCTTTGTTAAAGCAGACCACTACGATGATGCTTTGTTTTTCCTCGGGGCTTCCTTTTGTACTGGGCATACTGTGGTTACAGGTAGGAAAAATCTCTCATTCATTTTGAACCATTGATGAAGATTATCCAGTGTTGGGGTCATGCAATACGTGATATCTCCTTCAGGACCTGTGTCACAAGAAGAGGAGGAGCTGAGCAAGCTCGCTATGGCTTATATAGCAAACTTTGCACGTACTAGGTAGAGTATTTTATATAATTTTTTGCTACTTTTCTCCCTTTAGGAAGTATACATACTAAAAGTTGTTGTTTCTTTCACACACATAGTTCACCAAATGGGCCCGGACTGGTGGAGTGGCCTCATTACGGCCGCAGCGAAAACTACCTAAAGATAAACCTGCAGCAGACAGTCGGGCAAAGGCTGAAACACGATAGAGTTCACTTCCTTGATGTTGTCCTGCCCGAGAAACTAGCAAAGTCTCACTCTGCTAATGATGAACTCTGACCCGGGCCATCATACTCCAGGAGAAACTTCTATAAAGTGCAGCACAAAGTTGTTACACAAAGACTGAGGAGGTGAAGTTCATCGTTTTTCATCGAGGGTGTATCGTCTCTGAGGCCGGATGTGATGTTGGTCTGTTGTATGTTTGCAAGTACATTCAGGTTCAGGTTGTGGCTTTCGGGTAGAAGTCGCCTGGAGAAACAAGAGACACTTGATGAAAATTTATACCTGAAACACTCAAATGCTTCCAGGATTGATTCTTCACACGTCAGAATATAAGTATACAAACTCTTAAATACCTGTGATTTTAGGACGTGCAGCTCATTTTGAGCTTTTTTCAGCCTCTTCTCCAGTTCCAGACACTTCCCCTTGAGGTTCTCCCTGTCCCTCCGCTCCTTCATGAAGTCCTCCTTATAGATCTGAGCCTGAAAGTGGACCACAAAGAAACATTATATGAGGATGCTAATTGGAGATTTTATTAACCCTTACATATTGTTCAGGTCAAATATGACATATTTCTACATTTGAGAGCAGATAAAAACCCCTTAAACACCATTCTGTTAGCTTCATATGTAACGACTTTTCCTAAAGTGACCCAGAATATACAAAAATGTGCAGCTGACACACATTCTGAGTGTTCTGGGTTAAATTTGATCCATATTTATTTTAAAAATTGAGAATATTGAGACGATTCTGTCAATGGTCAGAATATGAACAGTACATAAGGGTTAAAGAAAAAGATACATGAAGATGAACAAAACTCACCTGATGCTTCCAGAGATCCTGTAGTGTTTCACTGCTCGTATCAAGAGGCTGACTGGTTATAAGTGTCCCCTCTAGAGCCTGTGCAAACACATCGAAGCAGCTATGAACGAAATGCTTTGACTTTACTCTATAGAACTAATCAGGTAGTATGTTTTTATTTCTTTCTGCCACATTTCATTACTCACTTTGTTCAGTCGTTTGATCTCTTCTTGCTGATGCTGCCCTCTTTGAGTCAGAGCGCTGTTCTGCGCTCGCAGCTTCTCAACTTCCTTCTCTGCTTTGAGTAGCTCAGAGCTGACATCACAGTTTCCAGCCTATGAGAATTTTCCCACGAGGATCATATGATTATACACATTTTCACAGATTTTAACTCATTCAAATGCTTTCAAATGTATTCGGGATTCACGAATCTGGATATTGCATTTACCTGTGTGTCCTCTTGATCTTTAACTGGCTTGATTTTAACTTTTTTATGTAATGTGAGGTGCCTCTCCTCTTTTTCCTCTTCTTTTAAGTGAAAGTTGTCATGTTGCAGTAATGCTTTTAAAGCCTGCACCTGCCAGGCAAAGAAATTGACATTTTAACACAGTGAAGACAAAACTGAAAATGTATCATCAAACATTTATCATGCATTTACTAGTGACACTATCCTAATAAAGTAAACTGACAAATGTTCATTAAAACATTGAATAGTACTGTGCATTTGTCTCTTTCTTACCTTCTCTTGGTAGTACTGTGCCATGATTCGGTACTCTTTCGCCCATTTCTCATTAATAGAAAGAAGCTGAGTAAAACAGAAAGAGTGTTAATCATTTGTATGTGTGTTTTAGGATGAACATGAATCTCAGTTCTGAAATGTACTCACCTCTTGCCTTTGCCTCTCCATGATAAGTATCTGCGCTTTCATGTCGGCGTCACCGTTGGTAGCACACACTTCTGACTGAA
Source organism: Euthynnus affinis (assembly GCA_029490765.1). Classification (NCBI taxonomy): domain Eukaryota; kingdom Metazoa; phylum Chordata; class Actinopteri; order Scombriformes; family Scombridae; genus Euthynnus; species Euthynnus affinis. The sequence continues at coordinate 18,473,171 of CM055859.1, read as the reverse complement.
GCAAATAAAACAGACAAAAAGGGGAACTATTCAAATGTGGCATATATCCATCAGCAGTGGCTATGACTATGCGGGTAATTATGTAATATGAATGCATCTGTTAACTTCCTTTTACACATTTTTGGAAGTTTTGCTTTATTTCCAGTAACACAAAGAACAAGGCCACTTCCTTGTACTCAGGGAATCAGACAGTGATAGCGTGAGAATGAAGGTTATTCTCATTCGTATCTTCCAATATTACATCTGTTAACATTACCTGTGCGTCTCCCAGCAGACTCTCAGGGTGATAAACTGCGGCTGCTTGAAGCTTTTCTCTGGTGGAACCGTTTGGCACACAAACCTCATACCTGAAAACAAATTATTTTCATGAGCTTGTGTATTTTCCCAAAATTATGAAAACTTATTCCAATCCCCAGTTGATTGTTTCATTTAAAGGGGATGTATCAAGCACATTTCCAGGTATATATTTTTATTCTGGTGCTCTACTGGAATATCTTTGCATGATTTACAGTTCCTCCTTAACCTCCTTATTTATCTTATACTGGCTCTTTATGCAGCCTCTCAGTCTGGCCTCTGTAAGCCCTGTTTACGATGAGCCCACTCTTTTCTGATTGTTTGTCTCTGGAGGCTACATGAACTATAGTAGTCAGATTTTGCTTCTTTTTCTCATTCTTTACTAGAAGTATTCTAAAATACATCTGTACATGTGTGAGCCTGAATCCAAAGTGAAATACACAAGCAAACAACATATGGCGCAACTTTGTCCCCTTTAAAATATTATTTAGTATAATTTAGTATACTATTAGACTGACTAAATTGTAATTTTTGCGTCTCTGTCCTAGCCCTCTCTTGGCTTAACTCCCACTTATCTGAAAGAACAATGTCTGTTATAATTATATTACATCTAAATTCTCTGATTTTAAATGTGGAGTACCTCAGGGCTCAATACTTGGTCCTCTGCTTTTCTCTTTTTATATTTCACCTCTTTCCCAAATTATACATAGTCATGCTCTCCGCTCTCAAAATGCAGGGCTCCTGTGTCTAAAGAGATGTGTCTACCCAACGTTAAAAAGAAGTCAGCAGACGACAGGACCTTTTCCTATTGAGCCTTGTTCTAATGGGATAACCTCCCTGTTGATGTCAGACAATCCGAATCTGTTGAGTCCTTTAAATCTGTACTTAAAACTCATCTTTTTGCTTTAACCTACAATTAGTTACCTTTAATTGACTACCTCATGACCTTGTACTACTGGGTCGGTCTCAATGAATTTACTAAGTGCACTCCTGCTGACAAGATTATTGATTATTGCAACTGCAGCTGTGTGTGTGTGCCCCTCTCTCTTCTCTCCCTTCCCTATTTTCTCCTCCTATCCTCTCTTGTCTCTCAGGCATCTCTTGTTGGACCAGCGCACATCCTGGAACCGCTCTGCTTCCCCGGCCGTCCGTGCCATTTCCTGAGGTTTTGGATCTGGTTCCCCATCTTGCAGGAGTTCAGCCCTCTCTGAATGATGTCTTTATCCTTCTCTTTCTCCTGTGTGAATAATGTCTCTTCTTGTCTCTTCTCGCATGTATGTGAATAATGTGATGTGAGTGTCCCCTGTGTGCACTTGGAAGATGCTTGGCATCCTCTTCATTGCATTCTTCATATATAATGTAAATCAATTATAATTTTGTATACATATCTATTGCATGTCTGTCCATCCGGGGGAAGGATCCCTTCTCTGACACTCTTAATGAGATTTCTTCCAATTTTTTTCCCCATTAAAGCGTATTTTTAGGGAGTTTTTGCTTATTCAAATCAAGGCTCTAAGGACATAGGATGTTGTATTGCTGTACAGACTGTTAAGCCCCCTAAGGCAAAAATTTGATTTGTGGGCTATTGGGCTATATAAATAAAATTGACTTGAAATAGCACCAAGCTGTAGTAGCACCAAGCCAGTAAATTGTAAGAAAAACTTATGATTGCAACAATACTTTCAGATGAAAAACAGATGTAAACAGAGTGTTAATGGGCCTCACGTGTGTACATTCGGCAGCGATGGATACAGTCTGTGGATGTGTTTCTGGTCATTCTGTGTTCCCTCTGTGGGAGCAGCTTTGCTCGCCTGTGATCGCTCCATAGGTGGTCTGTTTTCATGTAAGGGCTGTCAATACACAGAGGAAAAATTATCAGTGAAATAGCTATAGAATAAAATATTTTATCTAGAGCTTAAATTATTATTGTATTATGAGAAAATTCATCAGCAACAATTTTCAACAATAAGCAACAATCTTCCTGAAGATTGTTGTGTGCAAGTCTGCTAATGTTATGTGTAAGTACACTGTGTAAGTACATTGAGAGCAACTAGAAAAGCTGATTCTGATTCTGTTTGATGGTAATTTATTTAATTAGTTAATCATTTAATTTATCAAGCAAAGATGCAAACAATTATGCTAGTACCAGCCTTTTAAAATGTGAGAATTGGCTGCATTGTAAATTTAATGAACTTTGGATGTTGCATTGTCAACTCTGAGGACTAGTGGTAACTGTCAAATTAAACAAGTAATCAATCCAAAAAGATATACAGATTCATTAAAGGGGACCTACTATGCTCATTTCCAGCTCTATATTTCTATTCTGGGACTCCACTAGAGTAGCTTCAAATGATTCACAGTTAAAAAAAACTCCTTATTTATCTCATCCTCGCCCTTTCATGAAGCCCCTCAGTTCAGCCTCTTCTCAGTTAAGTTACCACTGATGAAAACTCAACATTTCCTGCTTAACTGCTTCATATTAAAAGCTTTTAAACAACTAAATAACGAGACTTTTATTGCGAATAATTTATTTCAAACGTGTTCCTCACTGAATTAGCAGAGCTTCATTAGCTGTGCTAAAAACTGGTCGACACAAGAAGATATAGACATATTTGGAGCTACTTGTTCCACAGATCAGTTAGAAATGATGCAGGGAGGAATAGTACAAGCAGAAACAGCCACAGTAATGTGCAATGTTTGATGAAGAACTGCTGATGACCAGCACACATCCAACAGGTAAACTATTTAATTTATGTTGCCCTGCTTTGTAAGGGAAAACATTCACAGTGTGTCAGCTCAAACTGAGTCATGGCTCTGCGCCTAAAACCCCTAAAACGAGGGGGGAATGCCATAATGTTAGCGGAGCAGAGCAGTGAACAGATGACAATATAAAGAAATCTGTCACGAGCTGACTTCAGCTCAGTTCTACATACTTCATTATTTGACACTTTGACCTCGTTTAATATGAACATCCGACATTGTAACATTACATATATGAATGAAAGTAAGGAAAAACATAAAAAGTCCCCTTTAAAAATTAAAATAGTTTACAGCTTTAATATCATGAGATCCTCTACAGTTCGAGGCTGCTGTGCTGATGCACAGAGTTTGGCGTGCTGAAGACAGCACAACGTGACAGCTGACTCAAACCCTCACGGGAGGTTGCGAATTATTTCATCTCCACAAACTCACGTGATTACCCAATCTCAGGCTGCACACGGAGCTCTCAGACACGTTCATACAAACATGGTGCCTTATTTACTGTTATATTATAGATATATCTCTAATTCAACAGTAAACATGCTCTGTTGGGAACCCAGATGTGGTATACCGTGTTATATATCAGCCCATTTACATAGAAAACAAGCTCTTTGGATCATTTAATTAGAGGTATACACTTTCCTAAATATGAATAATATAACTTCTTAATAACTAGTAGTTAATTACTTAAAGATTTAAACAAATTCACAATTAATAAATGATGAATTTTAGATAAAATGTGCACAGCAATACATGAAAAAAAATTAAATAAATAAAACTCACCATATTATTATTCTCTAGAGCTCCTCGACACGTGCTGATCCCACAACAGCTGAGATTTGAGCTGCGACTCGCCTGATAGTTATACTGAGGCTCCTATATGACGTGGTAAAACCGGCACTGTCCAATCACATGCCGGGATTCCCTCCGGGTGGGGGGGAGGTGTGGCCGGGGGAGTCTCAGGGCTGAACCACTGACGGACTTATCGAAGGAAAGGAAAGTACAACCAGATGATCAACAGCTCGAGCGGTAATAAAGGACGAGTTATGGTACAGATTGATGACTAAGAGAAAAACCTGACCCCACACTGCAAAACATGACGCTATAGTCTTACTGCTGTTTAGGAAGTGGTATCCAAAATATTGTACTTTTTAATGTTTGTATTTGTATCATATTTGAGCCTTAAAATGAATTAAAAGTTTTCTTAATAAAATGGTTTATAGTCTCTTTTTTGATACAAGTTGGAGTTGTTAAAGTCATCATTTCTTACAGTGGGTTTGCTGCAGTTTCACGCTGTGTACAAACCTGTAACTTCCTGGGTGGGTTAAAGTTTGACAGTTTGATACCGGAAAGTCACTAATATCGAGAGGAAACTGCCCAGCTAAACAAAATCTCAAGTATTAGGCTGCGGTTTATGGGAAAATCACACATCACGCAGGGTTATCTTACACAATCTTGTTCATCTATTCTCAAAGGTGTTGACTCAGAGCGGACTTGTTTCAGGGAAGAAAGAGAGGGGAAAGCACGCCGCCGCTCCTCCTCCAGTGACCGGCAGTCAGAGCAGGGGACTCGATCCACAATCTGCTAATCTTACAGATACCTGTATCACTGCGGCTTATTTACACATTTTCGTGCATATGAAGCTGTAACCCCACCACCATTCTCTTCCTTTGGAGACTGGTTTCAATTTAAGATGATAGAAGAAACTTGCTTCCCACAAACTAACCTGAAAGGAAAACACATACATGTGATTCCCTTTGTTCCTTCCTTTTCATAAATGTAATTTTAAAAAAGACAAATTTTCCTACTTTTTTTTATAGTGGTTTGTGGATTTTTTTTGTTGAAGTGGGAGCTTCCACTTGTACTAATTTTACCAGATGGGGGGGTGCTTTAAGCTCTTATTCTGGGATATCCCACTTTACCCCGAGAACAGTTTTTTTTTTTCTTGAAGTCAAAAATAAAAGACATGGTCCTCCCCTAACAGGATATTTTCTATATGTCATAGCATCTCTCTTCAGTTGCAAATTACCAACTGTGATGATGTTTCTGAGAATATATGATGCAGAGTGTCAGCACTGTTTCCAAATCACCTAACCTGCAGCTCTTTGGACTGTGGGAGGAAACTGGGGCACCTGTTTGAAAAACACATGAAACAAAGAAAGAAACCAAACCAGCTGTGATATAGATGAGAAAAAGCCTCATGACTGAATATGTTTGCATCATTTACAAGATTATCTACCAGTCTCACTTAGTTGTTGGTGGTTTCCGTTTCATCGTCCCACCCTAACCCCAGAAGTTGAAGACATAAAAGTAGCAATACAACAATGTAAACAAAACAAACATAGTGACATAAGTCCTGTCTGACAAATTCTGCTTAGATAAATGTACGTAAGCATTATAATCAAGACGTACTTGAGGTGTTGCAGTGAAAGTAGTGGTTTGGTTCCTCTGACTGATACATTATTGTATATAACGTCATCAAATTGTCAATACCGCAGCATCAGTGTTAGAGCAATATGTTACTGTTGTAATTGCTGTAGGTGGTGCTAGTTTCGAGTACCTTATATACAGTTAACTGGTTAAATTCAGTGGTTCCCAAACTGGGGTCAAAGGGTCACCAGATAAATCTGAGGGGTTGTGAGATGATTAATGGCAGATGAAAGAGGGAAAAACAAAGTTCTGATGCACAAATCTGTTTCCAGTGTTTGAACTTTTTCTCTAATCTTTGATTTTTGGTGAAATATTGGATCATTTAAACATTTATTGAATTGAAAACATGTGAGAAGTTTAGAGGGAGAAATCACTATTTGGTGGAGCTGTTAACAACTCATAGACATCTGAAATGTGATCCAGGCTACATGCTACTTTTTGTAAAAACCAAAAAGGTTGGAAACCACTGGTTTCTTCTTTAACAATGTGTTGTATTTTGAAAGTTTGTTATATCATCCATTGTGTCAAATCTTCATCTGAAAAGTAACTAAAGCTCTCAGATAAATGTAGTGGAGTAGAAAGTACAATATTTCCCTCTGAACTGTAGTTGAGTGAAAGTAGTATAAAATAGAAATACTCCAGTGAAGGAGCTCAAAATTGCAAGTAGTAGCACAGCAGTTTGGTAAATGTAAATTAGTCACTTTCCACCACTGCTCAGCTTCATCTAGGCTTCGCTAAATGTGAATTTTCTGACTCCAATAGCTTCCTGGATGACATCACAGACACTTTATTTACGCATTTACTCAAGAAAGCACCTAAAATTTTCACACTTAAAAATGTTAAAACAGCCAGACATGCTGAACTTGAAGCAAACAAGTGGCCTGAAAATAGTCCTAATGAGCGAACAACTGACAAAAATAAGTGAATTATTTAACATCAACATACTTGTGAAAATGAAAAAAAAAAAAAAAGACATGAAAAGTGCAATGATGACAGATGATGACATGTCATTTGGGCAGTTAAAAGGCAGAATTCACTTCAACTTCAATCTCAAAAAATATCTTTAAAGGTTTTGACCGTAACCAGATTTATCACCGTTTTACAACAGTTACTGATCTGCCTTCGAGTGTTCAACCTTATCTCTTTGTTATTTACTTGAAAGTGCTATAAAAAGATAACTGTCACTAGTAATAGCAGAAGTGTTGGTGGCAACGGCAATGACTATGATCATGATGATGCTTACTGACATGACTTCTCACAGTACCCCATGTTGTGGTTTTACAGAAGGGGCCTTCTTGATATGACACCTGTGTAGTGAGAACCCCAGAGGCCTCTTCCCAGCACCGAGTCGAGTCTGTTTACGGTACGAAGTGACACAGCAGCAAGTCTCTAGAAAGGAAAGAGAGTGTAACGCTATGCTTGATGAGCCAACTCCTTCCTGCCACAAACAAAAGCTCACTCCGAAAGCCTCGCACATGTCACTCAACTCCTTAAGTTTCTGTCTGTGTCACCACACACACACACACACACGCACACCTTTGATTCACACACATATCAGATAAAGACATTTTGTGGCTTACACCTACAAATCCAAAACCATAGTCATATTTGAGTGTTTTTTTTGGAGCACTTTCTATTCTGCTCAGTGGTTTAGTGGTTTTGCATATTTTGCTTACGCCTTAGTGTAGCACTGTAGGTAGAAGGTTCCAGTTTCACGTGAAGCAAAAAAGAAACTAAAAAATTATGTGTTATGGCTTAAAAGAAATGGAGACACAAGGTAGAATGAAAAAAACACACCTTTTTAATTCAAATGTATTGAATTTCGAAAACTATTCAGTTTCTCGTGAGTAATTCAATGAAATCTCCTGGTAGTACTTCGTGGAAAGTAATGTCGAAGATGTATTATCATCATTTGAGCATAATAAGATAGCAGCATCTTACTCTACAGTACAGCATATGACAATTTTAAGACTTAGTAAAACATTTTCCCATCAGATCCACAACCTTTACACTAAAAACACAAAGATGCTTTGTTATAATGTAAATATATCAATGAAATCTGTGTAAAAAAAAAAGATACATTTCACATTAAGTCAAACTGGCCCACATGTACAAAATGAATAACATTATCATAGCAGATTGTTGAAAATTGTTTTTTGTTGTTGTTTTTTTTATAGCTTCTTATTGTTGTCTGACATTCAGTTCACACAACTTCACCAGCAGGCTCCGCAGGGTTTCTCTGGATGGGAGCCACATTCCTCGATCTGAGATCTGCATGAGAGGAGTGTTAACCGGCAGTTAATCTACTGTGTGAAGAGAAAAACATATATGTGATGACCTCCTTTCTCTCTTTCTCTCTCACACACACACATGCTGTACTTACATCGCTACTTCCTTGCAATTATATTTAATTCCTGCGTCCAGCTCTTTCTGCAAGTCATTTAAAGATGGATTTGTACAGTTTGTCCTAAAGAGGAAAAATGCATAAAGGATAAAGAAAAATACTTAATTATCAACGATAATAGTTTGAAATTAGTCTTCCTATGTGTTTCACCACTCCTCAAAAAACTTACACATCATTCTGTTGTGTGACCAGAACAATATTCAGGCTCTTCACCTTGGTGGAGTTCAATCTTTTCACCTCGATGCTGCCAAAAATACTGACAGTAAAAATAAAAGAGCAGAGTTTAGAGAGATATCAAGTCAACAGGGGATTGAATGTTACCTGTGGTACATTATTTAGGTTCACAAGTCATGACATTTTAAAATCTCCATTATTTTGAGAGCCAGTTTTATAATTTCAGTATATTTACAGTGTAATGTAATGATATACAATGTCCTTTATATATCTAATATACAGGAAGTGATACAAAACAACTTACAGATGTTTCTGGTACCTAATTCTCAACAATATGACTCTTGAGTTTGTTCAGAAGATTAATTATTGGACATAAAATCATTGTCAAACATATCTGTGAAAACCACAGACACCAATCACAACTCACTAAATATTCCTTAACTAGTTGTGTGTTCACTTCATTTCAGTTTGTCCTTGTTTGTATTCAGCAGTGCACAACACTCTCTTTCCAAATTACTCTTGAAGTGCCAATTAAAGGAGGTAATCTTTCTCCTCACGCTGAAGAATGCCTCAATGATTTTTTTTCTCCTCGTGTTATTTGAAAGAGAAATTAGGAGAAGAATCCTCACACATCAGGATCATTCAGAGCACAAACATCATGATTTCAATTTGGATTTGTTTACACTGTGTGTAACCCATAAAAATGGTAAGAAATGAAGACAGCTGAAAGGACACCTAGGTTTGACATTTTAACAGCAGTTACCTAAAACACGTAAACCTAGCACAATTCAATAGACTGGAATACACAGATAAATGTCACAAGACCGTAAAATGTGCAGAAATGATGTGTGTTAGGTGGCAGAGATAGCAACAGAGCAGCAACAGTAATATACTGACAGCAGCCTCATTTATCAGGCTTAGAAGAACTAGTCATGCTTAAAGTGTGCAAAGCAAAGAGGAATAGGATATGCATTGCAGTACATAGGAAGCAAGGAATGACTCATTCTTTTATTTTTCAGGTAAGACACATCATAGTAATTTCTCTGCTAGCAATGTGAATATTTACAGCAACCTACGTAATATTTAGAATACAGAAATCATTATCCCTTGGTTTGGTCTTGAGTGTTTCTTGTGTTGTTGGTGATCAGATTATATCACAGGTGTACAGATGCATTAGGATCTGACTGAAATGCTACTTGAATATTGCTTTAACTACATCTTTAATGACACAGCTGCCAAAAGCAAAGAAAATGAATGTTTATTTTTCCTACCACTGTCACTAAAGTCATTAAACTGTCAGTGCGAGAGGAGCAGAGCTACTCACCTCGTAGGACTGAAAGGTGTTGCTAAGGATCCGTTTAGCATCGCCGAGACGTCACCACAGGCAACATCTGCGAACTATAGACATGAAGGATAATGTGAACTGTCGTCACTTTGAATTTAGACAACAGATCCACAACAGCTCACTAAAAGATTTTGAGGATATTATGAGAGATCTACATTGTAGGACAGTTTTTCTTCTCCTACGATGTAGAGCATTTGTAATACAAACAGTACATCTGCACCCATAAAATCTAATGAGTTGGATTTATCTATTGAGTTTTCCAGTTGTCTGCTTCTTAAAACTAGAGAAATAATCTGTTTTCACTCAGGAGGCAGCTGTTATATGTCATTTAGTCATTGCAGCAACAAAACCCCATTAGAAGCAATCTTAAAACAATAAATGTGAGTGTTACACTAAAAGATGCGGTGTATCTGGATTCCCTTGACAGGAAATACTTGACAGCTTTATTTTATGACGGGCATGATGTATGTTTTCCTAAGGAAGTGTGACATTCAATAAAATGTTGATAAAACGGTCACATTTACCAAAATACTTAGTTTTATTGTCACAGTGTTGCTATCACTTTAGTGATCACTTTTTCAACGAATGTACGGGAAATAATTTGACTTTGAACAGACAAAGACTCCCAGCAGTAAAGCAGGATAATAAAGATCAACAGGTGGTGCATAAAATAAATACTTCCAGTCACTCACATTGATGGTAGTTTGTAAAACAACCAGGTTGATTTATGGACTTTCCACCAAAATGAAATATTGCAGAAAGAAAACAATGAGTAGATGAACAGGAACACACTGCAAGTATTATAAACCTTTAGGCCTCTCCACTGTCTTCACTGGCAAGTTGAGCAGTAAAGACACAGTTCAGCAGTCAACTAGTGCTGGACAAAGGCCAGCAGCAACTGACTTACAACAGTAACTTATCAACAGCTCAAATCATCTGGTTTTTGCTGACCTCCAGTGGTTGAATTTGTCATTTTACTGCAAGAATGTAGAAACAGTGTCAGGCGTGGTTACAGGTGCAACAGGCTCAAAGCTACTGAACCAATGTTAAATTACTCTTTAAAATATATCAGTTTCACAATGAACATACATACATGTGTACGTGGATTCATTTAAAACTGACTGTATTCTACTTAACAAGTTTGTTTTTACATAATTAGATAAATTAGAACTCAAGAACTAGTATTCATTAGGTTTTAGTTTATTTATATAAGCCAACAAAGTCATTAATACATTTGTTATAGATACGCTGTGTGTCTATTAAAGAACTGAATATCATGTTTAATTTGTCTTCTTGCTCAATTGAGGCAACACCTGTGATCAACTTTCAACTTTCTAAAGTGATGTAAGGTCAGATTTGCCCCATCAGCTCATTCCTCACCATGTAGCCGCTGCTACTTCCCTAAAAGCAGCAGCACATGTGAAACAGTGAGGGCTCCTCTGAATGAGTGGGCCGCTGCTGCTCAGGAGACAGTTATGCACTGTGGCTCCATGGAGACCGACACAAAGCCTCATTGATAAAGAACCAGGGTGACCTTTGTCTCTCTCCACTCCATCATAATCATTTATTTTCATGAGACTTTGCTTCATCTTATGTCCAACATGCTGTTGTTATTTCATATTGAGATATTATATTGATACATCGCTGTTGTGTTTGTTAGAAAAATGAATAGTGAATTCCAGTCGAGCACTTACTCCAGCTGAGGCTCTGTTCCAAAATGAGCGAACAGGGTTGTTTTCACAGTCTGTCCATCTTGGGCAGCCAGTAGTGAATGTTTCTACAACAACACACACACAAACAGAATAATAAATAAAGGAAATAAGCATTCCCACAGAGATAAGCCAATTATCATGTGTACCCTTGTGTACATATTAGCATAACAATAACCTGAACATCTTTACTGCTTTAAGGGTTAAAGGGGCTACAATCTATATGTCTATATTGATACTGGATGACAAATCTGCAGCTCCTTTCAACTTCACAGAGCTTTTTTAATCTCATTGTTTCACTATCTAGCCCACACTCTTCCTCTATTAGGGGAAGTTGTGGGTGTTGTTAGCTTCTTTTTTTAGCTGCAGCAGGCAACTGTTGTACACTACCTGCTCAGCACCAAATAACTGATGTTTGTGAACAGAGTCCAGCATTTATAGCAGCTAATACAGCAAATAAGAAGCTTCAGCCAGCAGCTGTTTAGCTTAGCTTTGCATACGCACTGAATACAAGTGTAAACAGCTGACCTAGATAAAGCAATAAAATCTTATGTTAACCTTGCGTTATGTATGTCATTTGTTAATTTTATAAAACAACAAACAAAGAAAAAAACATGTCTTTTCTTGGGGTGCGGTAATATCCTGGAGTCTTGACATATGGGAGGTTGCAAAGTAACTGGTTTCCTCTGTTTCCAGTCTTTATGCTAAGCTAAGCTAACTGGCTACTTCTGCTAGCTTTCTACATACATTAAGAACGCTATTTATCTTCTCAAACTCCCAGCAAAAAAAAACAAAAAAACAAAAAAAACAAAAACAAATAAGTGCATTTCTCAAAATATCAAACTATTCCTTGGTAAAACGTGAAAAGGTGAGGACACTTTCATTCTTTCACTTTCATTCTCAATACCAACACAAGAAAATTTCATCATGCCCTCCCCTGTAAAGGATTTTTTTTTTTTGCGGCCTTAAAATGATATTAAGATGACTTTTCACAGCTACATAATCAGGTTTTTGAGTTTCCTCTCTACAGGTTTAACATCCTTCCTTATCTTGCAAGTTACTAAAGACGTTTTTCCTTGTCTTCTCAGAGATCTTGGGCTGGGTTGAAAACTGTTGTAACCCACTGAACCGATGTGGTATTGGGTAATAAAAAACTTGACATGACTTGCTGTAAAAGTAAATGTAGGCATCACTTCTGGCATTTGACATCAACAGTCATGACTGGTATCAGTGTTTATTACCATGTCAATGTGTACAACTTACCGATCGACCTCGCTACATTTTGCAAGTAAATAAACTAAAATCAGCTCAATTATGAGGTTATCAATTGCACAGCATCTGAAGAGTCTCACCACTGCTGCCCTCCTTTCCACACCAGGTCAGACCATCCAGCACAGATCCCAACAGAGTTTCCTCCAGAGTCCTGAAACAGTCTCTCTTCTCAGTCAAATCATGGACGACATCCTTTGTTTTGCTCCATAACATCACCTAGCCCAAAGACAGTTGATATCACATCGTTAAACGCATCATTCTGAGTTACTAAACGACATGTCTGGATAATGAGCGCCTGTCACGCAGACAGTCGTGCGGTGAAGGATGTTTACTCTGTTGCATATAGGTTGGAAGGGGGCTGCTTCAATGAGAGGGTTATATTCTTCCACAGGTACTTTACAAGGGTCCCGTCCCACATAGGCTTGCTGAAATGCTCCCCATATCTTTTCACAGTCGTGTCTGAAAAATAAATGATAGTGAAGGTGGATCAGCTTCATTCTGATGCAAACTGCAGCATTTTGGTGCTTTTTTTTAATATTAGAGGTGAGAAGTTCATGCCCAACATGCTCTACTTTACTTACTAATGACCTACAAATTCCCTCCCTCTGTAAAGTGTAAAGAAAGTACTACACACAAGAATACACACTATATGCAGTGCATATTATCAGTTAGAATGACTTCATTACATTGCATACTACTGAAAGAAGTGCTTCAGGTAATTTAGAAACTGTATTATTATGACACTGTGTGTCCATTTGACACGTGCAGAGAGGAGGCTGGTCAATTAAAAACTGACTGCTCACACATTCACTCTAATATCTGTCATTCATCAAATCATTGATTCTTGACAGGGTTGCAGCGGGACCCCAGGAAAAGGGGAATTGTTCGTTTTCATTTTAATTCCATTCCTAAGTAACACAATGAGTGAATGTATGATTATTTGCGTCATGGGTTTGTCGTGGGAAATCTTCAGGTGGGCCGATAAATCTTCAGGTCACTCACAACTTAGTATTAAACTCAAAACTTGTAAGAGAAAGACTCAAGGAAATACACTGGAAGCTGGTAGAGTTCAATGTGAATACGCTGCATAAAGAGCAATACAAAGCAAACTGAGGGCTTTATCCCAGCATCATCAGACAATCATAAACCATTAAGTTATATATCTCTCATAACCCCTCCTCATGTGGAGCTTATTTGCTGAACTCCATCACACTTTAGTAATAATCCAGACATGACTCAGCTCCAGAATACAAAGGTGTCTCACACTTTTCTCACAGGTATCAGTTGTACTTGGCATCTTCCGCATTTCTCCCAACACACATGACCGAGCGGCCTTCGCTCATCACAAACACACAAGATTAAAATGTGATGTTACTGATCCTCCCCTTCTGTATTCCCTTGGGAACTATCTCTTATGGATGTAAATGTTTTCTTTGCACAATCACTGGCCTATTTATGGAAGGACAGTTTTCCATCACAGGTTTCATGCACTTTCTGTAATAAAGCATCTAAAAGCACAAATTTTATCAGATGGGGATTCCTGCTCGGTTTAAGGGGTTCTTGACTTGATAGAGAACCACTGTGTTACAGGGCTAACACACACAAATACTTGTGCTCTTCTGTTTTTGTTGTTATTGTTGCAACAGTGTTTGTGTTGCACTCTTTTCCAGGTCACACTTTAAAAAGATATTTTAATCTTAATGAGACTTTTTACGTGTTTGAATATAGGACACGGTCATATACAGGCAATGTAGAGTCATTAATCAATAACCAGAGGAAGAATATGTCAACAGCACGCGGGCAGGCGCCAGCCGACCGGCACGAACGAGCACATTCAACAAGTGTATCCCGAATTTACATATTTTTAGTCTTTAAGTTACATGAGAAAGTAAAGCTTTTAAATATGAACCGCACTTACCCTTTGAACTTTTCACACCTGGCAATAAATGTGTCCTGAAATGTGTCTGTATCGTGACGCAGCGTGAGTGCCAGCGCCACGGCCAAGACGATAAACACAAGTAAGACAAGGACAACACACAAAATAAGACAGCATTTCCTCCGCCTCTTCTCCGGTGCTCGATAACCGCCACCCTCCATTTATTAAAAGTTATTAAAATAACAATAATAATAATTTTAAAAAAAACTTCGGGAAAGTTTGGCTGTCAGACAGTTGTTTGTTGAGAGCAGAGCTGACACTGAGACGGACTAGACTATTTATGGAGGGGAGGAATCACCGTGCGTGCGCGTGCACTGGCTCGTGGCTACGCTCTGCTCCAATCAGGAATCGAACTGCTCTCTGGGAACCAGAAGAAAAATCAATTAATGTAACTTTTAGTAAATTTACAATTGGAATTTAGAAACTAAAGGAAATTAAATACAATTAGAATTATTGCATTATTCATATTTAATTTATTCATACTGTCCAATTATCTATTTTCTGTAAATTCTGTCACAATAAGCCATAAATACACACAGGAATAAAAGAAATGCAGGTACATGGAAAAATACTGCATACATTTACAATACAATTAAAAACTGTAATTTCTAAAATATATCTAACTAATACTATAATGTATCCACCATATTTCTTTTTTTTTTTCTTTTTTTTTGGGTGTTGTTTATTTTGTTTTGTTTGTCTTGAAGAATGTAGCTCCCTCCAGATTGCTAAAAGTCCAAATTCCCAGAAAAAAAGCACTTAAGTGTATCCTGTCTGGCTGAACTGAACTTCAGTATGGACATCATTCAGGAAGCATAAAAGTCAACTCATGTTTCCTGGAAACATTTCTTTCCTTCCATTCACCAATATTTGCCTTTCTTTTGACTTTCAAATTGGCAGCTGCTGCTCTTATACATTTTGCCAGAAGGCGAATAAATTGATAAAACATATTTAAACGAGGGAACAGTTACAGTAGCTGTGTGAAATTCATTTATGTTGAGAAATGCCACAGGTTGTTGAGTATGTTAATGAGGATCAGAAGTAAAGGCGAACTCTCCAGTAAACATGTTTTACAGCATATATAATGACTTAATGATCCAATAACTCAGATATCATTATGGCGGATGTGTCTTGCTTTTGCTGTTCCAGGCTTTAGCTTCCGTGATCCACAAAAACATATAGTTCAAATTGTACACTGCACAAGTGTTACAGCCCAAGGTTTTATATTCATGAAGCGCTTTAAATTAAATGTTTGACAAGGAATCAAAAGCCAAACAAACACAGATATGTGTTTAAAAGATTACATAAGTGCAGTAACATTTTAACCTTTGGACTTATAAACACAAACAGCTGCTCATCCAACTCTCTGTGAAATGTGAACAGTTTTTGTTCAACATTAACATAACTGCCCCAGATTCGTTGTGTGGTACTTTAAGCACAAAACTGAAATACTAGCTTTTTTTTCAAAGAGGGGCCCTTTTCAAGACAAGAACCTCTATTAAAGTCTGATATTTTGCTTTGCTGTTGTATTTTCCTCAAATAAAATTGCAGTTAAATTTGCACAGTCCAGTTGACAGTAAGCAGGAGCTTTTGGCTTTAGTAAACAGACAAATTGCACTCCAAGAGGCTGTGTGTGTCTACTTCATCTGCTAATGAAATGAGATCGATTAAAAAAAAAAGTGGCATATAAAAAATGAGATGTTCCTCTAAAAATGACAGCATTAACAGTCTGTTTCATATCAGGTTATACATTTATTTACATTAAAAAATCATGTTAAAATTAAATCACTATACGTTAAAAACTACAAAATAGCAATATCAGACGCAGGTTATTCAGTTGAACGTGATCTTTCTGTGAAACAGGCTGTTCGCAAATGTCTGGCAGGAGGAGTGTTTGGGGTTCTGGACACACTGAAGGATCATCAAGGTCCTGTGGACAAATGTGATTTCTGTTAATCCAGGGTGTTTTCATCAGATGTTCATTATCATGTCATAAACAACATCTGGATAAATATATTTGTTTTATGAAAGATGTCACTCACTGGTCATTGTCGGTGCAGGTCCAGCGGAAACCTCTGGACTGGAGGATTTGGATCAAGTCTACAATGGATCCTTGTCTACAAGATTCTCTGTAGAAGAAGGAAAACAAGGACCTTTATTTTAGATTTGTGCATGTGTTCCACTTTCTGATAAGTCACCATGTTTAAAGGGTTTGGGCTTTATTAATGATTAAGAAATCATTCAATAATACTTAATAGATTAGCATTAAGTCATTAATAAGAGCAACTTTTGGGTTGCCAGGTTGTGAAAATCCCTCTAGCTGCTTTTCTGGTTGTAATAAATGTTGGTAAATCATTAATCAACACTATCTAATTGGCCATCAACTCTGTAGTTATAAATGTTGATAAGTTGTTAATAAATTGATTTTTTCCTCTTTTTTTTGGCTTGTGACTTCTCAATAAAACAAAGTCTACGTTGCATTATCTACCAGTTGAAAGGTTAAATGAAAGAGTTATTTATCTTGTTTTATTTGAAAAACTTTTGGAGATTTCACATGAATTATTAGAGGAAAGTTTGAAAAAAGTAAACATTTTTGTGTGCCAGAAATTATATATATATATATATATTTCTGTTGTCTTGTCCTGTTAATCATCTTGCAACCCCTCACATTCATCCTATTGGGGGTGCTGACCTCCAGGTTGAGAATTGCTGCATTAGAGAAAATTTTTCACAACCTTGCAGCCCAAAAGTTATTACTAATGCGGATCTGTAGGCTTTAGTTAATGGCATAATCGTATTGATATATTGATATATATTGTATGATAGTTTGTGTTCTGAGAAGAAATCCAACATTTTCATGTAATGCAAAGTATGTGCTAGTTTTATCCTCACAGAAAGGGTCCCTCAAGATTTGTCACCACCTTTATGTTGACATAATTCACCCTTTTTGGATTCAGACAGTCCAGTTCAACGCTTCCAAACATGCTGTAAGATATAAAAGAAGATTATATTACACACACAATACGCAAACAAACACCAACGCCAAAACACTTCATTCTTTTTTCCTTTTTTTACCTTTTCCTATTGAAGGCGTTGTCAATAGACCCGTTCAGTAATACAGTGATGTTGCCACATGCCATCTCTGCAAACTAACAAATGGATGAAGAAAGTCACACGGAAGTAATATTCCACCGCTGATTTTGGTATGGCATGTTGCATAGGAATGACGAACACAAATGCGTGAATGCTGAAGAATAGTGCTGACACTATTCTCCACTTTGGACAATAAACTCACATTTTGTGAGGCTTGCCTCCACAAGGAATATACTGGATGATTTCTGCATGCTGACCACTCCGGACAAGAGCTGAAATCAAAACCTGTGTGTCAAAATTCACAGCTGTCAGTTAAAAGAAGTCATTACTTTGACAATAATCAAATTATCAAATGAAACCTGAGTGACTAATTAAAAAAACATGTTTAGGTGATTGTATAGATGCTGGCATGCAAGGACCTGTAGCTGGTTTATCACTCTGCACTACATATACTACTTAAACCTAAAGGGACTATAAGACATTTGGGAGCACAGCTGCAGCTGCCTGAACGATGATGTCTCATCTAAATCCCAGTGCTACCAAGTGATGTTCTTCTCGGGAGCAACAGAAACAAGCTGTAAACAAAACACTCTCAAACTCATTAGCAAACATTTGCTTATTCACACATCCTGCAGATACGCAGCAACATTATCGTTCATTTGGAGTCGTGTTTTTGGCAACCTGACAAATATTCATTTCCTTTTAGCTCTGTTATTGGTCTCCAACATCTCCTGAAGGAAATGATCCACTATGTTCACCAGGTACTCGCTAACTGCAGAGAAGGTAGTGTACAGTGGGTTTTTAGGGGTTTTTTTTCCCTGGGAACTGTGACCTACTGCAGCTGGAAATGATGCTGATGAGAGCAGTGAGAGTGAACCAAAACAATAAATGTGAAAGCTGTAAAACAAAATCAATGAGCTGAAAGACTTTAAAAAGCTCCATAGAGCTAAAGGGAACCACAAAGTTTTTCACGACAAGCCGACCTTTCACATTACACACAATCATTTGATCCATTGTTAATATTTTTAAATGATTATGGCAGCTTTAAATCTATACGCATATTACTGTTGTAATATTTGTATGATATGTTACACATAGTGATTGTGTACTGTGTCTTTTAGTATCTT
This sequence comes from Euthynnus affinis, assembly GCA_029490765.1. Classification (NCBI taxonomy): domain Eukaryota; kingdom Metazoa; phylum Chordata; class Actinopteri; order Scombriformes; family Scombridae; genus Euthynnus; species Euthynnus affinis. The sequence goes on along the minus strand of CM055859.1, from coordinate 18,454,627 downwards.
ATAGGGCTTCCTAGTGTTAATAGAAAACTCTGTGTGATTAATAATAATAAATAGATGAATAATTATGTCTACAAAAACCATATGCTTAATATTAGTGGGCTCTATCAGTTATATATCAAATCAGACAAAAATAAGAAATTGATAGTAAAAAAACTTACTCATTTTAATATTTATTTCAGTTAATTTGTGTTTTGTTTTATGTGTTGTATCAACATAAGTGTACTCAATGGTTTCCTCTTTTTTCAGAATTTTCTCTAGTGTTTTTTTCTTGTGAAAATGATTCACAGAGAACATCTTTCTTTGGAGAAATTGCTCACTAATCATGTAACTTGTGATGTAGACAATGCTTTATTTTTAAAAGGGCCAAGTCAAAGAGATTGGAAACCACTGAGTTACTGCTGTCCTGTCTTTTTGTCAGGAGCATTTATTTAACTAGTACAGACATTGTGATTTTCTCTGTCTTGTTAACACAAGAACAGATCTACCTAAGTCCTTCTTTTGGCCACACCAGATGAGGTCGTTGAACATGTAGCCAACCAGTGTGTCCTCCAGTGTCCAGAAGTCAGGTACAACAGCTGCATAGCTGTGCATAAGTGTCCTGGTTTTACTCCAGAAGAGGAACTAGACAGAAGTGAATGACAGGAAAGGAAACATAAAGCATCTTAACTCAAAGATTTTCCTATTAGAATGATGTATAAGTTATGAACATATATGACAACTTGAAGCTAAAATCCCAGTCTTGCTCACCCTATCACAAACCCAGGTTTGTGGTATTACATGAAACATCTGATGATAATCCTCCACTGTTACATTACAAGAAGACTGATGGACAACTGCCTCCTCAAACTGTCTCCAGATCTCCTCACAGTCATACCTACACATAAAAATAGATACATACACACAAAAATGTAATTTTCTAAATGTTTTTGATGCATTGTCATTATGTTGAGAGTCACCTGTAAGTTTCAGGGCTTCAACAAGTCTGAAATCCCTGAAAGGTAACCACATTTATGGAAAGTTTAAGTTAGTACCACAGAACTGGGACTGTGCTTATTGGCGTAACAATTGATCTTTTAAGCACTATGGACAAAGTAAATGTTCCATCCTCATATTGGTTGAGCGCAGTATACAGGGGCCAGCCTTGAAGTGGTTTCCTGTTTATCAAACAGGAGATGTTGGTGAAGTGCTCTTGGAGTGCACCAGCGGTCTAATCTTAGAACATCATTTCTATTGTGCTCCCACATGCTTTACATCATTCGCAGGCATGACATCCCATTCCAACACACAGATGTATATACCGGTGATGACTGACAATCCCACCAGGATCTCCACCTTAATAAACTGCTTGGCAGATATAAAAGCTAGGATGTCTGCAAATTTTCTTCATCTGACAAAACAGAAATTCTTGTCATTGATCCCGGCCATCTGCGTCCACAAAACTAGTCATCTCTGGTTTTAATATCTCAAATGAGACATAACATGGTTATTATCATTTCAGTCAAAAACTCAGGCTTCAGCCTACTCTGAACGCTCCGTTTGCAGTTACTTCTACTTCCCCATCGAACTGACGGCAAATTGTTCATGCATGCCCCCAAAACATCCATCCGCTCTGTAACCTTTGTTGCTAATGTTGTTCTGTGTTGTTTGCGTTTTGGATCGGCTTCAAGCTGAACATGTACGGATATACTTGAGAAGTTTATCGAGTTAAAGGAAAGGAAACAGAAGTGAAATACTATTATGATTGTTTGTAAACGTAGCATCCGGAGCAGAGTGGGAGTCTGCAGAGGGGGCTCATCAGGAGAAGAGAGTGGGCTCATCAGAAGAGGGACCTTTCAAAAACTAAAATGGACTGCTTGAGACAGAAGCTGAACTAAGGGCTGCATAAAGAGCCGGTATAATATAAATGTGGAATTTCTATCGAATTTTACATTATGCAAAAATATTCTAGTAGAGCCCCAGAATGAAAATACAGACCTGGAAATGTGCATAATAAATCCCCTTTAAGCCCTCTGTCAGAAACCTTGGTGTGATATTCAACTCCACTTCAACTTTGAAATCCATACCGGCAAAGTAATCCAGTCTTGCTTCTACCATCTCAGGGACATTGCCAGAATTCATTCAATTTTGAGTTTTAAAAGATACTGAATCCATTTTCCTCCTGATTAAATTACTGTAATCGCCTCTTAACTGGCATGAAATCAGAATTCAATTCACAGACAACAAACTGTACGAAATGCAGCAGCCAGACGTCTAATACATACCAATAAAAGAGACCATATACTCCTTTTTCATTGTCCTTACACTGGCTGTCAGTTGCTTTTAAAATGACTTTAAGATCCAACTCATTACGTCTCTGACTTACTCTCCCCTTGTCAACCTGCATGTAGTTTGAGGTCCTCAGGCAGAAGCCTCCTGGCTGTGCCTAATGCAAGGCCGAGAGCTAAAGGAGACAGAGCCTTTACTGTCAAAACACCACTATTATGCAACGACCTGCTCGAGAATCTCAGACTTTCAATATCTTTTTCTTCAGCTTTCACTTCTGAAAACTCACTTTAGTTCTTTTAAATATATATATATAAATGTGTGTATTTGGCATTTTATTCCTTTGTCCTTTTAGTCCTTTGTTCCTTTTTCCTCATAAAGGTTTTGATAAGTGCTATTTAAATAAACTTTATTTAGTGATAAGATGTTCTTCAATAAATTCAATGCCATTTCAAAATGTAAAATACTAGGATAATAGTTAGCATTGCATCAAATGTACTGGAATTTAATCCATGACGGCCTCACACAATTGTCAACTTTTCTAAAATCATCATGAATATACAGCCTTGACAGCAGTTCTTCTTTGCAAAGTTTATGATACATCAAAAGTGAAAACTGTACTGCAACTACACATAAAATGCAATATGGTCTCTTTTCGAATGAAAACTAAGAAAATATGACTGAACTTATCGATAATATATCAAGTCAAATGAACAAAAACTAGAATTTCCCATGAAAGAAAACGTCTTTTTATAGAAAGCAGATGAATTCATGCCCTTGTCCCACTGTAACTATGTCTGTATCAGTTTCTTTTTCTATCTACCCACATTAAAAAACAAGAGTTACTCACTTCCTTGTGGGCTTGAACACTGGCCTGAACACTGTATACTGTATATGCTGTACTATATGAAGCCAAAATCCCCCTGCTTTAGGCATTGGGATGAGATCAAGTCTTGCGGCTCTACTCACTGATGTTACAGTCAAAGCTGAGCTGTGAAGCAATCTGCAATCATCAAATTTGTAAATTGAGTCCCATTCTAGTCCAAATCATGTGATTAGAGTGCACACGTCTGATGTTTCCTAAAAAAAAAAAAAAAAAAAAGAAAAGAAACATAATAGATGGATATGTTATAAATCATTGTAGGGAGCATTACCTTAAAGTGGGGTTAACTAGAGTCATGTAACTGTAACACCTTCCAACCACAATGTGTTTTATGTTGGGAGTTGTCCCGAGCTGGGCTCTCAGTTGACTGGGGCAGAGCAGAAGCATAATAAACCCTTTGAAACAGACACAAAGATAGAAGAAAGAACACATTATCTATCACATTTGGGAGAGGCACATCAAAAGATAAAAAAGGACAGAAGGAAGAAAAGAAATGAAAACATAAGAAAAGAAGAAAAAAAATGTGCTTGTGTCAGGAGGGATTGCTTACATATTGTCACGCTGACCATTACAAAGGACACAGATGTTTTAGGGTTGGTCATGATGGTGATATGGGGACCCCGGACCGACTCATCGCTCCTAAGAAAACATGTGTTTGTGCATGCTTTAATACAGCAAAATAAAACATTCTTTATCAGTTTGAGCTGTGACATCAGGCCAATTTGTCTGCCACAATGTGATTGACTGAACTCAAATGATCATGTTCCATGTACATAATTTTCTCCCATGTTTTTTTTTCCCCAGAGCTGTCAAACCTGGCAGCTTTTCAAACATTAAAATACCCTGCAGGAGACTGAACTGATGATTGATTGGCTGACCTTAAGACAACAATGCCAAACATTTTAGGGAGTTAGTTCTCACAGATATGCATCGTTTCAACATTATTACCAAATGACAGATTACAGTAGTGCATGCAGTGATTAAATATCACATGCTGTAACACATGCCCAACTTTGTAACTCAGTGAGAAAACATATGCTCACCATTTTCCAGACCGAAACTGCAAGAAATGGCTCCATGGTTATGACATTCGATGCTTAGTTCAGGTCAAAACTCTCCCCAAAGCGAGTCCTTTTGTGGTGTGATGTGATGTGTATCCTCCTCTCAGGGCTAATGCTTGACATGCCTGATAGGCTGGTCTCCATAGGTCGACAAGATGTTTTTTTCCAGACCCCTGTTACAGAGAGTAGATCCACATGACTCCCATTATGGTGCCATTAAGAATCTTCCAACACAGAGTGTGCGCTGTTCTCTGGGAAGTGTTGCCATGGACTGGAGGAGAAAATATTGCTGTTTGTGTTACTGGACACACTGTATTATGACATGAACTCAGTTAATAGGCTATAAATGAACCGGATGTAGTGGGGTGAAGATTTTTTTTTGTCTCTTTGTTTTGTTTATTGTCAGTGGCACCAGTTGAAGTTTGTTTGACATTTGAGGTGTAAACATCTTGTCATTTCCTGTCAGTATAAAACAGTTTAGCATATTGATTCCTTATACTACTAGCATAAAACACTATATTGTATACAATTAGTATGTAGTATGAAAATGTCTGTTCTTTTATATTATCTTTCCTTTCATAAAAGTGTACCCACATTATGAAGTAGGACCAACTGCTACTTCTTACAGTTTCATACAATAATGTGACAGTTCTGCTACAGTAGGCACATTTCCCACTCTATATTACATCTATGCTGGACTGGGCCATAGGACCCTCCCAAACTCGCTCTACAAACTGTCTTATACTCGACACCCTTGCTAACCCTGGACAATTCAAGACTATGATCTCAAACCACTTTGACAAATTATTGTGCTGTTTTGATCTATTTAACTCTGTGTATTTTCTTTTTTAACTACGTATCTCGACTTCATTGCAAATGAGAGAAACCTTGATGATTTTCGAGGCTTAAACAAAGGTTTGAATTTAGCAGTGAAATTTAACTTTTTGAAATTTTACTGCAAATAATTCTATACCTTCACTTTTTCCACCACTGGACATGCCCGAGCCACATAATACAAATCTATCCATTCATTTATATGTGAGGTAATATGCAACCTCACTCTATTGCCAGCTGCTATGAAGTACTGAGTAAAGCATTCATTTTATATGAAATGGTCAGAGGCAGAACGTTTTACTGGCAAAACATACAAGAGCACATAACGTTTTACTGGCAAAACATAGCGTATGAAAAAAATATTGTTAGAATTCATATAAGTGTGATAGACATGTGTACTTTAAAAGAAATTTGCATATTTTATATCTGTATAGGTGTTGGGTTGGGGTGTTATTGTAATATTAGAGGGTTTAAATACCGTCTTTTAAATTAGTCTAGATCTTTCTATCATGTATCTTTCCCATGTATGGTTCCCACCATGAAACTGAATCAGACCGCGCAATATCTCCTGTTTCCTAACTCTTTTACTTCTTCTGTGTCAGACAGCTGAATGAATTTTGTGTAAACCTGGGAGGAATAATGTATCTACTTTGTACATAACAAAAATTACAGTGACCCGCCTGAGGGAGAAGCTGTCTGGTGATTCATTTGCCCACGTACCCCATACAGTATGATAAACCATGGAAACACAAAACACAAAAATTGAGGAAATGACACATTTCAACATTAACGTCCAGTGTTTTCAAAATAGGGGCAGGGCTGTTAACAACAAGACATATGTGCAAGTGATGGCTAGGAGTTGGACACATCCTGCATTTTTTTAAATTTATTATCTTGCTAAATAATAACCGACTTATCCACAAAATCCTATCTTGGGCTTGCACAGCATTTAACACTAGTTTTTAAATATGAAATATTCATTAAAAGATGGCCAAAAGAGTCCAAGAGCCAAGAGAGATTCTCAGCCATCAAATGTAAAAAAAAAAAAAATTTAAAAATTACTCTGATAATACTTTGTGGTGATTGGCTAATTGGGATTCTCATTATATTACCTGCACATAATGCAAAAACCATTGTTCTATATAGAGGAATTAGATTTAATGTATGCTGAACGGTTGCCAGAACACCTCATTAAGTGCTTACAGCGTATAGATGAGACTGCGCCCTCATGTATTTAAAGCTAATTACATTCTTAGCAGTTTGAACAAGAGGACAGGGAGTCAGTCTCCACAGGGGCTGCCCGAGCTTATTGGCAAAAAAAAATTCTCTTAGGGTTAAGTAGCTGAAGGGAGCCAAAGAGAAATGTTGGACAAAGCTTAAATCTTACCCAGGCCTGTAAAACAAGAGCTGAAGAAAGCAAATTTAAAGTGCTCCTTTCACACACATTCTTCACGAGTGTATTGACAAACTGAACTATGTAGGCTTTCTTGCAATCATAATAATTCCCCAATAATGTACAGTATGTGTTTTTCGTGGAAGTAGAACCAACACTTTTCCATTAAGGGAAGTTTGATGTGTGTATTTAACAAAGGGAAAATGAACTTTATCTAAATGCTGCTTCCTTTTGTGCCACAATTAACCATTACGTGTTTGCTAAAACAAGTTTCAAAAGGTAATTTCCACATGCAGTCAACAATAAACAGTACTGTATTATACATGTGTGAGCAAATAATTCCAGTGACACTGTGAATCACTCCGTTCACTACTTCACATTATGTAACAGCAAAGAGGGAAAGTCAAGCATTTAGTATATTTATACAGCACAAATAACTCTTCGGTCATCAGGTCAAACATGATGGGAAAGATGGGGAAATGTAAAAGCAGCTTGGATTACATTAATAGAAGAATGTGGTGCACCTGATGAAGCTGTCATAAGTCATTTGTATGCAGACACACTCCACTGATTGCTCAAGGGACCACAATTTATTCTCACCACCCTCGCTCTGACTTAATTTCTCCCGTCATTGAGGATGGTGTTATTTTGCAATGTGTCACTCTCTTCGTTTCAAGGGGTTTTTAATTCGTCATTTTCTCCCAGGAGATGTAGAGAGAAACCTGTACTGTAAGTGGAAATTAGTCGCTAATCTGTAGATAGTGTGACTTGTGTCGAACTGAGGTGCCATAAACATTGCACTGTGCTGCGCAGCACTGTGTTTATCAAACAAATAATGAGAAAAACTGACACTTAAAGTAATCCATAAGCCTTTAATACCATTGTTTATGGCTACAATTAACAAAAAAATATATCAAGTGCCTATAACCTAACCCTATAAGCACAGAGTGATGACTCCTGAAAGTGTTTTTGTGACAAATGATTCAGGAAATGAAGAAAAAATCCTCCTATTTGTGAAGCTGTATCTAGCAAATGTCTTGTATTTTACTTGACAAAAATGACTAAAGGTACCTGAAAGGGGTTTAAATTATATGCAAAGCAGAATCTACTTCTAAAGTAATATCAGGTCACTAGGAACATGTTTTGACATTGCTTTCTCAACTGAACATTAAAACAACACATACTTTTTGACTTCTCGCCTTCTGGGGAGGCTTCCAACATACTGTTGACAGCCTCATACCCTGTGTATGATTTTATATGGTACAGAAATGCAAACAACAGTGTTGCTGCTGCCACCTTCTGGACTGAAGTGGGTTTGTATATTTATTATTATCTACAAAAACAAGTGATCACAGGTTTGATGGTCAAATCCCTGTATCTTACATTTATGACCTTTCAGATGACTGCATAAAGAGACTCGGTGAATGTGTTTTGAGCTCTGTGGATGAGAACCACTGACTCACTGCCTTGTGATCTAGGTATATTCCTATCCTTGACTGAGGCACTGTTAAATCAATATGCTATTTATTGTTCCAGAAAGAGAAGCTAGAGTCAAAACAGGAAACTCCAGCACAGCTGGACTGTCATCTCTCCCACTCAGATCATTCCTAAACCATGTTTATATACAAATCATTTTCTCTACTTCTTCCTGTAAGCATGTAAATACTAACAATAACAGAATAGTCATGTTTAGGGCTGCAACTGAGAATTATTTTATTTTATTGATTAACCTGTCTATTACTTCTTGATTAATTGATTAATCATTTGGTCTATAATATCCCAGAAAATGGAGAAAAATGTTCACTGTTTTAAATTATCTTGTTTTATCCCCAACAACGGTCCACACCTGAAGACATTAAGTTTACTGTCATAGACGACTAAAGAAACCAGAAAATACTCATATTTAAGAAGTAAATCATTTTATTGATTATAAAAAATAGTTGGAGATTAATTAATAGTTGACAGCTAATCGATGAATTGACCTTTAAGCTCTGTGGATGAGAACCAGTGAGTCAGAGATGCTGTAATTCAACAGAGTTCCTGCTTTGTGGTCCAGGTATACTTCTATCCTTGAAGAAGGAGGCACTTTTAAGTCAATATATTCGTTATAGTGCCCACATCAGATCATTGCTAAGCCACATTGCTATATAAATCATATTCTTTTCTGTTTCTATTCTGTTTTCCCCCACAATGCATTTACATTATTCACTGATGTATCTGTGTGGAAAATATTTTTGTGTCCACTTTGGAAACATGCAAAGGTTTAATGTGTATAGAGCTACAACGATAAGTCAATTTGGCGATGTAAAATTAATTTTTGACATATTATAGACAGGTTGATTAATCGATTATTAGAGAAAATAATCGGCATAATACTCGATAATGACTCCATAATAATCGTTAGTTGCTGCAGTAGGGGCGTGAATGTGATACTTGGGCTGTAAGATGTGCACCAACAGATCTATAAGACTCATGTAAATGAGTGTCCATTAAATCTAAGAAGATATTAAAACTTACACTTGAGTAAATCATCCATAGTTGCGGCCTCTCCTTCTCTATAGGATAGTTGTTATTATAGACTTCCATAAGACTTCTTGCAGTGCTCTCCTTTAAGAAGAAATGACAGCGTTCCACCCAATCAGAGCGGCGAATTCACACCCAGTGGTTTGGATTGACCAATGAAAGCGGGAGTTGCCTTTAGTCCCACCCACTCACGGGTTGACACTGAGAAGTCAATCACTGTGTGGAGGCGGGGTGAGTTAGCATTAGCTCATTCATATTGGTTTAGGAGCTATCTACAAAGTAAATTAAGAGTTAATACAAAGCTGCCTGGCAGAACAGTTCATTTCAGGTCTGTAGCCATAGTTGTCATTTGGCTCAGCGCGCGTTTATTCGTCGTTTCCCCCTTAAAAACCGATTAGCATAGCGGCTAAGTTAGCTTTGCACTTTAAAAGTAGCAACCTGACTTCCGCACAAATTTGCGCTCTTCCTAACTATCTAACCTAGTTTTTGCAACCACTAGCTCACCAGTTGTTGTATCAGCAACTGCTGTTACAACAGCATGCAACTGTGAATGTCTTGTGTCTTCCTGACAGGTATCTAGCGTTGCAGTCCGTTTCTGTGAATATTTCTGCTCATCTTTTCCTATCAACATGAGTGACCCCTGGCAGGAGTGCATGGACCACTGTGTAGAGGTCACCAAACGGGCTGGGGAGGTGAGAAATTCATATGAAAGCTGATTAAGCCTGGAAACCACTTTGTTCTGGGTTGGAAAGCTGTACAATATTAGCTATGATTTAGGTTTTGCATACCATTTGTTTATATTACAGCAACTAGTCATAACACAGTAGTAAATCAGTGACTTTTGAATTTTATCTCAGAATTATTTGTTTAACTCTTATATAAACAAGGAGTCTCTTGTTGAAATGCAGACCAAATGGCACCAGAGTAGTAACAAAAGCATACATTTACTACAGTCATATATACTGTAGCACATTAACATGGGATTAAGAGTCGTAAAAGAGAGGATTTGGATGCCAGGTATGAAGGCAGAGAGTGTGTAGTATGAAAATGCTGTTTGCTTAGACATTTAATATTATCCTGGCCTCATAGCTGTTTGAAACAGGAGAAAACATTTCATCAAGCTGACAGGGTGTTTAACAAAAATGGTTATAAAGATGAAAAAGCACATATGAATCATCCTCTGTATTTCCAGTGAGGTCCATTTAGTAATCATGTATGAATTACAGTAATGAGTTTGTGATTCAACATGTGTCACCATAATTCAAAACAGATTAAGTAAATAGTTTCTTTCTACGAAGGTAAAACGTTTCCTAAAACAAAAAGAAAAATAAATATTTAGATGTTAGTTTCTTTAAAAGGTTATCATTGTGAGTGTGGAAAGTTAATTTGCCATCCAGCCATATTTCAAAAATCTTTATAAAAGATACTTTTTCTAATTAATTTCCTTTTCATAGTTACAGTAATGTGTAATAAACACCATAAAGACAACAGACTCAATATATTAAAACTTTAGAGCTTTACACCCAATCATCTCTGACGCATCATTGCCAACAATATGTAACCATAATACACAACATACTAGGCTAATTAGAGTAGCAGATGTAGTCAGTCATCCAAAAAATCCCCTTGCTGGGTTTGTCATTTTGCTCCTGCCAGATGATCCGCGAGGCGCTCCAGAAGGACATCGCCGTCATGGAGAAGAGCTCACCCGTCGACCTGGTGACCGAGACAGACCAGAAAGTGGAACAGCTCATTATATCTTCCATCAAGGAGAAGTACCCCACACACAGGTGCTTTACCAGCTAATATGGTCAAGAGAGGTGGTCTAGTCACTGACTGCTTCAAGTATGCTTTATCAGGCATGATTTTCTTGGTTTCTGTTGTCATGCTGTTGAAATTACTTCCATTTTCTAAAGTTTTTAAATGCATTTTTATGATTCTTTTCACTCTGTATGTCTTGTTTGCAATGTAGATGATCATTTTATATACTTGGAAGTATTATCAAGCATGGTCACATTCTTCCTTTTATCACTTCCTCAGGCAGAGCTGTAGCCAAGAATTAAGATATACTGCGGTCATGGATTGCCCTTCACAAAAAACAAACAAACAAGAAATTAGTAGATACCAAAAATAAAGACTATAAAAATAAACATCTGTTCAGTTAACCCCTAAATATGAAGACCAGAATATTGTTGCAAAGCCTTGGATTCTTGGATTAAATGCAGTCAAATTTAAATATACAACGTTTTAAAACATTGGAGTGAACCTGCCAAATGTCCACCAACTTTAACTGCAGAATATAAAAAAACACTAAATCCCATAAAATAAATACTGAGAATATGACCTGGTGGTAGCTACGGCTCTACATCCAGACTAGTGGAAACTATATATAAAAAGGTGAACGTGAACATAGCAGGTAGACGGCATCAAAAGCAATGATGTCATTAATTACACATTTGGTGTAACAGTCATATCAATCCTAGAAATAACTTCTTTTTTTCTGTCTTTTTTCCTATTTTGTGAAGCTTCATAGGGGAGGAATCAGTAGCAGCAGGCGCCCCCAGTGTTCTTACTGACAATCCCACATGGATCATCGACCCTATCGATGGAACTACCAACTTTGTTCACAGGTACTACCTGCACTGAAGTACTGTATGAACTACTGAGAAACCTGCATTTGTTTTATCTTTGTCGCTCTTAAACCATTTTTATCTTTTAATTAGGTTCCCCCATGGAATGTCCTCTCTATCAGGGATAATTAGACAACCTCGATGAAACTGAACTGATAATAGAAACCGACTCCTCTGAGCTTAAACCTAAAGGGAGATCATTAAATGAATGCTTTTTATTGAGAGGTTTTTTTTGTTGTTTTTGCACAGGTTCCCATTTGTGTCTGTCTCAATTGGCTTCACAGTGAAGAAAGAGGTAAGCTTTAATGTTTGTGATTCATATAATTTGTGATGTTTCACGTGTAAATGACACTGTAATGTCTTAATTATTACAATCATTAACATGGTAATTGGCACAATCACACAGTGAATGTCTGATAAGTACTAGCTTTCTCTATTTATACGCTGGTTATTTTTAGCCTTCCTCCCACACCACATGAACCGCTTCTGTTTTCTGTGCTGCATCTTTGCTCTCAGATTGAGTTCGGGATTGTTTACAGTTGCATCGAGGACAAGATGTATACAGCACGGAAAGGGAAAGGAGCGTTCTGCAATGGAGTCCCCATCAAGGTGTCTGGACAGGAAGGTGAATATCGATTTTCACCTCAGACTTTGGTGTTGCAGTACTTAACAAATCCACTAGGTGGAGGCAACATCACAGCGAGATTTCTCTAACTGCTCTACAGGAGGCAGTAGTTGTATATTACACACTGTGAGCTTTTTTTTTTTTATTTAATTTTCCATCTTAGATATCAGCAAATCTCTAGTCCTGACAGAAATGGGCTTCAAAAAGGATTCTGAACGGTTTAATACAATGTTGGCCAACGTCAAAGCCATCCTGAGCATCCCCGTACATGGGTAACATACACTTACACACGCTAAACTTTCACAAACCATCTGGAAGATAAGAGTGTGTCACGTGCGGGCGAATGCAAAGCAAACATCCTATTTCTATCCTCCAGTATCCGCTCCCCGGGCAGTGCTGCTGTCAACATGTGCCTGGTGGCGTGCGGGTCGGCTGATGCTTACTACCATATGGGTATCCACTGCTGGGACATGGCTGGAGGGGCAGCGGTTGTTACTGAAGCTGGAGGAGTTATCATGGATATTTCAGGTGAGTCACCGAGACACCCGGAGCTCTTCAAAGACCACTTCTGCTATACTTTTTCAAAGGCTGCTGAGTCATTTGATAAAAATGAAGGAAGCAGGCAGCAGCAGTGTGGTTGATTTGTCAAAAAAAAAAAAACAACAGATTGCAGTTGGAGATTACAGAACAAAGCAATGCGAATATGCTGTTCATCTAGTGCAAACACAACAGAAGTTATTCATGTTTATGAATTATTTATTGTTACTAATTCTTGTTGTTATTGGCTTTTATCCTTCATCTGGTCACAAATGCAAATTAAGCACGAGGCGAGCAGTAGACCAGCTAGTGGCTTTGTACTTCAAACTGGAAGCGGCAGAATTTGAGAAATTTGATGTTAAATTTAAGCAGCATTGCCAATGACAGCAGCTAGTCTGACATTAAGGATGCTAAGAAAGTTGTACTCCACCAACTGCACTATTGTCAGTGGCAGTGTTTACTGTAAAAGACCCTCAATTTCTGCAAAGATCCTCCCTCTCTGTATATTTAAAAAGTTCAGTTGTGAGGTGCTTGTTGGTGGTGGAACCAATGCAGGCATGAATAGTGATGATTAATGGGGTTATGTGAGGTGAAAGAACAAAATCAAAATCTGTTTTGAAAATGAGAACCTGACCATGATCTTGCAAATTCATCAGTCAATCTATGTGCTTTTATACTGAATTATATAACTTTTCCCCCCTAAAGTGACTAGCTTTTTTACAATTGTTCTTGTATACACAAACATCTCAAAATGAAAGCATTCTGCTTGTTTCATCGATTCGCAGCGCAATGAACCAGATTTATAGAGGGGAAAATTCCCACTGGCACATACTGTACATTCACCGAGCACTTTATTAGGAACACCTGAGCAACAGTTCTGCCATAAATTCTACTTTTACAGAGCTTATACATTTTCAGCTTTTGTTGACATTGTCATGTATGTTAATGGCATGAAAAAATATTAGGAACACTTTTCAATATAATACACTGCAGTACACCACCACCACCTCAATAATAAACATAAAGTAGAATTATCACCTTTCTGACAATGTCAGAAGTGTTTGTGCTCAACTGTTGCCATAATGACTAGTACTGTTACATTCTGTCTTTGACAGGTAATAAATATCATTTTATTAGTCAAGAAAAAAGTCTTTGGTGTAGGTCAATGATTTAGAGCACAACGACAACAGTGAGGTGAAACAACTTTCTTAATGTCACATCTTTTCTGTAGTTTAACTGTGTAAAAACTTTTTTATTAAATAAGCCAGCTTACAATGAGATGTTGAGCAAACGATATGCAAGTACCCAAATTAAACAATGCAATACTTTCAATTGGAAAAGTCTGTTCTATCAGGAATCAAGAACTTCTTCTTTAGTCTCTTAAATGATAAATGGACTGCACTTACATAGCGCCTTTGTAGTGTTCTGACAACTCAAAGTGCTTTTACACTCCAAGCCACATTTGCCTATTCACACACACACTCACACATTGATAGCCGCAAGCTACCACACAGGGTGCTGGCACAGCCATCAGTAGCAATTTGGAGTTCACTATCTTGCCCAAGGACACTCCAACATGCGGACTGGATTCGAACTGCCAATCTTCCGATTAGCAGACAACCCGCTCTACCTTCTGAGCCACAGCTGCCGCTTATCAATGTAGCATGTGCAACATGTAAATGTGTCGCTCAACTTCATCTCAGTGCTACTTTTTTATTTCCTCTTTCATCCAGGTGGACCATTCGATCTGATGTCTCGGAGGCTGATCGTGGCCAGCAGCAAAGCAATAGCTGAACGGATTGTAAAGGAGATAACAGAGTTTCAGGTTGGCAGGGATGACACTGATGGCTAATACCACAGTCTCCTCTGCCAAATTAGCAGTTATTCACACCCAACACACACCCAACTCTTGTATTTAACAAGTCAGGATTTTGTCTTTGCCTTAAGAAACAAAATGTTAATCTTACCTCTGAAGTACAGCTGAGTGAGTTTCGCAATTATATCAGTGTGTCTTACATACACTTCTTGTTTTGTTATACTGTTTTATCACTTAATCCTCAGTCATGGACTCCCATTTTTAAAATTATATTTATATTTATTTATGTGGACAATGCAGCCAGGATACAATCAAGGAACTTAACAGATAAAATACCTCAATACTGCACTATTGAAGTCATTTTAGAATAACAGTGTTTAGGTTTTGACCAATCATTTTGCTTTTCCATGTAGGATTTTGTGTCGTTAGGTTATTATATTGAGTTAAATGTATTGTTTGGTAGATTTCTCAGTAAGTAAATTGAGTTTGAATTTTCAAAGCCATCATTAGTTTGCACTATAATAATACAAGAATATATACACCAAACAATGCACATATAACTACTGTACTGTACTGTTACTGCTTCCCTACTCCGTCCAGAGATAATTGATATCGTCCTTAAAAACGTGTGCAGTATGTCCAAAAGTTTTTAAATATGAAGTGTGTATTTTGTAAGGATGTAATGGAGGCAGAAAATAAATGGCACGATAAACATCTCCTGCTGCTGTTCAGCCTCTTTCTTAAAACACCCCAGATGGATGATTTCATATCATTAAAGCAGTTCAGGGACAGATGTCGGCAAGCATCCACATGTTGTACATAAAATCCATTCATTGGCAACAGAACTAAAACTGGAGTGTGCTAATATGTGCAGAAAAAAAATGTCGACACAGCAGTTTCTATTACAAGTGGCAGCGGCAGCTAGAGGCTGAAGCCAATGCAGAAGCACCTTCAAGTGCAATGCCACCGACAGCCCCTGGATGCATTATGTATTATTTTAAAAGACACTTCTTTCACCTTGTTTGTTGTCAGATATTTTTTCTTTAACATTCAAGACCACTTCTAGTTTATATTTTCATAGCTTCTGTTTTCAATAGAAAACAGAAGCTGGTTTGGTGTCTCTTAGAATGATGTTTTTAATACATTTATCTTGCTTTGTGACTTATTTATGAGCAATCTTCATCTATATATATTACAATGGGCTTCAAACGGGCTCCAATGAAAAACAATAGGTGATGTCACACCTCGCATTCATCTTTATATAGTCTATGTTTAATTACTATAATCAAATTAGGAAGTACTGACTTGGCCCCTCTGAAAATACATAAAACAAACAAACAAACAAAAAAATCTATCTGCAACACAAAACTTAAGATAACTGCAACTGGCACCGTCTGTCTTGTGTTGCCTCACTCTGTCATTCCTGTAAAATCCAGCTATTTCTCTGTGAAACAAAAAGCTGCTATATGCAAGCCCATATGTTCTCAAACTGTATATAATCTACAACCGATGTAGAGGATGAAAAATCCCTCCAGTGAGGCTGTTAAACACCACAGTGACATCCTAACAGTGGCCCACATCAGCTATGTGTTCAGGACATAATGTAAAATAAACACCCATATTCACTTTGACCTAGAAAGTTGATAAACTGTCTTTTCTCCTTTATAATGTCTATAAAGTAAAAACATGCAGAGAGAAATGTCTCTTGCGGCAAACAGGGAACCAACTAAACAGAAAACAGGCCTCTGACACTCCATAAAAACTAGAAGAAAAAAAACATACAGACTGCTGCCGTTGTGAATTTAGTAGAGAGATAAAAGCATTCACAGCCATTACAGCATGTAAAATTCCCAGCTGCATTTCCCCTGCCCTTTCAGTCAGTGCTGGTGCCTCATAGCAGACACTGCACATGCAGTGTGATGGACTGCCCCCTGGGCTCATATGCTCTATGAAATAGCCCCGACTTTTGCTCTCCATGGACTGCTGTCTATGTTTTTTGAGTTTGTGTTTGCTGATGGCTAACAAATGGTTTTAAAACACTTTACTTGAGCAAACCCAGGTCTTATGGGCTCCAGCCCCCTCACCCCCCTCCCCCCTCCTCCGTAGAAATCAATGGTCCATGTTAGTCTGCAGCAGGGGGTTCAGACGTAATCACCAGTATTGAAAATGATTTCCGGAGTCAGCCAGCTGAAAGTCAAGACCTCCTCTGTCATCTGCACCTTTGCATCAACAGCTGCTTAACAAATCTTGTAGACTCTTCGCCTTTTAATATTTAATATTCTTTTACGTGTTTACAAAGCCATTAACGGCACAGCCACAAAAGTCATTACCCTTTACTGTGTGTCTTTGTTGCCACTGAGGAAATAAGAGCAATTGTTCTTGGAAAAACTGGCGAGGCTGTCTTTCCTGCTGCAAAAATGCAGAGCACTCTCCCGGGGATAACAGTCAGGATCTGTAGACATTTTTTGAACAGTGTTAGTTTGTGGCATTCAAGTGGAATTTATATACATTTCCTTTGCTTTATGTTTCAGTTACATTTTCAGATTATCACGTCTTTTCTTGCACTGCCCTTGGCTCGATGCGCCATCATGTTGCCATGCATTTCCTTTATTTATGTTTAAATTTGCACTAAGTGGAAAGGAAATACAGTAAATTTAAATAAAGCAATCATGAAGACTAGTTTTTCATCACACTCTTATTTATGCCTTTTCTTCTTTCCGCTGTTCATTTGTTTACTGTCAGAATTTTGAAACCGTCTGTGGTGATATCATTTCATCGTGCCATCCACCTCAAGTTTTCATAAGAGATTGCGCCACAGTTTGCCCTATAGTGACTTGACTTCCTCTTTTTTTAGATTATACTGATTTCACAAAGGGATCTGATTGTCAAAGCATTTCTTTAGCTTCTCCTATATTGTGCACTTTGCAGCAAGTGTATTTATTTCACACGTACTGGTGTAGTTAGTTATTTTCAGTTAGTCCATCCTGATTGAAATGTGGTTTGTGCATGTGGATCTGCTTTTCCCTTATATCAGCAGATAATTAGCAGATCCCTGTAGGAGTAGTGTTAGGCCGTTAACAACACCTTGCAGCCTTCCATCAGGTAGAATTCCCACTCGCTGCATTATAAAACATGTCACTGCCTTCAATTCAATTTAATTCAAAACACACTATTTTTCACCGGCAGGCAATTAGCAGAAGAAAGATAAAATGCAAAAATAAGATTTATACATTATGATACTAGTATAATACTAATAATAGTGCAATAAACTATAGTGCAGTATATATAGTGTACATATAGATGGCTAGTTTTATAAATATATATATGCTGCATGGTAATTAAGAAAGAATAAAAAAAGGTCAGATATACGACTCGTGCTTCTTTGTCTTATTTGCTGAAGATTTTTTTGCAGTATTAATGTAATAAAAACGTGATGGCTGATGTCTTTGTTTAACATCATTCTGTAAAAACTGTGTAATATGAGCGCAGCAATCAGTCAGGGAGAACAAATATACTCAAGTTTCCTTCAGCTTTGCTACATAGAGAATGACAATTAGAGGGAGCTTCGTCCACTGGCCAAAAACTGCTGTCTGTCCTCCTAAAGTTTGCTGCCAGACTCACAGACCACAAGCTTATTAGAGGTGACATTCAAATTCAATTCAAATTTCAAGCCCCATATGAAAATGCTATGCTATGTAGATCCTGATCTTGTGTTTTATTCCTCTGCTCTATGTTCATCTCCTCAGTTCAAAATAAAAAAAAAAATTGGAACAATTCCAAGAGAGGGTGGAGTCTGTCAGTCATCTATTATCAAGTCTTCATCTGTACAGTATACAGTGTCGACCTTCACAAGCTTCTTTTAGACAATACATCTTTTAGACAACATCCAACCTGTCTATACAACATTAAAGTCAATTCAGACAAACAGAAAACATCTTTGTTCTGCTGCTTTCTAGCGATAATCAAGACTGTCTAATCTGAACTTGTAGCCTGACATACAGTAACAGCACAATTGACAATTGCTTAGTAGCTCAAATTCAGAAAACTACAGTGACACACCTGTACTAGCGCTTAGCCACATTAGCAGCATAAAATATCAATGACTGTGGAATCTACAATGACATTTGGTACAGACATTCATGGTCCCCTAAAGATGAATCCTAATGCCTTTGGTGATCCCCTGACTTTTCCTATAGGGCCACCTGCAGGTTGTCAAATGTGTCAACAGCTAAGAGATAAATGATGCTACAGACATTCATGTCCCCCACAGGATGAACTGGAACTAGTGTGGTGATCTCCCGACTTGTCATGTAGCCACATCATCAGGTCAAAATTTTTGTCCAATACTTTGGTTTATGATCTAATACCTGCAAAACGAATGATATACTGTCACTCTCTGAATTCTATACACAACAAAAAAGCACTACACAGTCTACAATCAGTCAAAAATGCAGTTGCTAAGCTCTTAACTGGAACCACGAGAAGACAACACACCTTGATATTAACGCCCCTTTAGTGGAATTCTAATAGTCAAACACAAAGCCTTAAATGGATTAACTCCAGGATATACCACTAACCTGCTAAGCCCTGCAATGGCGTGTACTGACAGTACCCGTCAAAAGTTTGGACACACCTCCCCATTCACTTGAATGAGAAAGTGTGTTCAAACTTTTGATGGGTACTGTAAGTCTACAGAAAAAGTCCTTCTCACAGTTCCTGTGTCTAGACTTGCACCCAAAGGTGACCATGCGTTAACTGTCATGGCAGTTAAAGTGTGGAATGCAATAAACATTTACAATCTGCACGGCTGCCTCTGTATTTTCTTTTAAACGTCAGCTAAAAAAAAACACACCTTTTTTAATTAATTTGTACAATTTTATATCTCTGGGTGGGGGTAACTTTATTTAAATATGTATGAAATATGTATAAAATCATAATTATATTCATTTATTTATGTATGTCCTTTGTTAGGGCACTTTACTTACTTTAAATGGGTTGTGAAAAGTGCTACATTAATACAGTTATTATGATTATTATTCTCGTCAACCTCAGCTATAGTTTGTGTTCAGCACTACTAAAATACGATGGTGAGCATGGTAAACATTATACTTGTTAAATATCAACTATCAACTATGTAAGCATGCCTCACAGAGCCCCTAGCATGGCTGTAAATAATACAGCTCAGAGGGGGCTTGGTGACTAGACAGGAAACAACCAGGCTGAAGCTGCTGCTGCTCATCTTTCACGGTGCACCATTGACCTTCACCAACTTCAGCATCATAGTAGGCCTCAGTTTCAGCCATGAATCCAGGCAAGCAAACATCCAAAACATCCATCATTCCGGATAAAATATTCATAACAGACCTGCCAGGGAGACAGCAAGACCGATGTATTTGTTTTGCCTGTCCTATCACTTCCCTCAGCCTGTCTCAGCCAACGTTTTAGAGAGCGTCTTATATTTAGTGCACAACAGAGACAACAGGGTGACAACTGCTCTCCTGCTGCTACCGGTCAAACAAAACTTTCAACACATCCCCCCATCATGATACCCCATACTGATCTGTTAAATCCAACAGAGGATTGTTTATTTTTGCTGCACGGTTTGTGCATCGGATTTGTAGTGAATACAGAAGCTAGTGTAGTAGGAGGGCAATGTTTTCTGGCAGCTTTACTATTTAATGTAGCTGTTATCATATGGAGACTGATATCAGCTGACTTACTCGCTTCAAGAGGATGAGAGATGGAGTTCTTTAGCATTTGCTTCAGCTCCCATCCTGTCATTACTTGTGCAATGGCAAACAGCCGAAACAGGTTCAGAGTATTTCAACAAGCGTTAACTTATGAAATGTTATGCAAGGTGTGGCGATGATGAACGTGTCTGAGCGAGCCCTGTCGAAACACTGGGGGCTGTTTCTGCTTTTTCGCTACCACAGACAATGCATATTTTGTTGTGTCTTGCAAAAATATGCGGTTAAATAGGGTTAGGTGCTGCTGCATTTACGTATACCTACCCTCTTTCACAACCACTGAAAGACTATAGAGAAATATATAGATGAATTAGAATGAGTCACGGATCACCATTATTTTCATACGGGTCATAAACAAGTAAGAGGCACAATGTTATTTTCTTGACACATGCAGCATGTACCAGTAATTGAACAATTATTTTAGCGAGGTATGTTGTCCTGCAAGGCTGTCAGAAAACTGACAGGGTTGCATGAGAAATGGCTTGAGGATTCAGAGAATATTGATTGACACTCCCTCGGGACTCATGTGCATGTGAATGAAAGAGAGAGCTCACTATTATTATGTCACTTCAGACCTAAAGATTTCAAGGATACATACCTGTACTGCATCCCTAGGAGTGGTACTCTTGTCTTTGCAGATTTAAAGATTAGTATTGTATACTTTTAAGGTGTGGGATAGCTGTCGTTTGTCATTTGTCATGTGATATTCCTACCTGGTAGTATCTCTTGGTTGTGGTAGGTGGGGTATCAAGTTATATGCATGTTATCTCACCTTACAGTGAGATAAAATAACTGCATGCTTTACCTCATCGAAACAAGAATGAACAGATTTGATAGGTACTCATGTAGATACAGAGACATGTAGATCTCTGTGCCTGCAGTATACGCTCTCAGTCAGTTCATCAGGATATTGTCAAGACTTCATCCAATTTTCAGCAGGCACAGAGATGAACGGGCATGCACACACATATCTACAATCCACACTGAGTCATCAGAGGACCTTTCAAAGTATTTTCCACTGGTGGAATACAATAAAAGGATATAAAGGAAAAGCTCAATAGCTGTGAAACTGTCAGGAAGGATAAAACAGACAGGGGCTTTGTTTGTCATGCCAAATCCTATGTTAAAACCAAGTCAGGAGCTGGGGTGTACCCTTTAATTTCTCTAAAATGTAAGATTTTCACTTTGGATATCCTTAAGATTTATGAGCTAAAAGGTCAATTCAATTTCTATCTAATAGGCATTAAACTAAGAATATGGAATTTTCTATGCTGCACTGAGAATTGAATTATTAGTCATATTAGTCATATATGTGATATACTACACAGTAGAAATATACACAGCAGGGTGTGGCTTCCTGTGACACCTCCACGTTATTTAGGAGAATTAGGCAGACTCTGGAAATTTTCCATTCTCTCATCTGGCCATAGCATGAACTCGTTGTGCAGTAAATGTGGCATCATGTTGTTGCAGGTCTGCGTTTACAAGTACGGAACATTTCTTTACTTTGGTTGCTGTGAAGAAATGCAAGAGGGCGGTGCTAGTACTTTTCCCCACTCTGTCATGCCAGCTTTTTTATAACTTCTCTCCAATGAGAAGTCAAAGTTAAGTTTTTCAAGGGAAGGTGCACTCGCATTTTGCAGCTACCTTTGACAGAAGTGACTTCACAAGGTAAGGTTTTCTTTCATTTTAGCAGTGCATGGGTGACACGTGTGAGCATAAAAGGTGTACAGGTGTGTGCTTGTCATCATAGCAGATGGATAATAGTCCAATAACTCTTTTTTTTGTTATCGCTGTTTAACTTGGGTGGACTCTTCACAAAGCTGAGACATGTGAATTCTAATAGCAGAAATAATGTATATGACATATACAATACAGATTCGTAGGACATGCTCTCTTGCAGATGAACACACATACTGTCTGTAAAGCACTAATTTTGAACCTCACTGAATTGTTGGCTCGTTTTCATTAGCAATATTCCCTTCTGGAGATGTTTAACTACACCACTGTAATGATTTTTAAGTCTAAAACCTGTGGCCTGTGTTCTTTTAATGCGTGAGAACAACGCAGGACAAAGAGATGCCAGCTGCAGAGGAAGCATTGCATAACTCATTCTGTTGTGTGCGAAGCACTGGTGACGGAAGTAGGGGAGCCTCCTCCCACATTCTTTTTAAGTTGCGAATCCCTGTATCACCTCAGATGCCCCTACATTGCAACACACATGTAAAAAAGATACAGGAGATTTTCTGTGAATCATAGAAAACCTGCATCTCATTTGTGTTGGTGTCAACAGCATCAGTGAACACAACAGCTGCGAGTGCGATGCCAAAGCTTTGGGTCTGTCCTAGAGGTACTGTGGGCTGCCGCTGCTTCAGCCTGGAATGGGTTGAACTGAGCCCCCTATGTTTCTGGTCCTCAAATCTGGTATTTTAATGTAATTTGTGGAGTGGAACTTAACATTTAGCAACAGGGGGAGGAGGTGAAATAACGTACATATTGTAATGTAATGTACATAACAAGATGCATACAGACTATAGATGTATTACAGACAATAAAGTTACTGTTTCCATTGAGCGGAGCAGTTTCCAGTGTTTCAGGCTTTGCTCCACATTTCTGTGCAGAGACTAGTCCATAATAAAAGCTCAGAGTACACAAAAGCCTCAAATCACATGGCTTTAATTAGCAGAGATGCGCACGCACAGAACTATGCACAATCACAAAACAACTTCCATGTGTTTTGCTTCTTTTACTTCTTCAGTATTTTGCATTTTGCTAACATAATCTACTGAAATGTCCAGTTGAAAACTAGACAGTACAGAAAATATACAGTTTATAACGCTCACAACTCTGGAAATTTATGACGCTGCAACCCTGTTTACTAGTGCGCACATATGGAATGCATCTGTGTCCGCTGCATTCCCACAGGGTTGTGCGTAGGTGTGGTCATGTTTATTGTGCTTTAGAATGTAACTGCCGTGAAACAATCAGAAAATAATGTTTTATTTCTGCAATTCACGACTTTGTTCTCGCTGCCGCCACTCCCTCTCGTCATTCACTCTCTAGCTTGCTCAACCATCGCTCTTCCTTATCTCTTTTTTTCTCTCCTCTTTTTTTAAAATGAGTCAGGAAGCCAACAAACAAGTCTAACTTTACCTTCAATGTTATCAGACGAAGAGAAATGCCCGACCCTCATCCTAATCATGTCTTTGTACTCCCTCATGCTATAATACCACATGTAACGCAAACATAGACTCTTCTGATTTGCTTGTTGTAAATCATTTTGTCTGATTTCATAAGGAATCCACCCCAGTGGTAGGCATTTAGAAGCACTATGTAGAAATAGCCAATCTTCTTGCTGGTGGTCTTGTTTGCTTATGTAGGTCATATAGAGGCATCAGTATCAAATTGAGAGTGTTTCACAACCAGTTAAAAGTCCTTGTAGTTGCTTTGAGATAATAGTGTGTTTTCTGCTGGCTTTCATTTCATTTGAAAATGCAATCCTTTTCAAATTGTTGCAAATTGCTTTTTTTTTAGTTGTTGCACTTTTACAGGTTTTTTTTCTTTTTTTTTTTTTTTTACAGGAAAGAAGAAAGAAGTAGAGAAAAATGAGTGACCCATGGCAGAAAGCATATGACATTGCCGTTCAAGTGGCAAGAAAAGCTGGAGCGGTACGTCTGAGCCACATTAATGGCCCTAAATGTATTTCTTCAGTGATGTTTGCAAAAATAGGGTAAAACTTGAAATCAGACTGGAGAATTCTTTACGATTTTGTGATTAAAATATGGAATATGTCTAAGATATTCACCTTAAGTTTATAAGGTAGATTAAGCATGTGCTAATAATGTAACTTTTTTTTTTCTTTTTAGGAAATTAGGAAAGCTGGAGAGAGTGAAATAAGGGTCATGACAAAGAGCTCCACTGTAGACCTTGTTACAAAGACTGACGAGAGAGTGGAGAAAATTATCATCGGGGCCCTTAAAGCTGAATTTGGAGAAGGCACACACTGGTGAGACATACTTCCATGCACACAGACACACACTTATGTATGAATGTATGTATTTATGGATTTGTACGGTTGTAACAAAGGCACAAATTGCTCTGTCATATCTTGAAATTCCTCATTGGTCGATTGGTTCTGCAGCTTCATTGGAGAGGAGTCAGTCGCAAAGGGGGAGCCATGTATCTTAACGGACAAACCTACATGGATCATAGACCCAGTGGATGGCACCACAAACTTTGTACATGGGTAAGAAGTCAGTGTTGCAAGGACAGTCTGATTAATTGTGTTAATTGATGTGCTTCATTTTGCCCAGATCAAACCAACACTTTCTCTTATCGATTAAAACTCAACAACAGTATTATTACAAGAAGCATTAGAATTGTAATCTGCCAATTAAATAACCATTAAGTGAAGTTTTATTGAAGCATTGCACCAAATATTCACATTATCTCTGCATGGCTTGATGGTATTGATTGTACATGAGACTCAATGATTCAGTGGTTCCAAAGAGTGATTAATGGCTTTTAAATATTACTTTCTGAGCTGTAGTTTGTCAAGGGGGCAAAAACACTTTCCTCCCAGTGAAATTTTAGGAACTTTCCCCTTCTGAGGACAAAAGTAAGCAGATTTATTTAGGACAAAGTCAGACTAGCTGTTTCCCTTTTCTTTCAGTGTTTATGCTAAGCTAAGCTAACTGTCTCAAAGCTCTAGCTTCATATTTGTATTTACCTTGCACATACAGTATAAGAGTGACCTATCAATCTGCTTATCTAACTCTCAGCAAGAAAGCTAATAAGCCCATTATACCAAACTTTTCCTTCAAGGATATGTCCTAACCATCATTTTTTAAATACTTATGCACATGAATCTTCATATTTACAGATTCCCATTCGTGGCTGTGTCTATTGCCTTTGCTGTCAATAAGGAGGTATGTCAAATCAAATAAAGAATATTGGAGTTAATAAAAGTATGTATACTTAATATGTGAAAGCTTAAAAATGAATCTGAATGAATGACATCTGGTTTCAGTTGGAGTTTGGTGTGATATACAGCTGCTTGGAAGACAAGATGTATAAAGCAAGGAAGGGAAAAGGAGCTTTCTGCGATGACGAACCAATTCAGGTGTCGGACGTAAAAGGTACTATGGTCACTGTATTATGCAATTGTGTGCACCTTTATATACTACTGTCACAGCTGAAATGATACATAACGGTAACCCCATTTGTATGCTGTCATTTTAGATATCCACAAGTCCATCATCATCTCTGAGCATGGAACTGACAGGTCCAAAGAAAAAGTAACCAAGATCTTCTCCACCATGCAGAGGATCCTCTGCATCCCAGTGCATGGGTAAATGCTCTTGCATTGCATACACTGACTTATTCATATGCTTAGGACTGCCTTTCAAAGCTAAAACACAGTCAAGTCACGTCAAGATAAAAAAAAAAAAAAAAAAGAAAAAAAAAAAAGAAGAAGAAGTGTATGATTTCTATTAAACACTGTGTATTTGCAATAATTTCAAAACAGAGCTAAAAACTAAGCCAAACTTTAGTAACTGCACCCTGGCTCTGTAGTTACTGCATTCTAGCTTTGTAATGTTTCTCAGGCTGCAATAACTACACTACAGTTTGGAAATCTTTTTGTGGTCTAGAAACCAACGGCACACTTCCTGCACTTTCAGCAATAGAGAAACCGCTAACTACATCATCATGACTTAAGTATAATTTAAGAGAGTTAGAGTTAGAGTTAGAGTTAGAGTTAGAGTTAGGCTTGCCTCCAGGATCCTCCAGGGCCCTAATGGAGGGCTCCAGGAGGCCCCTGACACATCCCTTTCCCCCCTGGACACCTCTTATGCCCCAGGCTGGACTCCATGTTAACGGGATATTGAAGTGGGGAACATAGAACCTTAACTCCAAGCTAGCAGAATAGTAAAACAGCTAACAGGGTCCATTTAGGTCATATGAACTTATTTATTAAACAACCTAGCTAAAATGTACAAGCCCACTAACATACCACATTAAATGCAATGTAGTATTTGCATTTTTGAGACATTATGTGGGTTTTAAGTTGGCAATGATTTCTTTAAGTAAAATAAGCAGTCTAAAAAGGCATTGCAACTTTTCTATCTGATGCACAGTTTGCAAGCTAGCATTAAATTTTCAAACCCTTTTTCTTCTAATTCACTACCACTGCAGTTAGTGTTCACTGCCTTCATAGGACAGTACTTGTATATATTCATCTTTAATATTTCTGTGCTGTCAGGCTCCGTGGATCAGGAACAGCTGCCACTAACATGTGCCTGGTAGCATCAGGGGCGGTGGAGGCCTTCTTTGAGATCGGGATCCACTGCTGGGACATTGCTGCTGGAGCGGTAATAGTCAAAGAAGCCGGAGGGATACTACTGGATGTTGATGGTATGTATGCTTTCAAATCTGATCAAAGATCAAAGAGCATCAAAGGGCAAAGTTTTACAAAGTGAATGCTGTGGATAAAAGCAGGATGTCTCTTTTGAAAACTCTGACTGCCGGTTAAAGCCCTGTTTAATAAATGCTTTGTTTCACAATTCAGGGGGACCTTTCGATTTGATGTCACGAAGGATGGTTTCTGCAAACAGTGATGTTATTGCTAATCGTATCATTAAGGAAATCGAAATATTCCCTTCAGAGAGGGACGATGCTCCAATAAAGAAGTAGTGAGAAGATTCTTACACCCTGTTTACACTGAATATCCAAATGTATTGCAAAGTGAGTACAAGAAGAAAAAAAAAGACCAGCTCCATTTCTGTATGTTATCTGAATAAAATTATTGTGCTATAATCATCGCCGATTGTCTTGTTTTGCATACTGGGTCTGTTTCACAGCAGCACATTTTTTAACCACAGGAAATGATTTCAATTCAGTCCCAAATTGAATTGACCTCCAGGTTACGTTTGACGTATCTAAGATGAGACCAGATGTTGTTGTGACTGTGACTGTGACTGTGCTTTTTTTGTTACCTATGTAGTTTTTTGGTGTTCTTTCACCTCCCTGTCATTAAAACTAATAACCTACAACCTCAGCACATTTCTGAACATTGCAACCAGAACTACATACCTTTTTTTCTGAAGTTATGCATGATAACTCCAATTGCCCGAAAGAGAATCTCTGGGAAGTGGATCCTAACAATGAAAACAAGCCTCCATGGAGACGCAGGAAGAAGAAACACCAAGGAGGATGTGCCAGGGTCCGAAACAGACACCCCATCCACCCCTGCCCAATATCCTACTTGTAAATGTTCAATCCATGGATAGCAAGCTGGATGACATCAGGTCCTGGGTCCACTTCCAATGGGACATGCGTGACCGCAACATTTGTTGTTTCACACTCTCCTCTCGCCATTCTCCATATTTTGTATGGACAGAATGGAAGAATCTGTCAAATCTAAAAAAGGTGGTGCGTTTCATGAACAACAACCCTATTGTGTGGACCAGTCCTGCTCGCCCAATCTCGAACACCTAGCGATTCTCTGTTGCCCTTTCTACCTGCCCTGGGAGTTCTCTAGTCATCACCGTTGCTGTTTATATTCCACTACAGGTGGACACGGACACTGCTCTAACCACAATACATGATACCATCAACAAACACTACACCAAACACACGGATGTAACCCTCATCATGGCTGGTGACTTTAATAAGGCAAACCGTAACAGGTTCAGTCAGGGGTGGAAACACATTGGATCCCTATTACACCCCGTTCGAGAATGGTTATGAAGCCAACTCTCTCCTGGCTTTTGGAAAGTCCTCAGTTCTCCTCCCTTTATACCTATGGTTGCATAGCCACACACAGCTCCAATATCATTGTGAAATTTGTGGATGACATAGTGCTGGTAGGCCTGATTTTCAACAACAAGCCTATTTGGACAATGTAGACATGCCATCACCATGGTGTAAGGACAACAACTTGGACCTGAATGTCTCCAAGACCAAGGAGATGGTGGTAGACCTCAGGAAAGAGAGGCACCACTGCACTGCACTGCACTTTTACACCAGGTGGTGCAGGTCCAGAGCAACTCAGATTATTTAGGACATTCACCACTCCAACCCTAAACTGTTTCAGTGGCTGCCCTCTGACAAGCATTTCCACTAAATCATGGCCAAGACTGAGAGGCAGAGAAGGAGCCCCTTTCCCCAGGCCATATGTACCATAAACTTAACTTAAAACCTACGCAACACATATCCTGTGCCTATTTTGCACTCTGCATGTATTTGCAGCTCAGCACCTTTTCCATACCTTACCACTGTAGGGAAACCATTCTTTTTTGGAAGAACTGGATGCCGTGTGCTCTAGACCAAAGGACCATCCAGACTGTCACCAGCAACAAGTCCAAAAGCCAGGGTCTGTCATTGTTTTGGAGTTTCGTCAGCACCCTAAGCAAAGGTAAATTACACTTCTGAGATGGCACCATTAATGCAGAAAAGTACAAAGAGACTTTGGAGCAACATATGCTGCTTTTAAGGTGACATCTTTTCAGGGACGCTCATGCATATTTCAACAAGACCATACAACACCACATTCTGCACACATTACAAAGGCATGGCTGCTGAAGAAGAGGGTGCAGATGCTGGACTTACCCGCCTGCAGTCCTGACCTACCCCAATAGAAAATGTAGGGCACATTTTGCATCAACAAAGACCCCCTGCTTTTGCACACCTTAAGACTTGTTTGCAGGAGGAATTATGTTCCTAAACGTCTTAAGTATTGTGAAAAAGAATTGCAACATAACAGTAGTAATTTCTTCACTGTCCCAACTTTTTTGATGTATGTTGCAAGAATCTAAATTTAAATGAGTGTTTATTTTGAAAAAACAAAAAATCACTGGGTCAAAATAGTCAATAAATAGTTCTGCTTTCAATGTAATCGGGGGGTAGGCCTACCACTAATTAAATGAGCAGAAGAATAGATCACAAGTATAGCATAAACAAGAATTCTACGCAATAGGTTCTGAGGATTCACATAATTGCATCTCCTTAAGAATTACATACAAATTAATGATAGGCAATGACCAGTCTGTACTATCAAAGCAAGCAAAGTGACCAAACAATTTTTATCAATAAGTTTAAATATGTACAGCATACAGTGGTTAAGTGTCTAACCACATTCAAACATGAATCCACAGACCATTTAACTACAGCAATATAAAGGCAGGATGACTCACATTAATTACACATAACCATTGATAATCTGACATAGGTGCAGAGGATCCTCTACATGTGCTCAGTCTCACAGAACAATAGAAAGGAGGAGGGTATATAGACTAGCAGGCAATCAGTTGAGAGTGAGTTCAGGTGAGAATGGGCGGATCCATGTCAACGAAGTGGATGAGGGGTGATGACTAGTATGGCTCTTTTCAACGGTTTCTTTTCCCTATATTGTAGCTTTATATTTTTATTTTATACTGTTATCTAGCCTTACATTTGCTATTTGCACAGTTGTCACAGTTGATGCAATTTCATTTCACTGCTGTTGTACATGTACAGTTATGCATGTGGCAAAAAAAAAAATCTATTGAATCTCTTGAATCTTGATTACCCCTCTGTGATTTGTTTGTCAAAAATATTGATTGAAGTGGAAAACAGCTGTAATTTAGCACTCAGCAACATTATGCATTTTTTTGCACAACAGCTTCACTTTTACACATCTCTGCACACGTCTTTGGTCTGTGGCTGTCCATGTATGCGTTTGATCTTTCAATATAAATGAGCTATTCTGCTCATACATGCACACTTGCATTCGTTTAATAATTTGACATGATTTTCAACTCTGCCACACCCCTACTGTCGCAACCAATTGCAGGAGAAAGTGGCCTAGCCTGAGAGTGATGGTTATTTTGACAGGATTCCCAATCAGTGAATTTATTTCCCCTCCCCTCTCATGTGACTGTAATGTGTAATTATCTGATGGCGGTGAAATTCTGCCAGGGTGATTACCCTCATTAGAGGCAACAATCCTTATCACTGACTTGAGTTAAGTCAGTGTTGAAGTTACTTTATAAACATTGGCCCTGTCAAGTGTCATAATTTACAGTTAAAATCACCACATGAGCCTGAGAGCCTCTATTTCGGCATTATTACTGTTTACACAATTTATTACACTCATATTAGCAATGACCACTAGAGGTCAGTAATATACCAGCAATTAAATGGGATTTCAAAGAAGCTCCCATTTAACTTTGATTGGTAAACTTGCAACATTTTTTCAAATAATTATTCTAAATTTGCATTGTTTCATACATTAGTAGAGACTGACAGCATACTCTGAAGTCCCTTTATGTTCTATCAACACCTTTTCAGCCATCACAGTGAGAAAAAAAAATCCCTACTCAAGGAATTAGGTCATTTTTCATTTCTACTTGCTTATACTTGTGCTGATCTGTAAATTAATTACTGGTCAGGGAAGTATTTGGCAGGGAATAAGGGGAGGCCTCAAGATCAGTGACAAATGACAGATACAGAGTGAAGGCGCAAGCTGAGAAGGAAAACTAACAGCAACAGCGAATGGAGCAGCAGCAGCAGCAACAAAAACAGCAGGAACAACAACGGCAGAATGCGTGGTGATGGGGGTGAGGGGTGGGGGGATGTAGTCTATGAACATATTTGAACTGATGTCTTTGAAACATAAATAACTGCAATTCCTGTGTATAATTATGCCAGTATACATCTGCCTGTGCATGTTGCGTATGACCCGGTCTGTGATATTCTAATGGAGATGTAAATATCAGTCTTTCAAATGGCAAAATCTTTTTCCTTGATGGTATAAATCAGATCGTATTCCACAGTATCATGTATTCTGAATCCAATGTGTAATAAGAAGCAATTTATTTGTCATGTGGGAAGAAAGGAAGGAAATTGTGTGTTGCAGCAGAGCAGGGCAGATAATGGTTGCAAATACAATACATCTTAACATTTGCTTGAACTTGCCCGGAGTAGCAGATGGGTGGAATTTGCCTTGTAGGACAATACAGTAAATGCCAAAGAGGTCAGAGAACCACACAGAAGTTCATAAAAGTCAATTTAGCATATTTACTTGAAACTATTAGTATTTCCCTCATGTTGTAAATCCTGCCCATTTCATAATACAAGGACATTTGAACAATTGATACTATTCTAGCTGGCTAGAAGGATAGGTTCATAATTTTTCAAGTGTCTCTGCAGACAGCAGTCAGCTGCCTACATGAACATTGAAACAGTTTTTGCTCGCTGTAGTAGTCATTCCTCTCGGTTATACTGGCCTCATGTGTGCCTAATTCTAACGAGCTTCCAATGTAAGAGATGGAAAAAATTCACACTCATGTTCTGTTTAAGGCTTTTGTGTAATTTTGAAACATAACAAGACCACTGAGTTGAATTGCTTGACTTCTCTACTCAAGTAACAGTTTTACTGAAAATGAAGTGATGCATTAAGAAAATGACTTTAGACTTAAAGAATTAATAAATGGCCTATAACTCACTCTACTTATATCTGCTAACAACTACATTATAGTGTTTTATAAACAATTTATCATGTTAATATACTGCTTATTAATACAAAATAGGAGAGTTTTAAGTTTAAAGATACAGCGCTATGTGATTACTGCACCTTCTGTTACAATAAGAGGGCCAGCTGACTTCATTATAAGGTTGAGAATTATGTGGGCTATCATTATCAGCAGTAATAAGTACAGTGTGGTAAACAGTATATAGCAGGTAAATATGGAAACATGATAATCAACCTTTGTAACGAAAAGAAAAATCTAAACTTAACAATATTTACATTTGGCGTGAGATTAGTTATTTGTATGTGAGCGCCAGGTCTTTGAAGCCTAATTGAGAAAAGTATTAGCATAGACATAAAACAGCAGGTATAAGGCAACTAAAGAGTAATGGAAATGTGCACCTCACCCAAAGGACTTGTTACTGTCTGACTCAAATCCAAGATGCTTAAAAATACACACATCTAAATCTGAATAGAAACTAAGCCCTGACCCCAAAGAGATTCTAATCAAATGGGACTAGACACCTGCTGATTTTAGACGAAAATGTCAACACTACCTACTGTCTGGCGGTGAAATACCAATGCGGAAAGGTGGTGTTATTATCTTTTCCAACTCAGATTCAGTTACAAAAACCAAAAATGTACAAAAAGCAAATTGGTTCTCAACTGTCACATTCAAAACTCCCATTGCCCAGAATACTTCATCATTACAGGAATGTCTGTGTTTTTTCTCGGGCATAAATGTCTTTAGATGCCTGTACAGCAAAATATACTGAAGATGGCTAACTTGGAAACAGCCAGCAAGGTTGTTATTTGGCCCCAAAGCTGAAAAAAGGACAACATATATCAAGATAAAACCAAGTCAGTAATTTGGTGCTGTTTTGATTGCCCAACTGAAGCTACAGTATGTGTGACTCATGTTATCAGGTGATTTCAGGTCCCTTCAGGTCCTGTCTGACTCAATCAAATCTTGCACATACCTGCTTGGACCTATATCAATTTTTTTGCTGGACCAGGAGAAGAATAGAGGTATACAAGACATTGTGCGCTAAAGGTTTACGGTTGTTTCCACAAGTTCTGAGGGAGTCGAGTCTGCCTAAATGCTATAATAGTGCAGAACACTAGCACCTTATATTGGAAATGTGCCTCTCTATTAATTAATCCTTTAATTGTTTGGCCTGTAAAGCATCAGAAAATAGTTTTAAAATGCCTATCGCAAATTAGAGTCCAAGGTGATGCCTTCATGTTCCTTATTTTGTCCGACCAAGAGTACAAAACCCAAATATATGCAGGTTATAATGGAAAAGCAGCAAATTCTTAAATTTTAGAAACTGGAGGGATCAAAAGAAAGGCAATGGTGCTTAAAAAATAATTTAAGTGATTAATTGATTGTTAAAATTGTTGCAGAATCAACTAATTGATTAATGGACTTAAGTATTTCAGCTCTAGAGGAAGTGAAGAGGTACCTAATTACCTTATCATTTTTCATTAAAGTGGTAGAGAGAAAGCAACTGTGAGCACACAGAGGGGACATATTCAAAAACAAACCCAGAGAAGGTAAAGGGGGTGGTGGCTGAAGCAAGGCTTGGAGGTTAAGGTTAAAACTTACACAGCAGATGAGGAGGAGATGGAGAAACACTGTTAGTCACATTGCATAGACAGGAAATGTCCAAATCAAAGCAGTTTAAAGTTAAGTGGAGCAGTGATTCTAGGGTCTAGGTTTTTGTCAGGCAGGATAATTTAGCACTGGAGTAAAATTATTCAAATAGCTTTTCTTTCTTGTTTACGGAAAGAAAGATGGAATCATCCACTCTGGAGAAATGACATGTGATGTAGCAGTATATCCAGCAATCAATAGAATATAGTACCCTCTGCAATCAATAGTGGGAGTTTAAGAGAGCAAAGCATTGGTCCATGTTAGCATTCCTGCTTGATTTCCTAATCTCTTACAGTTAATGTCTAGAACCGTGTCAGTAAGTGCAATCAAATTGAATACACACACAAAAAAAAAGTCCATCACAAGCAAAAAAAAAAGCCCCCAGACATCCACTAAGAGTCCACCTTTTCTGGTTCGATAGAGCCAGAAACAAAGCGGGCAGCAGGAGATTGAGTCTGCAGATCCTGTGGGTCCAGCATATAAAACCACAGTAAACAACAATACCCATAATCAAAATGGTAAAAGCAAAGCAGGAACCCTTTAATTTGTGCTTGTTATCATTAGCTGTCATCATGAGTAAGCAGGGGCCTGTGGTTGCTTTAAATGCATGACATGAAATAATACAGTGCACAGCAGCACTGCACACCCAATAATACACAGTACAGCGTGGTGATTTGTGTGTTAAGAACACAGGAGGGACCCAACAAGGACACGGACAGGTCGGCGTAGTAAGAGGAGAGTTTTTATTGTGGAGGAGGATTCTGGATGAGGGGCAGCATGGTAGGCAGAGGTAGCTTGGAGGCTAGCAGTTTGCTGGCATGCAGACAGACAAGCAGGAAGACAGGCTGGTGGGTGATGATCCTGGGACACAAGAGCAGCAGATTAGCTCATGAAACACGAAGAAACTGAATCACTAAGAATACACACTGAGTTGGCCTTGAAGCATAACTACCACCGCAGTTGAGACAACAATCTGGCGCGGTCTGGTTAAAGAGCCGGGGTAGAATGTACTGCGAGTTGATGAGCTGATGAGAGGCAGGTGAGCAGACTGGGAGAGGTGATGAGCCGATTGCGGGCAGGTGTGCAGGATGATCAGAGCCGGAAGCCAGGAGTAGGAGGACGGGAGACCACGCCCATGCCAATACACACACAAACAAAGCATAGACAGAGCGAGAGACAGACAGGGGAGCAGTGGGACACAAGGGAATATTCTGGGGACAAGGCCACGGCCATAACATTGTAGGGATTATTATACATAGTAAGCTTTCTGCTTTTTCCTCTGACTTTTTTTTGTCAGTCATGTTATGCAAAACATCTGAAGCAAAGCCAAAGAAATTAGCTTGTCCTGGCCAGCAGCCATATTGACTTGGGGCTCCCAGTCCCAGTTGTTTTTGATGCACTATTATGCTAATATAAAAGTTGAGACACATTTCATCAAAGCGTATGCTGAACTTATGCTTTCTATCTCGGAGCGGATCGATGTTCATAACCCTTCCGTGAGGAAATGAGGAAGCGGTCCGGACATTGTGATGAAATTTAAAACTGAAAGTTTTATGAGCTGAGGCATGTGAGGGGTGTCTATCAAAAACTACTCAAAGGTGGACAATCAATAAGGATATTACCATCAAACTCACACACAGATATAGACAAAATCAATGATGATAATCCTAAGTAATAGACCTTGAAGCCGTTCTTACATTTATTTCCACCAACAAGTCATCCAAATTAAATGACCACATAGGTCATTTGTACCATGTCGTCCAGGACGACCCATAGGCGCGTTTTCTAATATGGTGCTTCTATTGACAGTAATCGACAGGACATCATTTGTCTGCATTTTCCAAAACTGTTAAAAAATAACGATGTTTTATGATGTGACAACGCTATGGTTAGGGTCTGGTCAGGTTTAGGCACAAAACCCACTTGATTAGGGTTTGGAAAAGATCATGGTTTGGGTTAAAATGATTGCTTGAAATGTGGTTTGGGTTAAAGTTAGGCACCATTTGTCGTCATGGCAACAGTAAAAGCCACAACAATCGTAGTTATGGTTTTTTAAAAAATTGTCCCGACTCGCTGGAAATGTGAAGCGAAGAATGGCCTCCTACAGCAAATCTATCAATCCACCCAACCTACCACTTCCGAAATTTGTCACTTCATATAGATGTCATCTGCGTCACTTCTCTGGGTCATAATTACTACGGCCACTAGATGGCGTCTGTCACTCAAACGTAACTATAGGTTGTTTTTGGCGACTGAATTTACCACCTATGGTATCGTTTTTCTCGGGAGAACAGGCTCATTTTAACAGATTTTTTGTCCCTGTGAGACTTCTTTGACATATTAATTGCTTTCCTAAGGGCTCTATTTTCTGAGCACTTTGATTAATCTTCTTTGTCTTGTCTGTCCATCATTATTGATCCGTTAAACACACACTTAATCTTTGCTTTTTAAAACCCAAGATTTAATTACTACATCTGATGATGCTGTACTTTTTGTCCAAGTGGAGCCCATATTTTGCACTCTCCTTCCTCAGCAGCCACTTGTCACCTGTCCTCATGTGTTACAGTCTAAGGAGTTTTTAATTGCGAGCGCAGCACTATGTGCATGTATGTATGTGGTGTCAGTAAATTACCCTCCTCCAGCAGCATGATGCCCTGTAATGCACCGGTCTATCACCACTGGTTTCTCAGTGTCATTCAACATGTTTGAGATGTGAGGATGAGGAATCAATATCCCTGCCTGGTGCTTGTGTAGGCGTAAGCAATTAGCAGTCACAGCCTTAGACTGGTGGCAGATGGATCAAACTGCAGTGGGGGAAGGTTTCCTATTAGTCACTAATTTGACAAATAACCATGCAAAAAGTACCAGCCTCACCATGCACTTTGGCACTTTCAATCGACAGGAGTGGTGGATCTGATGAAAGTGGTGAACTATAAACGGAAGAATTAAAAGATTAGTCTGGTGATATTCTGTATTTTTCTTATTTTGATGAAATCCAATGGAAAAAAATAGTCCCCAACAAATGCACTATTACGCCTGTTTGAGAAATGTTTGCTATAAACAGTGCATAGTGTTTAAGGGAGTGATTTAGCTTCTTTTAATGAGAGCATATACAACACAGTACAATATATGTGTAGGCATAAAATATAATAGACTGTATTGAAATTACAGGTTTTGAATCTTTAAATAATTGAAAGAAATAGCAAACACATTTTTAATTGTTTTTTTGTTGGTTTGTTGGGGAGCGGGGGTGGTATCGTTATTAATAGTATTAAAAGTTCTCAAGCTAGGTTATTTAAAGATGTATTTAGACATCTAAAATACTCTACTCTACTGTATGGAACAGTAATACAATAATGTGTGTCGGATATGGTTTTTCCACAAACAAAGTATAATTGCTAAGTTAAAATCCTTAAAATGGCATCTTTCTCTTCTCCCTCATTAAAAAATCCATAATGTGTAAATATGCAAATATTGTTCATTTTAAAAGTTGCTGAACACAAGATGTCTCCTACTTCACCGTAAAGTCCATTCTCAGTGTATGTGCACTTCAAGTTTCTATATCATACTTGTATAAGTTGTGCACTGGATCAGGATTGACTTCTAAACAAGTGGTGATGTCACAAAACTCTGCACATACATCATTCTGTACAGTGAAGCTCAAACATCCAAGTGAAGTAACAATAAACAAACACATTTTTGAGTGGAACGAGAGGCTTTAAAGTTGTAGCTCAATATGCAATGGATCTCTCAAGACCTGAGATATGTATGGATTATTGCACCAAAGCTTTATACAATCAAGAGTTTCTAATCTCCCTTCTTTTCAACAAATCTGTTGTCTAATTTCAAGATGAGAGACTGCCACCTCTAATGCTTCTGATTTTTCTTCTTGAGAATAATAAACAGCTCGATGACGCATTGCAGGGTCAGGGTATAGGTTTAGCTTCATAATTTAAACCACTTGTGCCTTTCTTATTTCTTGTTCTGACAAACCACACTGCATTTTATGCCAAAATGAGTTTGCACATTTTTTGCTTCCGATAAGCCAGACTTCTCTTCTGAAATTTGTTTACGGAAAGGAGGATGCAGTCATCCACTGTGGAGAAATTACATATGATGTAACAGTTAATGTAGAATATAATATATATGTATTCAGCAATCAATAGTGTAGAGAGTACCCTCTGCAATCAATAGTGGGAGTTTAAGAGAGCAAAGCAATGGTCCATGTTAGCATTCCTGCATGATTTCCTAATCTCTTACAGTTAATGTCTAGAAGTGTGTCAGTAAGTGCAATCAAATTGAATACACACACACAAAAAAGAGTCCATCATAAGCAAAAAAGCCCCCAGATATCCACTAAGAGTCCACCTTTTCTGGTTCAATAGAGCCAGAAACAAAGCGGGCTGCAGGAGATTGAGTCTGCAGATCCTGTGGGTCCAGCATATAAAACCACAGTAAACAACAATACCCATAATCAAAAATGAAACAAGCAGAAACCCTTTAATTTGTGCTTGTTATCATTAGCTGTCGTCATGAATAAGCAAGGGCCTGTGGTTGCTTTAAATGCATGACATGAAATAATACAGTACACAGCAGCACTGTACAGCCAGTAATATACAGTACAGCTCAGTTCCCTTTCGGTGATTTGCGGGGATTATTATACATAGTAAGCTTTCTGCTTTTTCCTCTGACTTTTGTTGTCAGTCATGTTATGCAAAACATCTGAAGCAAAGCCAAAGAAATTAGCTTGTCCTGGCCAGCAGCCATATTGACTTGGGGCTCCCAGTCCCAGTTGTTTTTGATGCACTATTACGCTAGTATAAAAGTTGAGACACATTTCATCAAAGCGTGTGCTGAACTTATGCTTTCTATCTCGGAGCGGATCGATGTTCATAACCCTTCCGTGAGGAAATGAGAAAGACATTGTGATGAAATCTAAAACTGAAAGTTTTATGAGCTGCAGCATGTGAGGGGTGTCTATCAAAAGCTACTCAAAAGTAGAGAATCAATAGGGATATTACCATCAAACCCACACACAGATATAGACAAAATCAATGGTGATAATCCTAAGTAATAGCCTCCAAAGCTGTTCTTACATTTATTTTAACGGATTTTTGTCCCTGCGAGATATCCTTGACATATTAATTGCTTGCCTAAGTGCTCAATTTTCTGAGCACTTTGATTAATATTCTTTGTCTTGTCTGCCCATCATTATTGATCCATTAAACACACACTTAATCTTTGCTTTTTAAAACCCAAGATTTAATTACATCTGCAGATGCTGTTCTTTTCGTCCAAGTGGAGCCCATGTTTTTGTACTCTTCTTCCTCACCAACTACTTGTCACCTGTCCTCATAAGTTACAGTCTAAAGAGTTTTTAAGCGTGAGCATTATAAGTCAAAAATAGTTCCACAATGGAAGTTATCTGGGTCGTTACCTGGCCATTGGATGGATGTCCTTCCTGGGTGTTCAAGCAATGTCGAAATATATTGTTACCATGAACGGGCCTATTCAGCTGAAGTTTATGTACACATTGTGCATTCAGCAGCTTTATACATCCTATTAATCCAATCTGATCTGATGAAAATTTTGAATTCTAAATAGAAGAATTAAAAGATTAGTCTGGCAATATTCTGTATTTTTCTTATTGTGATCAAATCCAATGAAAAAAAGAGTCCCCAACAAATGCACCATTTACTCCTGTTTGATAAATGTTTACTATGAAGTACAATGTACATTTGTTTAAGGATGTCATATGCCAATTTTGTGCCATTTTTATCAATAGTGGTCAGTTATTATGCTTAAAGATGCACTATTTCAAATTGCTTACAGTATTTTAAAGTGGCTGAGCTGTGCTCTGACCTGGAGCTCAAGAAAAACTAAATGATGGGAATGTAGACAGAAAAAGATATTTGTAAAGTCGGTATTAAAAAAAATTTCTGCATTTAATTTCATGCACATTACATTATATTATATAAGGATATCTCCTCATGTATTAACCAAGGAAAATAAGCCAAAGCCACCATGTAAATAATTAAGTTCATGTACTGTGGGGCTTAACGTACACACTTCTCCTTTGAGGGTCTATAATAGCCTAACTATCGAGATTCTAAGTAACTGGAGACTGTTTATTTTTGTATTGCGCATAGATGATAAACCCTTGAATATAAATATGACTCATTGAAATCAGTTGAAAAATGTAAACATTATAGTGCTTTTTATCCAGAAAAACCGCAGCTCCCCTGTTTACTTGTATTTGTTTACAGGCAGTCTTGCCCAGTCCAATATGGCGGCAAAGTTGATGTATCGCAGCAACAGGCCAAAACAGTAAATGCAGAGTCTATGTACATGTCTGTGTCTATGACCTTTCCCTTCTCCTTCAATAAAAAATCCAGAATCTATAAATACACAAATATGGCTCATTTTGAAAGTTGCTGAACACAAGATGTCTTCTACTTCTCTGAAAAGTCCATTCTCATATGTGCATTGGAGGCTTCAAATTTCTACATCATACCGGATCAATCCTGCTCGCTTCTAATGTCAAACTCTGCAAATACATCATTCTGTTCAGTGAAGCTCAAACATCTAACTGAAGTAACAATAAGCAACAAAACACATTTTTGAGTGGGGGAGGGAGGGAGGGGGGGGGATTTGTAGCTGAATATGTAATGGGTCTCTCAAGACCTGAAATATGTATGGATTATTGCACCAAAGCTTTATACAACCAAGACTTTCTAATCTCCCTTCTTTTCAACAAATCTGTCTTAATTTGAAGATGAGAGACTGCCACCTCTAATGCTTCTGATTATTCTTTTCGGGAATAATAAACAGCTCGGCGACACATTGCAGGGTCAGGGTACGGTTTCAGCTTCATAATTTAAACCAGCTCCTCACTTGTGCCTTTACTGTATCTGTTCTGACACACCACACTGCATTTTATGCCAACACGGGTTTGCACATTCCTATTTCCAATAAGCCAGACGTCTTCTGAAATTCGACAAAACGACGTCAAGCAACCATTCATCCATTCAGCTCTCGTGTGGGTGGCCCTCAGAGGCCACTGGCTAGACCGTGTCACCTTGTGTCTGAAAACAGTCACCACCCTACCCAGGAACACCCCCCCCCCCCCCCCCCCCCCCCCTTCTCCGAATCTGGAGTTATTACACACGGGGAGTGAACATGGCTCGGCAGCAGGGCGACCCCAAAGGCAAAGCATCCGTGCATTTGAATAATCTGTTGCACCAACACACACATTTGCATATCTGGGCACTTCCAAGTCACTGGGGCACTATGATTCACTTCCCTCTGCCAGACTGTGTTGTTACTAGTATGAAACAGGATGGATATTAAGCCTGTTTGAATGCAAGTTCCCTCATGAATCTTTAAGGTCGCTGTGTAAGAGCAAAGAAAGCAACCGCCATCAGACTGCAGAATTACTTTGCTGTTTCATTCGGAGACATCAGTGACTGCAGGGAAGTATCGTCCACAAGGAGATACCTGACAGGGCTCTAAATTGTGAAGAAGACTGACATGAGTGTGAATTTAACAATTGCCAGTTAGAGTGTAAAGAGAGGTTGTGTGGTGTGCAGTGAAGCAGTCCGTCCATGCTCTCTGCCTCTTACCCACCTCTCATGGATCCTGTAATGGATACAGCCTCTCAAGGATTTAAGGTTGGCCAGACCGCTCACCTGTTAAAATAGAGCTTGTATATAAGTCTATCCAATGGCAAACTTTGACAAAGCATGACTTTTCTGCTATAAGCAAATGATCTGGGGGGGGTTTAGTGGGGATATTTGGTGTTACGCAATGTTGTACACACGCGTGGTATACAATCAAAAGTAATTAAATCTGTATTCTGACCTTTTGTGATGTTTTGACAGCTCTCTGCTGTGTATTCAACACATTTTTTTTTAATGAATGTGGAGTGTTCGAACGCTGATATCCACCAGTGAGCTGCACTGAATCAACAGAAAGCAACGGGGAACACTTTGTAGTCATGCACTCACCACTGAGGTTATTGTGCGGATTGTCTAGGAAAAAGAAGAAGAGCACAGAGGAGCTACAGGAATGAAAGATGTTAGTCTGCCAGTTTGTCACAAAAGCAGTGTGCTCCTGTGTGATAGACTGGCAGACCGTGCTAGCTCAGTCTCCTCGGGGACACACA
The DNA here is from genome assembly GCA_029490765.1 of Euthynnus affinis. Taxonomy (NCBI): domain Eukaryota; kingdom Metazoa; phylum Chordata; class Actinopteri; order Scombriformes; family Scombridae; genus Euthynnus; species Euthynnus affinis. Next base: position 18,412,986 of record CM055859.1, on the reverse strand, counting down.
GGCTACTGTTATAGAGTCACATTTTTTTTTTTTGAGAAGCTCCTCTCATTTTCTGAAGCAGAGAGAGACGGGGAGAGAGAAGCTTCTGGTTCGAGACATGCTTAAGTCTTGTTAGGCTGCTTGTGTCTGTGAAGGTTTATGGCCTGTGTCGAACAGAAAGTCCACAATCAACTATTATGACACGGAGGATAACAAAAAAAATGTTACACTGGATGGATCCTCTCAGCAGCGTTTCAGCGTGTTTGAAGAGCTGCCCCAAACTTTTGTATAACGACATCGAACGAAGTATCAGGACAGTGCTGGAGGTCAGAATAGTAACTGTGGACCCAAATTTACACTTGATATTATGGACAATCAATTCCAGCCCAGACACATTTACTTGTATAGCCCAGAATCAAAAGTTTATCCTAGAGGGCTTTACAATCTGCACAGGATACCATAAGAATATTTCATTTTTCATAACAACACTCTTTCCTTAACTATACCATAGCTGCCATGTACAGAGATCATTGAAAGGATTTTTGGCTGTGACTCAAATAAGGGTATTGTTGAATTATCCAAGACTCAGCTTCCATTCTTACACTGACAAGACAAGACCCAATTTCTCTGGGATTGTCTTGGTTTCAAGTGTGCCGAGTCCTGACAAATATCTGTGAAACACTATGTAAAACATTCCCTACCAAATTGTCCCTGTTTTCACCACATTTGAAATAATAATCATAATATCATACTTGTTTTCAGCATTTCCATAGAAGTTCTTTCCCACTCATTATTACCTAAACCAATATAAAAACACAAACAATGCACCACGTGTCTGAATTCAACACTGATTTGTCTGTATGTGTGTCAATCAATCAGTGTGTCATTGTCAAGGCTGTTGCTAGCATATGACACTTGCGACTCTTGACAAAACCTGTCAGTATACGGTTGGCCGTTACACTGTAAGAGTACATTTTCAGTCATGCATGGTGGAAATACCAGTAAGGTCATATTAAGACGGCCAAATATAAGCAAACAAATACCTTAGTGGATTTTTGGAAGCAAAAACATATTTTTTTATCTTCATCTTCTCAGTAGGTGTGCTAAACGCTGGAATAATCATCCCCCATCCTTATGAAAATGCCTATGGTGCATGCATAAGTACATACCCGTGCATGTGCATGAATGTGCGGTACATTTAAGGGTTTAGGGGTTTGAAAATATAGTCACCCTATCCATTGGGAGGTTGGGTGATAAGGCATGGCACAGTGTTCATCCCAAAGGTGTTGGATGCTTTGAAATAAGGGCCAGTTGAGTTCTCCCACACCAAACTTGCAAAACTATTGATTTATGGACCTAGGTTGATGGGGCATACCCATTTTGAAAACAACAACAAGCCTTTTTCAAACCGTTGCCACAAACACTACTATCTAAAATGTTATTTTATGCTGTAGCACTAAGATTTCCCTTAAGTGGAGTCAACACGGCTAACCCAAAACAACCCCAGATGAAAAACACACAAATGTACAATACTTGACAGGAGTGTCCACAGTCAACATTCAGTATGCAAATATTCAAAGGTTTTATGGCTCAGCTAGAAAGGCTGGTGTACAATAATAAATAATAATTACAACAAGAAAGAGAGAGAACGCAGAAAGAGTTAAGCCTCACAGTTAGAAAAATATAAATATACCATATTGGCCCGATTATAAAACAGGGATGTAGGTAATTTTTTCATTATATAAAAAAATTGAAATGTACAAATTGGATAGTTTATAAGGCAATACTATGCAGGGCAAGAAAATATTACAAATTCACACAGTTACAATGTCCACCCAGTGACTTACATGGACAATTTGTACATATACAATCATTGTTATTTATTTATTTATTCATTGTTAAATCTTTTGGGGTTTTGCAGGATTATACAGCATTTGTATTAAAGTCAAATACAATTGACTACGCATACAATCATTATAAATAACTTTTATCATATATGTGCTAAGATAATTTATAATTGATCTCTATGTGTAATTGATATCCTTAAGTGTAAAGTTCACAGAATTGCAGGATTTTTGTTTCTATCTCTTCTTTCTGCAGTATAGCAGCTACAATCTGATTCCTAGTCTGATCTCTACTATGAAGTCCAAATAATTGCATGTGACATATTTGTATTATTTTTAAATCCTCGGTTCAGTATTGAACATTGCTTATCTTGAATGTTGCTTTTTGGCTTTTATGTGTTTTTCCAGTTGTACTTCTTTTTCTCGGGAGAAGAAAAAAATCAACTTATTAAGAAAGAAATAATAAAATAAATAACAGCATGAAGAACAGCTAAGAAAGAGAGAGAGAAAAAAAGCAGTGTTGTCATATCTTGTAAAGCTGTTCACACACATCGCCCACGCAACACATCTAGCTGTAGCATCATGGTTTCAGTATTTGGCAGTAAAACATGATGGGTACAGAGTAATTGTCCGGGGCAGAGGTCAACTGGAGAGCCAACAGGAGCAGGATGGTGCCCCACTAAATAGCTAATTTCACTCGGTGCCCTGTTACTGTTGCTTGGATACTGTGTGATTCTAATTAACAGTTTTGTGATTCACATGCTCTCCTGTTAACCTCAGTTTCCCACACTTGCTACGCTATTACAGTTTATGAGCCGCTATTGTGGCGGTGATGGACACTAAACTGAAGATAAACTTCAATTTCTAAAATCAATGCCTAAATTGCAAAAAACCCAACACACAATGTCTTGTGGATAGAAGCTCAGTTTGTGGGTGGACCTGCTTTTAAGGGTCACAGAATAACAACTTCTCACTAGGTTCCTCTCTCTTGCTTGTTTTTTTTCATATTATAACACTACATCATTATATAAAATCACCATGGTGTATTATTCCACCATTTTCTTCTTGTTTTTTTTTTTTGCAAACAATAAAACTCCTTTATATTTCCTGAAAGCCTGAATGGTACCTCTGGGACTTGAGCTCTTTTAGTGATTAGGATAGCTGAACTCTTGCAGAGTCTGCTCTTTGAATTAAGTCCCCCTCCCCTTTCCAGCAGGCCCCTCACTAGGCTGATCTTGCAGGCTAATTGGCCTCGGGGTTGACGTGCAGTGTTTACCAGTGGTCCTCTGGGAGCTGGATGAACCGGTGGAGGGGAAGGGGTGCTGCGGCTCCCCTACCATCAGTGCCGGCTCAAGGCACGGACCGCTAGTCTTTATAACTGTCCCCTGCAGCGTCTGGTCAGGACCCAGGCTTTAGCCTTAAGATAAACTAGAAATTCTTCTAAGTTCACGTTAGGTGAATTGAACAACACTTGCATCAAGGCTTGAGGAAAGGCAAGCTATTTATTTGCAATCTCTTTTACCTCTGATGTTGGAGCTTTGAGGCTTGTTTCTGTATTTGGAACTCGCTTCAAAGTCATGTGACTGATCATGCTCGGAGCAGTTTACTACTTAATTTTGTTAGTGAACGTGCAGGTGGTTAGAAATCAGTCTGAACCACTGTGGGCTGCGGTTCTGGGTTGTAGCAGTGGTGGAGTTCAAAAGAGTTGTCATTAGAGGCTGCGCAAGATCATAAAATCATATGAACCCTACTCTTAAACTATATTCTGTAAAACTGGCAAGGAAAAAACATAAATATACAATCTTGACTTTGCCTGCCCTGTTTCCTCACTAGAATCCTTGATGTCTTAACCTGAATTTTCTTCCCATTTATACATTTCCTGTTAAACACAGTGTCAGATTTATTATCCTCAAATTTAAAATGAACGAAGACGTCAACTGAAAACAAAAGAAGTTCTGTCAACAAAACCTGCATGCGCACGTGTCACTGTAGAGGACTGAAAAAACAGTGAGCCTTTGTGTGTGAGAGGAAAAAGCCGATTTCTTTCCTCTGAGTCTCTTTCCTGTTTTCCTTTTGCGTTTTTTTTTTTTTTTTTTTTTTTTAAAAACATGTTCAGCTCATGTGGATATGTCAATTTGCGACATCCCAGGTGAATTCCCGTCTTTTCATTGACTTTGTATGCAATCGTACCACCTCTAAAATTCACTCCGCCTTCTGTTTGAAACACAAGTAAGAACCAGTGGACTCCACAAAGAACACAAACTCTACTTTCTTCAAAATCTTAAATACATAAACTTATTTTTTTTAAAAGACAACTGTACTTCTGGAGAAAGTCCACCTTCTTCTTTGGCAGCTTCTGCCTGCACAAAGTGGTTCAGCATGTGGACCACAGAGTGAAACAAAAATATTCAATAAGTGTGTTAGTTATTGGGCTGCTGATTTTTAACATTTCAGGCAACTGTCAGGCAATCGAGACTTCAGCCTTAAGGGTTTTCTTAATAGAACAATAATGAATGCCTAACATGAGCAGGTTTTTAAACATTTATTCATACATTTTAAATCCAAAATAAACCTTCTATTCGCATTGCAGTTTGTTTCTGTGTGAGATCCAGAAATTCTTCTTCAGTGCTAAAATGTATTTTTCTTACTTATCAAGCATACGGCATGTATCTTAATTTTGAGACAATGTACTAATTTTTTTACTAAATGTACTAAATTTCTGTAGACGAGACTCCACTTAAAACTAATGTATTCTGATCAGTGTTTTCTGTCAACTTCTCAGGAAGCGAGAAAATCGTCATCTGTTACATTATGTGCTCTCTTCTTGCTTCAAACTGGCTGTGAGTGCAGCTACATTGTTAGCGGTTATGAATGGGACATACTGATGGAGAGTTGTTGCCTCCAAAAAAAAAAAAAAAAAAAACTTTAGAATTACACTGACTGTAAATTAAGCAGACACTCTTGGTTTCAAACTGGAATTTGTTTCAATTATCTAAATAGAGTGGGAAGCTGTGCATCTCCGTGCTTTCCTTGAATCTTATCTGATTGGATGGGAAAGCCAGATGGGAAGCGTGGCACACAGAGGGAGAGAGGGGGAGAGGGAGAGTCGACGAATGTGCTCATAGTGTATGGCATTCACAGTGGCTGAGACAAATCAATTACAGATAAATGCCATGTGCACCAAAAGAATGCAAAGTCTTTTCAGTAGTTTTGGAGTCAATCGAAGAGGCACAGCTTGAGTGTCACTGACCTTGTGAAGAGGAAATATGAAAAACTGCAAACAACTTTTGTTTTTAAATTGCATGTTGACACCATGAAACAATTTTAGAGTCACACCACAATGTAGCATTTTTCTGTACTGCTTTTGTGTCCCAGAATTGGCCGGTATATATCTCTACGAGAGTTTCTTTCAAACATTTCACCAACAGAACTCCCCAGATGAAACTCAAGTTAACGACAACATGAGCCTCCGTCCCGTGGGATTTGTAGCATTATTCTATAAATCCTGGATTATGATGTTTCACAGACAGAAAGAACACTGCATCCTTAACAGAAATAGGAATTTCAAATTGAAGTTACGAGAGCAAGCTTCGGATGAATAACAGCCGAAACCCGGCTGCCTTGAAATGCTGAATTTTAGCCTTTCTTTCCTTGTTTGTGTGACAAGCGAGTCCACTTTCTTGTTGCTAATACCCAATTAGGGAGATGATTATTGATTGAGGTGCTGAAAGTTGACCGCTAATCTCCCTTCTCTCAGGATGAGGCGATCAATAGGTGAGTGTAATGAGCAGCCCGGTTTCTCAGTGCTAATAAACAGAATTAGATTTGGACTGGATACATATTTGTAAAACAATGGTCAGAAGATTTTTTTTTTGCTTTAATAGAATCGACATGTCAGGCAAGAAAACATAAAACGGCAAATAGTAGCTTATAGTCTTATGTTTTTTGTAAACAAGGCAAAAAAGTGAGCCGTTTTAGCTAGTAGCAATGCTAATGTCAGTAAAAGTGCATTTGTTTCTGCTAAAAGCCATTTCAAGAGCCTCTGTTCTGTTGCTTAAAATGTTCCATACATATCCATAAAGCTCTGAAGTTTCAGTCGTGTACTTATATTTAAATTTTTAAGACCCTTGGGTGCTTATAAACAAACAGTGATTAAGAGCGAAGGTAAGCTAATGCCACCAAATAGCTACTGAACAGTGTGATTATGGCTAATTACTTCCAGAAGGCAATTTTCTCCCCTACACTTTGTTTTTCCAACTTTGTTATGATGAAAGTGGCTCATGAATGGATGTGTTTGTTGCTGACCCATCAAGGGCAGCTAAACAATCAAACAGAGCAATTGCGAGGCCATTACTGTAAAGAGGAATTTGCTTTTCAAGGGCGATACAATTGTTCTTGACATATGGGTCCTATGCAGTTCTTGACTTGATTAGAGTTAATACCTCAGCGGGGCATCTCTTTTCATGTTCAGCTGCCATTTTGTCTTCATTTCTTGATACCACAGTCTTCCAGTGTCCTGTAAAAGACAATTTATATACAACCCAGGAACATCAGCTGTTTTTTTTTTTTTTTGGTGTAGAGAAAATGTCATGTTTGCCTCCTGGTTGTCACTTTCCTCTAAAAGGATGCTACATGGTGCCGTGATGCAGTCTCAGTGGGCCGCAGTCTGTTTTCAGACACTGTATTAAAATGCAAGAAAACTTTAGGAAACATGACACATACCCCCAGCACATTCAATCTGAGACTACGGAGCTTCTGAATACATTGTGAGATACACAGACGTGTAGCAGCTGAAAATATGTCCATATTTCTTAATGATGAATAAAGCCAAACATGGGTGTGTTAGGCTAAGTGTTCATCTATGATCTCCTTTTATTGCTAGATTAAAAAAAGAAAGTGGCTGTGCAATGAATGACAAAAAGGGGAATACAGGCTACATCTAAATAGACATTTCTTAAATATTCTATGATTTTTAAATTATATTTGAAGATATATTAAAATATAAACATATATAGATGCTGTTCAGTATTTTAAATATATTTGACATTTAATTTAATATCATTGTTATTCTCAGCCTCTGTTTTCATTTCTTTTAATATCAACTTTAAGTGGGTTGAACAAATGAAGCTGACTATCAAAGACTTCATTGTTTTATGTAAAACGTAATTAAAGCTACACTAATAAATATGTCAATAGTAATAATGGGTCAAATGGTTAAGTGTAATGTGAAAGTAGTTGCTTGTAGTGCTGAATCCACAGATAATTATCATCCACCTCTGCAGTTCCCCCTCTCTAGCTCTATGAAGCTTTTTTTTGTTTGTTTGTTTTTTTTTTGTTTTGTTTTCATTGTTTTGCTTTTAAAAACTTTACTATTTTGGTTCAGTCTCGCCGCTTTCATTAACCTTGTTTCCAGCAGCAGCAGGCGGCTGTTTCCAGCTAAAAAGCTACATAAACCCACTGTACACTATCTGCCCGACAGACGAAGTTAGCAGCCAGTGAACTCAGTGGAGCGTTAAGTGGCTAAAGACTGTGATATTTCCCTCAGGAGTTGGGAGAGATAAAAACAGAACTATAAGGATGGTGAATTTTGGACTTATTCATGAGGTCACCAGAAAAAAGGACTCCTAATTAATTGTGCCATATCTGCTGGATATTTGAATTGGTAACCGTGCGCTAACAAGTTCACCATAACAACGTTTCTCAAGTGATAATGTCTGGCCCCCAAACGATCTAAAAATCGATTAATGCAGCTCCACATTTTGATTTCTCTCAGTGTTTCAACATTTTCATTGACATTTAAGAAGAAAATGCTTCAGAAAAAGCAGCAACTCTAGATGTTTGTTCAAATAGCTGAATCGGCCTTGTGTTTATAATTACCCAACAAGGACCTCTTTTTGTTATATCACCACAAACATGAAAAGAAGAAAATGCTTATATGGGTCATTTTGGACATGACGAATGACATATTTTTCATTTCTTTTGTGTGATGATAAAATAGATTTATTTATCAATCCAAAACTGCTCGTCCTTCCGATCATGAGGCCTTTCTCTTCGCCCTTTATTTGATATATATATATTTTTAATTCTCTAAGTTGTGCAACAGAAATGTGCATTAATAAAATATATTCAGATCTTCATGCTGTAAACAAATATTTACAAGTCAACACTTTCAACTGGGTTAGCTTGCACTTTCCCTCCCTTTTAAAGTTTGGACTTTCATCACTTGCCAGCATCAGTGGAGAGTATTTACAGGTACACTCTTGCAAAACTTTGCCTGCTCATTTGCAAAGCTAGGTTAAGCTTATGTAAAAGAGATGCATCCTGAGTACGTTGGAGGCCTGGAAACAAACATTTTCCCCTCCTCCCCTCCCCTTGACAGACGAGTGACAGCTATTTAAATGCAAACTGTCATTAACAAACACAACCCTGCGCGACACCTGCTTTAATCACGGCAACAAAGGCGCAGCAAGTGGCCGAGTAGGAGCCCCCTCTCTGTGTGATATTCAAATGATGGGGCGGTGCAACATACAAAAACAACAACATCAAAGAATAGACTGTGCGGGGAGAGAGATACGCTGCACTATGTGCCTCCTACCACCACTGTTAATCAGCCTCATTTTTAAAGTGATTAAAGTAAGAAGGGCTAAAAGTCACTAAATCGCTTACCCTTAGAATTGTATGAAATTGTAATGCTTTACTTGAAGACTTTTTTTTTTTTCCTGCAGAGAGTTATGCAGCACACTTTCATATTCTCTTCATGCAACATTCATAGTCGCTCTGGGTAATTGTATAAGACCAGCTATGGGCAGAAATATATTATTGCCAATTAAGAATATCCCGATCAAGTTTTTTTTTTTTTTTGCCTCTTATCATTTAATATTAAGTATCTCCCAATGTATTTTCTGAGATAATATAGCTGCACAGTGCGCACTTCAAGTACATTAAAGTTATTATAATCAATATGCTTGACAGTTGAATAGCTCTGCAATGCATCAAGAAAAAAGCTGCCTGCATCCAAGCTCTGTCTGAAATGTAGTGTTGAGAGGGTAGGGTGTACCGTCGCTCTGCAAGCTCCAGAAGACGGTGAAAACCTGAATTCTCTACCACAGCGATGGGTTGTTCATCCAAAGTGATGAATTTAATTACCCTCCCTGTAATCTGGCCTTGTTGGAAATTTCTCTCTCCTTTTTTTTAAAAGTATCCTCCAGTGTTTGTTGCCTCGGTGCAGCCTTTGCCTGAGTAACTGAGTGAACTCGCTGTATTCCGTCGAGTGTTTAGTTTTTAGGTGCTGTTTCAAATTACTGAACGCAACTCTGTTCCTATACCGCCTCGTGAAATGCTCGCATCGAAGACATTATAAGTGGGTGTTGGACTTGCTTTCGTTTTCCAATTTAAAAAATATTTTCACACTGCAGACATTTTAGTTGCAGGTATGCCAGAGTACGCTTCTGCAACTCGCCACAAATTGTGCTCTTTGTTTACAACACCTGTATGACAGCTGATACCAATCAATTAAAAATGGGAGATCCCTGTTGCTAATGATTACTACAACTTTCAGCTGCATCAAATAATCAGTTCTGCAGTAATTTTAGTAATGTTAACAGGACAGAAAGTGCTAATATAGTTTGGAAGAGTTAAAGCACCACATTCTGAAATTCTGTGAACTCTTTCTTTTCTTGGACTGCGGCCTGATATGTCTTGGTTGTGGTCCTGTCTTGGGTTGTTGTTGTTGTTCTTCCCGGTCATAATTTAAATGAGGAAGTCACTGGGCTGTAACATCCTGCATGCCCGCCAAGGCCTGGGCACTTGTAACTAATGCATGGCATTTGTTTTGATTAGTTTTTGTCTTTTTTTCTGAGGAACTACTGCAAAACATTTAGAAATCCATAAAGCTATATGCAAAAAAAAAATCTGTATGTTTGTGTTACTACACACATGCACAATGCAGGTATCGCAGATTTAAGTGAAGTAAATTATGATAAGTACAGGGATATCATGCAAGCCAAAATTCTCTGGACGACAATTAGGGCACATGGCATGAGAGTCCTTTTCTAGAAAATAAAAGAAAATAACGATGCAATTTTCTGCAGATTTTCATTATATATTGTTCCTTAGCAAACTCACACTTTATATTAGGCTAAATACTGTATATTTATTTTGAGATTTTCTTGTCAATTACTTGTGCTGTTATGGTTATTGAAAATGACTCACTTCTACACAAGCTCCTGCACTGCTGCCACTTTTCTCAATCTTGTCTGCTTCACCCAAACATTTTAAGGGTCATTAATTCAAATGAAAAGAATATGCACAATGCAAATTCATTTAGAGAGCATAGATAATAAAGCCACAGGATGAAAGGAACCTGCCAACATGGTAATAGCTGTATTTTCAAACACAATGCATAGGAATCAGCATGATTACAGATGAGACTGTGCTGACATCACATAGCAGTGTCTGCTCCATTGCCAATAAAAACTCAGACTGTGCAGTAGTAACCTATTTTCCAAACTGCTCAGCCTCCTTGAAAGATCCATCACCACCACTAGCCTGCGGCATGTCTGCCTGCATCTGCAGACGTGGTTACCTTAATGTCTGTCTGCAGGACACTTTCTGGGTCCCCTCTGCCTTGACCGCAATGACCGTCAGGTCAGACATCCTTTCTTGCAACATCTTGGTCCGCAGTCTGTTCTTGATGAATACAAATGAAAAGAAGCATCTTTCATTGTTCCCCAATGTGACTGCGAGTGTGATGATGAGCTAGTAGAACCAGCCATGAACTAGTAAATAACCATCATCTTACCAGGTGGGGTTTCTGTGTATCAAGTGTTTGTACTCCATTTGAGCTTGTTCTGAATTTGCACCCCCACTGTAGTATGTACACAGCTGTTGAAGGTGTGGGATCATCTCTGTTGATGGCTTTGTGAGGCTGCCTGAGTGTTTGATGTTGTGTTTGTGACGCTCTGCATGCAGAGGTCAAGAGTTGCAAAGTTTATTTATTTATTTTACCTTTCTTTTACCAGGACGTGCCATTGAGTTAAAAAACCTGGCCAAGGTAGCAGCTGGACAAAATCACAACATATTAAAATGCAACATTTATAACATGATATACAAAAATTCACAATAAAACAGAAGAACAGCTTTTCAAACACAGTGGCCTCTCAAGAAAAAAAACTACATGCCTCCACCACCACTTTCTTTAAAGTAAAAATTAACCTTCATCTCCTCTTTTGGACTCATCTCTGTCTGATTTTGCCAGTTGCCCTCCAGTCTCTTTGAAAGCTTTCTGCTTCTTCTTTTCTTCCGCTTAACATTGATCTTTGAGGCAACTGTCTGTGCTTCATCCCACATCACCACAAAAACTTTATCTGTCCTCAGGACAGACAGCTTCGTTTTGCAGTCATCCACAAACTGTGCAGCTGTGCTGATGTCCATGTCTTCAGCCTGGAGGTATTTCGAGAGAATACCAGTCACTGTGAGAATTCTACTTAAGGCCACCAGATGGAGACAGAACTCAAAATCAATGTTTTTTCTCAGTGCCATTGCAGTTCCTGATGTGTCCCGGTCAAATGCATCACTGGTCTGAATCCGATCCAATGTCTCCACCACAGAATCCATGGTAATGAGAAGGACTCTGCAGTTGTCAATTCGTGTTGCCCATCTTGTGACACTCAAAGCCTTCAGTGTCTTGGTCCTCTTGGGAACATTTTCCATCAGCTCCTTTTGCACTTCAATGAACAATCCATGTCTTTTGGTAGACCCCCCCCCATAAAGAAGAAGAGTTGCTCAATGACACCAAAGAAGTTGCGTGAGGCTATGTTTATACAACAAATATCAATCACAATGAGGTTCAATTGATGTGCATAGCAACGCACAATGTATGCCTCCTCACTGCTCTGTTTTATGATAGCTTGCACACCCCTATATACTCCAGATATAGCAGAACAGCCACTATAAGCTTGCCCCCTGATGTTGCTGACATCAAGGCTATATTTCTCCATTGTCTCCATGAGATTCTGGGCAAGACCAGCACCGGTCTTGTCTTTCGCATGCACTCAATCCATTAGGCACTCCTGTATCTTGGCTGCTTTGTCAACAAATCGAAGAATGACAGACAGCTGATCCTTTTTAGATGAGTCTGGAGTTGTATCAAGGCAGACAGGCACAGAATTTTGCCTCCTTTACTTCGTCTGTAATTTTACCTCTGACTTCATTTCTAATACATGCAATCTTCTTATTCTGACTCTGTGCAGATAAATACCAGGGGACACCTTTAGGGTTTATCTTGGCAGATTCAAGGTGTGTAGAAAGAACTTCATCATATCTTCCAACCAAATCAGTGATTTCCCTGAAAACACCTTTATTTTTTGAAGTCTCTGATTCATCATGCTCATGAAAGAATAATCTTAAGCGGGCTAGTGTGGAGGTTATGTCTGTTATTCTGAGCACTGTATCTGTTCTCCCTTTCATTTGTCTTCAGCTCTTCATCTGATTGACTTTCTGGGCTGACAGTTGCTCATCAATTGGAGTTGTCATCAGATGCATCTGCTACTTTTGAAAGTTTTCCATATGATGTTGGCTAGCATTGTATTTGGCAAAACCTTTCCTTGCCTCCAAAACTGACTTCCAATCTCTAAATCCCTCAACAGAAAACTTCCTGTCATAGTTTGCAGTGCATCCAAACTCTCTTCAGGGAAAACAAAAAGCTGCATCTGTCATTTTCTTGTACTCTAACTATTGGTACTTTTTAAACCAGGTTTTGTTGAAGCTCCTATGTTTATCCCCAATTAAAGTCTTTGGATAGCATTCTTCTCTTTGAATGGGCCCTCTCCTGATGTAACTGTCCCTTGCCAGACATTCAGTTGGAATAATAAAATCTGCATCTTCCTCTGTATAAGTATAAAATGCTTAATTAAACAATTCTATGTAGAATAGAAAGTTTAGATCATCTATCAAACTATTTCACAAAGAACAGCCCTGACTTTCCCCCCTGACACGATTACCTTCTATCTCACTGCTTTGACTCTGATTAACATTTGTGGAGGTACATGGGGAATCCTCAATGACTTGAAGAACTTCTCTGTTAGTCTGCATGTCTGTGAAAAACCTCTATTGAAGCATGTGAAATTCCTTACATAAACCTAATTGCTAAAATTTGTTTTTATGGCTTTCATTTATCAAACCACTTCATTTTGTTCCCTCACCACCAAATAGGCTAAATGACTGCTTCTTACACTGCTTTAACAACATTATTATTATAATTATTATTGTTATTACTATCATCATCATCATCATCATCATTGTAATCAACATCATCATCATGCTGTTGTTGTTAGAATCATCATTAGGCTATTCACTTTCATTGGGCTATTCACAGAGCCACACAGCTCTCCTTTACCGATATGAAATAGGATGCTATCCTATCACAAGTCACGACTAGCTAGTGGTCGAGAAAGCTAAGCAACCGGATTGAGGGATGGTTACTAATATTAGCAGGTACTAGTCAACTATCTTGCAAAGCGAACTATGCCTATATTTCTCAAATGCAATTAAGTGTGAATAACTCATTTCATTTTCACGTTGAAAAAAATGGGTTGATGCTTTACTAATCATGTCAGCAACACACTAGAGTGCTATGTGTGTGTGTGCCTGCTGTTGCTAACTGATTTCATCCTGTAACTTTTGGAAGAATATGTGACTCATTATATAAAATGATCCTAAATGCATATTATAAAAAATAGTAGTAATAAAATAAATGTAAAAAATCTGGTGGCCTACGGGCCCCCCAGCTTGAATAAGCATGATGCGTCTGCATAAGTATGTCGTCTAAGTATATTTTACTGTTCATTCATTTTTCAATTGTGTGTATCTCCTTGTACATACACTTAAAAAATCTGCCACCCTCAGATAATCAAGGGACTGAGTTATTATATAACCATGTGTTTCTGTTTTTCTAAATGTTCTTCTTCATATGCAAGAATCCTTAAAAGTTACCATTTGGATCAAGTTATCCACCAAATGACATAACATGGGGAGAACATCCCATCACAATTTGTGCACATCTGGCAAGAAAATTTTGGAATAAATGACTGAAATTCCACCTTATAGGTTTAATTTTCTGTTGCATTATAGAGAATAATGAAAACTGCAGCTGCGTCATCCAATTTGATCCCCATCAAATGCTATTTTGATGTTTTTAGTTTTAAATAGAAATCTTAGAAATTAAAAACCCTCTGCATGTTTACAGACCAAGTGATGAATCAATACAAATCCATATACCTGCACATGCCAGCTATATACCATATTTGATTCAAATGCGTCACTGATTACACTAATTCCTAAAGTTAATCGTGCATCTGGGCGGCAGAAGACATGTGCCCGGGTGTCAGTTGCATCACTACAACTTTGGAACCAATGTAACTGTTATTATTAAACAGCTGGTACAGGTACTGAGGAGAATAAATCAGCAGCCACTCTGACTAATCAAATTTAATCACAGAAGCAGCCTACTGGATATAATTAATGGACACTGCATATAACATATATCTACTTCAATCTGCTATGAATTGCCTCCATTAAAGAAAGTAATTATATGGCACAACATGTTCCATACACATATGTATGTAGAAGTCATGCTCCAACAAGTACTCAGATCCTTTTTAAATAAATGTACTAATACAATAATGCAACAACAATGCACAATGTGACCTATGACTGATATATTATCATATATTACAAGATTAGATTGTTAAAGGGGACATATCAAGCACATTTCCAAGCCTATATTTATATTCCGGTGCTCAACTGGAATATCTTTGCATGATTTACAGTTTAAAAAAAACTTTTAATTTATCTTATACTGGCCCTTCATGCAGCCCCTCAGTTCAGCCTTTTTCTGAAACAGGCCGTTTTAGCTTTGGTCTCTTTAAGGTCCCGTTCTCGATGAGCTCACTCTGTTCTGATTGGCCAGCATCCACAAACTCCAGCTAGATAAACAAACAAATAGTTGGTTTCTTTTTCTTGTTCTTTTCTCGAAATGGAAACTTCTCTAATATATCCGCATGTTTGAGCCCAAATCTGATCCAAAATATACACATGGCCATGTGAACAACCAATGGAACGACCTTAGCAACAACCTTAGCAACAAGGGTTACGTAATGGACGACCATTTCTGGGCATGCACAATCAGACTGACATTGGATTTTTTTTTTTTTACCTCTTTGGGCCTTAAACAGTTATTTAAATGAAAACATCTGAGAAGTTTAGGGGGGGAAAGCTCTCTTTGGTAGAAATGTGAACAACTCATCTGAAGCATGACCAAGGGCCCCAACCAGCAACTGCTTTTTTGTAAGGGATCACAAGCCAAAAAGTTTGGGGAGCACATGGACTAATCTTTAATTATGTATGTTATAAAGTTATTACATGTACTTTTAAAAATTTTAAATCTTAATCTTAAAAGAAAGTGGTAACCACAGCTCTCAGATAAATGCAGTGGAGTGAAAAGTGAAATATTTCCCTCTGAAATGTAGCGGAGTAGACAAATAAGTACCTCAAAATTGTACCTATGTATAGCACTTGAGTAAATGTACTTAGTTACTTTTCACCAATGGTAATTTTTTAGTTTTACTCTGAAGAAGTAATTTGGCTTTGGGCTTTGCATATTTCAAAACCTCAAGCTTAAAACACATTCTCCCTGTGAAAACTCTTTACACTATAAGATTAGACCTTCAGTGTGCACAAAATACCCGAGCCATGACAGTGAATGATGGCTTTATTTAAAATCATAATACTTTTAATAAATGAAGTACAGGGTGCACTGTGAACTCATGCGACGTGATTAAATACTCCAGTCCCTTGTTAATTAGATTCCTTCAGGTGTTAACTGCAAATGCCAAGCCTCCCAAAACACACTGGCAGTGAAGTCTGAACGGAGACGGCGGCCTGTGAAGAGGCCGCTTGCTATGTCAGGAGCAAAAATTTCCTTTATATTGGCCCATGAAGCTTATGAAGCCTTGATCAGATAAGGATTTGGGGCTTTTCCTTCTGGCAGATGTGCGAAAATCCACCATATCCATCAACAAGACAATCCGGGTGACATTTAGGAAGGGATCCAAAGGAACCTGTGGAAGTCACTTTCATATAAAGCCATCGATCTGTACTTGTTTTAACTTCATGATCATTGTAATTATGATTTTTTTTATTTGTGACAATCCCATCAGACAGACAGCACAGCACATGAACACTTGATAACATTATATTGCAAAGCTCCAGGGCTTAAGCGAATCACTGCTTTCCCTTGGCAACAATAAATTTAAAATTACAAAGAAAGACATGATACAAATCTATATATCAAGGATTTAGATGTTTCATTTGTCTCTCTGGGGGGTTTTTGCGATAGATTTAAAAATAAAAAAAAAGTTGCTTGATAAATGCTTTTCCTCAAGCACCTGGACAAAAAAATCTAGCATTTATATTGTTGTGAACTTGGACACAGGAGGCTGTGAGTGCAATTTACCATCCTCGGTGCATATGAAATAATAAATAGATGCGTTCTTTGAGGTGGAAAGCATCAAGTAACTCTGAATATTGAATAACAGCTCTGAGAGGAGGCAGCTATTTTTGCTTACCTTTTGCTATGTGCATGTGTGGAGTATTTAAACACGCTCAAACCTTCCTCAACACTTTGTTCTCAACGCCACGAACGACATTTAACACCGCTCTCCGAGCTCGTCTCCTCCAGCCTTCAGTAAACTCTTTGCGTTTGCTTGAATGTTTGCACCACATTTGACGTGATGAATGACTACGCCGTCTTTGTACATGATAGCGGGTGAGAGTGGAATGCAGGATGAGCAGGAGGTGCTCTAATTCAACCACAAGGGTGATATAATATCCAGGCTGATACAGTTTATTGTGAATTTTAATATTAATGTTAAATTAATATTATATTATATTAATGATTGAGCTGTTGAGACCTAAAGTGACTTCGGAAGCTAGGTCTTCCACATGAGTAACTCTGTAGTTTGACATAACTGGTGAAACAGAGCAGGGTGCAGAACATCAGCCAGTCGCCCCCCAGTTGGGAGACTGTCTAATAACATCTTCTTCATATTCATAGATTTTGGTCTCCTTTTTTGTCTTGTAAGAAAAAGAACCTTGAAAACTAATTCCTTCCCAATTGAATTCAACACAACTTCTATGAGAAGTCCTTGGTCACAAACAGCTGTGTTTGTTCAGCCTTACCCCTCCCACATACTCAGTCCTTGGTGCTTTGGGTCTCAACCTTGGCTCAATTTGTTTTTACTTTTGTGCTTATGAAAACCAGTCAGATGCAGCTGCTGATTGTTGGGAGGAGCAGGACGTGTGAAGCACCTCAGGGCTGAAAGGGAATAATTGATTTTTTTGCCTACAAGGTTAGAAAGAATGAACTCAGAAAACCTACACAGGCCCAGCAGTAGGCCAATTAATGGTGTTGATTTGTAAGAAGTGTGAAGGGACCTCTCTTTTTGTTCACCATTTCCACAAATGTGGGAATTTATCAAGCATAAACAATATGTCAAACAATCTATCAAGCTAAATCCTTAACATACGACTGTATCTCTGAAATTTTAAACTCAAAGGAACTGTGTTTACATAATCAGAAAATATATTTTCTTAAAAACAGCACATATTGTTATTAACATAAAACAGATATTTTTAGCTTCCTCTCCATCTCTTACCTAGAAAGCAAGTGTGACTTCCAGTAAAATTAGAGAAGTTGCCTCACAATGCCATCTCCTGTGACTTCTATTTATACTTTGGGGGCAACATATCAAAGGGTTTTGTCAGCATATTTATGATAATTTTAATTATTTCATTGGGTTGTGCATTTCATTATTTGAGTGTAAAAGGGAAGTGGGAGTTCTCCTGTCTTGAACATAAAAGAAAATATTAATAACTGTTTCACTATTGGTCACCTTGCATGCTGTTATGGGTTTATCCAAGTCCCTCTTGATATCTAAGCCAAATGCAGTGGTAAGCAGATAAACACACATCTATTCAAACAGAATTTACTGCACTAAGAGACTCACTCTGAGTGCTGCAGGTGAAAAGCCTTTTACCTTTTAAGTTTTCATTTTCTGTGATGGATCAGCTTCTAAGAACGATAATTCACGGCTGAAGTGAAAGCAGCCAGTTCAGTGCGCTCGTGTGAATCCTCCCATCCGTCTTTTCACCTCCTCATTGTTTGTACTGTAAAGCAGGTTGCATCAGGCAGCTTGAGAAAGCAGCCAAGCTCTGTCTATGAAATGTTGGTTTTATCTAAGCCCTTCCATTTACCAAACTCCTTTAGAGCAAATAGGAGGGAAATACACCAGGCACTTTAAATGACATGTGCACTGTCAGATGAAAGTATCTTAATACTTTAAGGTACCTCACCTAATCTGTTCAATCTGTAGGCCACTGGAAAGTATTTGAATAGAACAGAATATGTGAAATGACAGACTTTTGCTATCCAGTTATTTATTACAACACTATGGAGCCTGAAAACTGACAAATTGTAATAAAATGTTATCAGACAAGTCGAAAATATTCATTCATGTCAATCTGCCAACTCAAGGATGGGATATGATGAGTTGTTTGTGTGCAGGTTGGAAATAAAAGATTGTAATATATTCATTAAATTTGGGTTTAATGGACATAATGTTTCATGGGGTTCAGCTGACATCAAACATGTTTTCTTGCTTTTCAGACACTTCCATATTAATAAGCTCAGATAAATGCACGTTTTCAGAAGAATTTCCAAGTCAATTATGACATGGATGTCGATATGAACACTACTTACAAGTCAGAAACTAATTTGACAGGTCTGTCAACAGTATGATTGCCTGATTGATGCAGGGATTGTGTGTGCGTTAGCTTGCTGGCTAAAATAGTTACCTACCTACTGTGACAAAAGCTAATACAGTTGATTAATATTGCATAACATTAACATGAAAGTCAGCTTCAGCTAGGTAGCTTGTTGTCAAGGCAGGTCTCATTGTGTTTAACCACCAGTGTTTTCAGTTAAGCTGGGTAGCTGCAGAGGCCTCTCAATTGCTCCACTGATGTTACACTTAATCATCACACAATGTAGTCTAAAACAAGATAAAGATAATGATGTAAAAACAATAGATGCATGGTGATTGTGAACTTCCAAGTAGCATTAGCTGGTTAACTTAGTTAAAGTTAGCTTGCTAAAGCCCTTTAGCGACTGTTCAGTGACCAATGTGTTTAGTTATCTCAAACCCCGGACCAGAAATATTAGAAATTTCATAAGGAAAAGGAAATGTTATAGAGAAAAAATAGATAAATTAATAAATGTGTGCCAACAACAACAAAAAATAAGTGGGGAATAGTTAAAAAAATTATTTAGTTAACTAGTGAATGATAAACAGACGGGTAAAATAAATTTCATTAGTTGTTGTTTTTTTAACCAACAGGGAGGTTAAAGTATGAACCTGTTTCTTTTTACACTTCTACACTCTTTACATTTTAATTATTTAACTAACTATATTATTTATTTATGTATTCAGCTACATTTTTAACAGTTTGGGACTCCATATAACATACAGTATGTAAGTGTACGCATGTGGGCTAAGAAAAGTCCAATCTAAGAAAATTACCTGAAAGAAGCAGGAGTGAACTATGCAATCATCGTTGGGAGCCACTGCTTGGGGGACATGGAGTCAGATTTATGTGAGATGATTTAGGAGATAAAACCAGGATGTGCTACATTTCGGCGTGTACATATCCATTTATGTAATTAACTAGGAGTGCTCCCGTTAGCGACAACGGTTAATAAGCTCCAGTGGGAACATGGGGAGGCAGGTGAACCCGTGGCCCTGGAGATGTTAAACACAGATGAATAGATGCCATAGCACACACACAGCCTAGTAAATCAGATAAAATGAGCAGAGGAACAGGACGCAAATGGGCTTTGCGGTGAAAACTCAATATCACATAAATGGACAGGCCTCTCATAGATATTGGAAACTGGTAACCTTGCCACTGCGAGCTCACCTTTTCTAATGCTCACACACCTACTGTACATTTACAGGCTTTACCTTCTTCACGTCCATTTCAGCTGTGAAAAGGCTTTACATGTGCAGGCCGGCCATAATAGGCAGTTGGCTAAATTAATGTATAATTTTAATAGCTCTGGTAGCGAGACAGTGAAAACAATATATTATGTAGACATCTGCGGCATTTCTAATTGTTTCATACTGTAGCTGGCCATGTTATCAGGCAAGCTACTGTGGCTTCAGAAACTGAAAGGCAATGACCTTCTGACACGTTTGCATCTTGTAAAAATGAAATGTCATGAATAGATAGATAGATAGAGAGAAAGAGATAGATAAAGAGATGGAGAGAGAGATGGATTCTGCACAGCAAGTTGTACTGAGATAATAAAAAAAAACTGCTTTAAGCTTGACCTATTTAAATCATGTATTTTGTGGTATATTCCTTTGAGACACTTAACAATCCTAACTTTTGCATGAATCCCAAATGGCCTCTCCTACATACATCGAGTTTGGCTATTGTTTTTTTTTTTCTTACTTTTCCTTTTTCTTACTCTGGTGTGGTGTAGAGTGAAAAATAAAGACATTGAGACTAGCAGCAGAAGAGGTCCCTTAACATTTACAGTATTTTCAGTGTTTCAAAAAATATACATCTGTTTCATGGGATTGGCACGACTTCCAGTGTCTTACTCCAGCACCGTCTCCTAGATATTACATTTATACATTACTAATTTGCAACTGCAAATATGTTTTGGGAGAAACATACACCTGCAAAGTCGGGAAATGTTGTTCTACTGACAAAACATTGACTGACAAAATATTTCTTTTGTTTTCCTACAGTGCTCATTCATTGCAACTAAAGTATGATTAATGCTCTTTATTTTGTTTAAGCACTCCCAGCACTTGATTATGGTTAGATCATTATAGTCCTGGTTACATAATGAAAAAAAATGACACTGACTTGAAGCACAAGACAGGCCATGTTTAATGTATTAAGATTAAAATCGTGGTTTCTGTGAAATGTTAATGAAGTAAACAGTTTCTCTGTCGTGCTTCACGTCACTTTTGACTTCTTGATATTTACCCAAGAAAAACAGAGGGAGAATGCATGCCTATTTTAGTGATTACTCCTATGCATTCATTCCAACCCTATAAAGACAGACATTGATAGAAAATAAAAGTAGTTAGAAAACTGCGAGGCAAAGGTACACAACTAACTTGGTTTTCACATTCTCATTTTGAAATATTTAACTAACACCGCAATCTTTCTTTAACCAGGTAATGTGAGCACCTAAATATAACCATAAAAAAACATTGCTTTTTTTGCAATGAGAAGATATTGTAGAAAATAACAAGAAATACGTCGTCAGTGAACAGTTTGCAGAAACAATCAGTATCAACATTTTGTGCCACAGCAAATATGTTCATTAAAATGTTTCCTCATTATGTTGTCATAAAAAACATAATGCTGCCATCTGCGTTATGACTTATCACAAAAAATGTTTGTTGTAAATTTGTAGTATGTAATCATTTCTGGAGGATGAGTTTGCTTTCTTATAGGTGAGTAGTAAAATGAGACACCTTTGCTTAAAATATACACTGTGATGCTGATGCACAGAGGTTTTATATGTTTTCAGGCTCATATATTCTCTCCAAACCATAACACTGTCATATATCATTAGGAAGTTACTCCTCGTACAAATGCACCAGAGAGAATGGGGAAATAATTAAACTGTTTGATGCCGGAAATATCCATTTAGATTCACAATGCAAGACAACAGAGCTGAGACTGTAAAGAGAACTCAGGAGAAACACACCATGACCGTGATGCTGAACTTAGTTCACATTTAATTGAATCATATTGCTAATTTAAGTATGATTTTTAGTTAAAATTGCTTTGCGACAAACTATGGCCAACAGGTTTATTCTTTCACTTCTTTTTAGATTATGCACAGCTAATCATTAAAAAAAAAAAAAAAAAAAAAAAACAGTTGACAACAGATCCGAGAATATACAATAAGTCATTACTTATCTACTTACAGCCTCTTTGCATAATGCGGCTCACAGTTATCTCGCTATTTTTATGACCTTTGTAATTACAAAATAATGTGTTGAACTTCTCCAGCGCGACGAATCTTCACTTACATTGTTGTAATAATAAAATAAAATCCTGTAATAACCCCATAACAATGCACTTATCAGAAAAGTGTCCCTCATTTAAGTTGGCCCTAATTGAAAAGAGTTATGGTCTATTAGACAGGGTCTAGAATAGCTGCCTTGGCACTTTTATGAAGTGCAGAGATGAGAAAGGAAGTGTGGGGAAGAATGCTTTTCATGGTGTTTTTTATTTTATGAGCTTCTCAGTAACTCTGGGCTAGACATCCCCTAGCCCTGCCCTTTTACTTTCTCTATTCATTCTTATGATTTGAATAATGAAACTCTCGTGTTTTGCCTTTTAGCTGTGTTCTTGTACATCATAGATGCACAAGAGAGTGCTTGGATCACCAGTTGCTGTCACAAAGGACTTCACTGCACAGCGGAGATAGAGATGGATTTTTTAATTTATTTTTTCTCTCCAGCAATGTCACCTTGATAGAATCAAGAGACCAGGGTTCAGGATTTTTCTGGAAGTCACTGTACCGAGTTCTGTTTTGAGCACTTTGATACGCTATTTCATGTTAGGTGTCAGGTAACATTGAGACTTCCGAATCAGGAAAAAAAAAGAAATATATTTTCTAACTACAGGTGCACAGAGAGCTACTGTAGCTGCTCATCCTTTAAGCAGCAGTCAGTTGAGAAACTCTCCCCAATGACCATTAATGTAGAACAAGAAATATCTTCTAAGTCATGTACTCTTATTTCAGGAACACAGCCCTGATTAGCATACTCTCCGACTGCAAGAGTCCCTTTGGTAGTGTTTAGATGATTTGCGAACCGATACAGTTTCACAGATTCATTGTAGCTGTTCCACACATTCAATAAAACAAGACTCCTCGGCCCTATCGTTCTCCAGCCTCTCACCCTTCCTTTCTCCGTCTCTTAGACCGCTCATCTCTGGCTCTGCAGCAGTAATTAACAGCAGCGTTACATCTAGGGAGATACTGCAAGCTATGTCAGAAAATTAGGCTGTGGAATAATGAGGGTTGAGGGACATATACTGTGCTGCTGGTCTGTAGTGCTGCATTAAAATCAAAGGACTTTCACAGCTAATTGGAGAGGGGTTAAACTGCTTGGCTGCCTCACCCCTGTCCCAAGCCCTCCGCCCAAACCCGCCCCTAGGAGATGAATGCCTCCCTCTTTGCTGCAATTTTGTGTTTCATTTCCATACCAAAGAGTAAAAAAAAAATCTTCCTTCTTTACAGGGGGGAATCTGCGGTGGTGAGACACTGGTGAGATAACTTTGGCTGCACTCTATACGAGGCCAATTTAAACTACGAGCAATTACTTCTTGTTATGATTCTTTTTTTTCCTCTTTTTGGGACTGGATAGGCCACCCAGCTGGGTTGTTTTTCTTTTGAATGGTCACCAATTACCTCAGTATTCTCACAATTGACCATAATATACACACAGCATAAATCAATGCAATGCTCTTTCATTTGAGTCGACCGGCGCATTCATTCACACAAGTGGAATTAGCACAGCACGGAGAGGACACACCCCCACTCCTGCCTCTCCCTGGTTACAATGATGGCATCAGCAGCATGACACTGTATAATGAGCACAGCCATGGTCCGCTGCTCAGAAGAATACAGTAAATACACAACCTCTCCATTGTGTTTGGGCTTGTGCAGAGCAGCTGCATGCTGTAGTCAAGTGTGAGTGTACCCCCACAGCAGCTAATTGCAAGTCAGCTTTTGTATTTATGTATGTATTTAATCAAAAATCAAACCAAATGGTGTTCTTTTCCTTTGAAAATAAAATATACAGGACCTCGAATAAATAAGTCAGTGTTTGTTTTCAGGACAGTGCATCCACACATCCAGAAAAAGGCAATTGTGCTTAATTACCTTGATGATTATAACACATAATAACTAATATTAAAGGAGATCAATACCACAGGATCATTAACCACAGTAAAAGATTACTAATAAAGCCTAATGACAATATAGGAATATGGTAATTATACATACAACAATTAATTAATTGTATGTTTGCATATGAAAAATGTTGATATGCACTGTTGTGATACTATTTATGACAAGTACAAAGGATATCACAATTAAACATAAAGTTTCAATAAGCACTTTTTTTCTTATTATAAACCATATATTCACAGCATTTGCAGTAATTAACATTTATTGTAATTGCTGGTGGTGTTGGTATCTAAGACAATGTGTTGCGCTTTCATTACTGACAGTTGATGCAAATGTTATAAAAAAGATGCATTTTGAGCATTACTTTGTGTTTTTTTCTTTTTTTTGTTTTAGTTTTTAGAAGTGTGAAGTGTAAGAAATTGTAGGATAGAATAAGATATCTTTTTTCATTAATTGAAGATACTAACTGAAACAAAACATGTAAAGAGTTTAAATTCAGAGGATAAATTTGTAGTTTACTTCATGGAAAATCACTTATATACATCGTGTAAATTAGTAATGTACACTTAATTCTGTTTTCACAAATATGGACAATCATGCACCTTACAAGCAAATATTTATCAACCTGATTTGCAATAATGTACATTGTGTTTTAGAATATTAATAACTATGTTCAGCAAATAGTACCTTGTAGTTATGGTTTTATCTAATATAACCTGTATTCTGTTTTTTTTTTGTTTTTATACTTGATTTAGTCCACTTATTTATTGTATATACCTTTGCTTTTAATTGTATTTGATTTACAGTATGTTAAGTGGCTGCTGCAGAGTACTTCATTAATCCTTTGGGATTAGTGAAGTACTTTATAATCTATCTTTAACGCTATTCATGAATGTCAGAATGATGTCTGTCCCATATACAGGCAATGAAATGCATTTCAGAAAGTCTTTTTCTGAAAAAACTAAATACAAAGGGGCAGACACTCAAAGACACACTTTTTTTTTTTTTAAAGCAACCCTTCAATTAAATATTGTTAATGACATGCAATGGTCAAAATTTTTATTTCAACCAAAATTATAATTAAATAATATTCCCTACTGCAGCTTTAAGCAACATTTTTTAAAAAAATGGCTTACATCTTTTTTAAGTGTTAATTTGCTGTAATGGAAACACTTAAACACACAACACTAGGTCTGTTATATACTTCAAAACACACTTAAAGCACAGATTTTCTTAGCTTGATGAATGCATAGATCACCATGGAAGTAGAACTCCTCTTGTTTGACTTAACCTAATAAGGTGTTGTGCTATTTTCCAGCTGCTGCTGCTGCTATTGTTAGGCTTTTTTTTTTTTTTTTTAATCATTTGTGTGGGCGAGAGCCTCTGCTGTCACTGTCAGTCATTAACAGAAGGCACAATGGGTCCTGACAGATGAAAGAAGCAAATTAATTCAAGACTGATATTAGAATTTGAAGTGTTACCACCTTGGCGTGAACTGGTCGCGTTCTTGGAATCTGCTTATTTCATGGGAAAATGAACAGGAAACTTGTTTCTTTTCTTTTTTTTTCCCCCAACCATTATCCAGTACAGAAATAGCATCAGCATGTTTATCAAAGCTCTGAGAGATAAATTGCGTGATGTAAAAAATGGCCAATTTTTCACATATTTCAAATATTATTTCATCTGGTGCGGTTTTCTGGGGATGTAGTTTGACAATGTTTTTACATATTTCAACTTACTGGCTTAGGAATAACATCTTTTTAAAAAATTCATGCTTTACATTAAAAATAATTTTATAAAGAAGCCTCATAATTTGTTCCACACAAGTAGAACAAGCTAAAATGTGCTCTGCTATACACAAACTCATTTATCAAGTAATTTTACTGAAAATATCACAAAACTGTATGATAACTGCCTACCTCCATTTAGACTTCATTACTGCAGTCTCTCTTTTCTGCCACTAAATTATTCTCCATGTCCAGATGACACAGTTGATATGGGAGGGAGGCCATAGCTTTGTTCGGTCCCAGAGGGAGAGTGTGAGCTCAAGCTGCCTGTTGTCACAAGTTTTCTCGTTGCAGTCAATGAGGCAGGCAGTGAAGGCAGTGAGGCCTCCTTGCACAGACTGCAAAAGATGCAATTTACCACGAATAGAAGTCCATTTAAACATTAAAATGTGTCATTCACATTGTCTAGGACAATCCAGCCTGATAATATACTATTATATTATATACTACACTCTACTGTGTTTCCCTAAGACAGAATAGTCCAACCACTAATACTCAAAGCGATGATTCCATCAAGATGCAAAGCCTTTCGCTGATTTGTAGAAAATGAATTGAAACAATACAGTAATATAACTATCAAGGGCTTTACTTTAAACTATACAGGTTCAAGACTAAATAACATGTCTGTAAAATAGAGCTTATCTGATTTGATCGAAGTTCAAATACACTTTCTCTTTCATGCTTTTGCACTGAAGGTCAATACAAAGACACTACACTTTCCCTTCATGTTCGACAGATCAGTCTTTAAAAGGCTCATTGGAATGTTATCATGCAAGTAAAGTGTCCTTGGACTTTGAGTTTTCAGCCTTTGTGATGTAACAACTACATTACATTTTTTCACAGTTTCACAGCTTTGGCTCAATTCTCGAATGACAGCTGAAGTCGTCAAAACAATATGTGAAATTCTTCACATTTTGTTCCTTGTGTACAACAGAAAGCCTTTCTAGTTGTAGCACATTTAGGGGAATGACTAATTACAAGTGTCTACAGTTTGAACAATTATTGGTTGTATATGTCTTTGTGATCAAAAATTATGATTTTTTTTCTCAACTGAATGGTTTTACTCTGCAAAATGTTAGAATTATGTCATTGTGTAAGTCATCACATGCAGTGTAGTCTGTCTAATTGTCAAAATCTGCTAAGCCCATGCTTCATAAGTTGCACTGATATGGAGTAGTTGTAAAGTCTGCTAAATTGATACATTTGTTGTCAGGTGAAACTTGAACATCTTAGATCTACCGATGGCACGTGCTGTCCAGTTAGCTTGCAGGTGTAAGTTATGACTATGGGTACTGTAAAACACATTTATAGAGCTCAAGGGCAACAGAGTTACTACAATATGTGAACATGGACGAGCTTGCTCAGATGAAAATTGTATGGGAGCAACAGAGATGTAGAGTAAAAGATCATCGAACACAAAATCAAATGTCTTAGCTTGCTGTAATGGATGCAGCTTGTAATGATATAAAAACAGAAGGGAGCAGAGGATGGTTGCATGCAAGACAATCCTTCTCCTGTTGCATTGCAAGCTTAGCTTAGCTGAGTTTGTTTGATAAACTCTGTACATGTATGGTCTAAGTTATCTGATATATTGATTATTTTGACTTTTAATTATGTATTTTTTTGTTGTCTAGACTGCCGGGGTGTCAGTCGATGTTTGTATGTCTGTATGCTGTCAGTGTTTGTATAATTTTATGTGGACCCCACAAAGATTAGCAACCACAGTAGCAGAAGCTAATGGGGATCTGAATAAAGAATAAAGCTAATCGGCACCTGGGTCTGGCTTCATATTTAGCATACAGACATCAGAGTAGTATCAATCTTGTAATCTAACTCTCAGCAAGAAAGTAAATGAGCATATTTTCCAAAATGTCAAACTAGACTGGTAAAGGGCTGGAATTGTGGAAAACAAAAATAATCTACATCACACCAGGAAGTCAAATCAAATATGCAAGAAACTTTAGCATGAGCCAACCACTGCCCAACGCTTCACTGAGTGCATACAAAACTTCTGTGGTGGGAGTTTGCAATGCAGATGAGCAAAGCATCCAGTTGTAGGCTATTTATAAAAAAAAATAGTGAAAAGGGGCCATAATATCAGATATTTAAGTAGGTAGTACTGCATTAATATCCCCACATGGGCTCCAGAGCCCATATCCACCCCCCTGGTGAATATGATGATAGTTGACAGGGAGCCTGAGCAGACAACAAGCAAGTGAAATTATCACAGAAGCCATCAAAATTTGTTTGCGAGTGCAGAATCAAGGCTGTAGTCACTAAGTGTATGGTGGACATTCAATTAGCTTTTTTCAGATATCCATTAGAATAGTGAGTGAAGAATGAAAAAAGTATTATAAAAACACAGCAGCATCTGCAGTAACTCAGATCTGCATTCTGTCTCAATAATGAAATTTGAAAGAAAGCCCTTGAGAGATTAGGGATTCCCCTTTGCCAACGGATGTTTGTGAAATGAAAGAGTTTCAAAGAGAAGAGGCCAGGGGAGGGGCGAAGAGGCAGGACAAGAAAAACAGCCAAAGTGTAATCTTGAGATGGAGGGAAAATGTTTGGATTCTTGCTGCATTTGCACGGTGGGGGTAAGAGGACAATGGATGAGTCTGATTTCTACATTGTAAATGTATTAGAATGCAATCCCCCAGCAGAGGAGTGCTGCATCAGGATCAAGACTTAAACAATGTCGCCTTGCCTTTATCTCGCCGCCACACTCTCCGACGGACCTGCTGGAATTGACTCGCAGTCTGTTATTCCCAAAAGCGTGAATCACAAACAGCTCCCTCTCATTCAAGTGCAACTTCATTACCACTTGAAATATGTTCAGATTCAAGAGTAGGTTGCTCTCCTTCTATTCCTTGGCTTGTTCGATAGTTTCATCATTATTTAATTTACATAGTCACTGTTGCATTTTTTGTAATCTCCTACACCAATGAAATGCTTGTAAAGTTAACTTGATGATAACCGCGGACAGCCAACTTTGACCTTCAGCTATGATAAAACATCAAACAACTAAGGAATCTGAGAAAGAAATTGCTTCAAGATGGGAAGATAGGATCTTCCATTCGCCCTCTGTACAAAATTCAACTAAAAAAAACTCTTGTTAAAGACCTCCACTTTGTTGGACCAAAGCTGTCACATCTGATGAAGCTCACTGTAACTGAGTGGGCGACCTAAGGACAGCAGGGAGATTGGTTGGTGCCAAACTCGTGTGACACTGAAATGCACCTTTCACTCTGCTCTTATCAGACGATCATTTCAAGCTGAAAAAAACAGCCGGATCTTTAACTTATATATAACATAATAATAACACTAATATAACAATATTATCCCTGTTAAAAATCTGCTCCAAATGACAGACTTAACTGCAATCTGGCAGCAACATTTGCCTGAACACCTTAGACTTTAATGAGGGCCATGAAACCACAAATGAGCAAGTGAAGACTTCCAGTGTGGAATCAGGAATGAACACATTAGCGCGTGCTGACAGATGAGTCTTAATTGTTACCTCTGGCAAATGGGACTTCACACAACAGAACAAAAGCTCTCCTCCCAGCGCCCTGTTTGATGCAATGTGACGATGACCTTGCTGCAATGCACCCTCTGCAAGATCCTTAAGAGTTTATCTTGACAGACTCCCAAAGACTGTCTCTCAGGTGTCGCACTGATAGACCAATTCATTTAACTCTGTCACGATCCGGGGCTTTAGAGGCTGCTGCTTGATGAATCCCTATTGTTTCTCTGCCTGTGTGGCTGTTTGCACTCCTTGAGGCGAGCCACATTACTGTTTCAATAGCATTTGGACTATTACCACATGAAAAAACGGTGTTATTTTCAATGAGCATTGTCCTCTCTGTCCTATGCGTGATTCCATGGTAACTGTTGTAATATGCAGTGCTGGATAAATGAAACATGATTGCTTTAAATCTCATTACATAACTTTAGAAGTGGTACAGTATGCCTACATGTACAGTTGGTGACTCAAACACAGAAACCTAAAGTCTGTTTTTATCATCATATCTTTCAAGCATGCATTAGATTTAATGTCCTGACATTTAAAATTGACCTATCTCCTGCACACTGCACATGGCTCAACACCTCAGTAAACTGTAAAATGAGCAGTGTGACCAATCTGCCTTCCTTATTTTAAAGAACTAGGTTGACATTTTAGGAATTACGTTATGCCACTTTCTTGCTGACAGTGTGTTCAGACGACCGGAGAGAAAGCAACAGGCTACAAGTCATTTTCAATGAAAGCTGGTGACACGCAGCTACAAACTGACGCCTGACACTTGTCGCTGCGTGGCGCGCTACAAATTAAAGTTGAGCCGGCCTCAACTTTTTTCAGCGCTCCAATGAGGCAGTTACAACGGTTTGGTCTGTGTTTCTTGGTTGAAGTAGAAGACGATGGAAAACACATAGCCACGCTGATGCTGGGATTTCCACAGCGCTCGTTGTTTATTTCTGACATTCACATTAACCTGACCGAGCCCGGTTATACCGCTGCTATTTTATAATACATGAACAAAACAGAAGCCGCGTGTAACCAAACGTTACTCTTAATTTGAGAGGCAAAAAGAAACACATGGAGCTCAATAATATGCGCCCATTCACAGTTTGCGTACCGCTCAGCTAACTCAAAGAACACAAGGCGCCGTCTGATGACGTTGCTTCTGTTGTATCTAGGCAACACAGTGGGTCTTAAAGGTACATTTCACAATTTTGACTGTTACACAGTGCGGCGTCCACTCCCCTTCTCTCTCCTCACAATTCTTGATCCAATCAGTCTAAAAAAATGGAAGTAAAACTGATTCTTGTGGTTATCCAGTTCCTTGAACTATTTAACCCTTTTCATTTGCTGTGACACTAAAAAATTAAAAAGCAGCGTGGCAGCCATCAGGAGTATCATGTACATATTTAAATGCACAATGGCTAGCTGTGATGGTTCGTTATTTAATAATACTAAATCATGTTCACCAGCTATTAAAGATAATTTGAAATTAATATGGTACACAATCCCCAAACAACCTAACCATGTCAACGAGCTCTTAAGCAACACTTCAACGGTGACTTGGTGTTGGCGCTTGGCCGTTTTGTCGCTCGTAATGTGAACACCCCATCAGAGTTAGATAAGAAGACTGATAGCCCTCTCATGAGAGGGCTATCAATCTCCTCATCTAACAAAGCCTGTTTTCCAAAATGTTGAGCTATTCCTTTTCCTTTATCTATTGTCTTCTTCTATCTCCATAACCTTACTGTTGTGTTGCTGTATTTGGGGAATGTGTGGGGAATACCAGAGCACGAGAGAGAGGGAAGAAAAATAACCAGCGTTCTTGTCTTTGAAAGATGATTCTTGTAGCGGAAGACATTAACCGATAAGAGTGATTTAATGTCTGTGATGAAAGGTCAAACACAAATACACGTTTATTAAATTCTGTCTGAAAAGTAATTTTACGTCTTGTTTTCTAGTAGCTTCTCTCCGCCTACATCTTAATACAATGATGCACAGAGAAGAATAACAGTTTCGAGTTCCTGTGTTTTTCTGCTATTTTTCCCCTCTTTTATAACCAAACACATATTTTACAAGCTGTCCTTGAAAACAGCTGCGTCTTCGACTAAACACAGGTGACTGATTTTACCTCTTGAGGGGGAACAGAGACAGACTCAGTGAGATAAATACAGCATTAGCTCATTTGTGCACACATGGTGACATGATTGGCATCCTTGTATTTTGTTGCTAAATAATTATAAATAGCACTTTGAACAAACAGGAAAGAGAAAATGTATTATAGTGGGATTTTCTTTGCACAGTAGAGGCTCCATATGATAACCAGAGGTGTTCAAAAGAATTTTGAATCTACAATCAATATCAGGGTGACAAACTTCACACATCATTGCTCTATATGAAAGGATACCTGAGGGATGTGTGAAATAAAATATCTAAAGCCTTGTATGTCCAGTTTTCTTAGGTCGAGCCCCTCGCTGTCTGCTTTTTCTGTTTCCTTTCGATTTTTCGCTTTAATCTCCTGCTTTGTCTTGATAAAGAAGATTGTAGACACATTTTCAGACAGCTAATTCTGATCTGAGCGCACTGAATATAGCAGAGTGCAAAGTCAACTTTCCTCGTTTTTATCACCACCCTTTCTTGTAATACATCAACAAATCACCACAAGTGGTTGCTTCTGACTGTGCACACTCATCTTAGAGCAGCTGGACTACCTCATTGCCAGGCAGGGAGTGTGTGAGTGGTGTGAGTGGTCTTGCCTGGTGCAGCAGTGGCCATGCGGGTGTTAGATGAGCCATTGATCCTTCCCAGCAGGCTCTTCCACCAGGCAATTCCTTCACACGCACCACCCCTCCCCCACGCCATTGACTTTCTGCCATGACGTTCCGCTGTCACGGCAGGACCTGACATTTAATGATCCTCTGATGGAGTAACGTCACATTTATCACTTGCCGGCAGATGTGACGGAGCGGAATCTGAGGGGTGAGCATAGGCCAAAGCAAAAAACAAACATTATAAGCTAGGTAGAGGAGCTGACAGTGAGAGTAATTCAGGATAAAGTCCCCAAAATGTCTTCTGCAGACACCCCAAATAGGACAGATTTAGCCAGAACAGTCAGGAATTACATTTTTCAAGAGGAAAAATGTAAACTTATCCTTCACTGTGACACTCATTTTTGTCTCTTTTTTTTGTCAACATCTATAGCATTTGAAATAAGACCTTTTCAAAACACACAGAGTGTTCACCTGTTCTTTGACAGCTCAAGACCAAGCATGAAAGCACTTACAGGTTGGGTCTCACCTTACCGCTGTCTGTGGGAGCAGTAAAGGAGGGTATATTCAATAATAGATATGTGCGAGCTCTTTTTAGGAAGATATCTGTGTCTCTGAACAAGGAGGTTGAGAAAATACACACAGAAATATTCATAGCTATAAGACAGCGGTATCCAGCTGAGACAAACGGATCTCTGTTTCCTAAACCAAGATCCTGGACCATCCGAAATCTAGTCCTAGTTCCTGGCCTGAGGTCTGAGGATCAGAAATGAAAGTCTCATATTCTTAAGTGACTCGCATGCTTGGTGAGTACAAAAAAACATCCCAAGTACTCTTTTGCCTCAAGCAAACGGTCTGACTTACATCTGAAGGAAAAAATCTGCACTGTAAGTTAAAATAGTGACTCTAAGGTCGAATAATTATGCGTCCCTCTGTGTGGCATATCGTTGCATAAAAAAAAAGCTGCCTAACTAATTTTGACCGGGAAAAAAAAAAATAAAAGAAGAAGAAGAGGAAAAAAAAAAAAAGAAAAACAATGTCGAAGGACACTGAAAGAGATGTGTTAATTTACAAAAGGCTTGAGGAAGAGTTAATTAAGCAAGCTGCAGGAATGGGAGAAAGTGCTGAGTCCTGGAGACAAAAAATATTTATTCATCAGCCCATTAATGTTTAATTCCTTTTTTTTCCTATTTTTAAAATGGAGGCAGAATGAAGGAAAGCTTTGAACATTTGACCTTATATGTAAAAGTATAGGGTGAGTCTGAGAGGCCTCTGGGATTGTCTTAATCATTACGAACCAGCACGAAAAAAAAAAGAAGCTTGCTCAATACTGTATGGAAGCAGGCTTACATATTATTCAAATCAGAATATAGCGCAATTCCCTTTTCATAAAATTATAACAATGCTTGGAAATTCAGACTTTTCCGATAAGGTGAGAAAACAGATATGTGACAGTTGGAGCTGGTGTCGTCCTTCTTGGAGGATCAATAATTGCTCAAGACAAATGAATACATGACAGAACACTGAAAGATCAAGCCTGCCCGAAGTCTCCAGCACATATCCATCATGTCATGCACACTGTAACACTTCACTGTAGGTAGTGCTCTGAAAGGATGGGGGTCTGGCTGAGGAGGAAGCAGTCCTGCTTGATTTGTCTGCAGCCTAATTATATGGCAACAAACGAGTTGCCAATCATGAGAATATATTGTCTGGCTTTATCTCAGGAACTCATCAAGTCAACCCAATTAAAAGCTGCAATGAGAAAGACATCGGCAGTGAACAGGGCTCTCATTCAGTTAATTCATGATTGCCAATTAAAACAGAATAGCGTGCAAAGTTGTAAAGCTGTCAGGAGGGCCAAGCTAAATTACCCTTTTCCACTTTGAATGATGGATGCGTTCATTGCTCTCCTTATCTTATTTATTCTCTGGGCAGGAGGGAGGGGGGGGTGGGAGGGGGGGCACAAAAGCAGGAACAGTTTAAAGAGTGTGTTGCTAATGAAGAAGGTTCCCCCTTTGGAAAACCAAAATCTGCCAGTCGAAGATTGTTTTGCTTTCCTGGAAAAAAAAACCTTAATTAAATCATGTACAGTATCCTGGATCCATGCAGACTGCCCAATTTTCTCACTCAATCACTTATACAAATGAAATCAAAACACTGCAGATTACATTGAAAGTCACTATTGATATTGACAGTTATCTGTCTTAGGTGGCCGCAGGTGAATCAATATGCATATTTTACCAATTCCAACAGAATAAGCAAATATTGACAGCATAAATCAGGTTATTTTTCAGAAACAGCAGTTTGAAAACTCTCTGTTTGTGTCAACATAGTGCTTTAAATGTCATTTAAATGTGTCCACAACAGTTAAAGCGAAGGCAACTTATCCTGGTTGTGTCTTCTGCACCATTAGCCACTGTTGCCATACTATTGATGGCCTAATTAAAATGTGTCAGGCTGAAATATGTCACATTTTTTAAAGGCTGAAATTGATAGCTCACATTAATTTTCACTTTCTCAAAATGACCTTTAATTTCGATCGCCAAATGCTGGCTTGTGTCTACACCGGCACACCCTCCCGTTTCCGCTCTTGAAACAATATGTCAAATGGCTTTGACAACACTCGACTCTCACGGCAGCAAGCTGACCATTCGGCAGAGCAGAGTGCCTCAAAGCTCAAATTGAAGTCACTCTCAGATTTCAAATATCTATGAGAAAATTATATGTCAGCACCTCCCATAGAGTAATGGGTTCCAACATTTATTTCCTTTTTAATAACTCATCATGGAGCCAACTAGCAATTTACTCACTTTTGATCCTTTCCGGGTAGCCCAGCTTTCATATCCCCCCTTTTGGGATTCTCTTTTTTGTGAAAGCAAAACAACCCCCGGATCCAAAAGCGTCACAGTAGCAAGGTTTTCCCTGAAATAGTCAGGGAGAATGTGATCCTTTCCGTTTGGTCATCCATTCCAGTAGCTAAGATTTTGCTCTAATTCTCAGGAGATGTGCTCCGCAGGTCAAGCTCTTTGCAACAGATTAAAAGAGAGTGTCACTAATGTCACCCAGCCAGGGAATCAATGGCATAGCGTAGGAAATGAAAGCTGTGACGGACGCGGACGGCCACATCAGCTCCTGTCACTGTGTGTCTACTCTGAGCATTCTTTTCATCCTGGCAGCTGCCGGGACCTGAGGGGGGCCCTGTCAGCTGAAGCCTGGCCCCAGCACACTCTTGAACTATGGAAAACCCATGGGGGCCTTTCTCGAAAAAGCTTACAGTGTTTCAGACACTCAGACCATCAGCTCAATCAACTTATGCCACTCTGGACTGAGCATTGCTGCAGCACCAGTGGAGAACTTTTCTCATTTCAAACATGGCTTTGTCCTCACATGAGAAATCAAAGTGTTCAAAGTTAGAAACAGTGGAACATGAAGTGAAAGAGGGGAGGCAGTGAACAGACAGAGCAGAGTTATTTTGTGATGTGAATTATAAGACGTTTTTTTCCTGGTCACACTGATTATCAACAGAGCTCATTGTTGTTTAATCTTTATTTCATATACTGATTGCACCCATTTTTCAGGCAATGGATTTAATCACCATTTATCATGCTCTTTTTATTTTCATTTCCTTTTACTTTGTCTCTATGTGCATGGAATCTCATAAAGACAAAATGTAGATGTGCACATTTTTTTGTCATTTTCAACTTGACAAACATAGCTGTTGATATTTTACAGCCCATAATGAGTGTCTATTTTACAGCCCAAATGTATTGAACTCTAACTCTTTTAAGTTTTTTGTTCTTGCATGGTACGTAACGCAGTTTGCAATGCTGACAGTGACACATTTATATTAGGGCTAGAATTTTTTTTTTTAAACAATGGGTTCTTGATTTCATACATATGTAAATAAGAGCCGGTTTCTCATTTCTAGTCAGAGATGGTTGATTTATTTACCCACTGAAACGACAACTGTCACTGGCAGATTTTGTCAGCTGTAGCTCTAGCTAGCTAATTAAGCTATCTCTGGTGAACTTTTTATTGTTTCCAGTCTCGCATTAAGAAAACAACTGTGAAAAAGGCTTGTTATATACATGTGTATATATATATATATATATATTTATTACTGTTGAGCTGGGTGACATGCTCCGTAGTCTTGATGAGTTTGGGCATGTTAGTTTGTTAAAAAAATGGCTGGAAAGACTTATAACAGCAATCACGTTTTCAGTCTCTGGCGAGTACTTCCGAGTACGGCAGACAGACAGACAGACAGACAGAGCTTCACCAGCTTGTTGTGCTGCGTATCACAACCTCTTTATCATATTTAGTATAAAATCTTTTGAGCTGTTTCTAAACACCCAATAATGCACCTGATGGCTGCAAACGTGATCAGCTTAAACACTGATGCTAAAACTGTCCAGGAAAAAGACATAATCCTCAACAGCTGATGATCCATGTGGAAGACATGAGAATAAAAAAGCCCAACAGCTATAGTCCTAGATAAAGATAAATGTAAGCTCAGACTTCAGATCAGACACTCTAATTCTTTTTTTAACATGACGTAGGTTAAACTTTTGCTCTAATAGTATTGCTCTTAATACAGCTCCAGTCACATTGCTTCAGAAATCCAAAGTTTGACAGACCTGCTGTGCCTAACTGCAGTTTCTAAACTATGATTAGACAATCGTTTGGGGGGAGGGGATTAACAAATAATATGTTGCAGTCCTTCATGGCTTTAAGGGAAATTGACCCGCAAAAGACAGTTCAGGCAGTTTCTGCTTTGATTTTAAAGTAACACATAGTTTTATAGTTTTGCTATACTCTCAAAGTTTATTCCATTATGAAGCAGCATTAGCGAACAGCATTATTTTAAGAAATTGAGGTGTTCTGCATATGACAGCATATAGTTGTCCCTGTTTTCCTACTTTGCACATGATCGCCTGCAGCCGCTGTAAAATCTATTTTTCACTTTGAGCCTTTTTTTTTAAAGCAATGCCTTACTTTATATTCACTTCTCTCTGTTCGAGAAGTACTTGTAGAGAAAAAAAAAAAAAAAAATTATTGGTAATGTATTTTGTTCTGTTCGCCCTCCACCCACTGACTCAGCAAGTGTTCTTGGCTCATACAATCCCATTCACATAAAGACGGAAAGAAAATTTAATGGGTAGAAAAGAAACTCCTGGAGTTAATGAGAAACATTTGAAATATGCCAGATAAGAGGAAGAAGACCTGTTATACTTCTCAGAGTTTCCCACTGGCATTCATTACCCAGTGTATTCAGTCAACCCAGCTCCTCATCCGTGCCTGTGTATTCCCATTTGACACTTGTTGGTTGATCGCGTCCATTAGATTATCATTGTTCATTTCCTTTCCTCGAGATTGGGGGCTCACTTCTGTCACCAGCAGGACGGTTCAGGCACAGCAGGAGCACCACAATTTGGCTTGACAGGGCTGCATTTGATTTTCAGGATCAGGACGCTTCGCCTGACGCAAACACCACCTGTGCTTTTGGCTGTGCTGTTTGTGTTCACCTGTGTCTTTGCAAGAAGAATAAAAAAGGCGCTGCTTGTTTCCTTGTTACATGGTGGCCAGGAAACACGGGGGCTCGTTGAAGCAAACAGAATGCAGATGCTTGTGGTGTGGGAAAAAGGGATGCGGAGAGAAGAGGAGCAGGCAGATGAAGGAATGGGGGGATAACAAGCTCTTTGCCAACCAGGCAACCATGAGTGCTATTGCTCTGCTGGAGTGAATGCAACAGGCCTGGGTTTTTCAGCCTGACTACTGGAGCATGTGAACACACATCTTCCCCGCCATGGGAGAGGAGACTGTCATGACAAAGCCAATGCTTTTGCCTCTTTTTTTTTTTTTTTTTTTTCTTTTACTGTCCCTTCCTGCTCTTCATCTACGTATGTCTCTGTCTCATCCTGTCCTCATTTCTGTCTTGTTTGTGCTTGCTCTTTGTTTGGCTCTTTCTTCCTTTCTCATTGTATATAACACAAGGTGACATTATTTTTCCCTCTTTTTTTTTTTTTTTTTTTCAAAATGGAAAGAAAAGCATGTTGGTGATATGCAGCCAACGCTTGCTGTCAAAAGCCTGGAACATTTGCCACCTTTCAGGGAAATCCTAATTGAAAACCCTGGCTCTGGAGGTAGAACAAATGAAGTAGGGGAAGGAAGGAATTAACTAGACATGAATACAGATGCGATGCTGATATACAACCACGGGAAGTTTTCTTAAATGATTGTGCATCTTATTGTGAGGATTGCCACAAGAGAACGGCTGTAGAGGCACATTTTTGTTGTGATATTCCACACAAAATCTTTTGAGTATCAAACACTTCACCCCCTGTAGACTTGAGTGGTGGAATTAGAAAGTTTGCAAGTTGTAGCTCCTTTTGCAGAAGCTGACAACTGTATAGTCACCTTGGATTTCAGGCAGTTTTATTAGTTAAAAGTAATCCACAGCAAAGAAAAGTATTAAACATCCGTAGAAACTTGTCACTGTCCCTGCAGCAGTAGATTCACTTTTCTTCTCCATGTCTTGTATGCCCAAAACTCATAGTTTTGCTTAAATACCCTTCGATTTAAATGCATTTGGACCATCCTCTCAACCCCCCCATTCATTTCTATGACAAATGGCATGACACATTTCCCCTTCGATTGCGAATTGACCCCACCTTTTTTGCTCCAGGCACATTTTAATCTAATTAAACTGACATACAAAATTGTGAGGCTCTCCATTTAGGAATTTACCTCTCATTGAAGAATAATTGTTAATATTCCTGTTTACAGGCATGGCAAAATAATAATCAGCAGAGGGAGGAGGGATGCTGCTTGGCCGCAGTGTGTGCAAGGACAGTGATTAAGTTTAATGACGGCCAAGTGTGAAAAAAAAAAAGCCATGAAATGTGCAGCTTTGTGGATTGCTGTTGTTAGTACCCAGTAGCTCCCACAGTTTATGCTTATGACCCTATCCATGCTGTTTCCTGTCCTGCCTGCTTATTGCCACTACGGTGAGTTAAGACAGGACGAAGACTGAATCCAAAGCAGTGCCATGTGTGGGCTAGCCAAACACAAGTGTTGGAATAACTGCCTTCCATGAAAGAGCAAGTTATAGTCCCCGAGTGGTGAATGTTTTACACTGAAATTTTATTGCACATTTTGGGTCACATATTGGTTTAAACTGCCTGTACAAGCCATGAGCCAGAACTGGCACTTCCAACACTGTTAAGTTTAAAGCTGCAGTAAGAGACCTTTTTGGTCACATAGGGACAAAAGAACTGAAACAAGCTAATAAAATATGCTGTGTACACCGCAAACTCCCAAACTATTCAAAGTTAAACTCCCAAACTCAAACTCAAAGTTATTTAGGCTACCATGAATTGCCACACAAGACACACAGCAACATTAGCCTTCATTTAGAGTTGTGTTTCTGGCCTCCTGCAAGAGTGTATGTTCAATATCCACTCTCCTTTTAGCTCAGTTTTAGTCTCCACCAACTCTTGACAAAAATATTTAACGTTAGCCCTTTAGCTTCTAGATGTTTGACTTTCATCAGTATCTACAGTTTCTTACTGCTGTTTTGTGCTGGGCAAGTAGTTTACACTGGGTTTATCAGTGCATTTTTGCTGAAATAGCTGTTGAAAGTGCGGATGGTAATAGAATTTGCATGCTGTGCAATGGAAACAAAAAGCTAAAGCTCTGTAGAGCTTAAGTGGACTTCAAGTAGGGTGATAATTCTCTGTGAATTTGTTGCTTTGCTGACCTCTTTCACCTTATATTTGATCCATTGTTAATATATTGTATAATTTAATTAGTGGAGCTTTAAGCATTTCTAATTACTTTTGGCGAGTGGAAAATGAATCGCAACCATGAGTCAAATCCATTTTAAAGTTTTAACCCCAAGGTTTCTAAAGCCATACCTCCATGCAGTGTATATTACAGTGCATTGTAGCGACTGTGCTGACAAGGAGGATCTCTTCTGACAGCCTTATTTTCCTTTTGTAGAGATTTTGTAGGTGCAGATCCGAGTGTGAGTTGAGAGCGCAGCCCGAGCTGCCACAGCTCCCCCGCTCTGTGACACACAGACCACTGAATGCAAGCAGGTTGGTGTGTCATTAGGATTCGGATCAGGATGCTGTCTCAGTCGACACAAACTGAGGTGAATGAACATGTCTGTCTGCAGTAGACGTTTCTCTTTCAGAACCTGCTGTGACGTGTCTGGAGGGAAATTGCTGAGAATGACCTCTGTACTTGTCTGTTATCTATACCCCTTCTCAATCTCAAGTATTTACCTATATTTTTTTTCTTCCTCTTTTTTAAGGGTTCTCTGTCTCGATCTTCTTGAGGAAGAGTGAATGTCACTTTACTTCTGGATGCAGTTTGCAGTACTGGTTTCGCCTGATGTTATATGAGAGATGCCAAGAGTTCATGATAAACTTTCAGTAACATTGATTATTCACACAGATGCAGAAGATTGTCCTTGAAGAATGACTGTCTCTGCAGTGTTGGCAGCCAGTGTCACCAACCACCAAGTCATAATTTTGCTTGCGTGCAAAATTGCATCTGCAAGCATGACAACATTTTCAACATACTGTATTTCAATGAGGATTAAGACAATTTATATATGGAGTGTGCAAGCAGAGGTACCGTGCGCTGCAGTTCTCTTCGTGAGGAAATATGAGGAAAAAATAAAATATCTAAAAAGAGAGTAGGGTTGATAAAAACCTGTTACAGTAAATTATTCGAAGTCTAACCCTCTGGAAGACAAGTTCTAAGCTGCAACTCAGCAAGATTGCCATTCCTCCCCCGTAATCTATTTAACCCCCAGGGGAACAGGAGAGGTATGGGCTAAATTAGTGTAATCTGACTGAGGGTTTCTTGAATATGGTGGTTTCAGCCAGTGAGGGATTGTATCCGCCTCTGGCTTCTGTGGCCTGACAGACAATGAGGATATGACCATATGAATCGATACAGCCAATCCCCCATGATTAGGTCATCCATTAGTTCACTTGATCTTTCGACCCTCTTACATTGCATCTGATGAAAATGTAATCGCTCAATACTTGCTGGATGATTAGTCTAAATCCCTGTTTCTCAAAGAGGAGGAGCAGGAATGTTTTGATGCAGCATATGCAAATAAGCTCAGCTTTTGTATTTTAGTCATGGTGGCAGAGTCAGGGGGACGTCAACTCCCTGGCCTTGTCTCTTGAACATCAAGGCCCCTCTGCTGCCTCTGATCCCCGGCTCTGTGCACCCTTATGAACTCCATGTAGTGAAATGCATGTTCACATAGGCTACTGTGTGCTATGCAAAACCACAGTGTCTGGGGCTTGCTGAGAGGAATACTGCTCCTGATGCTCAAAAGAAAGAAAAATCTATCAACATGAAGAATTAAAACTAAAAAAAGAAAAAATTAAGGGGGAATTTTAACTTGTGTGCAAATGTCTTGGTGCAATTATGAAGCAGGGAAGGAGTCAGAGATGAATTAGAACATCCACTAAATGGAATTCAGTTTGATGATAAATCAGCATCCCACTGTCAAGATCACGGTGTGAAAAAGGTCACTTGCTTTGAATCATTGCTTCGCCGGCACTAAAAAATGCGAAGGCCAATGCAGTGTAGTGAATTCTATTTTCATAAACTTAAAAACCTGAATCAAAATGAATTAAACTGCTCCTGTAAGGACATTTCCATATTTCACTGCAGATTTTCTGATAAGCATCTGCATGATAACAAGATGCAGATCATGTGTGGCTTTTTCATCAGGATTCTTCTCCTGTGTGCTGTGCACGGCCGAGTTCAATGTTTGTGCAGTAATAAAGGCAACATATGTTATGACAGCTCTTTAGCTGTGAGTACAGCAACATGTTTTCTTTAAATGTCCACTGGGGAAATCAATACCTTGTTTAGAGCTGAAATTGACCAGTCAATGTTACAATCATCTGTTTCCAATGACAGTGAATGGCAGTTACTGGAATTATAATGTCATCTGTCTTTTAGCAGTTTATAGATTGGCCGGTAATTAACATTACTGATTATACTATCCACTTGTTTTGCTGCGACTATCAATTCATATATATTCATTATGTTTATATTCAGAATGATTCCCAACTAGGGGTGCTTGTATCCCAGGGGTTCATCTGCACATGAAAACTACAGACGGGTGACAAATTAAAGAAAAAAAACGGAACAAATGAGGGGAGAAACATAAGGAATGCAGATCCTTCCACACAGGTGTACTGCATGGTGCAATTACGCAATTAACATCTAATCATGCTCTGTGACATGTATAAAAATGCTGAGCAGACTCTGTCGTTTCTGATTGTGTATCAAGATTGCAAGAGCAAAAGATCTAAGTGACTTTGAAAGAGGGCTCATTGTTGGGGCACGGATGACAGGAGCTTCAGTCACAAAGACTGATCAACTGGCTAGTGTTTCAATGGGAACAGTGACTAAAGTGACATCTATATTTGTATCAATGGGAAATACATCATTGAACCCCCATGGGAGATTTTGAACCATGTTAGACGGCGCTGTCCACCACCATCATCAAAACACCAAATGAGGGAATATCTTCTGGAAGAATGGTTTTCATCCCTTCAGTAGAGTTCAGAGACTTGAAGAATCAATGCCAAGGCACAGTGAAGCTGTTCTGGCAGCATGTGGTGGCCCAACACCTTACTAAGACACTTTATGTTGGTTGTTCTTTTAATTTGTCACTCGTCTGTTAGCTCGCTAGCTGTGTAAAGGAGATGTGTAAACAGTTAGCTAAAAGTAAGGAATAAACAGTTTCAATATTAAAATAAATGGATAAATGGTTGAAATTGACTAAAGTAATGGATAAATTGTCAAAGCAGATAGCTAATAGATACCCCCACCAGGAGAGTAATTGCATTGTAGACAGATGCACAAATCTGGCTTTTTTCAAGATCTCCAGGAAGTGTCAGTGTGGGCAAGCCATCGCTGGCTCCCTCTATGTTCGTGCTACTGGGGTCCAGGCTGGTGAAGAAATGTCATCACTTAATTGAGTGGTTCTTGTTGTTAATAGCTGCCTTAGAGCGGTTCCTAACAGTAATAGAAGTGAAGAGACTACCTATTTGCGTTAGCTGGAGCATAGCCAGAGGGAAGCACAGCAAGCTACCCTCTGCTAGCCTACCAGCTAGCGCCAGCTCTCCGTGCGTATCCAACCGGAGCACAGAGCCCCAGTTTGTTATTCAGGTTAAAGTAAAGAAGCAGCAGGTCTGTCTGCTTTAATACAGTGGTTCTGGGAACCACTGTATTACAACAATAGCTATTCATGCAAATAGCT
Organism: Euthynnus affinis; assembly: GCA_029490765.1. NCBI lineage: Eukaryota > Metazoa > Chordata > Actinopteri > Scombriformes > Scombridae > Euthynnus > Euthynnus affinis. Next base: position 18,369,720 of record CM055859.1, on the reverse strand, counting down.
TATGAGATGCAGTATATACTGTTGTGACAAATAGTGTAAAACTCAAACCTTATTTTAATAATGTTCCATAAGCTGCTACAGTATCCCTTCACTGTTTTTCTTGTTAGGCTGTGAACAAAAAAGACCCATCAAGCAGTGAGTCACAGGGGAGCAGATAACTGTAGGCCAGGTGAGCGGAGGTCAGCGCATCCTGATGGGTTGGGTGTGCGGTTGGGTTGGAGGGGGGGGCCTGAGGTGAAGGAGATGTAATAGAGGCATGGCGGTTAAATGCCGGGGCTGGCCGTGGGATCCTGAGGGAGCGGGACGCGGGCCACATCACCTCAGGCATCTCCTGACCGCGTGTGATTGATGGGGAGGAGCTGACGAGCCGAGCTCCCAATGTCACTCTCCAATTAAATAACTCTCACCGCTGAACTGCAGCCCCTCCACCACCTCCTACGATAAACCTCCCTCTTCTCCTCCCTTTCACCTCTCCCTCTGTTATCAAACACCCACTCTCCCTATGCACTCTGTGTCCATACATCCTTAAGTTGAGTTCTTATTTAGTCCAGCTTTCTACACTCTTCTCTCTTTTATCTTCTTGGCATTATCAACCCTTAACTTTCCTCTCTTTAGCTCTTTTCCCTTTGTCTCCAACAACATTATTCTTCCTCTTCCTTTCTTTTTTTACCTTCTCTGGCATGTGCATTGTCCCCTGTCTCTAATTTCAGCTTTGCCAACTGCTCTTCCAGTTATGACAGACAGAGGCTGCTCTTTCTATTAGTTTGGGTCAGTGCTCCCCTCCTAAGGCTGTATTCATACCAAATCTGGCAACCCGGCACCATGACACAGGGGGCTACAATGGTAGGGGGGGTTGGGGGTGGTGTTTGAGGTATCGGTGAGACAATGAAATCAATCCAGGAAGTCAAGTTGCAGATTATTGCATTCAAAGACTCACCAGAAGCCAAAAGACCACGCAGTGGTTTGAAAACTCACAGACAGGATTTTTACAACTCTGGAAAGTTTTCACAGCAGCAACTGTTTTATCTTTTGTCACGATGATCATGACATAACAGGTGAACAAGGGGCATGAACAGGGCGTTCATGGGTGTTTCGGCAAAAGTTGAGTCCAGTTCAACTTCTTGCCAGACGGCTGCTCCAGTTTTTTTTTTTACTGAGCCCTATGTGGTCCCCACTGCCGCAGCAAATGCACTGCCCCCATTTAAATGAATGGGAGGACTGGTGTTTTTTCACGCATTGCCAGATTCGGTGTGAATGCAGCCTAAATGACAGTGCAAAGGAGACAAAAAGAGCTTCACAATAGTAATGTATTCTGCCTAAAGAAAATGCAAAATCCATGCAGAAAAATACACAGAAGATAATCCATGGGTGACTAATGCCCAGGATTGTGTTTAAAGTGAAATGTGATGTTTCCTCATGTGAGAGCAAGTGTATATACTTTGTGCTGGTGATCAGCAGAAAGCACCTGCTCAAAAACAAACATCCGAGTTCAAGCTGTTTACTTTGACAAGGCTTGAAGAGAATAATGTAATACTCTGTGCAAATGCATGGTATTAGCTGGAGCTGCTGGTGCACACTGTATATTTACTGTCACTAATTAGGAATCTAACTAATACTGGTTGGTTTCAAAGGTTTGTGAGCATAGAGGTGCAATAGGCTAGTGTAGAGAGGCTAGTCTGACGCTGCATTCCTCTGTCACCACAGGAGTGAAGTTTGCAGCTAATTGGATGAAAAACAAAACTCTGAATAAAAATGGGATCCCAGTTATTTGTGTGGAAATGCACACACACACACACACACACACACGCACACACAAATAAAAAATGTGCTTTTAAAGTCCGTGTAAAGTGATAATAAATATGTGTTCTGAGTTTGTCACACCACAGAAAAATGTGTAATTAACCACCCAGCCAAATTTCAATGATTAAAAAAAAGATAGCCAAATACTTAAAATCAGGTTTCAAAATTGTGGAAAAATGAGCAGTGTTCTGTGCTGTGAAATGCTGGGGACGTGTCCGCTGAAGGTGCTGAAAGCACGACTCAACTCAACAGCCTCTGAGTTTAACAATACTTATACTAAACTCCTGTAATACACAATTTGTTTGAGGGCGTAAGTCAAGCATCATGGATGATAGTTTAAGAATAAAATCACATTAGGAGCCATTGTTTAATTTGACACATATTTTGTCGGTAAATGAGGACTTGTTTCAGTAAAAATGTAACTTAAATGACTAGTTAACAAGTGAACCATCACCAATCATCATTATGTTACATTGTTGCTTTTTTCAGTGGAGTTCGGTGCACTTAATGTCACTCACTTCTCTGTTGAAAAGTCCTTGGCGGCTTCATTGTGGCTGTCACCCCTGGAGCAATTGCCTCTCATGCCGTGCTTTTTGGTGAAGTGCTGCCAGGTATATACTCTTCCTCTGGCTGGGGACCACACAGCCAGTGCCGAAGCCGCGGGCAGCAGCCGCAGGCAGGGCCGTGCACCCATCCTCCCAGCCGAACAGCCGGTGCTGAAGCCGAAGATGCTAGCGGCCCCACCCGTAAAACGGATGTTTCAGCTGGGTTTGAAATGAGCGCTAACCAAACGGCCCCATTCACCAGTAACAGCGGATTATCCAAAGTGAATACGAGTTGCCACCGAGGAAACTTTGTAAAACTACCTCTAGTCTTTATATAGTGGGGGGAGGGGTCATGCCAGTAACCCTTCTACGTCATCGGGCCACCGTTTCAGGCCCTTCCAAAAAATCCTGAACACAGAAATAGTGAAAAACTGTTTAATGCTCCACAGTTCAGCATTACATAGTTCACAGTCTTTTAACATGGCTGCAGGAATTATTTTCTAACATGTATCATGTGTTTAAAAAGGAATCTCTGATTTCCCTTTGCATGGACTTTAAAAATTCAGACTTGAAAGTGTGAATTATGCAGGAAAAGACAGAAAGGAGCAATCAGATGACTGCGACATCTAAAGATGCCCACAGGGACCATGAATGACAATAAACATAAGGTCCAACATGATGCAAAATATTAATTATTTTAACATGTGTGTTGGCCGAATTTAATTAATTCTCAAGGTGAAGGAGGGATGCAAAATTCCTCTCATTGGTTGAAGGTGTCAAGAATTCTGTATTGATTTTCTCTTCACCAGCAAGGCAGTCATCTAACAGTACACATGCCATCTGCTGCCAAAAACTTGGCAGATTTGGAAATTCGGTTCTTCATTCCTTCTGCCAAAACGCTGCGTGTGTTTCTGGCTCTCTCCACGCCAACTTATTTTGGTCAAACTATTTCGATAGGCTCTCTCCACTCCAGTTAGCGAGGATTTGGCTCAGATGAGAGCGTTTCCTGTCTCGCCCGGCGTTCTGAGTCCCCGCTGCTGCTGCGCGTCCCCTGTTGCCTATGTAAAAGAGAGATAGATACATACCCAAAACCCTGCAGCTGGGGTTCCCTGCACAGAGGCAGCACTGCGCAGGAGAGACGGAGGGAGAGAGAGAGAGAGCAAGAGAGAGAGAGAGACGGAGAGAAGGGGGATCAGACTTGCCACATCCCTGCCAAGGGTGAGCATTTACGCGCGATCCAGTAGCAGATCTCCAGCAGCCTTGCTCTGCCATCAGGACTAATTTCATCATGAAAACTTTCAAACTCTTTATCCTGACATAAGCTGATTTTTTTTCTCTGTGTGGTGCGTGGAGAAAAACCCCAACTTTTACCACCAGACACATCATCTGCGCGGCGGTGAAGTTATTCCATCTTCTTTTGGTGAGTAAATCCAGTAGATTTCAAAGCGCATTATAAACCCTTGGAATCATGTGTCGAGTTATTTTTTTTTTATCCCCACAATGCATTCCTAGTTAATTTATGGTCTACTTAGGTATTCTGTGCATTTTTGTCCCGTCGCTTATTCTGTAATTAGTATTCCATGGACACAGGTTTCCTGCGGCGGTCGCTCACATAGATGTTTACTGTCGGTGTTTTTCTTGGTGCCCGATTGCCATCATGTGCTTATTTGCCACTATCTGATGTCGCCTCGTGCTTTATTTCCACCGAAACCCTGAAGTTGTTGAGATGTTTAATCGATCTGTGTTATTGATACGAGCTGTTTCTTTCTTTTTTTTATTATTCGTATTATTATTGGAAAACGTCTCCTATCGATCCGGGAACAGGTGCGCCTTGAGAACTTTTTTTTCCCTGCATTGTGCAGGTGTTGACAGCTAATGCGCAATGATTGATACTTAACAGGAGGGTCAAAGCAGTCAGGTCACATCAGTGCACAAGGCCGACCAGAGAGATACCTGCTGATTTACACCGCAAAGAATCCACGTCAAAAGAGTCACTGAGTACAGAACTGGGCTGCGAAATCCTATTTTTTATATGACCAATAAAAAAAAAAAAACTGCCGGCAGGGTAAAAATGGAACTCATTTTTAATCAATGTGTCCGATGAATTTTCTAAAATTAAAAGACCTGCACTATATCAGGCTAAGATACTGCAACATGTTTCGGGGGTGAAATTCATGAAACTAATAACTGCAGTGGGAATAAGTGGGACTGTACCAGCATTAGATGGAATATTATATTTGTTTAAGGACAAATAATACAATAACAAAACGGCATGTACAGATGGATATTTCTTGCATTGAAGGTTTATTCTGAAGCAAAATGCAACAAATTACTTGAAATCTCTGACTGTGCAGAACGATAAACTCTGCTCGTGTTTGCAGCCATTTCTCCCTATAGTGACCATAGTGAGGGTAATACTGTATATGAAAGAGCATTTTGCACCCATCTGAACTACTTGCTTTGACATTTTCTCAGCAGGATGCTACAAGGACAGAAACTGGTTTAATTTATGTCTGTAGAATAACTTGAGTTCTCATTGAACTACTTTTTTTTTTTTTTTAAATGTACCTGAAAAACAGAAATACTGTTTTCTTTCATTATGGGGAAACTGATAAATTAATTAATTAATTCACTTTTTTAACGTATCAGCTTACTTTTTGGTACACAAGCAGTCCTTCGTTTTGCAATTCTAGCATAAATTTAAAAGTGATTTAATTGAGATCGAAGATTGAAAAAGAGATTGGGGGGAAAAAGGAAAGAAAATTCCTATCTCTCTTATCATACAGCACATGTGTTCAACTCTATAAGCAGGAAGGATCGCTGCTGTCTTCAACCAGCTCTTTAAAGATGTTGAATTCTGCCTTTTTTCATGCAGCATGTGACACGTACACACTGTCAGCTTCAGCTCTACTAGCGAGGGATGCGAGATGAATTCAAATGCATACGAGATGAGGTATCAAAAAATCTGCTCAAAAAGGGCAGGATGGTGGTTTAAGTGAGTGGGGAGACCCTTCAACAGGAGGACTCGGGTTCAAGCTCCTGCGTCAGCAAGAGTCTGTATGTGATGTGAGTGTCCTTGAGCTTGAAGATCCACCTGCTCCAGAGTTACTGTCGCTTTGTAGCTGACCCTGTGTTCTGATTTCCCCTGAAAAGAGACAAACAAAGAGGGTTCCCTGTTATAATTATTTATAAGGAAACTGCTCATATGCTGCCTTTTTTTATTACAAGCAGGGCTTCAAATGTCACTTCTACACAAGAAGAAACTGACACGTGCTAGTTTGCTTCAGCAAATTATTAGAAATCCAGATGATTGTATCATCAACATACAACCGTATATACTTTTTGTTTCTAAAAGGACCCCATAAACCGCCTTTTATGAAGCGTCTCCAAACCTAATTGAGTTCACAGCAGTTTGCGTTGTGCATCCTGACACTCTGAATGTACACAATGATTGAGGAGAATATGGATCAGAAGAAGCGTGTGATTGGTTACTGAGCACTGTAGCACTGGTAATCCTGTTGTGAGACTGGCAAATGGGATTAGGACACTGTGTGTAAGAGAAACAGAGCCGGGGGATGACTGGGAGGCTTTACATTCACGGCTGTATCTCACATTCTCACTTAATTTAGCGTCTTCGCTTTGACGCTGCCCCAACAATGAGTCTGCTCTCCCTACAGGAAGTCCAGCATGGATGTCTGTCAAAGCTTTGACCACACTGAAAGATTGATGCTGCCAGACTGAGCGTGCCAACAGATATTTTGTGCTGATATTCAATTATTTTAAGATAACTGAAAAGGCACCAGTATGGTTTTCACTGCAGGGTGGAAAAACAACTGAAGCATTTAGAGGATTTGGCACCAAAATGTTGAAAAAAAAAGAAAGAAATACAATTCTTTGAGTCAAGCTGCTAGTGCTTTAAGGCAGGATAACCTACCTCAGCTATCCAGCAGAAGGGGAGAACTGCCTTTACATGAAGAATACAGTAATAGACAGTTTGATATATGATAGATAAAGAATAACACCTGTGTTTCCTCACTTTTGTTCCTTTCCTTGATGTTGCCCTTCTCCTTTTCCGTTTTTTTTTTTTTCCTGGGCTGCACTGCATTTTTTGGCTGCACAGTCAGTCAGCATACTTTTGAGACATCAGGCCTGCTTTTCCCCCTTTTAGCAGGCGCCATTCGCTGCCATTCACTCCTGTACAGTATGAAAAACAGCTTCCACTGAGTGAGATAATCCATCACAGCCAACTCGACGCCTTCATTTGGCTTCTGCCAAAGTTTCTCTGTTTCGTTGTCACTTCATTGTGCCTCAGTTTAGTGTTTTCCGTATCAGCGACGCGTTACGTTACGCTCTGCTTACTGTCAATCACCTGACACCAACAGGAAGAAATGGAAGTCCTCCCAAGAAAGTAGTCTCACAAAACACACTCTTGTCACATTAATCTCTTTGTTTGCCAGAGGAGCAGTTCATTTCAAGCTAGATTTGTTATTATACGCTTTGAGTTTTTAAATGATAAACAATTAGTTTGTTTTGGGAAAAAAAAATTCTATTGTTGCATGAAATACTTGAAATTTTGAACAAATAAACCAGTAAATCAGAAAAAAAACAATAGAATAAAAAGCCTTACAGAGCACGTTGCAACACTTTCAACCACATAAGCGTTATCTTCAGCTTCTATCCGCCTCCCATCTCTTCTAGTGTTCAGGGTTTAGCAAAATGAGAAGCTTTACCTTGGCCGTTCGGCTTGAACTGACCCTGCGCCGATCTTCTCTCCCATAATACCACTGCTGCAACCTGCCTTCACAACTCGTGCTGCCCTGCAGCCAGATCTGCTCCACTTTCCACCTCTACCATTAAATTGTCATGCAGAGGCAGTGACTTTGAATCTGTGTGGAAATGTGTATGTGTGTGTGTGTGTGTATGTGTGTGTGCACGTTAATGTGTATTTTTGCTGTATCTCAGGCCATATATGAAATGCAGATCAGAATGATTGTTTCCACAGCTTATTGGAGAAAGTTTTGCCTTGTAGGGGTTTGTGTGCTTTCTGAACCTTGACCAGAAATCTACAAAAAAAGCAAAAAAAATTTCAAGATGAATCTGTGAAGAATTTTAACATTTAAATTAAGCATTTTTAAAGCAAACTCCCAAGATCCTTTCTGCAGATATCACGTCTGGCAAGGTGAGGAGCACGCTGTTTGTGATTTATTTAGGTGTTAATTATTAGCACCAGATAATGACTTCGCTATGGCGAAGTCATTACAACAAATCACTTACACAGGATGTGTGGTGTGCTGTTTTTATTTTGCTAGGGGGAACGCAGAGCAAGTAAAATGAGAACTGGAGAATCTGTGTGGGAAGAAAGAGGTCACTGTATGCCAAAGCAATTACCTTCTTAGTCCTGGGCCCTGCCAATACTCTGCGAAGAGGAGAGAGAAAGAGAGGTCAGCGAGGAAATAAATATACGTCCGTGCGGTCAAGCTCTCGGTTTTCTAAATGTCTGCATTCAGAGGGCCTCGTTTAGATGGCATTTCTGAGTCAGTATCATCCCAGGAAATTGCATGAATTTATGAAGCAGCTTCCTTTTCTGCTGCAAAGCTTCACTGTGTTTTCACATTCAAAACATTCATTGAGGGAATTCTTTGGACTCATTGTTAGGTGTCAAATTAGACTGATAATACCGGTGATATTATGAAGTCCACGTAATTACCCAAACTACTCGGGACTGCCAGCTTGTGTTGCGACATGAAGAACATTATCTACCAGAAGCTGATGCTTTTCTCTGTTTTGACAAGTCTTCATGTTCTGCCATCTTGGGGAATCTGTCACAGCATGACGATGGCAAGAAGACAGATCCCCTTGCATGTGCTTGGCCGTCAAACAGACTGCATGGAGTAGAGGTCAGGAGCGCTTGGGCCATCATGCTGCTGACAGCTCAGATTTATTTTTAATCTCGGTGATGAGAGCTTGCCACACAGATCATGTGGCTTGTTAGTGTTGAGTGGCAAGTCCCGCCACCATTATGCCATGATCTTATACAAAGAGAATGTGACAAAATAACGACCTTGGTGAGGTAAAGCCCAGATAATTGGGCGCCAGCTGAATGGTGTTTGATTGTTATTCTGCGCAGCCACTGTTGTTTCTTTCTGTGTGAAATCTCTTTGCTTATGTGCATTCAAAAGCCAAGTAATTTCTCCCTCCATCTTACCCTTATTAACATTTTGACCTTGCTGGATTTTTTTCTTGGCGAATGTGTAGGTGAGTGTGTGTATGTGAAGGACGTTATGTTGATTGTATTTACCATATTTACTGTCTATTCATTTTTTGACCAATTTCTGTATGATTGGTGAAAAATGTCATTATCATTGCATCAGCAAGCACATTACTTGCTGTCTAAAGTGACTGCGGTCACAGAGGCAATTTTGCTGACGGTACTTTCTCTTCTCTCTCCTCTATGTCTTTCTCTCTCTCTCTCTCTCTTTTCTCTTGCTCTCTCTGTTCTGATAGGTGCCAATTATATAGCCTCTGTGTTGAAGCCTCCCCGATTGCCATTGACCCTGTTAGCCAGCTTTAATGTCAACTCCCCGGCTCCAAAGCGGAAGGAATTACCCCACTTTTAGTCTCCAATCAGGAAAAAAAGAAGAGCAACACAGCAAAATGCAGAGCTTGACTCTTTTTGAACCTATGCGCTCTGTTCAGGGTGTGACTTCTCTTGCTTTTTGGTGAAACACAGGGTCAGGACTGTGTGGATAAAACCCTGAGGGTTTTGACATTTCAGCTTTGCCGTCTATTTTTAAAAATTTTGCTCCTCTTCTGGCCTCAGTGCTTTTTGGAGGGGGCCCAGATGATGGGGTGGTGTTGCTCAGGCATATGCAGAGCCCTGGCTCTCCTGGCACTCCTGCTTCCCTTGAGGGAGAGGAGCTGCTGGGGGCTGAATCCCAGCTCTGGGGATCTGGAGAAGTCCCCACACTCTGATCCAGGCCCCTGGGAGGTCCTGCACAGGCACAAACGCAGCTGGGTATGGAACCAGTTCTTCGTGTTAGAGGAGTACACAGGAAATGAACCACTCTATGTTGGCAAGGTAAGTGATCTGTGGCTGTTAATGTTAATAATCAGTGTTAGCACGGCGTAATGATGTGTTGTAACAGACTCAAAACAGTACATTTGCAGAAACTACATTTTCAAATGTTTGACTAAACCAATCTCTGTTAAAAAAAAAAAGCTGTGATAAACTGATACCCTATATGGCAGCAGGTTTATTGCACCTGTATAGCACTGCACATATCAATAACCTCTTACCATAATGACCTGCAGAATCTGGGACACGGCAGAGTTTTACAGAGTTATACATATTCTGTATGCCCTATATAAAATCTTAAACAAATGAAAAGACAAACCACAGACAGTGTAGGAAGGTATCCAGCATTTTATTCCAGCCAAGCTGAAGTATGTGCTTATACAAATGTGCAATTTTAGTTTAGAGGCCGCTGCACAATATGACAAGGTAATTTGCATTGTAATCAATCCATAGAAAAAGGTGTATATTACCCAAATGTGTCTTTGTACAGTAGGTGTTCTGCCAAGGTAGTAGCAGATAGATCAAAGTAATGCATGTTTTGGCAGGTAAATAAGTATGAAACCCTCCCAATGACATTTAAAGCTAGGCACAAATGTCATAGTTAATGTGAGGGTACATTGACAAAGTGACTAATCTTACATAAATGAGATATGGTTACACTCCTGTTCTATTATGGATTACATTTCCTCGTGCGAAAATGTATGCAGACCAGTGGGGGAAAAAAATTTAGACACTTGACTTAAAGAAAAGTAGGAAAAAGACAATGTGAAAATACTCAATTGCAAATAAATGCAATGCAGTGAAATTTAAAAGCATCAACAAAAGTGAACATACTGGTCACACTTTATTTTAACTCCCTTCACCAACACCATTTTAGCATTTATAAGCAACAAATAATCAGTTAGTAAAGCTTTATAACAAACTGTAATGCAGTTGTAAGCAAACATAAGGAGTGAGTGTTTAAAACAGCATGTTAGAAGGCACTGTAAGGATCTGTAATGTGTAAAATGATAGTGCATGTACATTATTATAAACCATTTATCTACTGTTTCTATATCAATCATTGATGCCTGTAAGAGTTCTAATTGTTGATATGTACGTTAATTAATACTTAAACATGTATATAACAACATAGGTTTAAGAATGCCCTTAAATGTTTATGCTACATAATAGTGTGTTTTAAACCATTTAGTTCTTTGCACAATGCATTAAAACATCAAAGCAATACTAATTTAACTACTTCATAGACTATTGAGTAGTTTAATTTATCACAACATATCATGTTTTATAATCTATTGCATGTATAGATATAGAAATATTCAGACCTTTTAACATCTAACATCTTTAGGTGTTATTTATTAACACTCAAAAACTTCATCAGGACTGTGTGGATGTGTTGTTGTTGATCATATCAGCACATCACACAACCCAGCAACTGTTGTCAGATTGTGACAGAAACGCCGCCAAGTCTTGATTGGTGTGTGGAAGTATGTGACCTCACCTTTTTCCCAACTGAACCCTGCCCATTTCACACCAGCGAGAAGAGCACGGAGAGGGAGAGAAAAACAAACAGAAATATTCAAAACTGTAACTCAAGCAGGAAATAATGGGCTCATATTGGTTCTCATTTATTTTCCTAATAAGAATCTGATTATGAGACTAATTTCCTCAGGCCTTCAAGTACACTAGTTACACCACTGGAAATAACTAGTAATTATGGATGTCAAATAAATGTAATGGAATAAAATATATATTATCTCCCTCTGAAATGTAGTGAAATAGATGTACAAGGAAGTTGGCAAGTAAAACACAGACACTTAAATAAAAGTGTTTAGTCACATTCCAGTACTGGAAGTAACTAGTAACTATAGCTGTTAAATAAATGTGATGTAAAAACTAAAAAAGTGCATTTCCCTCTTAAAAGTACTGAAGTAGATGAACAATGTAGCATTACACTGATATCATCAAGTAAAATACAGAACAAGCATCTTAAAATGTGCTCAAGTACAGAACTTCCCATTCCCAGAACTTCACATTCCACCACTCGAAGTAACTATAGCTGTTAAATAAATGTAGTGTAAAAAGTACAATACCCCCCCCTCTGAAATAAAGTGGAGTAGAAGTAGAAAGTAGAATAAGATGGAAATACTCCAATAAAATACATGTACAAGTTCTTCAAATTTGTTCCACTCAGTTACTGCCACAGATGCAGACCTAATTACCATCCACAACTTCAAGCTATTTGAATCGTATATTGCCTTTTGTCAGATTGTTGGTTTACATCACAGTGATTGGTGTACATACAGTAAACCCTGCTCCCCAGCTTTCAGCACCACTGTGGAAATGGACAGCTCCTGTCTGGAAAATGGCTCTTGCATGTGCAGCACAGGCCAGATGGGTCTTGGATTGGTCTCTAGATCCCTGTTATCTTGGAGAATTTTCTGGTCTTATTATTAAATTAGTTTTCATCTTTCCGCTCATCTGCAGGATAATCATTCTCATCTGCATGTATTTGCGGGGTCTGCTCTCACAAGCCCATTTCCTTGCTGTCTCTGAACTGGATTAGCGTCTCCAGCTGGAATTAGGATACATTTGACTGTCCTATTGTTCTCCTCTCTATTTTTTGCCAGAGGGATGCTGGAGGAAAGCATCTAAATCACAATGAGCGTATTTGTGACACTACTGGAGTTCAGCTAAAGGTCATTTCTTGTCCAAGCACAGTATAATACCTTCTTGTCTAATCTGTGTGTCCGCTGATATCTGTTATATCTTACTGCTGAGGCGAGTATTTTTTTTTATCTATGAACATGCAGTCTGATTCAGATGTTTGGTCCTTCTGCTGTGCTGCCCGTTTGAAAGTTAAAGACGAGAGGCCGGTACAGTACTCAGGAATTTCGAGTGCTTCTTTTCTTTTACAAACACCTGTGTCTGATTGCTTTTCTTGTTAGTAAATCCCGAAGGACTTGAGCAGACTGATTACTTATTCATAGATATGTAGAGATCTGCATATCCACATGGAATATACACAAACTCATTTTCCAACAGGTAGTCCTTTCATTTTTTCAATACACTAGTGTAGTGCCCGGTCAAAATGTGCCTGTTTGGAACTGGCGGATTGCTTATTATTTCTCGAGAACTGCATGTATATGTATCAAATGATAAATGTATCAAAACAATAAGGATTTAATAACTTAAGTGGTTTAAATCCAGACAGAAACTTCACCAGTGAGACTAAATTGAAGTTGAACCATAGAAGCAATTTACGGCCTTCCATTGGTTGATTCTGCTGCCAATCAAATGTGTCTGTGCTCCTATTGACTAGTTTTACTGCCTCTGCTTCTGTTTTCTCCTGTGTATGCTTGTTCTTCTCTGTCAAGGAGTTTAACTGAGTGTGCCTTTGTCCCATTCAGCCAGTCAGAGCCCAGAATCCCCAACCCGCTGGGATCTGAGGGTGTTAATATCAAACAGCCCCCACTACACTGAGCGGCTCGCTGTTTGCTTGTTTTTTCAAAATGTATTGATATTAAACATCCAAATTGCACCATATTCAACACTGCATGTCCTTGGGTCCCCAGCAATACATCGACCAAGTGCAAAGTCGATTGGATGAACGGTTGTCAAGATACACGAAAGACACACATACAGACAGACAGACAGCGATTCCTTCCTTTATAGTTAGATGTATTGATTGATCTTTTACTTTGTTCAGCATTCATGGATTCATAGTAGTATTATTAGCAGTCAATGGCGAGGACAACTATATGGCACTATAGTAGAAGACATGTAAAAAAAAATCAGAATGGCTACATCTTTACATCTGACCTCATTCTCAAGCTCAATCTAACCCCTTCACAAATATGAAAAATCTGATTCATTGACTCCCCACAGGCAGAGCATGCTGCCTGGGAGCTTGAGAAGCTGTCACATTATTTGTTCCCTTAGATCATAGTTGTCACATAGTGTGTGTTTGTTTGGTATCACAAGGGCATACTGCTGCTGTAAAAAGTCTGGGCGGGACACCCTGACCTCGTGACTCAGTGTGAGCGACATGGAAGGTCCCCGCTATGTCAATAAAATGACCTTACTAGAAATGAATTCTTCATGTAGCTTCTGGAAAAAACAAAACAAAACAAAAAACAGATGCAGACAGAGCTAGTTTTTCATACTCAGCTCTAAAATCTCCAGCAGGTTATAGACAGAAACACCAGAGTGACATGACCAGTGATTGCTTTTGTCAGATGTATCCGGGTATCTAATATGACAAACAATGGGAATCTGTGTCCAAACAATGGCACAGTCACTGCACAATTTGGTCATTTGTTTGGCTGGAAGCAAAGAGAAATATGATATAGTCAGTAGGAAATGGGAAGTCATCACTTTGGCCTGGCTGCTCCCTTTGCATCTGCAGTCTGCTTGGCTTTAATGCATTCTGTCAGATTCCGAATTTCACAACCAAATGTCTCATTATACTTTGGCACTCTGCCTCGGGTAAGTGTACTGGCCTGGAATCAGCTGCAGTCACATCAAGCCAGTGGAAACATACATTAAAGAACCCCAGACTACACAGCCTCCACCACAAATTGGTGACGCACATATTTAAACAAGCGAAACGCTGGAGAAACTCATCCACTTAACAAACACTTACTGGTAAACATGATGTGATTAACATTTTCTGCAGGGTATTCATGTGACTAAATATTTGCAAGTGTTGAAAAGTACCAATTTGTAGCTTCTGCTGAATAAGCGATGTTAGCAGGCGAGCAAATTTGTAACAGGGACAATTCAACTGTCATGTTTAGATCTTTGTTTTGTTAATGCACCGCCTCTTCTTGCTTTGCACTATTTTTTCCCCTCTATTCAGTAACTTTTGTAAAGCTACTGCTACATGCTATTAAGCACATATCTTTTTTTTTCTTCATAGATCTATTTATATTCAAGTGACTCCAGATATTCGCAGCCTCTGAGGCAGAGAAGTGTTGCTTCACATCACGGGAGGTACAAGCAGACAGACACAGCCCTTATGCTGAATTTCACTTATTTATAGAGATGTCTTCGAAATTGGCAGTCTGACTAACCATCCGAGTAATGGATGGACTTATTTCACCTTATGATTCAGGCAGCATTCAGGCGGCATTAGCCAGGGCTTTACTGCAATGGTCACAGAAGGATTTCTTCCATACAAATAACAGAATCTCAATAAGAAGCTTGAAAATGGAAAACATCTCTTGATGGAGGAAACACTTATAGCTTACTATCAAATCTTCAAGTGTGACTGAAAAAAAAAGAAATCACTTACCTCGAACATTGCAACAGGAAAGTTTCTATTTTCCGTCTGTTTAGTATTTTGGCTTTGCAACAAGTGTTGTATTTATCGCAATAACCATTAGACATGTTTATGAGCATGAGTCATATGTAATTTCTGACCTGATAGTCAGAACCTGGTGTTGTGCATGGCAGTAATTCACTTTAATAATCAAACAATATGCATTATGGCCATCAGGGATACTCCCACAGATAATTACAATGGAGCAAACACAACATGTTACTATGCAAGCTACTTCATTAGCATTCTATTAGACGCTCACTGTCAAATGGGTTAGAATCATAGAGCACAGGGCGCTGCTGCAAAGGTCAGTGTGAATAGCATCTACTCACACTCGCTGGTGCCGCAAACACATCGGCGCAGCTGGGGAGTGGTGAGAGCAGCATGTTGAGCTGGGGGAGGAGGGTGATTCAAGCTGACAGGAGGGACATCATACACACAGTACCCAGGGACAAGAGCACACAGAGGGGGGAGCTCATGAGGCATCCTGGGGGCCTCTGGGATGGTGGGAAAGCCTTTATCTGAGCCAGGGAATCAAAGAGGATGAAAACAGTAGCGTACAGTAAACTAGACTAGAAGGTAGTTATCGGCGGGGTAGGGGAAAGGACAGGAGAGGAACATTGTTTACACTTGCACTCTCTCTCACGTATAGTGTCAGGGTTGGAGTCAACATCAACAAGGCAATTTTCAGATGAAGTCTAGTAAAGTTGAAGTCAAAGTCCACCAAGGGTCACAGCAAAGTCAAGACAGTGAAGTGTAAAAAGAAAGTGACTCAAAACCAAAAGAAAAGCAAAGAACTCAACATTTCTTACATAAAAAAAGAGTTCCTTTAATGGATCAACAGAGATATCGATCAAGCTAATGACTTGGTTACAACTGACAAATTCAAGACGAAATAATCAAACAAAGTCTGTCGAATTATTGTATTTTAGGGAAAAACGAATTGTATATTCAAATCTGTCCTAAATATCTCTGCTGTAGTTCATGATACATCCCTCGGTTCACCAAGTTGACTTTAATGGATTCCGACTACAAGTCGCTTTTTATTAAGCAGGCTACAAGACACACATGCATCCTATCATGTAAGATGCAAACAGGTTACAGATAAGCCAAATGCAAGTTGCGAAATACGGTCACCAAGAATTTATATGAGGTTGTGAATGATGACAGTGGCTGTCTCAAGAGATTTCAGCAGAAATGTGATTGGATTATGTATCAGATCCAGGGTCAGTTTTACATTATGAATTATTAATAATCAAATCAGCTTTGTACCATTTAACTGTTATGGAAGAAAAAAAAATGTAAATGTGAAAATTATCATGCATCTATTTTATTTATTTATTTATTTTTTAATTATTCATTGTATATCATACAGTAGGCTAAATTATCGTATAAATACAATAATTATTGAACACCTGGCGACACTGTGAAGAATGCCTTTACCATCTTGGTACAATGTTTGAATTTTAAGTTGCTGAGCATTGACTCACGCTGGTCAAAACAAACAGTGTTGTTTTGTGGCATCTTGTTGCAAATGATGAGTCATTGGATCTAGGAGTGTCCCATCATTCCTATTATAATCAGAAAAAAAAGTCAATATTCAGTTTAGGGATGCACTGATCTGACTTTTTCAGTCCCAATACTGATACCGATACCTGGGCTTTGGCTATTGACCGATATTGAGTACAGATCCAATACCAATGTTTAATTAATAAGGTGTGTTCTTTTATGTGTAAGGCAAAATCAGGCTTGACTTAAACATTGCTTTTTTAACTTTGTGAAACAAATATAACAATTAAATACAGATATATATATAGATAGATATATATTTACTGAACTGTTATTTATGAAAATAATGTTATCTGATATCGATACCCGATGTCGGACCAATATCTGATATTGGTATCAGTGTATCTCTAATTCAGTTTTTGTAAAAAAGAAAAAGAAAAAAAGATGTGTTAGCAATGTTAGCAATACCACCTACTGATCAGTAGAGCCTGCATTCAGAAAATTATGACCAAGTCATCAAACTTTTTAGGAGGTAATAAATTATTACCTTATTATTACTCCATAAACAGCAACCAAGTGCTAGCGACATTAAGTAAAACAAATTTTTCCATTACAGATATCACTGGTTAAAAATGTCACAACTCAGCATGTGCTCCACCAAACGGTTGAGAAGACAATTAAAGGGTTAACATCAAGAAAGTTACCCATTTTTGCCCCATTTCACAAAGGTTCCAAATCTCACATGAAAAGCGTGTCGACATTTTGCCAAGTAAAATGCCAAATCCCACACAGGCGTTCTTAATTAGCCTGGCTGATTAGACCTCCAGTCAGGTGGAAGTTTTGTGGAGCCATGCTGGGAGTTACATGATGTCACCACATTGTGTTGTATTAATAAGAATGATGATGGTGCAAGTTGCCCCTCTAACTAGCAAGTATCTTACACTCTATCTCATCTGAATGAACTCAAAATATGAATTTAAAAATGCACATGAAATGAACTACAGCCTATATTAAACATAGTTTCCTTTGTTTCCTGAACAAGACAAGTATGCATAGATATGGAAGACATGAAAAAATGGTCTTGGTCCTGTACAGGATTTGCTTTTCATATGTTTGCACTTGTTACAGAAGCTGTTTGTCTCTTTGCCAAACTTAAGTTATTATTTAGAGAGTGGATTTACACCCCTTGTTTCACCCCTTGGCTAGGTTCTTCAGATTTATGGTGGTCTCATGCTAGCTTGCTAAAAACAGAGGTACATCATTTTGGCATTTGGAAGTAATGTACAAGATAAATGCTCCCTCTTCCAGCTAGTAATGCTAACTCAATTAAATATTAAGCAATATTATGGGCAGAACGAGCTGTGAAATGGTTTGAAGTTGTTGTGAATTTTATTTAATGTTTTCTGTCTGTATCCTCTTTTATGTGCTTTTTTGTCTGAATATAGGGCTGCTGAAGTTTCCTGAAGTGCTGATGTACTGAATTTTAGACATCCCCAACAGGTCTGATCTTGAATAATTCAAGAGAGGTCTTCAGCCTGTGCTGAAAGTACAGACGTACTATGAATGCACACAAAACTAAAGTTTTTAGATCTCTTTATTTCCCTGTACAAAGTGGATAACAGATGGCCGGGAGACTATTGTGTTTCATATAACAGGGGTATCAAGCATCCCCCTGCACTTCGATGAATAATGTAAGCACGGCACGGCTCAACTGCATACAGGTAGTTCATGTATTATAAAGAGGTTGGTTAAATGTCTGCCACTTGTTCCTCCCAGAATGTTTTGCAGTGTTTTAAAAGAGAGGAAAGAAGACAATTTACCTTTTTGTAAAAAAAAAATTGCATTTTGTCAGTTGGGAAGCAGAAGAAAGACATAATATGAGAGGCACAGGAGAGAGTTGGTCAAGCATCTGTGTGCAGCAGATACTTGACTACAACTCTCAAAACGTAATGAGGCATTATGGAATGGTGCTCATTTTTCATGGACTGACTAATTGTGCTTTACGTGGATATCTGTATGAAATTAGCAGTTTGATCTCAGTGTTTCTGAAATGGGTTTTCATACAGCCTGATACACCACTAGACACGACTTGAGGCATTACAGACCCCCTTAAAGACCCCCTTCAAAGAAAATCAAGTTTTTAACCTTGTTAACATGTCCATGTGGTGTTGTTCATATGCTACAAGACACATGATGAGCGAAATAAGCAGTCGCTTGCCACGGCTGAGCATTTCCACTTTGAAACTGCAGTGTACCAAGGACTCTCAAAAACACAATCATTTATAATTAAAGATAATCATATGCAGAGTCTACCCCCTCGAGTTTTCCCCGACAGCTGATTCCGATCTGCACTGAAGAGTAGCAACCTGTCGAGTTGAAAAGCCGAGTCCGACATATTGCTATTTAGCCAAGTTTCTGTCAGGAGAAAAAACCAACAGTGTCAGTCGTATCAGATCCATTTTGTTATCCAGTGAGCGAACTTTGACCAGAAAGGTCTGGTTGCGTTAGCTTTTAACTTGGCTAACAGACCGGCCCGCTAACCCTTCTTCTGCTGCCGTGCGCACCGCTTCCTCTCGCCTCTGAGTCATTGTAGTTTGCTATGCCAGTCCGCTGCCACAGGGCACTTCAGTGCAAGTGAGGCAGGCGAGTTGTTCATAATGTTCAGAAGATTGGCTGAGTTGTACCTTCTTGGCCTAGTTGCACTGGTCGTTTTATCTGCACACTTACTCACGTTAAAAGAATAGTCCCTTACACTCTTTACAGTACACTATAACCGGCAGCCAGAGAAGCCGCTGCGCTGCTGCGCGCCGTCATGAATATATTTGCATATTTATAGATTCTGGAATTTTTAATGAGGGAGAAGGAGTAGATATCATTTTAAAGATTTTAAAGTGGTAATTATACTTTTTTTTTGCTGAAAAACCATATCAGACACACATTATTTTTCCAACCAGAGTGTCTTTATACATCTTAATAGATGCTGGAGAGGATCTTTACAGAGGTATTGAGTTTCCACATCTCTATTATTTCTCCTTTACACTCCTCACACAGTCGGACAGTTGCTCATTGTGTCAAATGTGTTTTGAGATTGATTCATTATGTATTACCGTCTGCTGCTTACAGTACCACAGGTTTAAAGTCTATCAGAACTCCACTGAATCTGACTCTTTTCGTTTATCCGAAGCAGTGTGGTGATCTGATTATACTCACTTTCCGCGGTAGTCTGATTTCAGGAAAATCCATCTAAGAGTGAAACCTGGTGTCCTTTTTCAGGTTAAAGGAGGAAGAATAATTTAGTTAACACAGCTAGATTTCAGCTGGGGAAACATGTTCAGTATTACCTAATATATGGACTTGTTGCATGTAAAGTCATGTTTGAAAGTATCACTAGAGGAGGAACATATAGACCATCCCCTTTTTGCAATAATCAATTGCTATAACAAAATGGCATGAATGGTAATAGTTGTGATTTATAGGTGAAAAAATAATAAAGTTCATTTTAATAATAAATAAAAAAAGTCTTAATAATCATTTACAAGCACTCAGTCTTGTTTACAAAAGTGCACGGGTATAGGTTTGATGAAGAATCGGGGGGGATGCGATAAGATCAGAAAATCTATATACCAACTATGCAAATAATATATTATAGTATAGCGCTTTTCAAAATATATTTACAAAACGTTTTAAAGACATAAAAACAGAAAATACACAGAGCAATTATGAATTAGAATAAGTTCAATGCAATCGAGAATTAGAAAAAAAAATAAATAAAAACTTCAAATAGATATTTAAATGATTAAAAATAATGATTACATCCGTATTAAAATTGGTACTAGTAATGCACTAACCATATAACTGTGATATATTGTACTTCCATGGTAACTAAAAAGAGCAGTCTGCTTTACTGCCTTGTCTTTGATTGATGCTCAACTCCAGCACCTTTTTTAGGAGAATATTAACTTAATTTAAAACAATCTTATATGACTTAGACTTACTTTTTTCAAGATACAGCAGCCTGTATGTTGCCTGAGAGACGAAACTGAGGTGAAAAAAGTCATCAAAACACTCTTAAAGCTTAATTAATATGGACTCAAGGTAATAATTAAAGCCGACTCAAATGAGCGTATCAACATGTTGATCAAGTTGTGATAACACGGTTCAACCAAAGTGCTTGTCAGACGGTTGAACAGCATCCAAATCCCCTCCCTCCACACCTCCTTTCCGATATCAGAAATTAGTATGACTGCATCCAATGATTTTGTAACTACTTTTTGCAGCAGTTAGTCAGATGACTGGAGGTGAACTTATCTCTCAAGCTCTTTTTTCATTCTCTGAACAATTAGTTCTGTCATTTTTAACGTCTACAAAGGAGTGCAATTTGTTGTGTTTTGTCACGTCACAAACACTTTTTCCTTTAGATGTGGTCAGATGACACTTTGCACAAACTACTGTAGCCTTCACAATTTTTCAAGTCTGTCTTAAAACAACAGTCAGGTGCCCAGATGAACATTGAAACAACTTTGGCTCGCTGTAATCATTCCTCCTGTTCACGCTGACCTTTAGAAGAGCTCCTGCAAATGCACTTACAATGTAAATGCTCGTTTTCTGCAAAAATAAATTTAAATATACGTTCATGTGAAGATAATATGAGGTTTCACTCATCTGAGTTAGTCAAATAAAATGGATATCTTTCATGGTTACAGTCTTTCTTAGTAAAAAATGATCTGTTTTTGTCTTGAAGGACAGATTTTTCCTGTTCAGCTACAGTGGAAGGATGATAACAAAAAGAGACATATATCACAATGAAAGTGCATTATGAAAGCATATCTTAATGGCCAGTACGAACAGGAAGAATGTTCATTTAGGCACCTGACTATTGTTCTACAACTTGAAAAATTGCAAACCTACCCTTTAATCTGTTACCAACGCTGTGTCACCTATGGGAGACTTCAGCCTTGGTGGCTTTATTTTCCAGATCAATTATACTCATTCTGACTTTTTGAATGTCTTTTTTTGAGTTACCTTTCAGATGAGACCAGGGTTATGGCTGTAATCAATAGTTAAAGAATAGTTACCTTTTTTATTGTGTGGATGTTATTTTCTGGCTTGTGCACAAAAATGGGTGTGCCTGGTAAGAGGTTAACCTCATCCGGGTTTTTTTGAAGTTCTTACATGTATCATGTTGTAAAGCAGCTTTTAAGGAGGAAAACAATACAACATCTCAAAGGTTGATTCTGACGTCAGACCAGTTTTTGGAAAGAGCAGAGGAAAATACATAATCGAGTTACCCGACTTTCTCACCTTAACCTGATTACTCAGTGTAATCTGCTTTTATGTGCGTGTGTGTGTGCATGTAAGCGTGTTCAAATTGCAGTTCTGCTAAAGTAACCTGATGCCTTTTACCTCATCCCCCCCCCCCATCTCCTCCACGCACACACACACACACACGCTCACACACTTCATCCTACCCCCAACACCCACACCCTCCTCTAGACATTTACCATCCAATGGATGAAGGGACCCTAATATGCTAAAACCGGGGATGCATTGGCCACCTCTCACTGTAATTAAATTCAGTCATAATGAATCATAGCCCCTAATCCTAAAACAGGCTATATTTCCACAGGGAGGAGAAATGACCTACATGTACTGTACTGGAAAAGCTCTTAGTATAGCCTTTCTACTACAGCTTTCTTACTTGGCTTTCACTCTGAAAGCATGACAAACATACATAAACCTCCCTTTGAGCTGTGTTGAAAGTAAATGACTTGTGCAGCGTGCTTATTTCCATATCAGTGGTGTTCATTTATATATATATATGTATATCACACAGAGCGTCATTAACAAAATCAGGTAGCAGCTTCAAAAGATTCATAGCAAGTCATGTCACAGGTTATGTGTATTTCTTAATAACATGGTCAACTACTTTTTTTTTTTTAACTCTCTCTGGTCTGGTTTCAGCTAATGTTTTGTGACTTGAATAGCAATACAAGGTGCAACGGCTCATTGCTCTGTGGAGAAGAATCTGCGCATAGTAACATGAGGCAATTAGGGTATTGTATGAGCCAGTCATAAGACTAATGCTGGTGATTCACAATGGTGCCTCTGTACCTTTGCTCTTGGAGGTGTATTTTATCATTTGCAGACCATGTTGGTTGCAGCCCAAGATACTGTCACCAGTTCATTGTGTAAAAAATACACTTGGCAGCGGGAGAACACAGCAGCGGGAGATAATGCATACTTTGTTTTTCTGTTTTGAATGGCCACAGATAGAGAAGAAAAAGTGCTCTTGGTTGCAATGCAGGGAAGTCAGTTAATTACGATTTCTATCTTTGTTTCGCATGTTTGAATCAATGTGTTCAATTATTAGTCTTTTTTAAAAATGTAATTTGCACATGGGCACTAATTGCATCATAGAATGTAAAATTTCAGCTTTTAATTCAAGCTTTTATTCATGCCTAATAATGGGCCTCCACTCTCAATCACTGGAAAACAGATGTTTCATCTGGGCAGACTGGCTAGTGTTCTTTGGTAAATAATTTATTCCTTCCTTTATTGCATGTCTGTCTTTATATTAAACTAAGAGTCTACAGCTCAAGGCTAATCCCAGCATGCTAGCATGCATGCCCACAGTGTCAATGCTAACATACTTATGGTCACTGTCACCATTGTAATTTAGCGTGTGAGGGAGGTTTTCATCTGCTAATTAGCACTATGCATAAAGTAAACCTGAGACTGATGGGAATGTGTGTGTTTGGCAAGTATTTGTATTGGAGAAATGACCTAATGGTGCTAGATGACAAGTTAAGGGAGTTTTTAAAAAAGTTTTTAGAAAAGAGGAAACGTTCAATTGAGACTTGAATGTTTGCACCAAATTTCATGGCAATCTATCTAGTAGCTGCCAAGGCATTTGGCAAAAAACTCCCAGAAATTTCAACCTTATGCTGGTGGTAGAGGAAATGTCAAGGAATCACCAGTCATTAGAATTTATACTCTGGGAGTTATGAATGCCTGAACCAAAATCGGTATCAATCCATCTTGCAGATGTAGAGATATTTTGCCGGATAAGTGAACATTTTGAACTGCTGCTGGAGCAAGATAAAAAAAATCAAGGGATCATAAAAGTCAGCAGGGTTCGTCCTCTGAGGATCATGAAGGTGTGTGCGAAATCCAATAGTTGTTGAGATATTTCTGTCTGTAACAAAGTGGTGGACTGACATCATCTTCCCCAGAGCCATCCCTAAAAATACACACATGACAGCTAAACTACATCTGATCATAAAAGTCTAGCTAAGGAAGCTAGGTTGTATCATTTTTTTCCACTTGTATTTCATTCAAAGCCCATGCTTAATGATCAAATGATCTAGTAAATAATCAGAATGCAAGAAGTGACCTTTGGTGCTCTCTCTCCTCATCTGAGGTACAGGCATGGCTGTAAAAGGATAATTGCTCAATTCAGAATTCAGATGCTTCAGTGAACAAAACGAACCCCCCTCATTATGGACTCCACATGGCTGACTTTGGATATTTGATCCAGTTAGGGTCAGACTTTTGGAGCCCAAAGCTAATTCATAAAAATATAACCACAATAACTGTATTGAAGAGAGCTGGTGGCTGAATCAATTCTGTTTCGGTTTCTTTTTATTCTCATACCCCAAAGCATTCATTCAATTTCAGGGACAACAAGGTAAGTGGATCTTTGCAGGTTGGAGAAAATATTTGGTAGAAAACGTTTGTTTCTTCACTTCCTTGTGCTGGACTCTAGGTTTGTATGCCCATCATAAAAAAGCAAGGACATATTCTCAGCGTGAAATTTAAGTATGTCCATTTTGAATTTTCTTTTATACAGCATGCACATAACTAACCATGTACTTTTCTGTGATTCTTCTATCATTTTTTAATGTTCTCCTTTCTCTTCTTTACTTTTTTTACTCCATAGATGTGATTCCTCTATCAGAATCTAACTTTCCACAAAAACATCTACACAATACTTGTACTCTCAGTCAAAAAGACCTTCACCTTAGGCATGTGATTGCTTCTGGCTTATGTACAATGTAAACTAAAGGTGCGAGACGAATTATTTCCCTTCCATTCAGACCAAATTTCAATCCATTTCAGTCCATTTCTTTTCCTGCCAGTAGATATTACATTGACACAGCCGGAATTCAGTTGAATTTAGAGGCTCCAAAGAAGTTTGAGGGATTTCTGTGAAGATATCCTGTTCTTGGAACCCAGCCTATTCATTTTCTATGGAGGAGATGAGTTCATAGTCTGACAGTGTTAAATTATGCCAGGGGGCTAAGGCTATGCAAAGACTATGGGATGATTCAGAGATGGATTGGGCTATGATCTAGGGTTGTTATTGAATTTGGCTCTTGATATCCCTCACAATAAAGAATGGAGTCAGGAGAGTGATTTGCTCTTTTTCTTGGGTGAGACTAAATATATTCACTACTGGAGGGATTGTGTACACATCAAAAGTCTTCCTTCCCAAAGGCCCTCTCATGTTGGGGTTTAATAAGGTATTTTATTGTTTGAAGTAGTACTGCTTGTTTGAGTTGTTTATAATCCCTTTGGATCGTAGCAGCACAGTTGGTATTGTAAAAGAGATGGCATTATCCGTGTGTTTTCTTTTCTTTTTCACTGGCACCAAGCTTCAGTTACATTGCATAATTCAGGTGTGCTTTTTCATTCTTTCCCCAAAGAACTAAAGGAAGGTTTCAGTCACAGGTCTCAGGATTTTTTTTTATAATATACTTCACTGACAGAAACTCAAGATGGACATGTTTGCTGGTATTGTATGAAGTTGCTTCAAAGAAGCAAAAGTAAATGAAAAGCTGGAGCAAGGTAAATATGTTTTTCTATAAGTGGAATGTGTAGGTTGACAAACAGACCCAATGTTTGCTGCATCTCTAGGGTCAGAAGGACAGCAACTTTTCTTCCTCATCTGCCTCTCATCTCTATCCTCTTCATGTGTTGACAGATAATTGTAGAAGCACAAGTAACATGACAGGAATCCTTGAGGATTTACTATGTATTGTACTGGCTACATTGGATTTTTGTTAGTGGTCACCTTCTACTTGCACTGTGCCATTTTAGCCCCTACAAGAATTTGCAATCTGGTCTTCTCAAGAAGTACAAATTCAACAAATCCCTGCGACATTTGTGAAAGCATGCTATTTATTTCCAATCACAGCCACTAGGAAATTGCTTGCAAATTTTTTTCTAACATAAAAAAAATAATACAATTCAAAAACACTTTCAAACCATGGTCTAATAAAATGAAACTCAATTTCCTTGTGCGGAGGACTTTTTGTTTCCTTTCTTTGTTTTTTCAGGCATTATCAGCACATTAAACCATTTTTTTTTTTTTTTTTACATTTGACTTGTAGTTTTGTTTTTGTTTTTTTATTGTAACCGAAAACAAAGTATCACAAAAATAATAACATATTTTATCGAAAATTTTTAGAGAAGCTGCTGCAGTTTCAGTCATTTTGGACTTTAAAAAAATCAGTTTTTCACATTTTTACTCTTAAAAAAAGCACAAATTGGAATAGAATTATAGTTAAATTTATAACAGAACAGATATGTACAATAAAGTGGATGCAGACTCACGCTCTCTCTGCTCGTCTCCATTTAAAACATACTGTAGTGGACAGGCTGCAGCTCATCACTAGATTTGTTGGAAGGGTGATTCCCACAGGGCCATTTTACATGAAAAAATGGTATAGAACCAGTCTCATTTAACTTCAGTCAAAGTCCAGCAGAGCAAAGTGTCAAATATTTGAAATAGGTACAGAACATACATTTTACTTGTTACTGTTTCCAAACTGAAAATGCTGCATCTCTCAAGAAGAGGACAGCAGCAGCACATGATGGAGAGGACTTAGTGTGATTATAAATGTGTAAATGTTTGTTCAGAATAAAAATACAAAATTCTCTCTATATATCTAACAGTATATACTACTAAGTTTTTTTGTTTTTTTTTACTGTCCCTTAGACTTTCTTTGTGCCTGGAAAATTCTCAAAAATCCAATTATATTCACACACAGGCCTACAGCAGGGAGACTGAAGGTGTGTAAAATAAGAAAAGACAAAAGTGCCATTATCTATTGACAGATTCGCTGATATACTGTAAGCCGTAAGTGTCTGCAAGACCAAAATCTCATCCCCTGTCAGGAACTGTGGAAAAGATGGACTTGATTTTTATGTATTTTTCACACATCTAACAATGTTGCATGTGGAGAAAAAAAGAGAGAACAGCATGATATAGTGCATGAGTCATAGTAATATAAGAGCCTGCCATCTTATAGCATACTGTAGTGTGGACATGCATCAGCCCATGCTGACTGCGAGCTATAGGCTTTCATGATAATTAGTTGTGGACTGTAATGCAGCTTGGTAAATGCTTCGTTGGGTCATTTGTGTCTGTTTTACTTTCCATAGATGATCAGATCTCTTTTACATGGCATTTCATCAATTAAAGTGTAACATATAAAGCTGCTTGCTTGCCAGGAGCTCTTTGAGCAATTACATATGGACTTTTAACTATATAGTGCACACTGGCCACATGCTGATATGTACAGGTACCTTATGAAGAGTGTAGTGTACATGTAAAAGCATTTGATGTCTCTGTTCTTATGAATTTTACCATCCATTCTGAGATATGCTGAGTTTATTAAATGCAAATGAAATTCTTTTTTGCACCTCACAAATTAGCACACTTGGTTAAAAGATTGTAAGTTTAATCACATCTGCCATGAGTTTGAAAATCTAAATCTACAATCTCCACGGATATTAATTCTAACAGGAATTAAATTTGATGCGAAAATACCACCGTAAGAAAGTGAAAGTTAAAAAAGATCACAGCAGTAGTTTTATTTGCACGTTCTTATTTCAAGAGTCTAAAACATCACTGGTAAATGTCAAGAAAGTGTTCAACAAACATACAGGAAAAGATTAAGTCAAAAGATGAAAGCAGACATCAACCTGAATGTTGAGTTTGGACTCAAAACACTTGATCTCTTGCTCTTACGATAGCTATCTAATAACAGTATCTATCACTATTTCTCTCTCCACCCACATAAAATCAGCTGCTTGATACAAAAGCAGCCTCAGGTAGGTTTTGTAGGGGTTGTCAAAATTGTGGGGAAATCGTTTAGAGAAGCAGAGGACAACAAGGCCGGCTGAGATTAAACAGAAAAAAAAAGTAATTTTAAAGTACTTGCACTGAACATTAATAATGGATGATAGACACAATATGCTTTTGTTTGACCTCCATATAGACTAAATAACATGCATAAATAAACAAATCTAATCGGAATCTACAATGTGCAAAATGATTTCCTACGTGTAAATGCAGGGGGACTCTGAGGTGCAAATATGCTGCACTTTTAACTCATTTCTATGTGCCAAACAAAATGAGGAGATTAAATTGTTATCATTATTATTATAGACACATTCTATCTGTTTTGTTAAGAAAAAAATCTTCTGAATTCACCCATGTGGTATTCAGGGCATAGTTCAAGTTGAACCGTGCGTACTTATCTGGTCCAAAAGAAATTTAATTTATGCTTTAGAATATTTAATTGGCACACTATCTATGTGGGCACAAAAATGGTTAAAGTCCCCGTCCACTCAAAAATTTGTTTTTCTTCTTGATCCTACAGTTGAACGTTTGAGCTTCACTGTGCAGATTGATGTATGTGCGAAGTTTGACACTTGAAGGCTGTTTTCACAATCATCTGCTGAACATAGAAAGTCTCTCTGTGTTCATTGAAAATCAAGTTTTAAGGGACGAGCCCACAAACATTTTTGACATCACAACTAGTTTGGAGGCCAAAGCTGGTCCAATATTCAGTTTATATAAGTGTGATGTGGAAAGTTGAGGCATCCAGTGCACATACACTGAGAATGGACTTTACAGTTTAGTAGGAGACATCTTGCGTCCAACAGTTTAACTTCTGAAGTGAAATGCGTTTGCATATTTATAGATTATGGAATTTTTAACGAGAGGGAAGAAGTAGAATTCATTTTATGGATTTTAATGAGACAGTTGAGCGTTTTCGTGGATAAAACCATATCAAACGCAAATTATTATTCAGAGTATTTTATATACATCTTAAAACATGTCTGGAGGGTATCTTTAATAGTTAATAGTAGTTGTTATGTCATTTCAATTCCAACATCTACACAGGCAGTTAGCTAGCTGGGGGCTGTGTTGCTGTGTTGTTAGCTGTTTCCTTCTGTGGTTTCTGCACTCTATATATGTCTGTGAGTCCCTACATTAATCCATGTCATGAGTCAAATAATAAAGTAATGTAGGGAGTAGTCACATTACATGACTTACTATTCTTGTGAGTTTTGACAGTCTGGTTATTTGCTGTCATTACAACTGGACCCATGAAATCAAGACAGCTAACGTTAGCCTGAAGCCCCGCCTTTGAATAATGTGGGGGAGTGTGTGAGAGATGCCAATGACTCAACAGGTGTAGAAATAACATAATGAAAAGTCAACGTAAGCAAGCTATGTTAGCCACCTAGGCTAACCAGCTTCTACTCACAAAGTAGAAGCCAACAGTGGATAACTGGTGCTAAGGAACCAGCCAGCATGTGCTTGTTGCCTCTCCCAACGACTCTTTTTTCTCATTCAACAGCTGCCACCCTGAGGCTTGAATCTTTGATGCAAATATGTCCAAAAATGGTTTTATCCTCCTTTGAAAAATGGAAAAATATGCATAATAGCTGCATTATCATAATAGGTTATTTTCCTTACACAGACAGTGAGGAGAATTTAAATTTCAGTTGGACTTTCATGCAGTAAAATGCCATCTTTCTTGTTCATAGTGAGGCAATGTTACACCCACCTTATTACAGATAGAGGATGCGGTGAAATGTAGTTGCCAAGTCATGCAATGGTTTGATTTGCAATTCGGAGTCATGACATCCCTGTGTTGCCCAAGCTTTTGCTGACTCTTCATCTCTGGGCCTGCAGGGTCCTTTCAGCAGACGGTGACATATACAGCAAAGATGTCACACTTACTCTTGTGCTGTCTGGGATACTTAAGGCGACGGCAGAGAGACAGGAACAACACACTGGTTTCCCACAAGCAGGAGACAGAAATCAAAGTTGACTTGTTCTTGACAACGAGATTCCCAAGTCATGTGAGCAAGAGATGGAGCACAGTAGCCCATAATATCACATTTACTCACAAAGAAAATACTGCTACTCCAGAGTGTCTGCTTTGAGGTGTCTTATCCAAATGAAGTGCCAAAAGTTTCTGGTTTAACCAAATATTTATTCATTCAAAATAACAGGAGCTTACATGGTGTGAAGAAGATTTAGTGAAAATGTTAGGATGTTAGATAACTGCAAACTTGTGTAATCCCTACAAGTTTCTGCTGGATCATTAGCTGAAAACACACAAAAGCACACACAGAGGAAAATACAACACTTCAATGTTTTTTTCATCTTCCACAAGCACTTGTAATTGACAGCTTCCTGAAAGTGTCTCAGTGCAATCTCAAACCTTAAATAGCAGCCCCAGTTCAGTCTTTTGCCGTGCGACTGATTTGCACATGTCTAATTAAATACTTGTATAAAAGTTGAGCCCCCTGTGGGTGCCTGTTTCTCAGCTGATTGGGACTGATACTGTACAATATATTGCTCTATTAACATACCAGCGTCGGTCTTAATGGCCCAGAAGATGGAGAAACTTCACAGGGCTCATCAGAAAACCTCTTCACGCTTCAGCTATGACTTTTACTAAAGGCCACTTTCAATAAATGTCAGGCTCCAAACATTGGTAAACAGTTTTACTTCTGATCAAATTCCAGAGGGGTGGTATACGCCGTGAGCTTGCCATGTCTGTAGGATTACAAGGGTTCCACTTTGGAAATGGCACATTAAACAAATGGAGCATTTCCCTTTGGTGACGACAGTATTTATTCCCACCACTGAGGAGGCCTGCCCTTTCACTTCACTTCGTCCTGCTCATCCAAACGTTGAGCGCCTCCCCATCCCATCCTTTCCCTTTCAGTCACAGAAGGCAGCTCCTGAAGGGAAAGCTTCACACTCATAACTTAGATGCAGTCTTTTAGCTTTAATTAATAATATATGGCTGTTGTCAGAATAAAACTTGAAAGGTGGCATTACAAGTATAAATTGGTCATTAGGGAGAAATTGTGTTGTGAGATAAAAACAGACAGAAAAATGATTTCGGAAAATGAATAAAAAATGACCTGCAATAAACTGTGAAAAGAAGCAGGATAAAATAAACATTTTATAACAATCAGCTGAGTTTTAAATGTATCGACTTACAATTTCATAGTTAGATTATGTATGTTGTCTGTATTTTTTCATATAATGAGTTATTTCACAGTGTCTTATTTACAAGTGTAGACAAGTTTAGACTTTTTACAAAGATTTTGGGAAAACAGCAACAACTGGACAAACTGGAAAACCCATTTGCACAGTTATTAGAGTGAAAATGTTGTTACTTTAAAGGATATGGGTGGTGATTTTCTATGTTTTCTATGTTTTTCTTAGTGTCAACAAATCTCATGTCCAGAGCCAAACCAACAATGAATTGATCTCCTAACAAGTATTGTGTCCAGAGCCTGATACATCTTATTCCTCTGAGCCATAGACCTCTGTTGCTGTGCACAGAACAAACTACTGTGACTGTAATTTTCATGGTGAAGGAACATGTCACCCAGTTCAAGAGTGAGGCTCATTGACGTATTTTTAATAGTTTGGGGACAACAAGGGAGGTCTACGGTATAAAGGAATCAGATATATCAGCCTTTGGATACACACACAATACTTTGACATGCTCTGGACATGAGATTTGTTAAAGATAAGAAAAATACAGAAAATCGCCAGCCTTATCCTATAATGGACATTAAAGTGTAGGATTTTGCTTGGAACCAACAAAAATCTTGAGGTTAGATTAAATGTTAAGGTTAGACAACAGAAACCGTTGGTTGGGGTTAAGGTTACATTACATTGTTTTATTTTTAATGTGTTGTCTTTAGTAGTATACATTTTTTCTCACTTTAATGTCAAAAAGCCTGTTTTTTTAGAATTTGTGATCTTTTCTGAAATGTCATGTCCATTAATTTTATCCTTAGAATGATTTGTTCTTGGATCTTCTGGGAATGGATGCAGATTTCAGTCTGGATAGGCAACACATTGATCTTTTTAATGTCTGTTTGAAAAATAGTCTTTTGTAATCTGTCCAAAAGAAGGGAGAGAGGGAGATGGGAAATGACAATAGGTCTCAAACCTGGGTAATATATAACCAGCTCCTCAAAGCTCTGGACCTAGACCTGAACACCTCAAAGAAAGAATCTTAAATTGTTAAGTAACATTCTTCCCCTGTTCTTGAAATTGTATGATTTATGGGTAATCATAACATGGTTATCGTTCTCCTTATCCACGTCTTCAATATCTGGATTGTTCATTGTCCTTGTCGGTCATCTTCATCCATGTATTGTAGTTGACTAGTGCCTGAGAAGAGATTATTAATGTCACTGTCATCCGGCGGTCACCTCAGAGTGCTCCAAGCGATGAGTACTCTTCACTGAACAGGTTTTTAATCAAAATTAAGTGTGTCAAACACCGTTGAAACCTGTTTGCTGTGGAGAGTCTGTGTATGTGCTAAACAAACATAGGCAATTGTGCTTCCCCACACATTCAAAAATATAGGAATTAATGCAAACACACAGTGTCAAAATCACTGAAAATGAGGAGAAAAGTAGAAGTTTCACTTAAACTCTACAGCCAGAACATTTATGAATAACCATTTGTCTGCAGTATACAGTATGTTGTCTGTCCAAGAATCTTACTTGTTGGTATACAACACAATTCCACATATGCTATGATGTTTTCATGTTCACAGCTGTTAGAAATTATTATATTACACCCTCTGGATATTTGTTGACTGTGTTATATAGACACACAGCTTCTACACAGATGGGCACTATTGCAAACAAGCAAGTGAATGTATCTAATTTGGTGTGGTCTGATTGACGTTACAGGCAGATTGGGTAAATATAAGTGGAAATGAATAAATGAGTTTCTACACATGAGGACATTTACATCCTGATAAGACTAAGTGTCTACAGCCACGTTTGTGCCTCTGTGAGATTGTACTAAGAGGTGGTGCTTTAAGCTACATGCTCACATGTTCATAATGACAATGTGAACATAATATTTAGGGAGTGTAATGTTTCTCATCTTAATTCAGCATGTTACCTTGCTGATATTTCAGAATTGGGGGACCTGAATGTCCAAATGAATGTACCAAATGTCATGGCAATCCATCCAATATTTGTTGAGATGTGTCACTGTGAACCACAAATGACAATGTCAACCTCATGGTGGTGCTAGAGAAAAAGTTGGGGTAGGACTACAGACCTTAGGATATGTCATATTAGAACAGTGAATGTCAAAACAAAAATTTGTGCCAATCAACATAATAGATGTTGAGATATTTCAGTGGACAAGTGGAAAGTTTAACTCGCAGTTGACACTACAGGAAAAGTCAAGACGTCACCAAAGTCATTAGGATTCATCGTCTGTGTACCATGTACTTTTGTACCAAATTCCCTAGCAAGCCACAAAATAGCTGTTGAGTTATTTCAGTCTGGGCTAAAGTGGTGGTGACTCACCGACATTACCATTCATAAAAATGTATTGGATGAAACAATAATCCCTGTGCAGAGGAGTTCTGTGATTATCAACTACTTGAAGTGCTGTTAGGCAACCCCTTCCCAGGCAGTTGCACACCACTTCACAGTTTAATTAACATGACTCTGATGACTCTTATGAGTACCACGCAACCTCACATGGGTTCTCAACGACCCCAAACCACCTGCAGAGGTTTAAATATCTGAGAACTCCCCATGATTATCAGTCAGTACTAATAAAGCCTCTTAGATGGCTTCGAAGACATAAAAAGCAAATCCAGTTATCTTTTAATAGTACTTCCAGACATCAAACAAATATATAACAAAGCCGATATAACTACAGCAGTTTTAATGTAATTTTTACACAGAAGGTTTGGTGCATTCCACTACATGGAGCTGTCTGAATATCTTCCTCATTTTACCCCCAGAAAAGCAGTTTTAAGGTGTTTTAACAAACTGCCAGGGCCTTTTTTCATTGGAAAGACAATTGGGAGCGGCTGCAAGACAGATGGAAAGCAGCCACTTTGGAAAGGCTGTCATCTTTGTTGGCAGAGTGGAGCACTTTCTAAAGTTGTCATTTTAACTTTTCAGAGGAGACCACACAAAGTGGACTTCTGTTTTTGTGAGCTGAGGAAGAAGTGGTAGGGTTTTCAACTTACATAGATGTCACGCATACAGTAAGATCAAGAATAAAAACGACAAAATAATGGTAGAGAAACTTGCAGTTGTCGCTCAGGAGCACGGTTCACTACTGTAGTAATTCTTTGACAACTGAACATTTTGTGACACTTTTATATTGAAAATGTTTTTGTGTACGGTTTTCTACAGAGAGCCAGAGGAAGGTGAGACTAACCTTACTCAGGGTGACAAAAGCCTACGTCTTTGACTAGAAAAGGTTAATTCTACATTATGAAAAACTACATTCACAAAATACCACTCGTATCATTGATGAATCATTTCATTTCATTCATTACTTTGACCTGGAGAAAGGGCAATACACACATGTAAGAGTGTTATATTGCTTTCCAGATGTCCCTGATCTTCAATAGCATTTCTGCCTCTACAGTACCTAAAATTGTATAGTATTATAAATTATCATGCAATTCCTTCAGATAGGTTTTTCTGTTGGAAAGTGAGGTAGTCACAGCATTTTTTTAAAAACATACACTTAGACTCAGGTGGACTCAGGGAAGAATCACTTGAAAGCAAGTTATATAGGTCTAAGCTTTCAGTATCTTGGTAGATGTAGGCTGTAACAACAGGCAGACAAAAAAACACGCACAACTTAAAGGTCAAAGATTATTTTGTGTATTTAGATTCAGATTTTCATATAGATTTGCATATATATTTTGCTCGTGCTGTTTCATCTTATCTATTGGACGTCATGTATAAAAGTGTAACCTTCACTGGTAGCGCAGCTTCAAATGTATACCAGCCTTCATTTCACTGCAAATATTCTATGAGCATGTGACAAATAAAACCTTTGAATCTTGAATCTTCCATAATGGTCCAAATTTACCTTTTTATTTTGCTTCATTTTACATGAAATTCTGATTCAAGCAAAACAAAAGTACACCAATTAAATGCTCATAATAGCACATTTGAAAAGCAGGTAAGTAGATCAAGGGCTCTGCTTTTGATACATTCATTCTAAAAAAGATTCATATTATTTGGCATATGACCATCTGAACTTTGGAGAAAACACCGTTTTTCAGTGAATTCAAAAGGCTGTGACTCTGGATGAACAAAAGTTGGAGCCTGAAAAATCTGAGCCTGGGACCAGGGGTTCAGAACAGCATGTCAAGTATTTATAACCCACTGTAGCCTCTTGTACTGTACTGCACTGTACTGTACTGTACTGTACTGTACTGTACTGCATATCCTGCTCTTGTCCTCTTGTCTTTTTTGTCACTTTCACCAGGTTTTTATGTTGTTTTGTTATTGTGTGACTTGTGCGCCCATAGCTCGTAGCACCCAGCACCTAAGGAATTCTGTCTTACTGGAGCCAACTTTGCAAACATAGTCATTCAAATTCAGAAATTGAATTTTAAAATTTGTGTTTTCAGGACTTTATATTGGTTGGACAGAGCCGACACACTACTAAAAGTGAAGTACAGTGTTTTTTTTTTTTCTACTGTGTTTGTTTGCTTCAGTTTAACCTGCAGAACAAAGGAATAACAACTGTCATTGTAGGATCACCATGCAGTGATTTCTTATACTAACACCACCTGATATGTAAATACAGTTCCCTTCTCTCTGTTCACTTTTTCATTTAGATTTGTCCATCAGTAGGCTGTCAGTTCTAGCCTGTACATGAAAAAACAAAAAAAGCAGTCGTCAAAGATAGCATCTAAGGAGCCTTTTTGTGACAAAAGAGCTTTGATTCCCTCCCTCATAATACTTTGAAAGCAATGCCTATTCCTGTCTTCCATTTATGTGCATCTCTGTGATGAGGGCAGCTGAATGCCACACGCTCACACAGAGACACACAGACACAAAATAAAAAATAAATTGAAAGCTTGCCCTGATTGCTAGCTTGATTACTTTCATTGATGTGGATGACAAATCGGCATGGTGACAAGGCTGGCAAACCAGAAAAGGCGGCAGGGCACCAGATTGAAAGGCCTGGGAAGCACTCCTGCATGTCTTTAATTAACATGTGTGTGCGTGTGTCAAGAGCGACTCCAAACACGGTCTTATTGTGCTAAAGTAAATTAGGAAAAATGTTCTTACTTTTGAAACACATCTAAAAGTTCATGTTGGTCAGCGGAGCTTGAGCTTGATGAAATAGATACCTTATTTCAAAGTGCAGTTTGTCATTTGTGTGCACATATATGTCCGCTCATATGGTATTTGCAGTATTTTTAGAGGTGCAGTGATACTTTTCTATCTGTAACATTGCCATTGGCGCTGATGCAGCTGCCTCTGTTCAGCATCAGAAAAATGAGTTTCTCAATTTCTGACACCACACCTGATACTTTTAATGCCCTTTGTACATCTGCCGACTTCCACTGCAAGTAAAAATGTCTGTGCAGAGATTCATTGCCAATCGTGAATCGTTTTGCCGTCAGTTATTTCTTCTAAAAAAGTGAGATGCGGTTTAGACTTGGAACGGCCTGTTTTCCGCCCCTGTAACTTTCACCAACACAATTTACAGGCTGCTCCATTGTTTTCTGTCAGATGTAATTGTTTCAGATTGTTGAGGCAGAGCCTGTTGTGCACCACAGGCTATGAGTACATTATGTTTCACGGTTACATTAACCACAGCCCAATATATGAATAAATGTAGCTCACACCAATGTTAGTTTTCGTTTTAATGCTATTTTACTGACAGAAACATGAATGTCAGATTTAATAAAGGACTCGGTCAGAACTTGGAATAAAAAAAAAAAAAAAAAGTGTACTGGTATGCATTTTGTTTTCATATTAGAGATCTTGACTAAAATTGTTAAGGCCCATTTCTATGGAAATCCAAATTCCTTTTCTCCACATTGAAAAAGGGCTATTATCTCTTTGGTGTTTTGACTCAGCCAGCAGGTGCAGATATGAGCTGCTGTTGTCTGATGGAGACAAAGTGTATCAATGGCAGTCAGAATTCTGTAAATAATTTCTGACTTTGATTGAAAGCTGATGCTCATTATGTGAACAGTCGCCACGTCAGAGGGAGAGAGAGAGAGAGAGGGAGAGAGCAGTGAACCCTGCCTTATCCCTACTGAAAACTGCCTCTCTGCATTTCCTCATTTATCCTCTAAAAAGAGCTATCTGCATTTGCTTTGTCCCTGCTGTCAAGCCATCACACATATTTATTTGTATAGACTTAACAGCCTGTTAAACTGCCTTTTTTGCTCATTTTAAGTCAGCTCATTGAGGCAAGAAAATAGAATCTCTTCTTATTTTTGTTTAATAAATTTAAAAACATGTTGTGTTGTTCTTTTGATGAAAATTCAAGTGTTTTTTTCTGTTTAAACTGACACCTCAGCTGCAATATTGATATTTCAACTGATGTCACTGCTTACATACCAACTGACACTAATACAGTTTACAGTGTACACATTGCAACTATCTAAACTGACAGTTCAACTGCTTCAATATATTAAATGTCAGCTGACTACAGGGCTTAGACTTGAGACAAAAAATTCCCAAAATGCTCTCAGCAATTACATTTACGCTGAGTTTGACTGCTTTCATTGCTTACAGTTCAGCTGACACCTCAGCTCTTTTCAATACTTAAACTTTGAATGACATTTCAAACACTTTCAGTGTGTCATCTTCAACTGACATTTCACCACCTTTGAGTGCTTCAATGTAAACTGCAATTTCCATACATTTTATATGCACATTTGAAGACATTTTGCCTTGTTTACAGTGTTTATGTCAACAATTTTCTGTATAAGTGGGCACACTTTTTTCAGAAAAATATGTCCTTTTTTATTGTAAGCCTCTCTTCCCAAGAAAAACGACAGTATAGGTTGTAAATTCAATCGCCAAAAATGACCTAGAGTTTGAGTGACAGATGCCATCTGGTGATTGTAGTAATTATGACCCAGAGAAGTGACGCAGTTGAGATGACGTCAATATTAGGTGACAAATTTCCATATTTGGAGATGGTGGGTTAGATGGCTGGGTAGATAGATTCTGTTTCTATGTCAAGTGTAATGTTTTCAACAGTGAGTCCGGACAGTTTTTAAAAAAAACCGTAACTATGATTGACATGGTGTTTACTGTTGCCATGACGATGAAGGTTGCCTAAGTTTAAGGAAGTAGTAACTTTAACCCATGCCACATTTCAAGTGATCATTTTAACCAAAAACATGATCTTTTCCAAACCCTAACCAAGCGGTTATTGCTCCTAAACCTAACCAGACTTTATCATGTTGTCACACCATAAAACATAATTATTTTTTAACAGTGATGGGTCATTCTGGAGTACATGGTACAAGTGACCTATTTGGTCGTTTAATTACGAGGATGTGTGGATTTAAACTTTTTAAACTTATTCATTTGCTCTCTGGTGTAAGTAAGAATAATACTTAGAATAACAGACTTGTCTCTAGTAATAACATGAGCCTCCAAAATGTGTTCAAAATGACATATAGACTTAAGTTACACATGGAAGTAGAACCAGAAAGAAAAAATGTCCTCTATCATCACCAAATGTCTGTCTGCTGAATGTGTTTTCATCTGGCAAAGCAAATAACTGTTTTACAGTTATTGTAGTAAAACAGACATTAGATAAATAATATTAACTGCAAATGAGTCAGGAAACAATACAGCTGCTCACAAAGCTAGTTGCTGAAATAGAGCACTTTACTGGAAATATCCCTGTTTCGGTAATATCTTAAAAAATGTAGACAGGTTTATGCTGTTATAAACTGTATGTCTTTATATTCCAATCTGCCTCATTTCAGTGGACTCAATTTCCTGTGGCTCTATTCACAAAAGGAAGCCCTTTTATATGAGTTTGCATGCACTTATGCATACTTGTAGGCATATATAATTGATTGGATATGACAATTATCATTTTTCAAAAAGAAAGTTGCAAAGGGTTTTAGAATCTGAGAAAAGATAATGAACATTAAAAACAAAAGCATTACAACGTATATAAAGAGGCATAAACATAAAAATAAACTACATAAAAAATATAAAAGATAAGGGAAAGGGAGAAGTGAGAATCACAGAGCTAATAAAATGGAGCAAGCAAAAGTAAAACAATGAGTCACATATTAATAAAATTAAGCAGAATATGTGTGCAGATCCCATGCACACTGTACTGTGCGATAGCGAACAGTTTCTCCATGGTGATCGCTAATTCCCCACCTCCCAACTTGAAATGAAAGAGGAGAGGCTGAACCACTGAGCCTCTCACAGAGCACAGCACCATGGCTACTCACCAGAACATGGCCAAGTGAACAGATGAAAAGCCAAGCATGTCGGGAGCTGATGTCAGTGACAGCTGCACTGAAGCCCCCGTCTGCATTTTTAGCCCTTTTTTGTAGCAGAATGACCCTTCTTCCCCCTTATGGTGTCCTTTTTTCTACTTGAGCTTTCATGTATGCTTTATTTAACTCCCTGCTGGATTTACATGTGACATTGAGTGTCCAGTAATAACCTTTATTCATTGGCAAATTTATGATTTCTACTGGATAAAATAAAATATATATGTGTATATGATTTACACTGTGGTAGGTATGAATATGTGCAGGCTTCCTGTGCAGCATGCATTTCTTGACAGAAAACGGTGTTGAAGAGCACACTCCTCACTGTTTCACAATTTATTTTTGGATTGTTTGTGATACACACTGTACTACCTTGCTCATAGAGAGACCCTGTTAAGCCCCGCCGTTCTAACTGCTCTGTGAAATATCTTGAGGGCGATTGTTGATTAAGGACTCTTGAGCAGCGGCAGAGGCTGTTTTGGTGTACTGGATTCAGTATTGCTCACAGGTTGCCTGTAGGTATGGATTTTTGTATCCATTTTGGACTGTGCACAGTCCATTTAATAGAAGAAATTGTAATCTCCTCAAGAGAGGCACATATACAAAGCTTGAAACATTTGTCGTTGGCTTTAAGCCCTATATTTTTTTGTTTTATCTTATTTGAAGTCTCTTGTATTTTTTCTACTTCCAGTGTTGTACAGAGCCAAGCCAAATCGGTGTAACAAAATAGAATTACACACCTTCCAACATGAGTTTTCATCTAGCGCAGAACGGCAAAAATGAAAATTCAAATGCTAGAACAATTTGAACACATTGTGTTGCATTGATAGGACAAGCATGTAGCAGTGGGTTGTTATGGGTTCTTTTATTCTTTCTACCCTTCTCCCTCGCTACAAGGTAAACAAGCAAACACAAAGCCAACAGGCTGGTCCCTGGAGAACTGCCTGCACACAAAGTGATGATAAGTGTCAGCACTGATTTCAGAAGGGTTCGTGTTCAGATCCCACCCCTCCTTCACAATCCCTGGGAGTGCCTTTGAGCTACACCGCCATGCAGCGCCGTGCGGCATGCTGTGTTACACTCACCTCAAGGGAAGCAAAGAAAAGAATTATAGAGGAGTATTTACATTTTTGCAAGTGAAGCAACTATGGTCTTCTGTAAAAGTAATACGACTTGAAACTTCAAATACCACCTGAAAATGAGCAGTGACTGTTTTAAAATGGGTTAGATTAATGAGAGAAAAAAAGTATTTGACCAGGGTATACTTTTAATAAGCCCTGCCAAGCTATGCATATTTTATGCAGTCCTCAGTGTTGATGAGATTTAGAGATGGAGTAGGTGAAGCCAGTTGCTGTACGATTGTGTGTCCTTCTACTGCCAGACAGCAAGCCAAACAGTTCACTGAAAAGACCACATAGTGCGCTTGACCCTTGACCTAGCTTGCATTCTTTGTGGCCTGTTAGCTTTGTCCTTCTTGTCCTTGGCATTTACCGGAAACAAACGGCCACGGATGGTTTCCTCAAGATTAAATGTTGACTTTCTCTACGACTGACAATTTACCACAAGTTTGCTCCTGACAGCAGGAGATGGTGAATAAACATGCTGAGTTCCATAAGAGAGGCGGCATATGCATGCTGAGGCTTGAGGACACAACCGATGCAATCATCATGCCCCTAACGTGGCATCCATCAGCTCGCTGATGGATTCCATTAATAAAAGACCTTTGTTGTTGTATCCTCTGTTCAGCATGTACTCCTTCAGCGCCACGATATAATATAATATTGACCTAATCATTCTCCACCCCTGCGGTGCTGGCTTGAAACCTGAAATACCATTGTTATTTACGCCATAATGAGATGTTGACATTTACAAATAAATTGAAAGAAGAGTTTCAACAATAATTCTGTTGTAATATAAAAAGCAATGGTGTACAATAGTTTTTTTGTCATTGCTCTACCCAAAACACCCACAGAGACCAGAACTTAATTGAATAGCACAGTACACAATAGGCACATACTCAGTAAAAAGCAAAAAGATAAAAACAATTAAGTTGCTCAAATTTAATTTTCTCAGTAAACTATTTCAGTAGTAGCTGTACTATTTTGTGTTCTTAAGCCCTGGATCAAGTTTAGCAAGGACATTAATAATCATACAGTGTCAAAGAGGTTCTGGCAAACCATCAGACGACACTATAAAGGAAGGGAGAGGGCAGGCCTTTGCCCTGACTGTTTTCATCATAGCTAGCTGCTGACCTCAACTAGGGATTGTGCTGTACAAGTAACACAATGAGAAACTTCTGAATCCAAATAACATGGCTTCCAAGAGGAAGACGTATTGGCAGACTCCTCCTAAGCCTCACTCATCTCCCTGGTGGAGGTTACTGAAGTAGTTAAAAAATGTCACAGTTGCAGGGTGCTGGGGGTGGAGGAAATTTGCTTTGAGATGCAAAAGGTTCTGGCTGTTTTCTGGCTGTCATTGGTAGTACGCCTCTTCAGTGTCAATTGGAGTTCAAGAACGATGTCTCAGGCTCCTTGAGGAAGCACAGACCAGTCTGACATGGGTGCTGACAAGGAGATTCCAACTGATTGACGAGCCTCCGATCCCGTCCAGCTCCTGAAACAGTTGACCACCTCACCTTGAAACTCCTCCTTGGAACATCCAGTTTACATGTGTTTTGTGAACTTGGAAAATGTTTTATATGAATACCCCCTGAAATTCTTGCAGGGTTGTTAGAGGAGAATGAGGCATTGAAGCCAAATGTGAGAACTGTGTTTGCATTTCCAACAGTGATTTAGGAGTATTCTTAGTGAAGATTATGCATTTGTACCAGTTTTGTTTGTTATGTTCAGTGACAAAATCTCAAGACACAGCCAAGGAGTGGGATGTCCAATTCGATGACTTGAGGAATGCATTACTTTTTCTTTGCTGACGATACAGTGCTGTTGGCTTTATGACACACCCAGCATGCCTTGAGGTGGTTTGCAGCTGAGTTTGAAATTACAGGCGGGGGGTCAGTAAAATCAAGTGTGATGCCATAGTAGAAGGCCAAAAAGTACCCCTTAAGCCCCTAACCCTAACCTTTATATAAGTGATTATTCTATGTTTTTTTTTTAAATTTATTATGATACACACCGCTGGCACATCGCCATCAGTCGATGTTCCTCCCATGCACTCACTTTAACATCTGCAGTCCTAATCAATCGCATTCAAAACTCCACATGGTTTGGCAGTGACAGAAGGGTAGACTGCTCCTTCTCCATCTCTTGGTAATCCTTAATTGGCTGTATCCACCCGCCATACTCCTGAGATGATCATCCGGTCAACATCCGTCATCATCCCAGAGAGAACATGATCCAATGAACTGATCTGTGAAGCTCTTTGGTGATTTAATGCTGGCTCTAATGTCTCTGTAGGATTTTGATATATGACATAATTCTTTTTGGAAGATGATAGTCTCCTAGATGAAATTTAACAATTGTAGCTGCCATATTAGTTTGTCTGAATGTAAAGTGAAGCTTCATGTTTTTACTGGACAGGACAACAGCGCTGCCTCTGAGACTCTATATATACAGATATCACCACATTTCAATAAATATAAATGTATTAAAATGAACAGATCAATCTATATTTAATTTCATTTTATTTTATGAAGCTACACAACAGGTGAGAATTTATTAGAGCCACGTTACAGACTGAATAACATAATTTATTGCACTTCTCTGTCAATGAGGGGTTTTTTTTTGAGAAAAAAGTGTTAGCGGAGTTTTGAGTTTTGGTGATTATTTTGTCACATTACAATCAGGTAGTTGTGATGAAGCTGAGCTGCTACTGTGAGCAGGTATGCTACTATTCCAATTGTGTCCCCCAGTTCTCTGAAGTTTGTACTCCTGAGTTGAATTTGCCAAGTGCAAACTAACAAGTACGCATGTCCCAAACTTGCTGTACATGGTATTGAGAAAGGCCCTTCGTCAAATTGACTTTAGCCTGGTGCACTCCCTGGAGGCTTGGTCGCCATGCGTTCCTGTATCCATTGAAAGTCCTCTAGTTCTTCATGCAAGGCCCAGCCATATACAAGGTTTTGATCTAGTCTTGTTTTGTTGTTTAGATTAATCATTGGCAGAGTTTACTTAATACTCTACAGAAACCATTTCTCTCAGTGCAATAGGCTTGAGAGTAAAACCAAAAGTAACTAGCTGGGAAGAGTTATTTTAGCAGACAGACTCAGCCAGATCCTTACTGATTTTATTGTGTTAGAAGCAGCAAGATTCAAAACACTTGGTAAATTGAGAACACTATTGAAGTGTGGATATTACAGGTTCAATTGAAGCTTTAAGTGCCCTTTTAACAGTGAATATTGAGAACAAGAAAAAGCATTCGCTTAAAAATTCACTAAAAGCTTGCTCTGCAGGCTTTGCTGTTAATTGAGGTGTTTTATCATGTTCAAGGTGATAAAGGAAAGACAGAAATATGCACTCTGCTCAGTGCTGACAGTTGAAACTGGTCAAAACATTTTTACATCTTCTCTATCTGTCTCAGCCTTTCCCTAAGAAATATGGCAGTTTCTGTGATCACACTGATGTTCAGCACATTGAAAGGGTTGATGGCCATCAGACAGCTCTGACTTCAAACAGGATTATTCAGGGTTGGTTACTTGACGTGGTCATTTTTGATGCTCCAACAAGCTTCAAGTGTTCTTTCTTTAGAGTTGTTCAAGGATTATTTTTTGGAGATGTACTTTGAGTCTTAAAGTCATCTTTAAACTTGTGACTTGTTCTCAGTGATTAAAACCCTGTCATAAGCAGAGGCTTGTTGCGGTGACTACAAAGATTTATGATGATAGTGTAGCTTGCCTGATTTATTTGTTGACCTTTATACCTGTATATAAGACATTATAACAACTCCTTCTTTTCTAGCTACAAGAAACGAAAATCTTTGTTCA
The DNA here is from genome assembly GCA_029490765.1 of Euthynnus affinis. NCBI lineage: Eukaryota > Metazoa > Chordata > Actinopteri > Scombriformes > Scombridae > Euthynnus > Euthynnus affinis. The sequence goes on along the minus strand of CM055859.1, from coordinate 18,325,901 downwards.
TAGTGGCAGCCTACTTTTTTGAGATCGAAAAGATTTCATTTGAAGATTTGAACTTGACCATGATTTGGTCTGCCACTAGTTTTAGAGAGGAATAGTATACATGGCCATGAAAAAGGACTGATCTGACAGTGTGGCTCTTGGTACATGACGTGAGCTCTTCCTGTTAATCCTCGGAGGGCAAAAACCTGTAAAATCCTTTTTTGATATCAGTAGTGGATAAACTTAAAGCTACACTTTGCATGCTCGCTGCTCTGAATGGCAATGAGAGAGAGTTATTGGAAATATTTGAGCTGTAATATCCAGATGTCATGTTATGCAGTATGCCATCAAGAAAGTGCATAGAGAGCATTCACATGTACCAAGCCATTTATGTGCTCCTTTTCTTCTAAAGGGCAGAAAATGGATGAAAAGAGGCTCAGCATGGGACATTGAGTCCAGCTTTCACTCAATGGAGGACTCACTCACTACTAAGTGGTGGTTTGAATATTGGATTCTTTACTACATATGGCCAAAGAAGTGTCTACACTGTATCACTTAAAAAAAGAGGCCAAACATACAGTATGGGGTCTCAACTAGGGCAGAGGTATTCTTACATAAAAGCTTTCCTAGGTATAAAAATTCAATGTCAGCTTGTTTTTTCTCCACATTTTCAAAGCTTTGCATTTAATCTCTGGTAAAATGTAGATGACGTGTTTTTATCTTGACCATTATATAGGTCTATTTGGTGAATCATCATAGGTTAATTTTTTACATTTTGTAAGGCATGAGCTGGCTTTTACTGGAAGTTTTAATTGGAAATTTGTAATTCGACCATTTGTAATGACTGTTGCATTAGTTAGCAAGTCAAAGCGGTATTACAGTAAGTGGCACCATTTCATTTCAGTTCATTGCATTATTTGTAGCAAAATGAAAATTGTGATGGGGTTTTGTAACATAATTCACTCAAGCATAAATGGTACATGTTTTGATCCTTTGATCTGATTTGGATGTTTGTCCAATAAACATGATGTGCATTTGCTTATGTTGTGTGTGTGTGTGCTGTACAGTACATATCAGCAATGGCATGACAGTGAATTTCACATGGTGTACACACTGACTATTCTATACAACATTTACATTTTTAATAGTATTTAATGTTTGATATTTATATAATGTTTTAAGTGAAGCCAGTGACATTTACTAAAACTATGGTGGGAATGATGAACGGGCCTCATAGTGTGAAGAACAGTGATGTGGCGTCTGGGAAGCCCCACAGCACCCTGAAAAGTCTAGCATGTCACAATTGTTTGTATTTTCCTGCTTAGATTGACAATGTGCTCCTTGATGTTGACCAATAGGATGACAGAGTCCTCTCTGGTGGCTGGCGCACATATTTAAGCACCAACACAAGGAGTCAAAGCTGTCCAGCTGAGCTGACTCACATTTAGTGTCTCAGACAGCGGGGAGAGCAGTGGCTCATCTCCGCCTCCTTCACAGGCTGATTGACTGTCAGTGACCGTTAACGGACCGTTAATGATCACTGATGACTGACAGCAGGTTTTCCTGCAACACCACCTTCCCCACATGCCAGCCACCGCAGCACAGTACTCTCAATCTTGCCCTGATCAGTCGGCAGTCCCACAGTTTATTGCTACAATGGGACAAAAAGAGAGGGAGATGCAACTTCTGAACACCAAAAAGGGACTGCAAAAGTTATGTTTTTTGCAATTTTGTTCATTTGAAATTTGCAAACCAGTGTGTTGTTTTGTTTTCTGACTAATATATTCAATACAGAGTTGATTGTGTACAGTTGACAGAATAGGAGGGCATGTGGTTTGTTGGAAGGGTAAGAAGCGTAAAGAAAACTCTGCTCTCTGAGACATTATTGAAGGACAACACCTATTTGTTAATGACTAATAAGATATCTATGGATGCAAAATACACTTTTGGTTTTGATATTTGGTATAGCAAACATAAAGGTTATTTTTGTGCCAAGAAGATTATTTACTTTTCTTGTGTAACCCCTTTCACACTGAATGTTCTCTTTTCTTTTAACAGCTACACTCAGACGTGGACAAAGGAGATGGCAAGGTGAAGTATGTGTTATCAGGGGAGGGCGCCACCTCCATTTTCACCATTGATGAGAACACAGGAGACATCCATGCCACGAAGCGCCTTGATCGGGAAGCACAGGCCTACTATACCCTTCAAGCTCAAGCTGTTGACCGACTTACCAATTTACCTGTAGAGCCCAGGTCTGAGTTTGTGGTCAAAGTCCAGGACATCAACGATAATGAGCCCAAGTTTCTTGATGGACCATACTTGGCAGGTGTGCCAGAGATGTCACCCTTAGGTAAGCCCCCACCCCCGCTCTCACTTTCACTTGCACTCACTCCAACATCTACATTTAATCATTTTCCACTTCACTGAATTTGCCTCCATCTCTCTCAGTCTTTAGGTCATGGGGGGAATCTGGAAGTTTGCAATATTATTTATGTGCTAATCACATCAGGCCCAATTTATTGAAGAGGGTGAAGTTCTAGTACATGGGCACCACATCAATTGAGGTCCAGGTTAAAGTACTTGAATTTGGGCATCCTTAAACCAGAGTATGCAGGTTTATTGGAAACCCTGGCTTTGTCCTTTACACTAAAATGCTGACAAAAATATAGGTTCACGGACCTTTCTCCTTTTGAGGTCTTTGAGCTTTTAAATGCCTTCGATTCAGTTTTAGAAAGCATGATGACGTATTGAACTGCCAATATGCCCTTGGAACTTTAGACAAGGCAAAGCATTTTTTTCTCATGTAGCTCATTTATTTATTGAAAGTACTCCACAAAAGACATTGAGATTGAAACAGCAGAATCAAACAGCAAAAGGAAAAAACAAAGAGTCAAAAAAGTGTAAAAGATGAAATGAAAGAAATCAGTCAGTATTTGAAGCAGCCCTAAATCTAATTACAAGCAACGATGAACAGATAGGTTTTTAGCCATGATTTAAAAGTAGAAGTCTCAAATCTTAGGAAAACTTTGCTGTGCAGAACCAGTGGTAAAAGCAACTTCTTTCTGTTTTCTTTTCATTCTGAGAACAACAAGCAGATAATTGTCAGATAACCTGAAAGTTCTGTATATTGTGCATGGAAATCAGACATATATTTAGGTTATAATACAGTAGGAGGATTGTAGACAATAAGTTATTAAATTTAAATGATTAAAACCCTAGTTTATCATTTGAAATATTTGAAAAGAACATGCTTTATAATACATTAAATTACTTCAATTTACATTTAGCTATCAGACAAGTCTTGTCTACATTCTATCAAATTCTCTTCCAATTACCCATAGGTAACAAGGCTATGGACCTTTTCCAAAGCTGACCCTCCCCACTCCTACTTCATCTAGGAGTGCACTCTGTTTGTAGTCACACTCACAGCTGAATTAAGTTCCCTTCATTAAGGTGTAGGGTGTAAATTCAGTGGCAAGCTTTGGGCCAAACTTCACTCTCTGGGAGAAACAGAAACTGTTGTAACTTTTTGTCACTGTGGTTTCTGATTGGCATCTGTCGGTATCTTTGACTGTATATAAATATTTATTACTTATAATAAATCTTTATATACAGCCAATGGCTGTGAGCGACAATGGTCGCCATCATCCACCAGCTGTTGCAAGATGAGAGAAGGAGATTTTCCAGAAGGTGTAGATGGTTTTCCATTGTTTTAGTTTTTTTTTTTTTTTTTTTTAAATCTTTTGATTATTTAAAATACATTTCCTGGGTATAGACTACATCAGTACACTCCAGTACCTCCATAGTGATCCTTTTGTACAAATGGAGATGAACCATTTTTCAGACATGCCATTGAAAAGATCAATTTTTAAAGACCACTTGTTATGCTGCAGTTCAAAAATGTTTTCCTTCTAGCTTCATTATTCACATCAAATATCCAGAGTTATATTGTAAATGTAAATGGTAATGCAATGGCACAGTAACACTGCAAGTATTACTGAAAGCCTGTGGTGAATTAATAGAATATATCTGTGGTAATTACATTTGTGTACAAACATTAATGAGTGTTTTTCCACTGAAACAATATAAGTGTACATAATACTAATACTAATTTTATAATACTAAAATTACTCTCAAGCCATTCGTATGTTTATAAGCTGCTTGTTTTTAGCAGCAGTCCCTGTAAATATACAAGATTTTACAATCAAATGAGCACATCTACCGTTTTCTAAGACTAGAGAATGGTATATTTGATCCTAAATACAGCATAACTTTTGGCAATATTAAATGTCTATGTTAGTTTGAATGGTTAATGAACAAATGTTTGTACAGGTGGTTGTACGGAACTTAATATTTGTAAGGAGCGTCTTCCATGACGAACACAATAGGTGTTGTACATGCTCAGTAAGTCAGCATCGATGCATGACCATGAATGTCCATATCAAATTTAATGCATCTAATGATTATTGCATGATTTCACTAAAAATTGAAAATGTCAAGCTAATGGTGGTGCTAGATGAAAAGTCAGGAGATCACCATAATACAGGATAGACCATTCAATCCATTACAATCCATACTATAGTTGTTGAGATATTCCAGTCCGGAGCAAAGTGGCGACCAACCAGCAGACAGATTGACTGACTGAAATTACCATTCCTAGAGCTAGCATGCCTAAAACATTATATAACCTGTAGTTGTCTTATGGACTCAATTGTTTAATTTTACATCATATTAGCATTTACTACAGCAAATATATATTTTTCTGTTTGTTTCAAATACAGACCTGGAGGAAGTCATTATATCAGACCCATCTTTAACTGCTCCAAGGTTTTGAATAGGTCATGCTCAAAATGCGAGTAAATGCAAATGACAACAACACCCTGAGGCGGTTCAACTTAGCAGGTGTTATGAGGAACAAGACTGGAGACAGCACCCTCCATATTGATAAGGGTGGGTCCAAAGCAGGAGTTTTTCAGTTAACTGTTAATGCTTCTAAAATCGTTCAAATATCTTGGTCAACAAGAAATGGATGGTGCTGAACATAATATGCTTTCAATATGCTATTTCATGGTATTTTAAGTCAGCCAGACTCAGTATATTGTAATGTGAAGTCTGGTGTTCCTTCATTTACATATTTATCACTGCACATATGCCAGCACAGACCTCTAGGCTTAGAAATGTTGATGAATGATGCATGTTTAAAAAACTGACTCAAGCAAACTTAAGGTCTGAATCAGGCTTAAGGCCATAGGCACCTTTTTTCCCACAAATTGGGCTCAAAGTTCACATCAGCCAATATTTACAGGTACCTGACTGCTGAAAATGTGTCCAAAAAAATGTCCGATCGAGACAAATACATTTCTATTCATCCATTATCTTGCCACTTCACAGTGGGAACACAGTAAGCAGAGCAGTACAGACATCCTTAACTTCCTCCAGCTCCTCCAAGGGCTTCCCAAGGCGCTCCAAGGCGTGCTGGGAGCTGTGGTCTAATCACAAGTGAGCTGTGACTGATGGAATGGAGAAGGAAATTAACTCGGGTGTCAATGGACTAAAACAAAAAGAAAAAAAAGAAGAAAAATCTATCTGGTCTTTTCATTGGCTATGAAACACAAACACAAAGTTTAACTTTATCATTTAAAACCTTGTGATTTCTGTAGATTATTTTCTCTTGGGGTGTCTTATTGATCAGACATTTCATAAAACCTTGACAAGTTATAACCTTTTACAGTCAAATATAATGATACCTCACATTCTCTGAGAGAAGAGTAAATAAAGTAATTCTAGATGTTTGATATAGACCCTCTATACAAACACAAAATTAACTTAAGTCTGTAAAGTAAATAATAGTTCAATCAATTAGTCATCAATTAATTACTCAATTTCAATCAAATTTGCTACACAATGAACATAACTTTGTTTAAATATACAACAGAAGGTAAAACAGGCTTCATAAAGCAAGTGGCTGAGTGTCTTTAAAGAGTAACTTAACACTAAATCCGTTTATTTCGGTTGGTGAATTCAATTTGTTTTATTATACTATCAATTTCATCTGGTCTCAGTTGTGTTCATTGCAATGGCAGGTCTTTGTCTTTTTCAAAAGAAGACTGATTAATTCTGTAGAACACTGTCACATCCACTCAGACCTGCAAAGCCCTCTTATTAAGACAACGCATACATAAATAGCATTTTTGGCATCACCCAGAGTTCATGGAAATGTAGTTACATAATAACTCCCGAAAGAAGTTACGTTGCATGAGAGAAACACAAGCAGATATGCCACTGGTCTATTAATTAAAACTGAAATGGATGACTGAAAAACTTGGCCGAAACATGTCCAGTGTAGGCGGGGGGTAAGATAAAGGGATGCCAGAGTGACTTAGAGTCAGAGCTGTCAGTGTCATGGGGGAGGTGGGGGAGTGCACTCTGGATTTGAATGCATTTTACAATATGTGAAGGGGGCATTTTTAAGCTAAAACAGGGTGTTGTGGGCTGTGGAAACAAGTTATGAAAACTGACATATCATCACCTTTTAGCTGACACGTTGGTTAGCAATCAATCTACACATACAGAGCAATATTAGAATTTATTTGGTGTCATGTTTCTGGCTACCTGGCAAATGTAAGTCCAATATTCACTCTCCCTTTGACTCCACAAACTCCTGAGAAAATATTTCTTTAGCTTCTAAATGCTAGTTGCTAACTTTTCTGCTGTTTGATGGTGGTAAGATAGTGTACTGTGGGTTTTCACAGGCTTTTCATCTAAACTAGCTGCCTGCTGATGCTTGAAACAACACTTTAAGAGTGGTGAGAGTGAACCACAATAGACAAGTTTCAGGCTTTTACCAACACAGTAAATGTAAGCACATTGTACTCCCATATAAACACTAAGAACTGAAAAGCTAATTCTTTGCCTCAGCATCTCAAACATGCATGGTACCATACAGATTTAAATTAGTGAAAACAATGATGTTATGGCTTTTTTTTTGGTACCTTCAAAGTCAAAATGAAAATATCACCAGGCATACAGTGGCAGTGGGAGCCGTTCCAAGGGAAGCAGCGCTTTGCTTACAACACAGGCATGGAGATCTCTGAAGGATTACACAGCCGACTGTCAACGGGGGGTACAGAGCTCAGGCTTAAGGAACCAGAGGATTAGAGTACAAGGGCTTGGAGTCTCGTGTCCAACCCAAGATAAGGCAGCAACTTGGTACATCAACCGCAGAGGGGGATGCATTCACACCATGAGCGCCGAGACGCAGGGTCACCCTTGCCACTTTATTTACTCCGCCAGCTCCTGTGAAGGTCTTCATCACAAGTTGGGAGAACAACAGGAGAGTAATGCATTGCCTCTCTTTGTAAATATCTGCTCAAAGCAATTATCAATGCAGTAAAGAACAGGGAAGGGCCAAGAACCTCTTGTCCTCAATAATTCCTTTATAGATGTCTTTAAATCATTAATGGTCACAGCTCTGCACTGCTGATGAATGGGTTCAATTTAGAGGAAATCATGAATTTAATTAATTAAAGTAATTAGAGGCAGTGCTCGTCCATACACATGCAGACCTTATGGCCCGAGGATCTCTGAAGGCTTTTGTCTTAATCACGGCGGGGATGTCAAATAAAAGACAAGAGAGCTTGAGGACAGTTGGAGGTGTGACAATCGTGAGCCTTGGCTCTCTCCTGCTGCACAGCGAAGGGCCAAAGGAGCAGTTTGAGGGCTCATTACAAGCATAGAAAATGTAATGTCAACCCAAGGCCACAGCTCTTGAATTTACTACTCACCAGTCCTATATCCAGCTGTCATTGTTCCTGTCTAATTCATAAGAGCAGAGATCAAGGATGGGATAGTCATTTAATTCTGGAAATGAAAAAGGTGTTCTTGTTCAGGGAAAAGGGATCTTCTATTGAGAGAAAGCAGATCTATATTTTTTTTTCCGGTGCTTTGCTATCATGTTAATTCCACTTTGCATTATAGGGTATAAAATAGATTTAAATGAATGTTAAAAATGTTAAAGCACACAGAAAACAAAAGGCAGTTAGTGACTTTCTTTGAAAGTGTAATATAATTTCACTTGGCAATTGCAAATAAAAGTGAATTGAACTCTAAGCAATGATCCCTGCTTATCTGAAACAGTGGGGAGCAGGTGTGAATGTGCATGAATATAATCAACTTAATCAACGGTGGCAGCTTTGAATACTCATGAAGGCATTGCAAAATTACTGGGCTTAAATGGAACGTGTTCAATTTTTTTTTTATATTGATTTTTCTCAAAGGGGATGTATCATGCACATTTCCAGGTCTATATTTATATTCTGGGGCTCTAGTGAAATATCTTTGCATGATTTAAAGTATAAAAAAAAACTTCTTTATCTCCATTTATCTTCTACTGGCCCTTTATGCAGCTCCTCAGTTCAGCCTCTGTCTGAAACGTGGAGTTTTAGCTCCTGTCTCTTTAAGGCCCCCTTCCCATTGAACCCACTATGTTCTCATTGGTTAGTTTCAGGAAGGTGATCCTCGGCTGACTTCTGTCCGTCCTGGAGACTACATAAACAAACAATAGTAGTCAGATTTCCACATTTTATTGTTCTTTACTAGAATTGGAAACTTCTCAAATTCATCTGTATCGTGTTTGAGCCTGAATCCGATCTGAAATATGCAAGTAGACAACACAAACAACCTTGTACAGGCATGTACGAACAATCTGATGTCATTGGGATGAGGAAGTAGAAGTAACATTGCAACCAAATGGTTTAGAACAGGTGTGATATGATATGTCCACTTTAACATATTTGTACTTTGCAGTTCAATTTTCAAGTTATAGATTTGATTTAAAATTTGTTCTCCTCTCATGACATGAAAAATATAAGGTATTACTGCTCCAAGCAGAAGATGTCCCCTTCATTTGAAAACATATGCAGTTTGTATTAATATAAAAGTTATAAGTCATATTCTGGGTCACATTCCTCAAAACAAACAGACAACAAATTTGCATTGTGAGTGTGTACCCAGATATGCATATTGTACTTGACAGTTGTATGCAGACTGTATATGCAAGTGGCTGAAGAATACCTGTCTCCCATTCAGATTACGCATGCCACATTTATTTTCATTACTAGCAGATGACAGTTGCTCATCCAAGATACAGAATTCATTAGGAAACCTGTTTTGTACACAGCTGCAGCGAATAAATAAAAAATGTGAAGATCTGATCCATCATGTCGATGAAGACGGACAAATATTGAAGGGACACAGACAGGGCAAATTGAGTAGCAGATGACAGCCTCGCAGAGCAGAAAGAATCTATTCAAATTTCAGGGTGTACATCGTTTTTTTTTTGACAGGCAGTGCGCGTGTCTCGTATTACATTTCATACTGACAATATTGTTAGAAGCGGGATGTTTGCTGCACTCACAGGGCAAACAAACTGTGGAAAACAGCTAAAAAAATAAACTTTTAAAAGCTGTCCGAGTCCATATTGAATGTTAATTTACAGCCTTGTCTAGTGAGCCTTGTGTGAAGTGATTTTAACTATCAACCTGTAATAGAGATTTAGATGTCGCCTGAGTTCTCTTTCATACAGCCACCCTTTGACCTTGGTGTTTTAAACTACCTGTAATATAACCTGTCATGACTAAGAGGTGATGATATAATCTAGGTGTCCTTCTACAACTGGCCTGGTGATAACTTCTCCAGCTTCACCAAGCTTTTTTTTTTCTATTATACTGTTCACATTCAGGGACAGAGCCTGTTAATTCTCCTTTATGACCAGAATGGAAGAGTCTAATCTTCAATTTCCATGATCACTTCATTCTGTAAAAGCCTGTAAAATACATCTCATGCAGTGAGATTTTTATTAGGATGTTTGCTTCAAAGTAAAAATATCACCAACTTGTAAGACAGCACCTTTTGTCATATGCTACAATACAGGCTCAAGCTTAGCCAGATATGTGCAGCTACCCATTAAAGTGAAATATTCAAACATAAACCAGCTATTAATCTGACCTACTGGAAAAAAAAGAGCATGCTCGGAAAATGGTGGGGGTTTTATTTTCATGTTCAAGGTTATTTCAACAATGTCTATTGTTGATGATTTCACCACTAAGGAGACTACTATAGGCGTCAGCTTTAATGGCAACATTGACGTACAGTCTATCAGCAAAAAATACCCTGAACCGTTATGGTTGTTTGTTATAATTTCACAATTTATTAAATGGCTTTTCCTTTCTGTTATCAGATGGATATCAATTCTTTGACCCCAAATTACTTGGAAAGAAAAGACTCACAACCGTTAAATGAGCCCAGTTGGAGCAACAAGGCTCATTTATACCCTAATGAATGACCTATTGAAATTGATTGGCACTGATTGCCGCTGATTATGTTTTCGCTCTGAAATCTTCAAACGCTTTTCTGCCTTACCTTCCAAGCCATAGCTGTCAGTTTAAGTCACATCAACCTTGTTCAGTCGGTAAATGTAAAGAGAAATGCGTAAGGAGTCATGTCTGATGTCTTGTTTTCTGCCTCTGAGGAAGAGTGGGAGAGGACAATACTGTACTGCACACAGAGACAACAGTTGTCAGTTGTCAGGAGAGTTCACAGTCGAGTTTGAAAACACATTTCCTTCTTGTAAGATGGAGAGAAGTTGGAGGATTTTGAGACACTACAGTACTGGGCACTATAACAAAACCTGGCTTTATATACAGTATCTTTAACTCTATAACTTTATCCTCAGTATTCTACTGCATAATGTCAGTTTTTACCTGAGACTACGGTTTGCATTGCAATTAAACACATATAATATTTATTTTAGACTGTAGTCAGTCTTGTTTCAGTATCTAATAGCCAGTGGTGTAAAATTATCATTATGGCTAACTGGCCAATTGTTTAATTCTAACATATGAATTTGTACATGTAGTTTGGCTTATTAATTGTATAACTTAGCTTAACTTTTATCTTACCTGCTAGCTTTTTTGTTGACATGAGCACTGGAAAGCTGCTTTCAAGATACCAATTTGCCCGGGGTAAATTAAAGATTAATTTATGGTATTTTAAAGTATTTTTGTTTCATTGTGGTATATTGACATTGCATTGCTGTACTAACAGCACTACAATTCATCCATCCAACTGGTATACTTCATTATGATCTCTCGCTGTGTAGTAGCAAAAGAATGTGACAGAACATCCTAAGCAAATAATACTTAAGATACTTGTGCTTCAAGGCTACAATCCTGCCTTTCACCTTCAGTCATCATTTCATTTTAATGGTTACAGTTTGCCTTCTGCAGATCAGTACATCCTCCCCAGAGGCAGCTTGTGAAAGTGAAATCAGTGAATGGATAGGTGTGCATGCTAACAAAGAGTTAAACTGGAAAATAAAATTTTGTGAAACTTTTTGCCATAAAATTCTTTTTTCTTTAGTTTTATCAAGCCCTCATTAGTACAACACATATACTGTGTCCTCCTATGACATTGCTGGAGGATGAATTCAAACTCTTTGACTCTTCTAAAATTAAAAAAAGTTTTCAGTTTTGGGATCAGTATGATATGAGATACATCTTTTTGGAGGGGGTTAGTGCCTCTTTAACATGCACAGATGGGTTTCAGAACCCATTTGGCTGCTGAATTTGAATCAACAGATTGAAGTTACCAGAAAAGATGCTGCAAACGGATCTGTGGGAGAGAAATGGAGACAATAGAAACAAAATGATCTCTAAAAGCAAGGAGTTACACGTTAATCCTGCTGCACCATCCCTGCAAATGATGGCAAGAACTGAAAGTGTTATTTGTTTAGCAGCGCTTGAGGCTGAGAGCCAGAACACAGCACATGTCAGATCTTTTGGTGCTGCTGAGGGTTTCAGTGAAATACTGCTTTAAACTCAGTCATTGTGTATAAAAATAAAACTCCATACAAAAGTAAAGTAAACACCAGTACCGACAAAGAAAGACAGAGTAATGACTAATGACTAATGAGATTATTTACCGCCTCAGAAGTTACATTTTCATTGCTTTCTCCCTTTTTTTCTCCCTTTCAAGTAGAATTGGTCACACGCTCTGCTGATATGATGACTATTTCCACATTTAGCTCTGTTTGACTTGGTTTCTGGATGTTGTCTTGGAAACTAATGAAGGGCTGTCTACCCGCAGGAACCATGGTAGTGCAAGTGGCAGCCACAGATGCAGATGACCCCACATATGGGAACAGTGCCAGAGTAGTCTACAGCATCATCCATGGACAGCCGTACTTCTCAGTGGAGCCCAAGACAGGTAGGTGCAACATTTGTCAGATGTAAATGGTGGATTTAAAGCACATATATATACGGCTGAAAACATAGGGTGCATTCATGTTTCCGATAGGCTTCTTTCTGTGAATAAGTACCCACAATTTTGTTATTGTTCTGTTACAATATTTCACATGAGAGACTTATGTATTTGTGTTTTTGTCTGTGCTCACTGATTTGAGGTGGACAAGGCTCAGTTGAAAAAGGTTAAGTACTTCTGTGCACCAATCAGAATTTGGCAATATTTTTTATCAAAATATGCTGACAGTTTTTGGGTTGTTACCTTATATTGGCAGGCGACTGTTAATAAGATGGGATCAAACCACAATGAGATTTGGAGCTTTAAATTTCATAAATAATAACTAAAGTATTCTTGTTTTACCTTTAACTTTGATTGTTGCTCACTTAGTCATGAATATTCAATGTTACAGAGATAAACTTGAGATTTAAAGCCAACATTTTTTAGGACTATTTAACAGGAAACCACAAGCATGGAAGAGGTACACTGTGTTTAAGTCTTATTTTACCTTTGTGATAAAACCATTAATATATTGATCTGTGACATGATAAAATATAGTGCACAAGAAGAACCATGAAGTCAGTGAACTCACTCAGTAACACCAGAATGTCAACATCAAGTTTCCTAATACTAGCCACCATAAGTCACTGGCCATACCAGACCGAGTAAGGCTGTAGCAGTAAAACAGGAACAGCAAGGGTGTGTTTTATTGTTTAATAATTCATTTTTTCATTTCTAAGAAGAGGAATGTGTTATTTTTTTTCTTCCATGGTGTCACTTTAAGCATTGCTCATACTGTATTGTTTATACTTAAGCCTCCAGTGCCTTGATGGTGACCACTGGCACTTTTATTGTGCCATCAACAAGTTGAAGCACCGAGTTGCAAAGATTGCAGCTGACAACTAAATTCTATCAAGTACTGTCACTTGGTACAGTAAAGATAACAGCAATTAAATTGGAAAACTGTGAGGAAAAAGCTTGAGTAAATGGCTAAAATAAGCTGCAAGATAAGATGTGAGGTAGTTTGTTGATTTTTCGAGCGTTTTATCCAGAGAAGTGCAGCGGCAGTCCTCGCTGCGTTTTCATAGCTGGCTCATTAGCCACTGCCCTGTCGAGGCTCGGCTACTTCATGCAAAGAATTCTTGGTTGAAAACAGAAAAATATGGACCATCCCATAATATTAGGCTTCATGGAGACACATACACACATTTTACGAATGTAGTACTAATTCATGAAGTGGTGACAGCCACTGCAATGCAGGGATTTATGTTGTTTACGTCTCACACTCAGGCAGAAACAGAACTAAAAAAAAGGACAACAAAAACTCCACAATGACCTGTAAGGTTCATTGTAAACATTCAATAACTACTGCTAGAAAATGGAGCATTCAAGCAAAAATAACTATACAATATCACAAGAAAGGAAATGACTGTATATTGTGTTGGCATTATGGATGTTGTGTCTGAGGAGGGGAAGATGTTGTGAGCATCAAAATTTCAGCATACTTAGCTGTGAAGCCTACACCACTATCACAGAATTTCTGTGTTGTTTTTCACTTTCTGGAGACCTTCCACTAATGACGACTCCCACTGAAGCTTTCATTAGCGAACATTTCCATGTTTCCATGTTTTGGTTCAAACATTTACATGTTTTATACTCTCTAAATGAAAAACTTCCTCATGGATACTCTTTAAGCTCCAACAGTTCCACAGGGACCTCTGAGGCTGAAAATCTTTGATTTTAAGCGAAGGGTTCCTCGCAGTTGCTTAGAAGCTAAAAAAAATTCTGTGGGCTAATTAATGAGTTAAAACGCTGTGATCACTTTGCTTAAGATGAGTTTGGACTGAAACTTGTGATGTTTAACATTTTTCCCTCTTCCTTCCCTGTAATATTGTATTCTGTGTAATTTAGCTGATTACCATGCACCCTACTTCCAAGGACACTGTTTATTATTGTTGGGTCTATCTCTTATGGCCATCATTAAGCACAGAAATAGTTGCTAATATATGTCTTTATCTGAATTCATCTGCATTTTGCCTAAAAGAGACCGTCTCATTCCATATGGCTGTTTTATACAACCTAGTGTTTACTTCATATAAACATCTACTAAACCACCCATCCCTTGATTCATTTCTTTTTTAATAAACTGCAATCACAATTTCTAAAACTCTCTAAAAGTCTCTCATCTTCATTAAAATGTTCCTGGGAGGGTGTCCTGTTTGACTAAATCAGTGGAGCATTGCATTTCCCCCTGGAAAGATCCCACATATTCACTGTATTTGCACAAATGAAATTCTGTCAATGGACTGGATGTCTTCTCTGACAGGTCAAGCGGACACTTAAAAATTATATACAAATCTGTCAACTAGAGCTAGCTATTAGACTAAATCTTTGATACTCTGCCTCTCTCAGTACTTAAACCTGCATTACTAGATTTTTTTGTCCACTTTGGGGCCACAAGATGAACACAACACTGATATATCATCATCATCAATGTCTTAGTTTTAGCTTGGTTTTGGTCTCCACCATCTCTCGAGGGAAGTATCTTGGTTTTTAGCTGCTAAATGTTCCACTATGTTTAGCAACTACATGCTAACATTGTCTGCTGTAACATATAGCGGCTTTATCAGTGCTCTTTCACTGGAAACTGCTGGGCCTAGAAACAAACAAACAAACAAAGAAAACTGTGTTGAAAAGTGCTGAAACGCTCTGTAGATCTGTGTGTAACTGCAGCTTTGGCAGTAATTCTCAGTGGGTTTGTCACCATAGAGCCACCCTTTCACATTATATGCAGCCATTTCATCTCTTGTTAATTTCAAATATTGATTAGAGCAGCTTTAAGTGATCAAAGTGTACAATACAGATTGTTTGAATTTTAATCTTTGCAGCCATTTTTTCACTTTAAGTGTCTGAAATTGCTTAGTTCAGCTTTAAGCATAAAACCTTAAGCTCACAAATAAATCCCACATTGGTAGTCTTTCTGTGGGACAATGGCTGGTTTATTAACCTGTCAAACAAGCAGGCACACACACAGACACACACCTAAATGTGCATCCAGATACAGCCTTTGGGCCCCTGCCAGTGCTTCGGTTTTCTGCTGCCCATTTCTACCTGACCACGACTGATTATGCTTGGCTCTCCTTCCACTCACATAGAAGGTGATTGGATCTCCTGGTTATGAGATGCAATATTGGCGTCAAAATTGAATAGCATGGATGGCCGTCAGAGAGGTGTGACTCCATGTGGGACTTGATGCAGGGAAGCATGGAGACATGTTCTCTTGTTTGACAGGGGTAACCTTAATAACCCCTCAACAACCCACTGTAAAAAAGACGGCTTATAGAACTTGTCAGTCAAGGGGGACATCCTGTCCGCTTTTATTGCAGGATTTTTACTGTCTAGAAGTCTCTATTGGTTTCTTAATTTTTTTTCAGGTTCTTTCCTTTCCTCTATTACTCCCTTGAAAAAAGTCACAACTGTAATTGAGAGAAAAATTAGGAAGTGTTCACTCGGTTACCTTCATCTTCATCTTCATTTAGTTACCTTTCAGAAAGAACTACCTCAGGGAAATAAAAATGTATGCTCTATGCTCTGCTGGTTTCCTGTAAAAACCATTAAATTCAAACACCATAGCACCTTATACTGTCTATTTGTGGTTTAAAAAAATCATAACAGTTGCTTTTCTTTAATCAAGTTTGTCACAAAGTATCATTTATGTATTAAGATATCTGTGATCCTTTTCTGCTGTGCCTAATATGCAGCAGAAGATTCTAAAACTGGCACAGGACTGATGGAAATCTGACCAATTGCCTCTGGCTGTACAAAGATCTTTTACCAAAGTTTGCGAGAACACTTGAACCCATCGATGAGTCTCAAGTGAGACTTCATGACACCAATACCAATTAGAGCGAGAGCAGACATTTACTCAAGTGATGTTCAAACAGCATGTCTGCCCCATAAAGTCCCCATTACTCTCATATCTTGTCTTTTTTCAGACCCATTCAGCTCAATGACCAGAGCTCATATTTTCACAGCCTCAGCTGATGACGTGTTTTTCATTAAGCTAAGTGGATTCTTTAAATCCCAAGGTTGATATTTCAAAAGCTTTAATGGGTTACAATTGCTTACTATAAGTGCCCTGTGTTCTCATACAGAAAGTTGTGCTGCTAACCTGGAGTTAGTATCTGCTACATGTAAAGAAGCTTTATCAGCATGGTAGATGAGACATGATATAGAGATCTCGTCAAATGTCAGTCTACCTACATTCTAAGTTTTATATTGAGCTGTTGGTATGCTAAAAGTGTTTATCTTTGCACCCTCAAGAGTGACATGTACATATAGACATTAGATTGCATCTTGACAGTATTTTGCTTTTTACAGATTTTCTATCACATAAGAATTTAGTATGGTTCACAGAGGTCTGTGCTGAAAGATGTCAAATACTACAAAACACAATATTGATTGAACTGTAGTTTTCTTTTGAGAGATATATACAGTACCAATCTTCCTGTTATGGTACAAATAAAAAGTTAAATCCCTAAGCAATAAAATTCACTGTTTCTCATTTCAATACTTCCAGGGGTTTTGTTGCTACAGCATTACATGGTCTGGAGTAACTTAGGGTGGGTAATGTTAGCAACTTGTGCTACTGTTACATGCTACTGTTTTAGCATTTTTGTACTATTTTTTCTGAAATTGCCACTTGTAGCCACAGAGGCTGCTGTTTAGCAAAAGTTGCATAGCCTTGTTTGTCAAAACTGGGGTTGACATGATTCCATAACTTTAAAAAGTAGCATAGAATGAAATCGTGTCAAATAATTTAAAGGGGGAACTGAGTATTTCTGAATAGGTTTCACAAAATTAGCTTGTAGTGAGGCTAATCTATTGAATGGCTTTATATTTCACAGGTGCTCTACAGATTGTGACCGCCTTCTGTCGCGACTGGCTGTGAACCAGACTGTACTGTTTGTGTTAACTGTTAGTTTTTAATATATTGTCAATACTATGAGTCTAGCAGAATACACCACGGGGGTGAGGCACTAGCTTTTAGCTGTCCAGGATTGAGTGTTGTGGGATGAGCGTTGTGCTTCTGTCTTTGCAAGTTACTAATTAGTCCCATTTGCAGCACACGCCTGGGCCATAGCAGAGGATGACTTTGACAAAGTGCCTGTGCTGAAATACACTCTAAGCTCCACACTGCAATACTGCACTAGCGATTAAGTGGCAGAGGGCTAATGGTCAGGGGGGAGGAGGACGCGCGTGACCCGGTGTTAGGTGGGTAGCATCCTGACTCTCTTTCGTCTAACAAGTCTCTTTACGCTGGTTTATAATCCCAAATTGAATCTACAAGGTGCCCTTGGGGAAAAGTACTTAATCCTCAATAGCTCCAATAACTTCCAAGCAATGCATAATGTTGGTAAAATGCGTAAGTTGCTGCGCCTAAAGTTTCTCACTTAAGATGGCATTTTGTAATATATATTGATTGATAGCCTGTAGTTTGGTTTGAAGGTGAAGCTGAAATGCTGTTAAGGACTGCGTTCTAATTGATAGCAGGCTCAAGGAGGTTTGAACAGCTGCCTCCAGCTTCATACACCTTGGCGATACGGCGAGTCCTTTACAGACAATTATCCGTGCACATTAACACTGCTAAGCATGCGTGCATGCATACTCACAAACCTCAATGTCTGGAATAACAAGAGGAGAATTTAGTTAGTAAATGCCAGGTGCCTGAATGAGAGGATTAATTACATTCTGAAGGGGGTATTTAAGACGTGACACAGCTTGCCTCTTATAATGACAGAAGTATGACATCTGAATATGACAGGTACTCAGGTGATAGCGTGCTGGACGGACTGAGCTTAGTCTGTTCTTGCTCTTTGATCAAGATCCCTGAGAATCTAATTAAACTGAAAACACTCAAATGAAGAAGAAGGCCAGGTTCCAAACCCCTGTGTGTTCTTTAGCTGTTCTGGCTCATCACATGTGAAATTTCAATGCTGAGGTCAAAAGGAGATGGCTTTGCTGTGATCTGCTGTGATCAGCCTGTGATTAAGATATTAGCATAGCCGTTTCTCAACCTCATGTGCTTTTCTTAACCCTCTTCTTTAAAAAGCGTGTGTGTCGTCGTGGTGCCGTACAAGATTCTTGTTGTGGTGACTGCACTAAATCGAGAACATTACAGCTGAAGGCTAGATATAAATCTGGCTGCCTCCTGCTGTTCAGACAGGTAATATAGAGAGGGCTGTGCAATTTTTAAATTCTAATCACAAACGACAAACAAACACTTGGATGTGCGCACAGACGAACACACTTCCTTTCAGCTTAACATCATAAATGAATGGAACCTGTATTCTACAATATATTTGACATAATGATATATTTCTGCAACACATGGGTCCTTTGTACTGTAGCATCATGTGGTCCTTTCACAATAGTGACCCATGATTAGAGCATGATGCTTGAATGTCACTCAATTATAAACTACCTGGGATGGAGGTTTTATTCCCTGTTTGTATGGCCCGTTTTTTGTGTTATGGGATCTATTCTTTGTAAGTGGACTGCCTGAGGCTTCAGCAAATCACATACTGCACCCTTCATGTTTAAGTGTTCATCACCTTCATCAGTACCTCTCATAGCTGCATGGAGAGCCAGAGGGTTCCTCCAAAGTCTGCACTTTTATTTCCTCTTCCCAAGACAAATGTCAAGTATCTGGGCTTTAGCAGGGAGCATGGCCCACCCGTCTGCCGCCAGTGGTGTGGAGACAGCTAGATAAATGCACGGCTACAATGCGTCTGGCTTGCACCGGAGGCAAGGAGTCACGGCACAATACGAGGCCGTGCTGTGATAGCGACAGAAGGATTTTAATCATCGCCTCTCCCCAGGAATGACACCAGCGCCGCACAGGGTAACAGAGATAGAGAGTGAGGGGGCTGGCACCCAGCAGACAAACAACAGCCTCGCAACACCGCCGTGTGGATTAGCAGTGTCGCTCAGTGAGAAGTATGTGTGCGTCTGGCCAGGCGGGAGGAGAAACATGTCTCTGTTTCTTTTTTTTTTTTTTTTTTGTAGCGTGCTGGAATCAGGATTCATGGCATCATTAACCATAGCCAATATCTTTCAGGCTCCCAACATACCAAGCTGATATTAAATTAGTATATCAATTGTGTGTGAAGCCTATCTGTGGTTTAGGGAGAGCATTCATTTGTCTCACTGAGCCTGTCCTCTCAAGAAAAACAACACAATAGGTTATAATGTCAGTCACCAGTCTATAGTTATGTCTGATAGACGTCGTCTAGTGGACGTGGTAATTTTGACTCCCAGTTCAGACGCAGTGGTACAGTAGTGGGTTGGGTGGCTGGTTATCCTAACTTGCAAAAAGTGGACTTAGTGGACTTTGCTGCAGGAGACTGCTGTTCGCTTCCAGTTTCCTACCACAAGTTGGAACAGTTTAAAAAAAAATGTAATTACGACTGCCAAGATGTTTACTGTTGCTATGATGATGACGGTTGCCTATCTTCATCTTGATCTTCTTTGCGTGTGATCATAACACAAACGTAGCCCTAACCTAATGGTTTTTGTGCATAAACCTAACCAGACGTTAACCACAGCATTGTCACATCATAAAACATAATTATTTCTAACAGTAATTTGACAAATGATGATGTCCTGCCGATTACTGCTGATAAGGGCGCTTAATTAGAAAATGCTCCTATGGGCATGGTCAAATGACCTATCTGGTCGTTTAATTTGGAGGACGTATTGGTCTCATTGCTGGCTGCACAAACCTAACATCCTTTTGTAGTTTATTTCACCTTTCAGGAGCCATACATTGCAGCTGTTATTATAATACAACCATTATCCAGCTTTCTCCCAAGCTTTACTTCTCCGGAATGTTTAAAGATGCTCCTTTCAAGTCTAGACATGCATGCTTTGTCCCTATGGTGATGTTGTATGGAGTACAGAACAGAAAAAGTTTTGTTCTGTTTGTGTCTAGCTAGTATTAAGGGAGCCTTGCTGGATTGAAGGCTTGAAGTAACCTTTCTGATGCAACTCAGTAAACAGGGTTCACAGGTGTCACTGCAGCAGGCACCAGAGTAGTGGTGGTGCTCTTTAATTGGCTACAAGGTTACACTGTGGAAGAAGCAACAGAGAACTGATGAATGGATGGATGGAGGAGGGATGCAAGGGATAAACAGAGCAGATGGGTGAATATCCACAGTACAGAGATAGATGACTAAATTCTAAGCATAAAAGCATTAGGCTCAAAAAGAAAAAAAAAGAAAAAAGAAACAGATGACATGTTTTGACTTTGTCGTTGAGGCTTAACTGAAGCGGAGAAAGGCAGCCGTGTTTTCCCCCAGTGCTGTATGACAACGTCCCACTGTTCATTATTTGATGCAGGGTTGAAATGGCATGTTTTGTAGAGCAACAGCAAAAGAGTATTGCTTTATTGACCACCATCATCCCCACTGTAAGCCCACTGGCAGGGACTTTGGAGAAAAGAAGTGGACAGCTCACTATAATTTAGCTAACTGAGCCATTTAGTTAGAGCAGCCAATAACAGTATTCAGCTGGAGGGACTGTAATGACATTAATAAAGGATGGCAGAGAGAGAAAATTAAACACTTAATGGAATTGTTTATTGCAAGTACAGCTGGGATTGATAGTCAAAAGGCATCTTCATTTTTCTCTTGAAGTCTTATGATCCACTTTTCTTAATTTGTTTGTCCTTCCTCCCTTGTTCCTGAATTGAGCTTAATTTCAAATTCTTTGTGTGTGAGAGAGAGTGTGCGCTTGTTATGTTTATTCTTTTGAGAGCCAGACACCAGAATTCTTGTTCAGGTTAAAGCATGAAAAAAAAATGTTTGGTTTTTTGCAGTGATTTGGATTGTGGTTTTATTATAGGGAGGAAATGCTATCTAAATGTTTTAGCTGCTAAAAATAAAACGAGGATGCTTTCCAAAAAAGATGCCATGAATAGTTTTTATTTATCAATTAACATCCTACAAAATGCAGCAAACGAAGAAACAAAACTAAATCAAATCAGTATTCGCTAACCGATTCACTAATTCTCCTCGGTACACTTGCACACATCGTTTCAAGGTGTTTGGCAGACAGGATTGTTCCTGCATCTTGGAGAACTTGCCACAGTTTGTCTGTGGATTTAGGTGCATCAGTTGCTTCTGTCTTCTCAAGTAATCCCAGATGATGTTGAGATCAGGGCTCTGTGACGGCCATACCATCTGTTGCAGGACTCCTTGTTCTTCTTGTTGCTGAAGAAAGTTCTGATTGAAGTAATGTATCTTCTCATCGTCAAAACTAACAGTACAGAATAAAAAACCTGGTTTGAAGAATTACATAAAACAATCTCAAACTTTATATGGCACCCGAGAAAAGCAAAATGTTCATTTGAAGGATGTCTAGCTCAAACAAAAAAAGATGGGCCAAAGCTACAGAACTTATTTTATTATTATCTGTCAGCAAGTAAGTGCAAGTCGCAAACAAAAAAATGTTATAAAGCTTAAACTTTGACTTGAAATGTCTTTACTTTATTAAAACATTTGCAAAGGAAATCATGCAAAGACCAATTGAAGCTTCCTTTATGTACAAAGATCCTTGGAATTAGCACAGCTACCTAGATAAATCAACCACTATGGTGGTAAAACTCAAATATAACAGTAAACAACAAGGTAATAAAATGGAATAAATGGAAAGATGACGGAATCACTAAGCTCTATCACATATTTTCTAATTACTGTTTTAAAACCTTAAATGAAAGAATGAAAAATAATATTCCCATAGACAAACTGAACACTGACACACACAAATTAGAAAGCATACTTTTTAATCAGAACTTGTTCAATAAAAAATATATTTATTTATTTATTTACTTGTACAATGAAAGGCATTAGGGATCTCCACAAAAAAGATTTCCGGGAAAGATATATGGAAAAACATAAGGCAGCCCTTCCACTGAACAAAAAACGAACTCAGGCAATTTAAAATACTAAATAGATTATATTACACCCCGTCACAGCTATACAAAATGGGCATAAGGGATGACAGTAAATGTACAAAATGTGGTGCTGCTGAAGGAAATCTGCTCCATCTGTTGTGGGACTGCAATAAAATGAAAGATTTTTGGTTTGGCATAACAAAGCAAGCAATGATCCACACTAATATAGCCATTCCACTCACACCACAGTCATGTATACTGGGAGATTTGCATAACTTCAGTGCAGTATCTTCAAAGAACAAAAAGATCTTTTTATTGCTAAGTATGGTCACATAGAAGAAGAACTGCACTGTTTTAAAGACTGTAAAATAATCAGATTGAATATGCTGAAACACAGGCGCTAATGGAAACTACTTAATTTCACTATGAAAATTAATCCAAATCACCCTTTTTTATTTTATTATATTTTTATCTTTTTCAATTGATAATAGTTGTCTATTTTCTCTGTCAGTGCTGCTTTACAGTATTAACATTATGTGTTACTCATGCTTTAAGATGAGAGTAGAGTGAGAATTGAAGCATAATAACTTTTATGACTGATATTGTTTGAGGGATGGGTAAAAGTGTTCATTCAGATTTGTAAATTGATTTGGGAGGGTTAGAAAAGGTAGGACTCGCTTGTTTGTTAATTGTCAGAATTCTGTATTTTCTATTTTTCTGTTTGTATTTTGTGAGTCAATTTAAAAAAAAATGCATCCATATTTATATTTGCAAATGTGAATAATTTTAGGCTAAAAACATGAGTCTACCTCAGCCTGTCTCACTGGATCCATGCATCATATTCACATAGTGGCCATTTTCACACTCAGGGTAGAAAGCTTTAACATCGTCAAGTTAAGCTTGCATGAGAATGGTGAGATGGTCGAAAATCTTAACTTGTTTACCATCACTTTCCTTTGGCCAAATTGATAAATAGGCAGATGTATTTGCTAGGATCCTCAAAAGGATAAAAAAGCAAGGATACAGCAACTGGATTGAAGCTTACATCCACGATGCTGGAGGTAAGACCCAGCGCCCGGCCTGCAATGGAAACACTGTGATATTAGGCTAGCTAATGTGAAGTTTGCAATTAACATGAATGTCGATATTAGTGCTATTAAAATGTAATGTAATAATGAATGAGCATTATTCTAGTTTTTCTGATAGGTTTCACATTGCAAGGTCATTTTAAATGAGTCTGGAAGCAGTTTTCTGTTAATTTCAGTCAAAGTTGAGGGTAACAGTACCACCACCATCAGGCCAAAGGCATACATAGCCCTAGTATGCATAAAAATGAGTTAAGTTAACAATAAAATAAGACTCTTGTTTTGTTCAAAAGGGCGAACTTACAGTTGTTTCATTATTCAGATCAGAGGACAAGTGACAAGCATTGTCAAGTGATACATAAGCAGTCAAAAAAATTACATCACTGCATCCTGTGACCTGCATACTTCAGAGTTCACTTGTCAACGATTTTCTAAAAGTTTTCTCTTCAGCTTGTTCTATTGTTTCCCTCTGGATGTGAATTTTCCAGTAGAATAAACTGAATCACTTATCAGGCATTACTAAATTTGCTTTATGTTTCTTCTTCTTCTTCTTCTTCTTCTTCTTCTTCTTATTTCTTCTTCTTCCTCCTCTTATTGTTGTTGTTGATGATATTATTATTATTAATAACAATCATAATACATGTATATGGTTTCTTGAAAATTCATATCTATGTTCATATATTGTTGATAGCGAGGACTGAACTTGACATTTCCTAGAAGGGTTAGTCAATCTCAGTCAATCTTAGTCAAAATTGCTCCTGTTGAAATTAAGATAACAAGTCTATGTTGCGACGCACCTCCGTGAGTACACCAGTGATAGATATTATATTGTGGTAATTATCGGTAAGAAAAGGTTTAAAATAGATCACTTATGGGCACACACCACCACTGGACCCTTCCCTTAAAGTTTCTGGACAGCTCCACTAACTACTTTCCTGTGGGAAACCTTATTTGTTTTCTCATGACAATGTTCTTTCATATCTGTAGGGATATGTGTAATATTTCATATATAATGTTACAATTACCCCACCTTTTCTGCATGGTCTGAATGTTAAAATGAAGGTTAGGCCAACGTGTTTAACAATTTATGTCACTGTTTTTCCAGGTTGAATAATTAAGTGCAGCTGAGAGGATTCAGCAAACCTGTTGTAGCTGAAAAGCTGGTCTTGGGTGCTGCTTATATCTTATTGGCCTCCTTTACACTCTTGCTCAATACAGGAAATTAGGATGTAAGTCAGTCCCAAAACAAAAAGTACAACACCAAGACACATGATAACCAAAAGATATCAAATTATGACATTGGACCAAAGATGTACTGCCCCCGTACCTCTGCCCTGTGACTCCTTTGCAAATTCTCCTGTGGAAAACATGAAGTAAGTAAGTGGAAGCAACTGCCAGATGGTGAGACTTTTAGAAACAAAAAAGAATATGTGGAACATGTACCCACTGAATTTGGTGACCTCCTACATGGATCTGTTCTCACCTACGAGACCCTGAGCACCCCTGTCTTCTTTGGCAATGTTCCCTTTATCCCTCTTCCCCCTCAGCCAGGCAGCTGCTCCACTTTATGGCCCAAAGAGCTGTCTGATGTCTATGAAGGGCTCAAGCTCTCCCATGATTTAGGAGGAAACAAGACACCAGAGCACCTGTAAAGTGTGGCATGAGGTATGATCTGAATGCATAACTGCATCAAATTTCAAATGCTCTCTCAGGCTTTGAGTATCTTGCCTCTGCAAAATGCAAACAGAAGTCCATACAGACAAAAAAATGAAAAGAGAAGTCGAGTTAGAGCCAGTGGCAGTGATGCTGTACTCAGGAGTCACAGGTCATCGGGTTTTCCCTTGTGGGTTTGTGCTGAATCCAAATGCCCCCCATCTAGGATGCACATCTAACAGCAGAGTCACAGACCTGAATGTAGACCCCTGCCATGGCCTTCTGGAAATCAAATGCCCCAACAATGACAGCTACAGAGTTGCCCATACCTAATTAGAAGGGAGGATGGCTCCTATTCCCTCAAGCATGGCCATGAATATCACTATCAGATCCTGGGGCAAATGGGATTGACAGGGGCAGAATGGTGTGATTTGTTTATCATGTGCAAGGATGATTTCCATCTTGAGAGAGTCCACTTTGACTCTACCTTGTGGGAGGGCATGAAAACTATACTATAAGTTCTTTTTTGAGTATTTCCTCTCTGCTCTTGGCCAGTAGGTGACTCATAAATAGCCGAAGTAATTGCTGTCAGGGCAAACTTCAAGTAACTAGCATTGTCAAATGACATCATTGCATCCCAATTAAATCTTGAAGGTGTAATTACTGCCAGGAGCTAAACTTGCAAACCTCAAAGTTCAGTTCTGAATAGTTTTTTTTTGCTGTAAATCAAAATGAATTTAGATTTGTGAATTTCCTCAAATCTGTCATTTCCTTGTCACCATAAACATCCCACAGGACTATTACTGGTTAAAACAAATAAAACATACTTTTTAAGTGATCTACTGTATTATTCAGTCTCTTTTAGGTACCTTCATAAGTACATCAAGAAACTCTGTTTAATCATCAACAAGGTTTGTGCAAAGGGATCCATAGGCTCAAGTGTATTTCTAGTTTGCTATTAAACCAAATATTGCACTTTGAGATATCACATCAGTGGATACCTGATTATTACAGTGTAATGGAAACAAGAGATTACCAGAGGTTTTGAAATTATTTTACCAAAATTAAGAATGAATTTCCCCTTTTTTTCCACAGGTCAAGGCTTGCAATAATGGTGTGATACAAATCACAAACATATTTTAAAATGGATTTGCAATTTTTATTAAATTCACAAATGATTTGTAATTTATTTCTTTAGTTGTTTTTGCTCTATCATTCAAAGCACAATTTAATTCAGTTGATTACAAATAACCCACAAGGAAAAAAAATCACAAACAAATGGAAAAACAAACATCACAGATCAGGCTTCAAACATGTTTCTTTGGCTCTCTTTAATACAAGCTCTGACGCGAATAATTTCACGACCAACTGCCAGCAGCTCTTACGTTTCAATCAGAGTTGTAAAAGCTTGGCATTTGACTATACACGTCAATTTGCAGAATGTGTGTTGTGTCTATGTTTTCACTTGGTCCTGTAATTTCATGGTTTAAAAGAGTGGCTCTTGAAAATTATTCAGCATGGCACACACATACCATAACTGGTTAACGGTCCCCTAGAGACAGAGTAAGAACTCCATCAAAGATATAGTATTGCTTAATGCTCCTTATGGCTCTCTCTACATGAATTCTCAATCTGGCATTTTTTTTGAGTGGTAGCTTCTTCCCTGTTGAACTGCCTCCTCTCACTGAGAAATGCTGGTTTAACAAGGGACACATTGATGGGTGACAGCGGATCACTAATGAGGAAACCCTTATCGGTCATTACCTCAGCCTCCTCTTCAAGCAGTGACAAGATACAGGACTGTTTAGTTACTTCCTTGTCAGAAACTGAGCCCTCATACAGACTGTGCACAAATGTAATATCTCCAGATGGGCTCGCACCACTCAACCCCTTTAAGGCTGTGGACCCCTTGTAGTTTATTAGGTCTCAGAATTTACCACCTTACAGCTCTCAGGGTAGATCTCAGTACAGTCCAAAATAACCCTTGTTCTTGGATAGGTGTCCTTAACGCGCTGTTGCATCATTTCATTTACAGCTGATCTGCGGAGCCACACAGGCAATGAACCAAACATGAAAAGCAAGTAATTTGCCCAAATTATTATTACTCTAATAACTGTAGACTGTGAGACATGAAAAGGCTCTCCCAGTGATTCCTCAAATGCCCCTTCTCTTGCACAGTAGAGGCAGAAAAAGAAAAACTGATCAAATAAGCACATGGTCTATGCCTTAAAGCCCACCCGGGTCATCTCCTGTATAGCCTGGTCCTGCTTCATCAGTTTCTTTGTCTGACTCTACCTCAGTATGCGCTCTGCAGTGGGCTGCAGGGACAAGAAGACTTCTTAGCGTGTTGAAGAAAATAATAATCTTAGATACACAGATCCGTTGACTTTTTCCCTCAGTATCAATTCAAACTGAAGTCAATCATAGACATACTGATGTTGCACTGTGAGGTTATGAAATAAATATGAGGTTATTATTCAATGAGCATTACTTTAGGCTTTACTATGCCTCTTATCAGCTCTTGGATTTGGATTACCATTGTTTTGAGTGAGGTGCACACTTTTGGTTCAGTTTAGTTCAGCACAACACCCTGAGAACACCCCTTTTTAGTATTTTATTTTTATTATTCACCTGAAATCCAGTGTACAAGGTCAAAAGCTTAACGCTCTGGAATCATTGCAGACAAAAGCAAGGCGCCTTAAGCAAGTTGTTCTTTTGAGTAAGCCAGGCAATCTCCTGTCATGCTACCTCCAGCTCCTCTTCCAAAGGCAGAGGGAACAGCACATGTCGTGGTCAAGATGGGGTGAATGCTCATCATCTTACTCTGGACTATAGGAGAAAATTGAAGCATCAGAAAAGATCAACTCAAAATATATGTGAACCCTAGCATCTCTGGTGAAAAGCAGTCTACTGAACAAGCTATCTAATCTACTTATTCAGAGTCAGTTGCATCTATGGGATCTTCATCCTGAGGCTCATCACTATGTATATAAACAACCCCTCATTAATCCTCATAGTACTTAAAATAAACCAGTTTACTAATATGTGCTGACATGTAATTATGCATTTACTTACCACACTCTTGTAACAGATCTCCTCGCACAAGTGTTTTTGGTCCACGGAAAGAGATGGGAGACACTTGACATATGTCTTGCCAGCCTCTTCATGCCACACAAAACACTCACTGATAATTGTGTTGGATGTAATCTGTATGGACATTGCACAGAGTTGTAGTGAGCATAATGTCACATAATGTTACTGACTTAACCAGGACATTTCTGGGTGAAAAGACAGCAAGACAGTAAACGTTACGTTGCAAGCTTGATTAGATCCAGTGCCTTTTACTTCCAGGCTTTAATAAATGTGTCATAGAAAAATGGCCGCTGTGTGAATATGGTGCATGGCAACAGTATATTCCATGGTTACATCAGCAAGCACAGAACAAACACATATTTTTATTGTACATAATATATTCATCATGAATAGATTTTTTCATACAATCTTATTTTTGCACAGTACTGAGAATATTGTGTCCTATCAATATGAGTCTTATATTGTTGCAACTATGGCATTTTTCTCTATTCACTTTTTATTAGTTGAAAACCTTTGAAGATTTTTGGGTTTGTTGCTGAAGTCCAGACTGTGTAAAACTTTATTTTTATCCTAAAAAAGTGTCCTAGAACATGTGTTGTACCCACCAAATGATGGATGATTGATGTCTGGGTAAATCAACATTTCCTGAAAATTCAAGCAGACAAATAAACACACATATACAGTATGTCATTCTTCACTAAAACATGAAGTGACCTGATACATATTGCTCTGAAAAATCAAAAACCTAAGACTTGATTTTTGGCCACTTGGGGGCAACACAACAAGCTGTAAACACCATATTGACATTTATTACCCTTTGAAGTATGTTGGCAAGCATTCCAATAATTACACTCCTTTTAGCTCTGTTTTATGATAATTCTCTCTAGTTTCTCACTACGAGAAACACCATTCGCATTACATGTAGTGTTTGACACATTGTTATTATAAAATTATTGATTCACGCTGCCTTAATTAAAAAAAAATATCTTGTATAAATCTACTCCTGCTTTTTCAAATCAGCCAGTGAAATCTGCAAATATTCCTGGTTATTCTGTATCTGAAAACAACACAGTCTTTGTCAAGGACAATGCTGATTGAGAATTCTATAGGACATTTAAAGAGCAAATCCATGCAGTGTTCTTTTCTTCCTCATGAGAGTGGACCTATTAAAGCAAAGTAGCATCATGGATTTATCATTTATGTCCTGTTTTTATTTCTATACTTATAAGACTACATGTCATGACCCCTGTCACACTGCATGTACTATACATGTGTGATGGACTTTGGCTTCATGCTCCACTGAGTGTAAGCAAAAGAGGACATTGACTTGGGACAAGACCAGAAGTAAATGGAAAAAAAGGATTTAGTGGCCTATGCTGTTCTCTGGTAGGTCCATTGTGAAAAACCATATTGTTGAAATGAGGTGTCTTACATAATGATCTTATATAATGATGTGTTTGCAATATGCACCATTATTCTGACTTGGGAAGAAAGCTTCAGACTCAGACAGCCAGTCACTGTAAGATATGTATTTATATTTTATTAACTATAAGAAGTGACTGGATTTTGAGTTTGAAGAGAGAGTGGTTAATCTTTCCTGACCTCTGTAACAAGGTACATCTGTTTCTAAAGTGTGAAGCACGTTATATTTCAGAAGTACATCATTGCTTCAAACTTGTCAAATGCTTTGTGTGTTTTATTCCTTAGTGTTTATAGGTAATTTCCACCTCAGACCTCAATTACATGTCAAATTTCTGTGTAATTTAAAGGATTATGAGAAATTCTTCAGGTGCCAACTCTAAGCAAGAGCCCCCCTTTGATCTGCTTATTCAGGCTGCGAATGCGATAAAGCAACTAAAAATGATTCATTTATTCAGGAACTGTGTGCTGTAGCTTTGTGGGGTTCTTAATGAGTAATCTTCCATGTTCTGTAAGAATCTTTAATAAGTGCCATTTAATGAATGAAACACATTGTGTGCTAAGTCATTAACTTTGAAAGCAACAGTGATTGCTTTTGAAGGATTAGGACACTTTTCTTTGCATTTAAATGTGTGTCGTTAATTTTTCTGGAATTATCATCTTTGTAGTCAAGAGATGAAGTTGAGATTACAAAAATGTCATTAATGAAAAGATTTCTCTACAAGCTATTTAGTATTTCATGCATGTGTACCACAACTTGGCTTAATACTTGCTGTTTCATACAGCAAGGTGCAAACAGACAACTACAGACAAATGCCAGTCTTTTGATGCCAGCGCTGACACATCTCTGATTGTTTCTGATACAGATCGATTATGACAGGGGGACAGACAGATAATGCCTTCCCTGGCGGCTAAAATGTCCCCTTGCATGTGCTCAGTTTTCTGACAGCGTCTTAACATTAGCCTCATCATATGTCAGACTACAAAACTATCTGGAGTGACAGCACATTTGAGGATACAGAGAAGTCACAATTCATTGCTGGTGTGTAAGCAAGGCACTGGTCAATATGTACATCCCATATTAACCCCAAGTCATGTGTTCTTGTAATTGCTACTTTAAGGGTTGATGTGGCCAGTTTTTTTTTTTTTTTATCTAGTCAGAATTCATACTTTTAGGCCATCCATTTAGACATGAATATAGCCTCCCAGTTCTTGAATGGTCTACTTGCCAACTTGCTGGTTAAATAATTTTAGGGCATGACATGTTATTTTGTTGAAATAGATGTGTTTTAATCACTTTTTGTTTGATACTGGTGAAGCTTTTTTGATGCTTGTGTGTTCTCAGAACTAACACTTGTAGTTAGCTGGAGGCATTTAGCTCTTTGGCGAGTATGTTTTGAACACAATCCATCATCTTGAAGGAAGATGATCAAAAAACGAGCCAAATACAGTTGAGAACACCAGGAACACAATGTATTTATGAAACATATTTTCTACCTGTCACCTACAGTAAAGTGATTCCCAACAAGGGGTATACCCAAGAGGGTACCACTGCAGTTGCCTGGGCATACATGGAAAAAGTGTAGAGTTGATAAACTTTTGAAATTTTTGAAAAAAAAATAAAAATAAATTATGATTTGATTTAAAAAAAAACTGTAACATCTGACACCATTTATTATTATGAGAGTGCTTAAAAAACAACAAGAGGTGAACAAAGAGGTCTAAACAGCTAGCTAACAGTAATAGTCAAATGTTAGGTAAAAGTAATGGACAAATGTTTGAAGTAGATAGCTTAAAGTGGCCTAATCGATAAATGGTTAGAACAGATAGCTAATTTTAATGGATAAACTGGGTAAATAGTTAGCTAAAAGTAATGGATACATGGTTGAAATAGATGCTAAAAGTAGTAAACAGTTCAGTTTGTTAAAAGTAATGAATAAATGGTTGAAATAAATGCTAAAAGTGATAAACCGTTCAATTAGCTAAAAGTAATGGATATTTTTGAAAAAGATACCTTAAGTAGCCTAATAGAAAACCTGTTAAAATAGATAGCTAATACTAATGGATAAACGGTTAAAATAGCTAGCTAAAAACAATGGATAAATGGTTGAAATAGATGCTTACAGCAGCCTAATTGGTAAACAGTTAAAATACATAGATAATACTAATAAACTGTCAAAATATTTAGCTAAAAGCAATGGATAAATAGACGCTAAACATAATAAACAGTTCAGTTAAGCATTGGATAAATGTTTGATATAGATCGCTAGCCTAATAGATACATGCTTAAAATACACAGTTAAAACGAATGGGTGCTTAACTAAAAGTATTGGATAAATGGTTTAAATATCTAATCATAGGGTAAATGGTTGAAATGTCCAACCTCAGCCACTTCAAGTGTTGGTAGTATAAAACTTGGCCAAACCATCCAAACACTGATGGTTCATACTGTGTGTATGAAAACATTATCACAGGATGTATAATTAGTGTTAAATGACATGCAGTTTAATATCGTTTGAACACATCTGGAACATGACAGGCTGACAGCGCTAATGAAGGGGTACTTTGACTTCATCTGACAAGGCTGAGGGGGTACATCTGACATTTTTTTTTCTTCCTCTTTGCCTCTCTCTGAAGGTGTCATTAGGACAGCCCTACCCAACATGGACCGGGAGACGAGGGACCAGTATGTGCTCGTCATCCAGGCCAAAGACATGGTCGGCCAGATGGGCGGTCTCTCCGGCACCACCTCCGTCACTGTCACACTTACCGATGTCAACGATAACCCGCCTCGGTTCACTCACAGTAAGATTTCACTCTTGATTGTCCCTGCGGGGTCGATTAAGCTTGGTATGTACAGTACATGCCATGTTTTCAACAGCTACTCAGCAATCAGAATAAAACCACCAGTTCCTTGCCTAATTTGCAGTATTTTTTGTTCCAGCTGAAAAGGGCTTAAAGAGCTACTATTACTGAAAAACCACTTGGACTCAGAGAACCAAAGGAGGGCGTACTTTGAAGTGTATGCAGTGAATGCAGTGGTACAAAAAGGCTGGGCTGTTATTTCACCACTGAAAGGAAATCATTGGAAAATATTAAATCTGCTATATTATCTGTAACAACATTGTAAAATGATTTTTCCCATAATGGCTGATAGACTTAAGTTTAACAGAAAGTACAAAACCTTAGAAGCAAAACGTACTAATTAAATTCACATCATTAAACTTCATCTTACCAGTTTTCTGAGGTTATATTAACTGCATTTCTAACCTCATTCCCTCTTCGTCTTTGTAACTTCCCCCCATTTGTATTTTCAGCAAACATTTGGACTTTTACAACCAAATTTAAAAAAACAGCCTTCCTGCAAGGTGTGCACCTCCTTGCTTTACTCTTCATCAGAGCTGGGGCCTGCTTCGGCGTTGGATACTAGGATCAATCAGCCTCCGTTTTTTTGTTGTCAGCCTATTTCACGGGCTGCTAATGGGTTCCAGGCCGAGCTTTAGGATTCAAAGGCATGCAGTGCTTCTCATGATAATCCGAAGCGCTGGCAATCGGTTTACCGCTGATAGCCCCACCACTGTCTGGCTGGTGCACTCACCACTGGACTGCCATGAAGCCGAGTTAATTTCCTGGCCCCTGGGGGAAAAGAAAGGTTCAAGTTTGCACAACAAGTCATCAATGCCGTTTTAACCCAGTGCTGTCACGCTGGGAAGAAAGAGACTTTGGAGGAGTTCTGGGTTTTGCTCCTGCTGTAGCGCTTGCAGGGTCATGGGTCAGAATCGATAGACCATTATGGAGCATCAGGGCTGATAGAGTCTAGGAGCTATAGCTAGTCCTTGGAAGAAACAAGTGAAAGAAGCCAAGGTTAGCTGCATGAGAGGACAGGCATGGGGGGAGGGGGGAAGAGGGAAAAGAGGTAGGTGCAGGGGCAAAATGGAGGGAGGAAAGCAATTTTTTGGTCTTTTAAAGAGCTGCTATTCCACGGCAAATTAAAAAGCCATTATAAAGATTACATGGCAGCAAACAATGTCAGGCAGATTAGCATTTAGACGGTGGCTGAGGGAGACACTGTGAGGAACACAGAAAGGTCTGGTAATGAGCTCTGCCATGGTGATTGGGGAGATTATGATTATGAATATGATTCCCTTCTTTATTCTTATAAGAGTACTTTAAATCCGAAGGGTCAGACAAAAGCTTAGGGAACACAATGGAGAGTTTCGGAGTAATAGAATCTTCGAGTGGACATTTCATCCCATGAAAGACTCCAAAAGGATCTAAGCGTGGGACCTGTTTTTTTCTTCTTTCTCTATGTTTTTTTTATGCAAGGGATAACCCATTACATCCCAGCTTATTTAGGAAGGTCTATATTTTGCTAAACATATTCATCCAACATTAAAAACTTGAAAGCTGAAATTGGTCTTTGCTTTTGTAATTGCATATTTTACTTTTCCATTGCTTTCTATCCTGCAGTATCAAGTGGAAGCAAAGTGCTTTGTACCATGTGTTCCTACTGCTGCCCCTCTGTGTTATGCAACATGAATTCATTGAGCCACATGGCTGAATCAAAGCTTAGGGGGTATAACAAAGGCTGAGCTGTTTGAAGGTGAGTTGGTAGAGAAATAAGCACATCCATTACCTACATCTGCTCCTGTCCATCCTTTTCCAGAGAGCTATCAGTACACAGTCCTGGAGTCGCTGCCTGTGCAATCAGTGGTGGCCAGAATCAAAGCAACTGATGCTGATATAGGCTCCAATGCAGAGATGGACTACAGGATCATGGACGGTGATGGACCTGGCATGTTCAACATAACAACAGATGAAGATACACAAGAGGGGGTCATAATCCTTCTAAAGGTAAAGCAAACAGTATGGTTATTTTTAACATAACAGAGAGTCACAAGTAAGAAATTAAAAATCTGAATTCTGTCAGACTGTGAATAAAGCCTTTGGTGAACGTCTTTGACAGAAACTGAAACTTTTGTACCATGACAATCTGCCCATAAATGGTACTGAACCCTCCCTCCTGAAAGTTAGTGAGACATAGGACAGAATTTTCAAGCTGTTGGGTAAGGGCTTGTGCTGTATGTCAGCAGCTGGTGGGGCTTTAAATGTTAAATCTGTGCAATCCTTTTTTCTCCCAGAACAGTATTTATAAAGTAGCATCACAATTTCACAGCACCAAGGTTGTCTTACTTACTATCTATCACAATACATTCTACTGGATGTCAAAGCTACATTTGTGTATCTATGTGATAACTCTTTCATATAGTGAAATATTAAAGCGTAAGATTGGCAATATTCTATATTTCTTTCCATGAAAAGTAAAAAAAAAACAAGCCTACTCACTTATGTATTGTCCGTCTATCCAAAGCCTGGTATACTGTAGTTTATTCCTCCATGCTACAGTAATCCATTGTTATCTAAAATGCATCAATAAACCACACAGTTGCACTGGACATAATCCCTCATTGTGGAAAAATTGAGCACTGTAGTTTAAATATTCACTAGAGCACCAGAGGCTGTGTTAATCCACAGCTGAAAAGAGATCCCAACAAATGCAATATTTATTTCAGTTTGAGTATTGTTTCTTAAAAACTACAGTGCACAGTTGTTTTAGAAAATTGCATAGCCTCAAAAAACTTAAAACTACATATTTCTGACATGTTTTTAAAGATCTCTAGCCGGAAAATAAAGACTTGGGCCTGATGGACACAGCCATTGTTGGGAATTTGGAAAGTTTTGAGAGATGAACCAATGCATTTTCGGCTTGTTGACAACCAAATAATATAGAATGACACCAGTTTTATTCTAAAACATTCTCCATGTTTTTCAGTTCTGTAGCGGACTCCTACATTATGTCAATTTAAGATAATTTAAGAAACAATTTGGATCTTAAGTGCTCTGGATAAGGCACTGGCTCAAAAATAATGTGTTAACCATATTGCATGTGTGTCTTAATCCATTGTGATGTGTACGCACTAGGTGGCACCTTCTCATTTATTAAGGGATATTAGATTAACTGCCTCCACCGGCTTCCCTTTCTCCTTTTAACCTGTCTCACTTGGTTTCAAAATGATTTCTCCAACTTTTGATTAATTTGACAAATCAAGATTGACTATTTCCAACATCCTTTGATTGAGGTAAACACCTCCTGGTCATTAACACCTACAAACAACACCCCTCTCACCATGAGAAACAAGATGCTATAAATATTGTCATTGACACTTGTCTACATAAATAAATAAAACTTATTAAGTTACAGTAGTACAGTATAACAAAGCCACTTTATTTATAGAGAATACCATCAACATTTTGTTGCATATTATTGCCTCAGCTTTGGGTGAACCAGAGCTCAGGGCCTAGGCTTCACATTTCAGGATTTCAGAGGACTTGAAATGGTCTCCTCAGGCCACATGGATGTGACAGTTCATTGCTGCAGCTCTTTTGTAGGAGAGAGAGACAGAGAGAGAGAGAGGGAGGGGGGAGCTATGGTTAGTCACTAGCAATTCTTGTCTGATTGGCCAATTTGATCTTTTGTTTGTTTTGCACCAAACTCAGACAATTACAATGTTGGTGAGTGTCACCGACAATGAAAGTGTCAAATCAATGTTCTCCTGCAATATATTATACGTTGCAACAGGGAGTTCAATAATCCAGACAAAATGTTTCAAAAGCATTTATTTCAGAATGCTTTTCAGTATGTTGTGTGCTTTTGCTAAAATCAATATTATTGCTTTCACAGCACAAAGTAACTATAATCCATCAGCAAATTACTTTGTTTAAGTCTGACTCTGTGTTAAATTGTAATGAGTCCTTAGAATCCACATCCTTAATTGGGATCAATATCCCTGCATTGTATGAATGATTTACAGCTATACATGGCTATATATATAAACTGGTCTTTCACCGTTGGCTGTGTAGTCTTTACATTTCCAACAATAAAACTGAACATTTTTTTTTGCCACCTCACAGTCCAGCTCGCTTATTTTGACAGGAACAGTGAACGTCTCTCACATTCGTTGTGTATTCTTCCTGTCTTTCTCCTTTAGCCTCTAGACTTTGAAACAAAGAACAGCTTTTCTCTGAGAATTGAAGCCACAAACAGGAATATTGACTCCAACTTCTTGAGCTTGGGCCCATTTAGCGACACAACATCAGTCAAGGTGACAGTGGAAGATGTGAACGAGCCACCCGTCTTTTCCACACCACTTAGCAAGATGGTTGTTTCGGAGGATGCCAAAGTGGGCACCTCAATTGGGAGAGTTTCTGCACATGACCCAGATACCTCCAACAGCGGCATCAGGTAATGATTTGCTCACCTGTTATGACATGAAGTTACAAACTATCACTGTCCTAGTCACTTAGACCAGCAAAAAATCTCTCCTCGTTTAACTCTTCCAGCCATAATTCACTTAAATTCAGATAATACATATTTTTATGCCTCTGTGCCAGCAACAGTTTTTGCCAGAGGCATTATGTTTTCGGGTTGTCTGTCCCATTCTCATGAATGCAATATCTCAGAAACACTTTGAGGAAATTTCTTCAAATTTGGCAAAAATGTCCAGTTGGACTCAAGGATGAACTGATTAGAATTTGATGGTCAAAGGGGTCAAGGTCACTGTGACCTCACAAGACACGTTTTTGGCCATAAAATCAAGAATCACATAAAATGTTGAAGTAATGACATTTTAAATCCAAAAGGTCAAAGGTTAACTTCATCATGATGTTCTGCAATAACACTTTTCTGGCCATTATTCAATGCCACAACTCAGGAGTAGTAGGGAGATTGTGACCATATTTCACATTTGGTCGGATACTGAATCGGTGACACTAATCCTGGGTGCACACTTTGAAACTGTGGTGATTGTATAAATCTTCCGTGCTGCCAGGTTGAAGATGTGTGTGAAGCATCCACGTTTAGAATTTGTAGCTTCTGTGCAGCAACATCCATATCTGAAGCATTGTCTACTGTCATGGCTACAATTTGTGTTCAATCAAAATCAGTTTTATTGGCCAAGTATGTGGACACTTATAAAGGAAATACACTTAGTACCTTTTATTCAGTTCTTTCAAAGTCATCATTACAAATATTATATGAGTGTGGACTAGCATGGATATAAACTGCTTCTTGACTGATTGGTAGAGGCATACAACCACGAGTATTTCTAGTTTCAGTTTACTTTTTGAAGCTGTGAAACTCGGGGTTTCCCAAAGGACCCAGATAAAGGCCCCAAACCAAGTAAACAAAACTAAAATGTTTATGAATGGGTTAATCCATTCAGCGACTCCACATTATCTACAAACACACTCGAAAGTCCCCGTGTGGCTGTCACAAAGACAGTGCCAGATGGTGGGAGGGCCAAGGAGTGCAGCATTTGCAAAACTGAAATGCCATCTTGAACAAGAGAAGGGCATTCCTGCAGGAGGGTCAAGGCTCAACACTTGTGCCGTGGCATTTATGACTCAAAACAAGCTCTCACATTGACAATCTGTGTGGTGTCACTCTTGAGATTCCTGCCTATTTTGCATTAATTGAATGGATATTGTATGGTATTCATGCTTGGTCTGTTAGGATTGTTAGTAATCTTAATCAGAAAATCAAATTACTGCACCATTGTAGCTGTAAATTGGCTCTTTTTGCTCCTGTGACTATTATCAGCGTCTGCAATATATTTCACTACATCTGTTGAAATTAAAATTATTGTGGAACTAATGCAGCCACAAGAGTCAAATTACATTGCAATAATACCCTTTGGATGTAGGCTAATTGAAGTTGTAATTTTCTCTAGAAATATGAGTTGCTGTGTATTGAAAGAGTTTGATCAATGTTGTGTGCTGAGGGATAATAAGACAGCCTTCAGTTTTATCAAATTTAATAGGGTTTTGTTTCACTCACTATAAAGTTCCAAGT
Organism: Euthynnus affinis; assembly: GCA_029490765.1. Lineage (NCBI taxonomy): Eukaryota > Metazoa > Chordata > Actinopteri > Scombriformes > Scombridae > Euthynnus > Euthynnus affinis. Next base: position 18,287,506 of record CM055859.1, on the reverse strand, counting down.
TTCTGCTGCATTTCTGAATTTTTGGACACTGATAAAAAAATAAAGTGTGACTGATTAGAACTTGTAATCAGCTGAAAATCTTCAGTGTGAGTATTGCACAGTTTGATCTTAGAAAGATCATAATCTTTCCTTACAAGTAGAAGAAACATGAAAATGTAAAATCAATACCACTGTCCAAAAGTATTTCAATTGTACTGTGTGTGTTTGGTTGTGCATTTTTGTCCAGGTACACTATTGACAGAAACACAGACTTGGAACGCTTCTTTAACGTGGACGCTTTAAGTGGGGTCATCAGCACAGCCAAGCTTCTGGACCGAGAGGCCAACTCGGTCCATAACCTCACCATCTTCGGCATCGAGAGCCGTAAGTTTACTCACAGCAAGCAATTATATCTTAACGACAACAACTAGGCACTGCAACACTGTCAAACTTTGTTTTTTTCCACTTGCTGTAGAAGTGTGCATGTGGATCTAGTATAAGAGATACTCACTATTTAAAGACTGTGTATGGTGGTGCTTATTTTTTATGTTTCATAATCCAAAAACACAAGAACAAAAGTGTAAGAAATTGATTGAACACTGTGTTTACCTGCTCAGACATAAGCTGCCATTGTTATCCAAGATAATGTAGCTTACATTGGCCAAACACATTGGTTATTTCTTGCCATTGACTATAAATATGGATGACATGTCTGCACTTTCTTGCAAAAGTGAAGCCAAAATATAGCCTTTCCAGACGCTGCCATCTTGCTTGTGTGATTTGGAGCCAAAGTCTGGGCAGTGGAATCGGGCGGCGGGATGACGGCCCACCTCAAACATTAATTAATTCAACCAGAGACAGTGTTTTTAGCAAATTCATGGTGCTAAGATCATTAGCTTAAGTAGCTAACTACATCTGATAAAATCCACGAGGTTCAGGAAAAGAGACAGGAAAATAAATGGTTGCTGGCAAGAAATGCTTTTCAACTCTATCTGAAATTAAAGGCTCGTTGTTTCAAAAATAACTTAAACTTGAAACATAAGATTTTTGAGTCGTCAATATGCCACTGTTATCATTATAAGTTGGGCTGAGTAAACAGTCAGTTAGCTTGTGTGTTTCACTGTGAGTAGATACTGTACATGAAGCCTTTTGATCGTCTTTGTCGTGCATGTCATCCACTTTATAATGTGTCATAACCTTCTGTACTGTTGACAATACAGTGAGGAATTGTTGGGGTCGTTGCAGGGCTGTCGGGGAATGTTAATTCACACACAGGACGGTCGTTTTGACCTCCACGTCTCCCTGAGCCGTGGGGACGAGATGCTGACTAAGGGTGGGCGATCTCACCCACGGGTGAACTATGTTAATGTAATCTGAAAAAACGCTGCACGCCTTTTTTGGTCCATCTCTCGATGGCTCCAAGGACACGAGTGCCTCTTTTTTTTCTTCTTCCTGCATTCCTATCATTCCACTGCCATCGCGCAAGCACAATGGACAACAATCATTAGCACACGTTCCACCGAGCGTTTTAGACAGCTGCGTTACATCAGTATAAGTTAAAAAAGACAACCAGACTGTCACCCTGGCAGTTCCTCTGCTTTCACATCTTCAGACTGAACACTGGGTGAAAAAAAGGTATTCATTTTTTATTTCAAAACCTTTTCATCACTCTTTGCTTCAAAGATGTTTTTATTTACATCTAACAGCACACAAACACACTATTTGGATGATTCCCGAGTGTGAGTGCTTGCCTGATATAGCAACAAAGAGAAGGCAGCATATAATAATAGCCATATGAAATGTCACAACAGTCCCTCATGCATGAGGTACTGGCTTCTGACACACAGTGACACTCGGGCACTGCTTTCAGCTGAAAACATCTTTGAGTTCACGGACTAGCAACTAAATCCACTGCCCTGTACGCCTTATGACAGTATTTATAGTAAATGGGTTCTTTGTAACTGAAGAGGGTGCAGAGACTCTTTGGTTGAGGGATGTTGTGTATTTGAGCTGCAGTCACTCACATTTCATCCGCTCTGCCCAGACCACGGCAATGACAACAAGTCTGTGGCCTGAGGCACCGCACGTCCTTTTTATCACCATCAAATCAGCCAGCCCGAATGTCAGCGCGTCATCTCTGGCCGACATGGCGGCAACGCCAGGCTAAATCATCATCTTGCACTCAGACTCAGCCATTTAGCCATCAGTGTGTGTCAGGCAGACAGAGGCGTGAAGCCCACTGTGCAAGATGGCTCGTTCGCGCACGCAGCCTTCCCCCCAACAACAAGCCCGCAACGAATATAATCACTTTGGCTGATCCACAGCAGAGTGGGTAAGGACGCCAGCTGTTGGAAGCACACTGCATATTTCATTACAGCAGCACTTTTTTTTCCCTCCTCCTTTGTGACTAATTAAAACACATGAGGAAGATCAATATTCCATAATTTGGCCAAGTGCATCAACGCAAAGTTAAAGCAGAATTAAAGTGTTTAAAAGAAAGTTTGCTGAATGCTGTGAGATGAACATGGACTCTCTTCTCTTTCTCTTTCAGAGGACCCAACCCAGATTGGAAAAGGCATCACTCACATCACAGTGCTGGACATAAATGATAATGCCCCAGTCTTTGCTATTGACTATGAGACTCGTCTCTGTGAAAATGCCATGCCAGGACAGGTAAGACCCAGAAACAGCTCCGCAGTCGGTCCAGCTTCCCTTCCTTTTTCCTCTCTCCACACTCGCTTGAAGTTTGACTCATAAAGACAGCCTGCTGACTCTCAAAGCCATTAAAACTCTTTCTTGTGCCTCAAAACAAGTCTACTGTGCACATATCCGCTTCAGAGCTCGAGGTCATTCCAGGGAGACAGCATCATTAGTATGAGACACATCCTTAAGATTTAATAGCAGGTATTGTAGGTGTTATCGTTCATTAGAGATGTTACTCTCATTCCATACTGTCATAGCCAACTAAATTAATGACAGTGCTTGACTCTGCCTGTGGTCTTAATCCACAATAATATCACGGCGTAATGTGATATCTCATGCTGGGATGGAGTGGTGTTCTGCTGCAGTTTGACTTTCCATTTTGAAGCCCTGTGTAATTAGGCGATCACCATGGAGGGCAACGGGGCAGAAAATGCATTACAATATCATGCAAAGGGAACCAGAAAGATTTCAGGACTTGGGAATTTAGTCCAGGAAGAGAAGGAGGGGCAAGAAGCTGTAGCCATGCATCGCATTTCATTTCCCCTGTGTTTAGCATTTGGCCTCATTGTTGGTAAATGACTTGTGTGTCTGCAGTGGCGATTCATCTGCTCTTGGCATTTGGAAAATACAATCAGAGGCAAAAGGTAAAGGAGGCGTGTAGACCTGAATAAGTACAATTGATCAAAATGATGCATTGTATTAGAAATGGCTATTAGGCCCTTTTAAACATGTTATTTGCATTCATATTTTGGAGTTGTTTGTCACTGTGTTCACGGGAGGGTGAACAAAAATAGCAAATGATTTCATTTGCAAAAATGAGACACGATATTTCATGTGTGCATTTGCTTTTTCTTTGTGCTTGACCACATTGTGGCTTTTTTTTCAATGAGGTGCCTTACAGGTCTTACAGTATTCTGGCTTTGTCGCTCAGTTTTTTTTTTAAGTATTTTTATGTTTTGTCTCTAAATTGTTCGAAGTTAAAATCACAAAAAGCAAAGTGAGGTTCAGTATATGCAATTCGATATACCTTGAGGTATTTTGAGATATTGCTGAATTAAAGTTTTATTGCTCAGATTTTAGCCTTAGGGTAGAGTAGCGTATTTACCGGAATAAACATTGCCTCTACATTAGTTGCCATCATTATTGAAGAATGCATGATACCAGAGCTGAAAGTCTATTTTTGGGTAACAATGCTGCCACTTATCCTCAGATGATTGTTGCTGCTTAGTGACTTTAAAGAGTAACTACACACCCAAATTCTGCAAGCCTCCTCCGTCCCAGCATATTTTTTAAAAAAGTCAGCAGAGGACTGGACAAGACAATGACTATAGCGGGCGTGGCCTTGTGGCTTGGTAGTGTGTGACATGGGGGACATAAGGGGACACCGACTGACCACCACTCAGTGTAGCATGAACAGCGATGTAGAGCTGGTAGTCAGACCTAACCAGCCATGAGCAGCTGCTGTCAGAATCTCTGTGTCGACGCTGAAAACACGGAGTCCACCAGAGCTTTGACAGTCACTAGAAGCACATTCGTGGCCCTTTGTAAAAGTTTATGTGTGGTACCTTTGTTGCACGAGAGGCTCTCCGGTGTATATGTGTGTGTGTGTGTCTGTAGGGGAGTGTCAGTATGTAGCCGTTAAGACGTTAACATTCTTTTTTTAATATAAATTGTAATTGTAAAAGATTGATAAGTCCCAAGCAGTCGACTCTTTGTCAGCATTTGCCTTGCAAAGTTCAGGGCTGATTTAAAACCATAGATGGCATGTTGAGCCATTTTCAGCCCATGAAATGCTGTTTCTTATAAATTTGGTGTCAATGTCAATATTAACACCAGTGTTTCATCACAGTACAGTCATATATTTAGTTTATAGCTCAAAAAACATGTTTAAGTGTTCAGTAGCTCTTTTGATTTATAGCAACATAAGCAACCAACTATCACCCATCAATATAACCTGACTTTCAAATTCAACAGATAATTTGTGCATTTTTCCCCACTAGCGCCTGATAAATTATTGCACAGAGACTATGACAATACTGGAACAAAGTCATTCCCTTATAATCAAACCGGCCCCCAGGACATAGAAACAGCCATAGCCCATGACAGCATCATCAGCAGGAAAAGGTACAGCAAATCTGTAATTACTCAGCTGAAGCAGACAGATTGCTTACTCAATGCCAGTGATGGCTGAGCTGTGAGGTCCCCCATAGGTGTAGCTAGGAGCTACTCTGCTGTAAAGCTGCTGGTGACAGAGGCCTCTGTCCCGGTCCAGCCAGGGAGGAGACAAGCTGCATTCAAATTTTGTCTGTACAGTTTTAAAGTGGTGCAGTCATAAAAACGAGCTGTTATAGCTAGGAGAAATATGCTAATAGTCAAAACACTTCCAACATTTTAAAACGGTGTACTTTATGCTTGTGTGTGGGAATGTTTTTTACCTCCTTTTTTACTCAACTAATGTGAAATGTTCCGAAGCATTTCTAAATGATGAAAGTAAACTCATGCTTCTCCCTTTTTGCCCAAAGATCTGCATGTAGACATTAAGTGAGTCAGTCAGTTAGCTCGCTAGTCAGCAAATTAGCATAGAGAGAATGCATTCTGTATTTCCACTTTCTTCATATCTTTAATTACATGGCAGCATGTCCCATATGAAATGTTTTCACATATGAAATGACTAAAACCACAGATCTATATTATGTTTTTTTTTTATTTTTTTTATGCAGATGTAATTGTCAAAAAATTATGTTCCAATATGTAAATTTATCACATGTGAAATTGTTGTTATGACATGGGTTGTCTTGTTTTTATGTGAAACTGCATGTGCTAAAGTCATGAGAATTCATCATGTCTGGAAACCATATACGTCTATGAGTGAAACTACTGTGTAAATGTTGTTTCACATGTGATGTGCTTTGCCATCTTCTTCACCTTACTGGTTTGATAATGATACTGCAGACAAACAGTGCTTGTTCTTATGTTTACTTTTTCACTAATTCCAATTTCTATTCAATCCCATTCAAAATACAATCTTCTGTTTGAGCAACAATGAAGTGTACCGCTGAGATTGTACCCCTAGATTGAATAATCCAGCCAGCCATTGAATAATAAACCAGGCAAAATGGAAATTTCATGATGAAATTTACACCCCAAAAAAACATACAGAGCAGAAGGGAAGGGGAGAGGTTGACATTTGAATGCGAAAACACTGTTTGAATTACAACTAGGTGTCTGTTAGTAGACGGACTGGGTGGACTCGTAACCTGTCAGATGTGCACTCCACTACCTCCTTGATTCCTAATTAATTAAAGTGCTCCTGTTGTGTACTGTACGTCCAGCCGTAGCAGTGAACAGTTGGTTGTAACTAACTGCGTCCGCTTGCCGGCAGCGTCTTCCCTGTAAGCTTTGTTAAAAATCTCGGGCCGCCCACTGGCTGTCACGCCCATTGGCTTATTCACAGCTGCGACAAAGATGAAATAATAACATTTGCCAGTTGGGGCCAGGGTTGACTCTGTGGCTCTGTAGCACAGATTAACAGGGAGTGCAGGGACGGAATAACCTGCCATTTTTCAGGCCTAATTAAGGCCGTCTCGTGGCACTGGCTTCCTCCAGAGATGCCACTTGTTACGGATCATCGGTGCGTCTGTCTTCTGCCATGATATTAATTGGTATTATGATGGGGTGGTGGGAGCATGGGGCTGTTGGGATGGAGGGGAATGGCGGGGAGGGAGGGGTCACGTAGTACAATCACTTTAGTGTAACCATTACATACATGAGTGGACTTGGCATTCTGCTGCCCCCAATCTGCTCCCGTGCCCCTCCCTGCACTCCTCCAGCTTCCCTAGAGAGGGTCAGCATCCCCGAGAGATTTGTGAATGTCGTGTAGTCAAGAACATTTCTGATGGTTCTCCTTTTCCTCTGATCAAAACTTACTACTTGCCACTGCCTCAACTTCTGCGTTAATCACACACAAAACAGAAAATATCCTCACACCTCCAGTCTACAACCAAATTATCAGTTCATTATAGGTGTTGCATCAAGGTGGGAGATAAAAAAAACATGTCAAGGTGCAAGGGACACAAAAAAATATTAGCACATGACAACATACTGTGTGTTCTATAAAAAGACAGAGCATGGAACAAATGTAATCTCAGCTCTCATGGGGAGATCGCTGTAGATTAAGCAGCTCCAGCTTGTCAGGATCATGCCAACAAACATGTGACCAGAAGAATCTCAGCAAAAGATTCAGATCATTTATATGAAATGAAAGAGATGGCTTTTAAAAAAAGAAAAGAAAAAAGAAACAAATCAACGTATTAAAATGCATGTGTGTGCGTGTATGTGATGACAGTGGAGGGGAGGGGGAGGGGGGCTGGATGCGAGAGGGTGCTGTTGATCTGTCACTGAACAAAGTTATGGGTGGCACATGTGGGTGATGTTTGGGGCGTCGCTGTCATAGGAAGCTGCTGTGGAGCAGCGCAGAGTGAGGGGTGTGAAAACTGCAGGCCCACCACTTCCTTCATCAACACAACCCCTGGGGACAGCTGTCATATCGCCATGGCAACGAATGCCACCTATTTGATGCAATGCTTATTTATACTCTTAGTTCAACTTTCAAGTGCTGGCTTGATCTTATTGTATGACTCATCTGCCAACAGGGCTTTAGGTGGCTTAAATGAAAGACTCTTCACTGCAAAACTAGTCATATCCATTTGACTATGTGATAATTACACTTTTAAGACAATATAACACTTATAACTCGACTTTAAGTATTAGATAAGTAAAAGATTAGATGTGTAAATGTAGTGCAGTGTTTTCTTTGCTGGTGTCAAAGAGGAGAATTCAGGCTTGTTATTGCTGAGATTTTTTCACACACCAAAGTCTCGCCATCCATCCGCGCAACATTAGCCTACATGACTGTCCTCATTACAGAGGCCACATTTCAATACGTCTCTCCAGCCAGTCTAAGTCGGCACAGAAACATCTGTGGCTCAAAGAGCACAGATGCTTTGTGTCATAGGTGCAGTCAATTATGGTCATTGCAGTTCACTTACATACTTCTTCCGTTTAGGAGACTTAAACCTTGATTGTTTGAACAGCACATCGGTGAGAACAGATGGATTTTAGTTGGCAGGATATGATTCATGCAATTGCAAGTACAGAGTGAACAGTCAGAATTTGTTTTTTGAAGGTTCAGCTCAATCATCCAGGTGGTGAGATGTCTGGAGATGAATCCAAATGACTGGACTGGAGTTTTCAGTGATAACTCCAGACTCAGTTTTTGGCTTTGGATTCAAGTAAAAAGTAGTTTTTAATTATGGTTAAAGCTCATATCGGTTTGGGACCAGTATCAAAATTATTTTTTCAGAGCTTAGTTGGGAGACTAAAAAATACAACCTCAATTCGTCATATAAGAGAATATTTCAAATCACTAATTGCATCAGTTCTGAATAGAGAATTTAGCCTTGATAAATATAGAGTTTAAAAACTGTATTGTAAAATGTAAACTTCATTTTCTGTTTTGGGTTATAAAAATAAGAGTTTAAAGACAAAATAAACAAGTGTTCCATACATGACACTTTTCTTTCGATACATGACATTTTTAAACACCAGTGTTATGTCCGGGTTTCAGCTGGCAGTCAAAAAATATTGAAATTTTGGTCCAATAAAAATATACCAAACTTCTGACTGCATCAGTGTTAAATAATATATTTCTAAGATAGAAAAAGAATCCGTCCAACTTTCATTACTTGACACTTTTAAATACTCGATGCTAGTATATAAGGTTTTCCGTCTCGATACCGAGCTCCACTCACATCTATAATTCCTCTTCATTAACATATGACTATTTTATACATCTTCATAATTATGTGTGGTGCTATATTAAAAGAATGTGAGTTTACCATAATTAGATGGTTAAAAGTGTTAATAGTTTGTCAGGTGTCACCATATCATATAGACAGAACCGGCATTGTTTAACTGTATTAAATTAAGTATTGTCACTTCTATCTTGCATGCTCGGTCGATGACAACAAGATGAAGCAACCTCACAAACAACAACACTAGAACTCTGTCGACTTTGCTATAGTTTGAGTGTTTTTTTGGATTGCGGTCTGTTTTTGCTCGGTTGTTTATTCATAGCCTCTAGCGTTGTCATTTAATGTTTTAGTTGGATATTGTTTTTTTCAGGATAAGTGGGGCTACTCAGAAATGTCATTGTTAGTGCTAATATATGTTCAAGGACAGCATATAGAGACACCTTTGTCGTTTTATATCCTTTTTGATCTGACGTGCAGCCATGTGTAAACTCAAAAAACCTTTAATTCTGTGATTCATAGGCCTCCTCAGTCTTGCCTGCGACAGGCACCAGTCTGCTGCTGCTGTTAATGTCTTTCAGCGAGAATTTATGTCTACATCCATGCCTCTCTCCTCCTGTCTCCTACTCAACCCATTAGAGAATTCCCCACCAAAGGTTCTCTGGAACGCCGTGCATCAGAGCCACACTAATGAAAGGCATTATACATTACAAAGTGTTTGATTTAAGGATGATTTACAGTCCTTTTCCTCAGCGGTGAGGAACGGAAACCTTCCTAGAGATAAGCTCCGAATTCATCTGCAATATTCAAAGGACATCAAAGGTTTCAAATTGTGTATAGGATTCATCGTCGGTATGAGAACCACAGAGAAACATTTCTATCAGATGTGAAATTTCCATAACAGAGTGAGAGGCACATGAGTTATTATGATTCGAGAATCAATGGCAGCTTTCATGATATGCAGCAGAGCATGCATGCACTGCATGTTTAGGTGCTCAAATGTTGCGTTTACCCATCACTGATCTGGTGCTGACACAAACATCAGATCTGTGTGTGTGTGTGTGTGTGCACTAGATATCCCAAACATTCCTGAACCATAGCAGATAACCTTGTTGCACCGCACAATCTCCACTCCCCTCATAATTTTCCCTTGCATTGTAATAATAAACAGTGGAGAAAAAAAACATACTTTATGATTACTTTTGCTGATGAAAGAGCAACTATTTTAATTGTGTTAAGAAACAGAGTAAAATATTCATGAATTTTCACCCCGCCTGCCAGTTTTAATAATTGGCAGGATGTCGTTTACCACCTACACCAACCTCTAATACCTGACAGCTTGTAACCAGCAGCATTTAATCACAGCTGACAACTGATAATCCATGTCTCAACACTGATGGATCACTGGCTTTTTTTCCCCCCTTCTTCCTCGCCCTTTTTATTTTCTATTTTTTTTTTAATTTTGTTTTTGTCTTGATGTTAGACACCGAGCTGTTTGTGGCTGCGATATGTGATAATTTAGTGTGAATTGCTTTTAAGAATCTCATGGATCCTGTTCCCGGGTGTGAGTTGCTACAGGGTTGACTTTCTAGATTGCCTACAAAGAATTCAGGAGGCTTGATCTAAATTTATAAGGACACTGCTGCAATAACACCCACTTTGATGGCCGTTGTGGTGGCTATCATTGGTTGTCCATATGGCATGTTTTTGTGTGATACACTTCTCTGGTACAACATGTACTGAGTGAGAATTCTTTCCCTTCTTGCTAAGATGCTGAAATTAAAGTTAAGTGGGTTTTTTTTTTTACTGAAAAAAGATAACTTGATTCTCAGATACCACGTTGATATGAATAAAAATGTAATAGTACATGCTGGTGGGTGTAAATAAATTGGTTTATTTGCTAATTTGATTTCCTATGTTATTTATGGTTGTCAACACTGCCATATAATAAAGGGAGCAGCGTTCTGTTTAGTCCTCGGTTCAGAGGCAAAATAAAGTGGGCCGAAACAAATAGCATTCACTTGTTTAACTCACAGATATGAATGCTTGTCTTGCATTGCCTCAAGCAAGAGCAGTTCTTATCATGAGTCATTTTCATACTTGTAATAATGTAGGAATGCCTGACTGCGTAGCATAATGCATTTATTTTGAACATCATCAGCGTAACAACATTCAGTGGACTGACCTGACATTGTATTTTATCTTTTATATGGTGGTCATTACATGCAGGTACATCCCAGTGTGCTTTAGCTATGTAAATAACCAGAATATGAGTAATATGTATTCATATAATATTGAAAGTTACCACTAAATGTGTTATGGTCTAGGTACTGAGGTTGAGAAAATAGTTGCTGGGCAATGATCTGCTTTGGAATAAGCACTTCCCAAAAAGAAAACACTTCATCCCTAAGAGGTTGCCAAGCCCTTGCCAAATAAGCACTTACTGTACTTCAAGAGATAAATTACACAAAACCACAGCCAAACATTATAAAACAAATCTTTTCTATAAATCAGAATCAAGTTGATTTTCTGCGGTTCACCAACACTGTTGCTTGGCCTTTTAAGAAAGATTTATGATGTTGTGTATATAAATCTATGACAGAGTGGAAAGTGATGCATATACAAAGGTTTGACGACAAGGCTTCACTCAAACTGATTCAATGAGAAACAAGAAGAGATAGCTTTCTTCGTGTGCAAACACTAAACATTTTATAGCCTCAGTTGATACCTAATCAATCAGTAAGCAGGTAAAGATCAACACGGTAACTAACCTTTAATGTACTTTTTGTCCCTTTGTTCGCAGGTGATCCAGACCATCAGCGCCGTGGATAAGGACGAACCTCTGAGTGGTCATCGTTTCTATTTCTCCCTTGCTGCACCTGTTGCCGGAAACCTCAACTTCACTCTACGAGATAACAAGGGTGAGGCACCCCTCAGTGTTATTCTTTGATATTGCCTTCAGGCTAACTAGTCTTGCTGTTGTGATTATCTGTGGTTGTAAGATAAAATGTATTCATTTTTTCTATCTGGTGGAAGTCTCTCTCAGCGTAACTAATTTAACATGTCTTCGTCCTTGTCAAAGCTCCAAGTGTCAGATCAACCTTGTGTATGCAGTAGCTAAATCAGCTCCTTGAGAAAAACGCCGGTGGCCTTCGGTGTCTGTAAAAGGTGTTGGTCAAGTTAGGTATGGAGTGTTTGCTGTTTACTTCCTTCGAATTGAGCTTAGAGGCAATGCAATTGACACTTTGGCCATTGCTCACTCCAGCTCTCTATATCTGCCCTGTATCTAGACACAATCTACTCTGCAATCTGACTCAGGAGAAGTACAGAGTAACTGGCGCCTCCCGGCGAGCCTGGCCGTGCCAAATGAAACCATAATTCTGCTGTGACACTGCCCTCACTGCCCTTTTTTTGCATTTTGTAATTGTTCATCAAAACTGAATGCAAAAACAAACTGTCCACTGCAACTGGAGCACATCTGAGATAACGCAATTTGTGCTGCAATCCACCAAACCGCAGCCTTTTTTCTGTTTACTACACTGTGTCTATGTACTAGATAAATAGAGTAACTTTAACCTGAACATAAGCTAATACAAAACAACAATTTGCTCAACACCTACACGCAAAGCAGTGGGAAGATGAAGAAAATTTGCTTCTCCTATAGAGAAACTTAAGCGTTTGCATTTGCATATAGCTTTAAAGACACATGCGAATGGTACCTGACTCCATCAACGGTTGCTTACATGAACCTGCGCTGCTTTAAACACATGTGCAGCGCTGATAGACTCTCTGAGGTAATGCCCTGTATTGAGTGTTTTGTTCACACATGTGGGAGCTTGGCTAAGGCTGCCATGTTACATTTCAGCAGGAGCAGCGGCAGCAGCCAGGTTGTGCCACAGTAATCCGTTGGAGTGCAGACATGTGTTATATGATGAATTGGATGTTTAAGGTAACCTCTCAGCGGATTAAGAGCAACTTGGCCAGGAGACAGTGTTTGATAGCTTTGTCGAAAAAAGGACTCTATAAGGAATACATTTTGAGAAATAAGCGTACTTGCTTTCCTGCCGGGAGTTCTATGAGAAGATCGATACTACCCTCATATCTGTCCATTAAGTATGAAGCTAGTGCTAGGAGACAGTCAACTTAGCCACAACACTTGGCCTCCCTGTAAAACAACAACTTGTCATTGTTACATTTTTGTTTCTGTGTGACTTGAACAAACAAGATGTAACGTGTTAAAGGTAGAGTCAGTTATTCTGGAGAAAGATTGTTGATATTTGAACTAAACACTCAAATACATCCTTCCTTCACACTCTTTCAGAAGCTCCCCCCCAAAAAAATTCATGGACATGTGTTGCCAGGGCAACAACCAAAAGAGGAATTTGGTGGAATCCAGAGCGATGCATCAGCTGTAGAGTCACTTCTGTTCCTTTCACACATTATCATGAGCGTCTCATGTGAGCACAACAGTCCATCCACACTCTCCGCGTCTCTGCGGCCTCCTCACTTCTCACTCGACCAGCATTCAGCATCTCTGTCCACAGGAGCAGCCGTCTGTCAGCTTCTGCTCCCAGAGAGCTGAGAGGACAGCGGCCGGACAAACTGTCTTCACCAGGCTGACTGACAGCAGAAATTTACTGAACCAAAATAGTTTGCATGTCGGCTCCACGGGAAGAAATCAACAGTGTTTGTATTTATTGATTCAAGGATACGGTTAATAAGTTGAAAACACATATACAGCAGGATATTTGTGTGATTTAAACAGCTGCCTGCTCAGATTACGCTTCACTAAACAGGACAGAAACAGACTTGGAGCATAAAAAACGCGGGGGGTCTTCGTGAGACTGTCTCGGATTCAGAGTGGATTGATATATTTAATAAAATGTAAGCGTATCTGTTCTGCAAGAAAACACTTTCTATGTGAATTGGCCACGGCTTCTCTCTCTCCAGTTCACCAGGACTCCCCCCACTATTCAATGCTGGAGACAGGAGACTGTCATGTCCTCACACAGGCAGCTGCTCTGATGACTTTCCCTTGTCCTGTGCATGACCATAAACACCCCCTGCTGCTGATTGGCCAGAGTAGTGTTGTGTGGCTCTCTCCGAGCCACTGTGTTTTACATGCCCATTGAGAGAGCCAGGGCTGTGTATGAACACCAGATTTGACAGCTAGCAGACTGTGAGGAGATATTCACTGAATTTTACAAAAAGTGTGTTGGATTAGACTGACTTTACCTTTAATAAGTGAGTTTTAACCCTAATCCTAACCTTAACCCTAACACCAGAGCTGTTACGCCCCATTTCCAGTTTTGATGCTAAGCTAAGCTAATCTTGCTCTGGCTCTCACTTCATATTTAATGGAGAAAATATTAGATTGTTCTCGCCGTATAACTCTTGGCAGCTGCACATGTTATGACCTGGCTCAAGTGGTTTCAAATTTCCCAAAATGCAAAACTATTCCCTTGAGGAGTGTTAAAGGGTTGGCAACTAAAACACTTCATAAAGTTCAGGAAGGGTTAGGGTTAAAGGTTGGAATTAATTGCAAGTATGCGATACACAAACTCCAATCTTCTGAATGAAAGTTGGACCCATGCCTATCCACCACCTCAACCTCCACACCCTTACTTTCTGCCTTGCTACATAAAGGCCACACTACATCCTTCATTAGTACTGAACTGACATCGTGATGTGTGGAGTATTAACATAATTCCTTAGGGTTAGTATATGGAGAAGGCCCTTATCATCTAACGCTGGGTTGACCTCACTAATGCTGTTGTGGCTGAATGGGAGCAAATCCCTGCAGCCAAGTTCTAAAAACTTTTGTAGATTTTATAGATGCATATTAATGCCAATGGTTTTCAAATGAGACATCTAATGTCTTATTTTACTTGTATGTGTTTTCTGCCTCGCTTCCCACAGATGTTCCTTGAGGACAAATAATAGACACGACTGAATGTCTCACATTTAATTCAAGAATATATTTAATATTTTAATGTTCTATTTTAAACTCATCACCGTTGTTACCAACCAACTGTGTGTTTTTGCTGGTTTTACTAATGTGGCATTTACAAAAGATCCCATCTCTATATTCACTTCTTTTTTTTTTTTTTTTTTTACCTCGTTCTCTGTGAGCAAAAGCAAAGAGCAATCTCAATATCACTAAGAAAAACAAAGGAGTTGTCCTTCAAGGCGAAAATCTACATTTCAATTGTGACTGCTCAGTTTGAAAAGCGCATTTTAATCTATTGATAAAGTTGTCATGAAATGCCTTTTTTTAGCTGGTGTAATAGCACATTGTTCTCCTCTGGTTGCCTCTTTCTCTCACTGGCAGAGATTTCATATAAGATTTTATCATCAAACCAAAGCTGTTATTAGCCAACAGGTGGTCAAGACCAGGGAGCGACACCACAGTGTGTGATATAATGAATTGTGTTAATGACACCATCTGTTGGCATTCTTGCTTTTTAATACTGTAAAATCATTTCAAACTGCACAACTAAAGCACAGTAATCATTATAAGTATAGAAGTTAAGCCTCTTGCTAGTCATATATATGCTGTTCATTGTTCATTTAAAGCCAATAAACTTGCAATTAATTACAGTTTCCAGGCTTTTATTACCTTGTCTGACCAAACTGCACTTTTACTCTGTTTTGCAGACAACACAGCGTCCATATTGACAAAACGAGGGGGTTTCCGGAGACGGGAACAGCCTGTGTATCGGCTACCTGTGTTGATTGTGGACAGTGGAAGTCCTGCCCTTAGCAGCACAAACACACTCTCAGTGCGTGTGTGTGACTGTGACTCGGATGGTATTGCCTTGTCTTGTGGAGCTGTGGCATACACAGCAACTGGCCTGAGCACCGGCGCCCTCCTGGCTATTTTGGGCTGCATCATCACACTTCTGGGTAAGATTTATATGACGTCAGTGTCTGAAACACAAGTCCATGTTACAACAACTTTTTTTTTTCTTTTTTCCACTGAGAAGAACAGTTTAACAACAACTGAAAATGTGGTTACAAACCAGTGTTTGTGGGTTCTATTAAATTAAAGGACTAGTGTATAAGATGTAGTGGCATCTAGCAGTGAGGTTGTACCATGGTGGTGCAACATGGCAGCCTTTGTGAAAGAGAACCTGCTCCCTTATAAAGATATAAAAGGCTCATTCTAAGGTAACGAAAACACAATGATTCTTATTTCCATGGGATTATACAATAATTAAAATACACTTGTGATTATTATTCATCATTTCTGTCAAGTCCGTTCTGCTAGATGCCACTAATTTCTACACACTGCACCTTTAAGTGACAACTTAACTTAATTTACAATTAATGTCAATGCAATTACTGCACAAAGGTAGATGGCGGCAGCATATATAAGTAGAAAAGAGCACCAAGAAAAAGCTAACACATCTAAAAGCCGACCTGCAGAAAAGCAATAAAACATCCAGCAGTATCAGCAGCTAATAGCAGCTGATGTTGCCAAGCACACAAACAGTGACTGACCAGAGCCAAGACATCGGCTGTTGACATAGATATTAACGCGAGCAGCAAATATTTAGCTTGGTGAAGCAAAGCAAAGAGGATTTCAGCGAAGAGTAAACCCTCTGGAAAGAGTCACTGCAGTCCGAAGCTTCTGACAGCAGTGCGGGAAATTTACACTTTTGGCTTGAAAGGTGTGTTTGTGGCCAAGCCAATTAGTGCTAACCACTAATATGAACTGCCTGGAATGCCCATGATTGGACTGTTTGTCTGATTGGACAGCAGCAATTTTAATTTTCCAGCTCAAATTTAATCGAGGTAAATGTAGATACACAGTGCTGCGTCACAAAACACTGTACCTCAGTATTTACAACCCATTTCGCTGTTATGCATTCTTCACTCAGCTGAGTAAGTGAATAGGCTGAGTAAGCTTTGCCAGCTTTGCCAGTACAGTTGAATCTTGAGGTCTTACACAGGTCAAACCTGGTGGGAGATATCCTCCCCTCATTTTTCCTCTTTGGTAAATACACGTGACCTAGGTCAGCCAACTCTGAATAGCAGCCTATGTTGACAAGTAAATTGCCTCTGAAATCCTGCCAAAAGGATCAATTAAATAGGGTCAGTGGTGTGTTTTGGGGATTTTTTGAGTTATTGAGTGTTTAGATGGACTACTCATGATCCAATGGTAAAATTCACTCTGTGGGTTGATCAGTTCACAAAACAAAACTACTGTTAGATAGGATATGCCACCTAAGGCTGTCACCGTGACGCCTTGTAAAATATTTAATTCTGTTTGTCCAGCCTTTCAGGAATGTAAGAGAATAAGAATATTTATCCAAAAGTTGCACTGACCATGTCTGTATATTGGACTCAGATTTAATTCATGTGCAAAGTATTGTTTATGTGAAGTATCCATCAGATTTTCAAACCCTTCCATTGCAAATTATGATTTTGTGTGTCATTTATGTGGCAGACAGTTCCTCCTGCTCTTAAACACACCATACTAAAAAATAAAGTGTAATGATGTGCATTGTGAGAAGGCAGTGCCTGAAGGCAGCCTGAGACAGTGATGAGATTTTAGATCATTTTCTCTTCTAAGGGAACTCTCATGGTGGCTTCCCCCAGATATGTTTCAGTGTATTTTATTAACTTAATTATAATATTTTATGGAGGTCATAGAAAGCTGCATTTCAAGGACAGACACTCCTATGCTTCTGCTTTCTAGTATTACACCATATGTTAAGATGTTAGTAACGATACTTGTAAATGAAAACTGATTAGCATACCCTTAAAGATGATGCGGCACTGAGCCATCACCTACAGGCTGCATTATTGCTCATAAAACCCACAGACAAAGCGTTACTGTATCCTGGCAGAGTCATAGTTTAACGCTTAGGTGATCATCACTGAAAGCTAAAAAGGATCTAAACAGCCTATACATTAACTGCAATGTTTTCTTTGATGGGGTCAAACTTTGCCTTTTATTCCAGTCCCCTTGAAGTTTGCCTTCTTTTTATTGAGAGAGAGAATACTTTTTGTGACAAATGAAAACTTCAAAAGAGCAACAGGGGGAAATACGTAGCCGCACAACCCTGAACCCAGCATCACTAATGAAAGCTGGCTCTATTCTGCACAGCATGGCCTCAGGCCACAGGCTTAGAACTAATGGCCTCCAGTTTAATATACCTCCAAGTTGCCTTGTCTCTGCTCTTGTTTGAGTGTGTGTGTGTGTGTGTGTGTCCTTAGCTGTCCCCATCACTCTGTTTTGCTCAATTGGATCAGCCGCTTTCCTTCTTTTGTGTGTTTCCTCTGTGCATATTCTTCCTCCCCCCTCTCAGAGCAGCTTCTCCTTCCCCTGTATTAACAGCCCATGTGTGACCGCTCTGCCCAATCCTTTATTCTGATCTTCCTTGATGGTCTTCCATCAAGACCTCTTTCAATTTGTAGGTAGCAATTGAGGCTGTGATTGTGTGTGATTGTATTTTGTAGGATAAGACATGAGCCAGAATAAGATCTGAACTGCGTCTTACCACTGGCATCCTCAGGTGCTGTCAGTCTCAAGACTTAGATCTGCTTCTTTTTTCCCCCTTTCCTCCATCAATCTCTTTCTTTCTCATCAGGTGAGAGGAATACACACTTCTACCAGCAACACTGATTCTAGTTATCTGTCATCATGACTCAGTCTAATAACTACAATGAATGTTGTGCGTGGAGAGCTTTTCGGAGTGCCACTCTACTGGTCTAAGTATTCATCAGTTGTGTCTGAGAACTTCAATCAAAAGAGTTGATTCAAAGTGTGCCGTTCACTTTCTCCACCTGTCTGCCTGCCTTTAAACTGCAAAGCACTGTATGCACATTAGCTTTGCTTCTACGTACTCATAAGCTAAGTGGTCATTAATCATCGGTTGATATTTTTAGATTTAATTACTGAGCTTGTCCTCTACTCCTTGCAGAAAAGTTCCTGCAAATGCCTCGGCACAAGTATGTTTTTTGTAAATTAAATTTTTTTTAATGATGTCACTTTTGGATGATACATCCAAACTACTAAGATGATCATTATTTTGTTAAGATCGAATGCCTTTATTTCCTAGCACAGGTCAGGTATTGCTCAATCCTCCAGAGGGCCAATTAGGACATTACGTAGCACTGCAAATCTCCAGAGAGTTATTGCTTATCAGACTCATTCTATAAATCTTCATGTCCATTTTTCCAGCTCTTATTTTACTGTCTGTCGTCTGTTTTAGTCCTCTGTCCATATCCATATTTATGTGTCTGTAATGAAACAACAGGCAAACCCGATTTATTTTTCGAATCCTTTCTTTATATATGCATGTCTTTAAGCTTGACATGCATATTGTGACCTGCAAATGACCGCAGTAGACTTGTGTGTGTAAACTGTGCAATTATTTGCTGTCATTACAACACTGGCTGACATGCTAAAGCTAAGAGAGAGGGAGAAAAGGAAAATCCCCCATTTTTTTAAATGGAGCTAGTCAATTAAGAGAAAATTTGTTTTCATAATGACAGCCTGGCAAAAGCTAAAAAGACCTCTTGTAAGGGAATTGTGGGAAAGGGAGGGATGCTAACAGCTTGGAAAAGAATACAGTGAAAATAAAAAGCAGGAATGTTGAAAAGACAGTAAAATAACACAAGCACATAATCTGGACAAACAGAAATAACATCAGCAACAACAAAGACACCATAAAAGCTATTAGAATCATGAAGCAAACATGTAGCAGCACTGATAAAGAGTAAGATGTAGTAATTATTTTAACCAGCAACATGAAGGTTTCTGCTTGTGCTGATTAATTGTTTTTATACCCTTCTTCAAACTGTGGTGGAGACTGCATTTGTTTTCGATAGAGAGTGTCATCCGTGGAGGAGAGTGATATCTGTCATGTTGTTGAGGAGGCATGACACCTCTTCATTTGTCACCTTTATTTTTTTGCACCCTCTCCTCCATGCTTTTTGAGCTCATTGTTCCAAATGTAAAATAATTTCTTAATCACGTTTACATTAGGTACAAAGTGTTTTAGTAAAGGTCTTTTCAGACCAAAAGTGAGTAAATTGCATGTCAATTAAAAAAATTGAACCCATATATCCCTACAAGCCTATCCACACAGGATCCAAAACTTTCATATTTTGCAGTGCAGATTTCTTTTTTTAGGCTGCTGGTTTGATTTCTGCAGATTTCCTATGCCGATAAAAATAAGCCAACTGATAAAATAATGACTTTTGCTCATGTAATCAATAGATTTTCTCAAACACTGTGATCACCGCCAACGTCATAATTCCCATAATAGAACAATAGAAATGGATATTGATCACTTGATCCATTCGGTCTCACAGCATAGTGCACTCTTTGATAAACAATGCAAAGAGAATAAAGACAACAAAAAGAACATCTGGGAAAGAATTGCAGGTGAACTTGAGTGCGATGGTGAGTAGCCTACAAAAGGCTACTCAAGTGAACGTATATAGAAAACCATTTGTTTCCAAGTGCATTAGCTAACATTATGCTATGGACATTCATGTCAGAAATTATATGTAGTCATTGTGAAAAGTGTACTATAAAACTTGATACATCAGTTATCAATTATTTCTGTTGCATATATACACATGGTCTGGTGCCTGGTGTTGTAAGCAAGATAGTTAGCCTCAATGTAATGTGCATGCTATGGTCTGCTTTACTGTTCAGTGGAAGAGATCCAGAAAAGTTGGAAAAACCTTGGGGACATTAACATTAAGAGGAGGAAGGAGAACAAAGAAGCAAAGAGTGGACAGGCAGGAGGAAAGCCAAAAAAGAACGGAAGAATATAAGCTCACTGTCTTTCCTTGAAAAATCCACCGAGCCCTGGAGCTGACCATTATAAGCTGACAAACCATGTATCACATATAATAAACGCATACATATGATAAACACATTTTGATTCATACTCTAAATGCAAACATATACCAAACTCCTCTGTTCAGTGCAGTCATGAATGATGGAAACCATTGCACACTTGAAATAACAAGCCCGTCTCCAGTGTGTAGAGTTGAGTGTGGGTTTATTATAACATTTTTTTTTTACAGTCCACTTCAATTCATAACTTTTTGATTATTCCACCACTTCGCTAATTCATTCACTGCTCTGTCAACGCACACACATTTTCTTCTTCTGCTCCGTTTCTATTTCTTATACTCTCTCATATCAATCAAACAATTACTCCAGTGTCAGTCCTACACTAGTGGTGAACTACAGTATCATGGCATAATAGAATAATTCAGCATTACTATTCATCTACATATTCCTGAACTGTGTATTCACATAAAAATAATACAACAATATTATTTAATTATTTAAGTAGTTTCTCCCCAAGATATTTTTTTTATTTCAACACTGTATGATAAGAAATGTTTTTGTTGAGTTTAGACAAAATTATTTTAAGCAAGCAGGGAAATTAAACTTTAATTTCTTATAGTTATGATACCTTATTTAAATAAATGTTCTGTTTAATCGGTTGGGTATTCATGTGCAAATACCCGAATATCGAGATAGTTTATGTCATTTCTTTATTCAGTGGGCATAAAGAAATAGGAACCATATAGCTAATAAGCACATTTCAATATTTATTTATTTATCGCAAATCATTGCAATACTGAAGAATGTTATCACACAACGCAGATTTTCCCCATATCTTGCGGCCCTTCTTACAACAGGACATCCAGTAGCTTGGACGAGGAAGAGAAAAAAGATGAAAGAGAATCCGAGGCTGAATGTGAAGACAGTGAAGGAGAGGTGCACGTTGAAAGGGAAAAGAGAAAACGGAAGGGGGTTGATGCTAGATTAGAAGCATACCTGGAGCAAAAGGAGGCCAGAGAGCTGCAGAGGGCACAACATAGGCAGGAGAAGAGAGAGGGCGATGTCTCAGCCTACCTGAGCAGTTTGGCTCCTGCATTAAGAGGGCTGCCTCTACAGAAGCAGACCTTTGTTAAAATTAAATTTCATGAGCTCTTGTATGAAGCCAAATTTAGTCAGGCTTCCTGGACTCAACCAGCTGCAGGCACAAGTTTTTTGCTGTTCCTGCACAGACAAATCTAGATGTACAGGCATATGTAGGTGTATGTTTTTAGTGACATTCTCATTTCTGATAAATTATTAAACATTTTGATTAATAAAATGTTTATTTGCATGTGTCACTTGAATCAAAGTGCTAAAGTGAAATAGAACCATCTGCAGCCCATTGTGATGGGTAATTATTTATTTCCATATGATGGCATCTGAGGCAATATCCTGTTAACAAAAATCAGCCAATCAATCAATACAATATAAAAAAGACTGGACAAAAAAAAATCAATTAATGAAATAATGAGAAGAATAAGAATAATTAAACAAAATTAATTCAATTTGGAAGTACTTACAGTTGACTTGAGTATCTTCATTAGCTGTGTACATCGCTTTGGCCCTGTGGTGGTCTGTGAAATGATAGTCATGGGCATGGCTGGACATTACCCCCCTTTGCTGTGAAGTGAAAACTGTAGCAGGTTGGGTAAATAAGTGGGGTACAGCATCAAGTTCAGAATGAGAGGTCCAATGCACAGAGGCATCAGGTGCATAGAGACTCATCTTCTGAATTGCTGAGTCTTGTGCTTGTAGTGTCACAGGATTCAAGTCAGGGAAGGCAGTTGTGATGCAATCAGTCGCTGGGCTGGTGACAGCTTGAAAAGTTGACATGGTAGACCATGCCTGACTGTGCAGCTCACATCACTATCTCATGATTGAGTCAATGGGTTGAAGGGTTGAAGGATTGTCAGCGCTAAAATTTCAAGTGGGTTGGAAATTGGAATGGGTAGAGGTTTGTCAACTTTTGCCCAGATCTCCAACCTTTGGAAGTCCATCAGGGGTTCAAATCGTTTGAGGAGGTCTTGGCCAATAAATAGTGGGATAGTGTCTGGAGAAGACATGTACACAGGGGGACAAGGCTAATTGGTCCAATGGTGAAGTGTATTAAGGGAGTATGCCTGAACTTCAAGGAAGTGCCCTTTCAAGAATTTGTTTGACCATTGCGTCAGTGTTTGGAGCTCATAGAAGAGCAGTGATATCTGCAGTAGGGTCAAGGAGTGCCTCATGTACTAAGTCACGCTCAGGTTTTGCAGAGAAACAGAATTTGTATGCAGGACCTTTCTCAGTTATGTTACACAAGAAATGTTGCTCTGATAATTCACTCCACTCCACTAAGAGTTTCTCCTTCAGAGTTCACGTCAGACAGTAGACGCAACACTCTCAGAAACTGAGGGCGTCACTATGTCTGGTGGCTGCTTGGGTTGGACCAGTGTTGGGTCCTCAAGAGAGAATTTGGAAGGCTGGGAGGTTGTGGGAAAAGAGAGAAAATCAGTTTGTATTTTCTCCTCCAGCAAGTTCTCAAGCACACATAGGGAAGCTTCAAGACTTGACTGTGTCATTGAATGAGTCATGGTTAGGTGATTTTGATAGCTGTTTGTCTTGAGAATAGGGTGTGTTGGGATCTGATGATCTATCTTATTGTCACAATATCAATGTTTTCCCCATTGATGGAGTTTTCTCTTGTGGGAGTCTGGAAAAGGGAGTGATGTGGGCAGAGATTTGAGGTAGGTCTCTAGTTTACTGATGTGCATTTCAGGTTGAGTTAAAGATTATTGCAGGTTTGTGCCTTCTTCTTGTAGCTCAAGATTTTGGGAATGAGTTGCGTGGTTAAGGTAACAGTAATGTCACCTAGCGCCTTCCTGAGGACCAGTGTTGCAGAATAAGGGTCTTTGATTTATTCTGCATAATTTGGTATCAGATTTTTAGTCATACAAATTTCAGTGTTGTCGCCTCGGTTGGTGTATTTTGACATCTTCGCCGTTAAGGTTGTCATGTTTTTGATAAACACAATTTAATCACTAGATAATCTGAACATTGAAAAACATTGAAAAATGTGTGTGATTCTCAAAACATTCAATAATAGCAGATTACAAGTGAATTATTTGCTTGAATTTTTCATTGACCAATAACTAAATAATTAAATTTGTATATATATTTATATTTATATTTATATTTATATTTATATTTATATTTATATATAATGTATGATACACTTGTCAATGTATTATACATTATACTTAATCTGAATCCTGTTGACTAAATCAGCACCTTTGCCAGCATTGTCTAAAACACAGTGGAAGTCTCATTCTTGTGGGATGTAACATGATCACTGACTCGTATTCAGCAACACCCACTGAGGGACCTCCGCAGTCAGACTGAACTCTAGCCAGTTACTCCAAAAGTACAGACAGATCAACTTCAGAAGTTAGCACGTCAGCTAACCATTTCAATTCACATACAAGGAGAGAAACAGCTAAGCTAGCATAGTTATTTTGCAGCTCAAAATCCTCCTGGATGTTAACCATAAGCACTTCTCAATATGTCTCTTACACTCTATTCTGAACTATTCTGGACTCTTTCATAATGTTTTTGAAAGAATTACATTTTTCCTCTTATTCTCCTGGGTTCATTATCCTACTCAGGTTCATTTAATGTGACACACACTGTTAAAGGTTTAACGACCCAGCAGTATATAAAAGTGGTTCATTTTAGCTCTGCAACATTAAAATGGTCCTTATATGTTAATGACAACTGATACTACAACAGGCCTTGGTTAATGTGTCCATGCTACCATGCTACTTGGCTAGTGGAAGAACTGAAGTATGTTTTAAAGGTCTGCCTTTTCTGTAGAGCCTCAACAGATGCTCAATTTCCCCACAGATTCCTGACTGGTGAAAGAGGGCATTCAAGGTCACCACCATCTCCAAGCGTGTGATCAAATAACAGATTGACCATTTGAAAATAATATTACTGTCAACGTTCATGCAAAGCAATGGTCTTGACAGATGACAAAGCATGACGGAAGCTAACCATGGGATAGGAAACTGCACGTTCATTATATCGAACTGTATGTTCACTGAACTGGTTTTGAATATGATATTGTCATGTTGGCCATGAGAAAGAGCTCGTGCTGCTCAGTGTATGTGATCATGTCAAATGTCCTTGCCAATGATACCATAACTCATCTCAAACACACTGACAGACACTGTTCAGGCTTTATTGGCTCTCTGTAATTGGTCTTTTGTTTCTTGATGAAAGGGGCCACCAACTCCAGAAGTGCCTCAATGTGCCCTAAAGTCATCCTAAAGTAGCAACTGATACATTATTAGCTGTTACCAGGTGATGATACTCCTCGTTTTCCTTTCTCTCCTGTTATAATGGATGTACCCAAGGATTTCTCTTCTTTTTAGTCAAAAGATATATCATAAGCTTGCTGTCGCTACTGCTTCTGCTTGAAGAGTCCGTGACAATGATGAATCGATGATTGTGTGACAGTGCAAACCTTTAATTTCAAGTGAAATGAAAATTTGTGAATAGGTAGCATTTTCATTTTGTTCTTTTGTTAAATTCATGGTGTGTAAAGGCCGTAAGACAGAACAACTGCAGGATTATCTCAAATCAGCAAATCTGTTATGAATGAAGTTGCATTTTCAGTGATTTTGATTAATTTTATATCAGCAACAGTGTAACAGTGAAATTTGACTTCTGTTTTAGTAATATGACGTATCTCTGAGTGAGTATGTGGGAAGGGTATATGCTGAGAGGGATTTAAATCAGATTGTTAGATCAGGGGAAAGGAGGATGAGAGAGAAATGAAAAAAGTCAGACCTCAACCACGCTCTTTTGTACATTTAGAGATCCAAGCAGCACTGACCCATGATATCACTCTGCTTCTACGACCCACACGCCAACAGTCAAAAACTGTTTTATATGATGGGAGGGATTAGCTGGTTGCCTGCAATCACATTTCTTTGGATACATTTATGTATATGCCCCCAGGTTTAATACAAGTCATCAAAAATACTTTTTTTCACATTTATAGAAAGAAAGAGAAGAGAGAAAAGAAAAAGGAGTTTAAATATTTAAAAAAATACTCAAAAAATGTTTTAAACATACATCTAGCTTATAACAAAAGGTAAATCAACAATTACTAAAGGGACACAGGATTAGAACTTGGGAAATGTATTTTTCATTTTACTTTGTCTTTAAAGAAATATACAGAACACTGGATGTGATTTGCCTCTATTGTATATATGTTTCATTGTCTCTGTATGCATTTCCTAACCTGCTGTGCCTGAGATCTATGTAATAAAACTCTCATGTACCGTCCTAACAGTTTAGAGAAAAGTGGTTTTAGTCTTTCTAGATATGCAACCTTGCAACCTGATTGCAGATCCTCAGTTTCACAATTTCTACTGGTCGGATGCTCCAGTTCGTGTACAAATTGGCTTTAAGAAACATCTTGTTGTTTTTGGATGAGCAGCAGATGCTGGACAGCTGGTTAATTAATCTGCCATCAAATTAATCTAAATTGGTGCAGTATGATCTGTCCAATAAGGTAAAGAGTTATCAGTGGCCTATTAGAAACAATTAGCTGTACTAAAATTCAGTCTAATTCTCACAAGCAATCAGTTGATAAATGTTAAAAGTTCAATTCAGAAAATGTTTTGCACAAGCAAGGACATCCAATCATTGAATTAGGCTGTGGAAGTTTCACCGATGTTGCAGTGCATTATGGTATATCCTACATGACCTCAGTAACCACTGTATGCTGTCAAAGCTATCAATCAAACTTTATTTGTATAGCATCTTTTGTACAGGTTAGTGAAATTTTAAGTGCTTGACAGATGACTGACACGCTGATCATACGACAGAACAAATGCAAACAGTATAAAAACACATTTACTGATTACAAGAAAAAGTTATATTCATCCAATGTCAGCTTGCCACCAGGAATTTGTACTTTAGCATGAAGCTTCCTTTGGTTGGAATCAGCTGCTGATTTACATCTCTCTTAGAAACTGCACTGCAGTACAGAAACATTGGAAATGTGTGGGTGACAAAATGAGTGAATAATCAGCCCCAGGTTCACCAGACTCACACAGAGCACAGAAAAAAATACTCTAATGAGAAAATGCATTCAATGATGCATGCTGGTAGGAAAAGGGCAACATAGAAAACACACCTTGTTCACTATCGATTGCACAGGGTAGATCATTTAAACAATTCAATTACAGCAAAAGCCATTGTAACACTAAATTGATCTCCTTTTCCTTTGTTTCTCATTTAGTTTACATCATCAGTAAATGTGTTATGAAGGAGGGCCTTCTGTCATATCATGGTTGTGTGTTTGCTAAACTGTCTACGCTGGAAATAATTTCTTACAGGACCCTTGATACCTGACATAGGCAGACTATTTGTATGCTCGGCCATCCACCTGCTTATTCTAGTAGGACGTGATTGGGTGTTGGCCTGTTTCCAGTCTGTGACGCATTGTGGCTGCCTTCTAGGCATTAAACCCTTAAGAGCTTTGCTGGAAAGCACTGAGAATATTCTATTCCAATGTGCCACTTTGTAATTCACTTTGGAGAAGCCCTACTGAATTGAACAGAATTCAGAATGAGTCAAGTTCCTAAAATCAGAGGAAACAATCTTCAACAGAAATGTTTGGTATTCTGTCTCAAAGCACAAAAAAGTGTCAGGGATATTAACAGTGGCTATTAGACTTGAGGGACCATTCCATGTATTTGACAAAAACTATTGAGTAGGGTTACTAGTGCTGCTGTTGTAGGGTACCAGCAGTCACCAAATAGCCAGCAGAGATCTACCCATTCATCTCTTGCAGCCTTTCCATGTGACACTTTCCTCCCTTCCATCGCTTCCATTTGCTCCCTTATTAGAGGCTGTGAAGTGGTTTTTGAATTTGGTTCCTGGGCCTCTTTCCCTGCTGCTTGCAGTAGCTCAATGCTGTGAAGGAAAAGAAATATGGGCCCATGGAACGATATTTCACTGGCACCAGCATGACATTGATGGATAGAGGATCATTAGACATTTGCCAGTTTGCTTGGGCGTAGAGTTATTTTCAGCAATAATGTATGGGAGGGGGAACAGGGGCTGGTGGAGTGCCTCTGGTAAGATCTCAAAGGGCCACGGATTCCAGTTTGGTGGAGTTTTGTACAAGTCTTGAAGCTAAATGTAGGTGGTGCAAATCAAAAAGGGCCACTATATATTGCCTTGTAGTTTTAGTTTTATAAACTCTGACAGAATTAGCAAGACACTGCCTTTGGATCCATAGTGCAGTTGGTCCAAGCCTTTATTTTTGTCAGATACAACCCAACAGCCCAGTCAGATGAACTCAAGCCTCGTCATGGTCCAGATATATTGATAAACTGGATATTATTTAACATTATTATCCATTATTATATTATTATTAATATCCATTACTTTTAGTTATCTTTCAACCATTCATCATTACTTTTAGCTTATAATTTGAATCATGTATCCATCACTTTTAGCTATTTCAGCAGTTTATTCATTACTTTAATTATCTATATAAATGTATATTTGTTTAATCAAAGAACCATTTCAATTATTTCCAATTACTTGAGCTACTCTACAGTCTTTCCTCCTGACAATTGCAGAAGTACCACGTGGGGTTGCACAGAAACCCTGGCTGGGAATGGTGTTTTTAGCTCTTCTAAACATATCCCTGCATCTTTGCAGCTGACTGGCACAGAAAGCGTATGACAATGTTTTCAGTCAATATTGACTGAGTCATCTCTCCCTTTCTCCACAGTGATGGTTCTGTTAATTGTGACAATGCGTCGGAGGAGGAAGGAACCCCTGATTCTCGAGGAGGAGAGAGACATCAGAGAAAACATCGTCCGTTACGACGACGAGGGTGGCGGAGAGGAGGACACGGAGGCCTTCGACATGGTTACCCTCCGCAACTTGAACGTCATCAGAGACCCCAACGTCAGACGAGATGTCACACCAGATACGCCTACCTTCTTTCATTATCCATCAGCTACTCGCCCGTCCTATAAATCCCTGCCGGACAATGTGGTGTTTCGAGAGTTTATTTGGGAGCGACTTAAGGATGCTGATGTTGACCCATCAGCTCCCCCCTATGATTCTCTGCAGACATATGCTTTTGAAGGCAGTGGCTCTGTAGCAGAGTCACTAAGCTCACTGGAGTCACTAAGTACAGACTCAGATCAGAACTATGACTATCTCAGCAACTGGGGACCACGCTTCAAAAAGCTGGCTGACCTGTACGGCAACAGCGATGGCACCAGTGTCTTCTCATAGCCCCAAAATGTGTCTCCCAACATATTTCGGACTAAAAAAAAAAAAAATAAGAGTAATTTATTGTCAACAGAGAAAATGATTTTGTCTGCCTTAGTGCACTGGAGGAAAAGATTCAAAGACAACACAAGAGAGATTGAAAGAAAAACACTTTGACTTCAAAGGTTTTTGGTTTGTTTACCTCCTTGTATGGATTTTCAAAAGCGTGCCATGGTGAGTTTTGACACAGACTTCAAAAGTGGCTTGACTGAGGAGGAAACCTTGTGTGCAAAAGACATTAAAGGTTTCAGATTTGGGCTCCAGTCCAACCATTGACTGCAGAATGCATACATGATGGAGTATTTTTATGGTGAGGCACCTGTCCTTTCATTCCAGCGACGGGCACGGGCCCAGCACCCTTGCTTTGATGCATTCCTTTGCTATCTTTGTGCTAAAAAAAAAAACAACATAAAAGTTTCTCATGAAATGCAGTGTCCCGGCGGCTAATTAGTAGTCACTTGACTCTTCATATGAAATTTGACAACAATTTCTATGTTTTTCTTTTTTCAGGTTTTTTTTTTTTTTTGGTTGGGGTGGGTTGAGTGATAAGGGGCTGTTTTTCATAAACATTTAAAAACATAGCCACATTGTTCATGGACTCATTCATACCTTTCAATACTATATGAAAAGTGCAACTGCACACATACAGTATAAACAAGTAGTTGATGTGCTAAGGAAGTGATGTGCAGACATAATTTGTGCAAATAATAAAAAGAATGACATTCTCGTCAGTTTGATGTCTCCACTGGGTGAAACAGGAAAGCGAATAATTTCTCTTATAACAATACATCTTGCAGATGTTGCAATGTAGTGTTTGTCTGAGTCTGTTTTTTCTTCAGCCTTTCTATTGCCAAGTCCAATGTATGATTTCTGAGCTATATAAAATGTCAGGATTCAGTTGTTCTGCTTTTGTACGAGGCGGGTGGCGGGAGGAACGAAGGCTACATCAGAGAGCTTTGCTGAAGGACCCGTCTTTGTCGTGCTTGATTACGAGATTCACGCCACCTAGACTCTAGAAAAAAGAATTTGTTTCTGAAGTGACAGTCCTTACCTGGGTGAAGTTGCAATTTGTACGTAAATGAATTTTGCTTCTGTAGTTTGCAGAGTCCAGCATATATTGTCATACAGAAATGAAGTCAATAATGTCCATGGTTTGTTTATTAATGGTTAAAAGGACACACTGTATGATAATCATATTGTGCTGATTTTCTTTTTCAGCTTAGATGAATTATGTTACAATTGGGTGTCAACATGTACAACCGATATGTATTATTTATTTTGAAGAGGCAGAATTGTGCAAATGATGTTTTTATCCTTTTTGCTGAAAATAAAATTGACATTCAGTTCCTTAAAAGACTGAAGGGATTTCTTTCAGTCTGTCTGAACATGGGAAGAAAAATAAGTAAATAAATAGAGGTTATTTCTGACAATAAACTACAACCAACAGCTAACAACAACAATGAATGATTAAAAAGTAGTGCCTCACTCTCTGCATTTGGGGAACTCAAGGAACTAGAGAGGGGATTAGAAAAGGAGGAGGAGGAGAAAAGAAAAATTTCTTTTTTTCATATCTCCTTTTGATGAGGCTTTTGTAGTTGAAAGGCCTGATAGAGACAAAGCACTGACGCTCCACAGAGGCATGTGTGATGACTGCAACAGCAGGCTCACCGTCGGCCATCTGAGGAGCTTTTTGCAAGTGAGTCAGGCCTGTTTTCATGCAGCAAAAGGAAACTCCATCATAGGTGTGTCTCAATAATAACAGTCAAAACATGTACATATATATAGTGTGCATACAGTATGTGCTATGAAAAATATTAGCCACCTATTCATATTCATAGCTTATATATTAACTATGAAATTCTATGTTTTTGTCAATTTTATCTCTTTACACAGTTCTTAATGCTATTTCACAAGCCTTTTTGTAGCCTAAACATAGTCTAATTTTAGAATACTGACTCTGAAAAACATCAGAATAGCCTTAAAAATGTAAAAATACTTCTCTTGTCCCCCCACATTCCCAGACAGATATATGGAGTACCCTGGTCATTTTATTTCAGGACAACACTGTTGAAAACACATGTATTATTTAAATGGTATGTCTAATTCTGGTTCAGTCAAAAATCTTAAATATAGCCATAATATGTCAAGTTTTGAGACCAGAGCAGGGAGACAAAAAGACTATTAATGTTTGAGAGCCCTATTTGGTCATTTTATTATGGCTCACAATATTTGAAGTCTGTCTTAAAACAACAGTCAGGTGCCCAAATAAATATTGAAACAGCTTTTTCTTGCTGTAATCATTCCTCCTGTCCATACTGACCATTAAAAAACATGTATTCAAAAGTTTATGTGAAGATAATATGAGGCTTCAGCCGTCTGAATTAGTCAAATAAATCTGGATATCTTCCACAGTTAAAGTCTTTTTAGTAAAACATTCTGTACTTTTGTCTCACCAGACAGTGTTTTTGTCCCCCATCATTACAGTAAAAGTGAATTACGAAGGGATCTCTTAATAGTCAGTATGAACAGGAGGAATTATTACAGAAAGTAAAAACATGTCAATGTTCATTTGGGCACAATAAACAACAAAAGCAGCTGATACACTGCCTCCATCTGACCCTACAAATTCTTCAACTAACCATAGTCAGGTCCTTAGCCAGAAACTTACAAATACTAACATCATGAGTCCAAATTCCACCAGTGCAACACTCCCCCGACCCCTAAGAAATGTTTTACTACACTCTAAATATTCTTTAAAGTTCATACTACATTTTTTTCACATTTTACATGTTTAATTAACTGCTAATTATACATACAACTGGGATACTTAACTATAATTTTACTTGCAAATGAACTGATGTATAAAATAAATGGTTTCCGAGGTTTAATTCCCAGTATGTTAATTGGTGAAAAACCAGTGTGGATTGTTGTCTCATGAGAAAATAAGGACAGAAAACCACAAAAATAAATTGAATTCTTGGCTTTTATGTCTTTGGCTTCTCTGCTTTTTTGTTGGTCTTGACATAGTGCCATTTGTGGACTCAGACTGGGAAATTACCTGCTTGGTTTTACGTTATGAAGGTGGTATTGAATACATAAGTGTTGTTCAGAATTCTTTTGAAAATCTACTACATTAAATCTGATGAAATTTGAACAGAAAATGAGTACATACCAAACTCAGAATCAAATCGTACTAGTTCTTGCATTTTGTCATATCTGAATCTCATTGTGGCTTGAGTTAAAAAGAAGCCGACTAGCATCTCTTGCTGTCGCTGCATCTCGACAGCACTCAGAGGTTCATGAATACAATTGACAGTATAATTCACACTGATGCAAGAGATTGCAAGGAACTTGTTATGCATCTTTGCTTGGTAAATACTCTATCTCCTTACAGGTATTGACATAGTTTCTAAAGCTTTGAACCTGACAAAAACAAAAGATTTTTTTAAAGTGTGATTCAGGAGTAACCAAGGTCACCACCTTGTGTGTTCATGATGATGCAGTTCACACAAACTTACTGGAATGTTTCTTCTTACATATTCATGGGCTACCGTACACGATAGCCTCTTGCAAAAAATATTTAAAACCACAGAGATCACTTGTGAGAGCTAAACATACCAAATAGAAGAGTTCTTGTGGAAATCAGTGGATGAAAAAACTCTTGTAGCAGAATTGGAGGACATTTGTAATCAGCTGAAGTTCAATCATACAATTATTTCTTGTTAAGATTTTCCAGAGTCAAATGTAAAAACAACAAGTCCTCCAAATATGGACCAGATATGTTAATTGACCATTCACTCCAGATTGACCCTGAGTGTTTTCTATCAGCAGTAATCGTCACAACAACATCATTTGCCAAATCACTGTTAAAAATAATTACATTTTATGATGTGACAACGCTGTGGTTAAGCTCTGGTTAAGTCCAGGCCCAAAAAACACTTGATTAGGGTTAGAGTAAGATCATGGTTTGGGTTAAAATGATCACTTGAAACATGGTGTGGGTTAAAGTTACTACTCTGATGTCATGGCAACACCACAACAGTACACACCACAACAATCGTAGTTATGCTTTTTTTAAAAAAAAAAAGTCCACCAAGTTCATTTTTTTGTTAGGATCTGCCACCCAACTCACCACTCTGAATATGAAATCTGAACTGATCTGAACTGCACCATGCTCAGTCATAATTACATAATTGCTAGAAGACGTCTGTCACTCAAATGTAAGTATAGGTAATTTTTGGCGACATTTAACAACCTATTGTGTTGTTTTTTTGGGAGGACCATTTAAAAATTTTGCACAATAAAAATGCCATTCTACTATCTTTCCTCCAGAGACATGTTTTCTGAGGTTTTGGAGTTCTATACCCTGTCTAGACCAAAATTATATATGAAGGCTTTTTAAACATGGGTAAACCTGCTTAAAATAGACAATGGACACATTGCCGGTAGAGAAGTTTGCCTTTCTGTTTGTTTTTTTTTTCCTGGTTTGACATCACATCATCATATTTCTAGTTTAACAGCACCATGCTGGGCAGATTCTTGCCACACAGCTGATGGACTGTTAGCCTAGTAAGTTAATACTACATAAACATATGGCTGAGACCATGTTTATAGACATTAGCAGATAGAAACAGCTGAAAGAGCAGCCGGAAAAGAAGCAAAAATTAGCATGTCCATCCGGGTTTCATGTTTACATCATTGCTGATCAGAGTTGGAGCTGATAAATACCCATGACTACTGCAGAGTGATTTGACCAGGGAATGAATGTAGATTCAACCCCTTCACACTGAAGACAAAAGCCAGATGTTATGGGGTGATAGTGGGTTTTTTGATCAGAGTGAAAGGGGCTCTAGTGTTATTATAGCTTGTAGATTTCATATATAGTTCATAAGATTTCTTTTATCTAAGGAGATACTGTAGACATTGCCTCAAACACAGACATCTGATGTAAACTCCACTACTGATAGCATCTGTGACCAGATGATTTTTGATTGACAGCTGGTCAATCAAAATCAACAGAAAGTATCTTAAATGCCTGGTGCCTGGGGGTACTTACGAGCAATCAGGGACCCTCTGCTATCAGGGGCTCAATCTGTACCTCAGTTGATTACTCATGTTGGCCCCGGCGCCTTGGCTGGGTAGGCCTGAGGCCGCTAAAGACACTTCACTCAATTCTTATCATAACCATGCATCATCAACAAATTGCCCTGACAAAGAGGTGCCCATTTTCAGAGACTCTCAGAGAGATGAGGAACATGCTTTTCCTCAGATTGTCTGCTGGAACATCGCTAATAGAGTTTGACCCCTTGGCCGCCTGTTAAAGAAATCATTCTCTGTAGTCACCTTTTGGCTCCACATGCAACGCAGGTGTCTGGGATCATTTATCATACAATTACTGTCTTCTTTCATACAGCAATATTAGTTCTTTCACTTGATTTACAGCCTTAAAATCTGATGTGGTTTTGTAGGTTTAAATTTTAAGAAAGAGAAGATTAACAGAATGCGTGATTGTGCTTGTACCAGAATATAATGTATAAACCAAATAACCATAAACACTAGCATATTTATGTGTAGGCTGTGCATCATGAGAACAATATATTATAGATATTAGCTTCAAAAAAATGTACCTTAGGCTTATTTTTCTGCGGGGGTTTGAGACATATACCTCCACTATAGGTTGCCTTTCTCTCTAGCACAGAGGCTGAGAAATTAGATGAAATGTGAGCTTAACTGTAAGTCAACTGGGGACTAAGTCTTCACATATTTATGCATGCGGGTGAATATTTATTTCTGTGATTACACAGCAGGAAACAAAACTCCAAAGAAAGTCTGTATCTGCTTTCTTCCTATCGCACATGCAAAAATAAAAATAAATAATCTGCTGGCTGTCCATCCTGGGGAGCCTATTGGTAGCACAGAAATGGGGCCCCTGCTCTGGCATCAGCTGGACGGCTCCTCACTGGTCCTTTGAAAACGAGAAAAGGAGGGAAAGGAAGATCAAAGGCCGTTGCAGCACCATGCTTTATTCTCTGTCTCTCTCAGCAGTGCTCACAGTTCATCTGCCTTCAGCAAGAGAAATGTCAGACCTGAGGTTTGTGTACTCTATAGTTCCACCCAAATTAGACTGGTCCCAGACCTGGGCAATATAAATAATTCTCTTGAGAGCTATGTGTGTGTGTGTGTGGTTGGGGGGATGGTGGGGGGGGGTACAACAGCTTGCTCCTTCAGCGCCTGGGGAATGCAAGGATTGTAAAGTAGGTCAAAGTGGCAAGATTAGGGTAATAAGGTGTAAAAGGGAAATTTAGTATAATAACTGGAATATATAACTGGAAAACGACTCAAAATTGTCCTACCACTGATTCATCAATATTACTCAGACTGTGGTGAAAGGTGTAAAGAGGCTGGTGGATTAAAATGTGAAATGTGATCATGAGCATCAGCAACCTAGATTCGCTTTCAGACTGCCACTCTGCTCGTCTCAGAAAGGTCAAAAACAACAAGATAATTGTGAGAGTAACACATCTTCTCATTTCAAATTCACTCATGTTGATATATTCATGGCTTGATATACCACACACGTTAAGTTGTTTTCTATGCATACAGTACACTATTAGTTGATTGAAGGACTATTTAATTGTAGTTTGTGTTTGATCCAAGAAAAACAATAATGTTGAATCTTGTGTTACTTTTTCCCTTAACTTTTCACTCTCCTTCGACTCTTGTCCTGGCTTTTTTTTTTTGAGCTTTGAATTCTAAATCTAAAAGAAAATAAAACATCATTGTTACATCATTGGATTTCATTGCCTTGGATGGTTGAAAGAAAATCTTTTGGAGCAACATCTCATACAAAATAGAAGAACGAGTGGACAGACGCCTGTCTGCAAAGCAAATCCAGTTTTCATTCATTTTGAGGATATTTTCCTGAAATTTCCATTTGAACACGTGACTGCAGGGTTGATACTAGAAGAGCGTCAGTACAATGATGAATTAAAGTAATTAGAAAATGATGCGCCAAAGCCCTCTCCAGTGATGATTGGCAAAAACATGTCAGGGCAACATCAGCATTAATGAGCCATAATCGACATAGGCCTAATTAGCAGCACTTTGTACTTTTATGTAGGTTTATCATCATTAGCCAAGCCTGGCTTGATATAGCACTGAATATGTGGGTGGCATAAGTGTTTGTTTATCATGTAGACATGGAAAATAGTTACATGCTACAACAGCTTCCGCCAAGGGGAGTGTTTCTGTAGGCCTACATCTGCCATCAGGAGGTGCTTAAGGGCTAATTACATCTCAAAAGACTGGAAACTGTGGAAGGAAACATGCATATTCAAACAAACAGCAAGATTTAGTGTAGGTGTTTGGGGGGCTTTCTTAGTCATCTTCAGCTAAATTATACATTCAAATTAGGATGACTAATAAATCATCTATCAATGGGACTATTAAAGCCCATCAACAAAGGATTAACACCACTTCTGTGTATTTTATAACCACCACTGTGTTTAAATCTATTCGTCTGACTAGCTTGGTACAAATCTATTCAGAGCTGATATTTGCTAAAATGCGAGTGCAGGACGGTAAAGTTCACAAGTTTGAATCCATTGTGGATGTATTTTTATTCTGGCATTTGCCTCTCTCTGCTGATCTTAGAGTATTTGTATGACATAATTAATAAAAATATTCATAGATCATGTCGTCTGCCATCCACTAATTTACATATTTTTACATGAAGCAACTGAACACACAGTCAACTCCCTGCTTAATAATTCACTCGCTGTTTTCCCTTTCGATTGTCGTTTCAAGGTGTGAGCATGCAGGGTTTATTTTTCTAATAAAACCAAATGGCACAATGAGATGATGGAATTATCCTGGATGTATTTAATTGAGTTTGACCAGGTCCCTGCTCAGTGTCGGTCTAATCTCCCCCCAGCACTGTAGTCTCTCTCCCGGGGAGACAGGGGAGGCCGATAAACTTTGAAGCCTGGGCTGAGAACCTGCTCACTGCACCCTCTGCATTATTCATGATGCAGGGACTAGAGCATCTTCAAATGGCCTGTCATTTCCTTTTACCCTCCATCACAATGGCCATATGCTGCACACACTAGAGAGGGGATGGGGGAAAAGCAATCTGCAGCTAAGCCTAGCCAAACAGGAACACATACATACTAACAGATACATTCACGGGTAAACCCACACAAGGGGATATGTACAAGTGGGAAAAGCCTGAGAATTCAAAATCAGCTGTGGCATATTTCAATCTTGTGCCATTCAAAACTAACCTCCTCCCACTGCCTCCACCCCACACAGCTACAGTTTGCTGCTAAAGTAAACATGCGGTGGATGATATCCCCGTATTTCTGCCAAGCTGGAGTTTGCGCCAGTGTTGGGAAAAAAGTTATGAAAGGACAAACAAAGACAACAATCAAAACTTTTCAACAATATTTTCAAAGATACATCCGAGTTGTGTGACATTTTTGGAAAGGTAAGAGCAGCACCAGCATAATTGTTCTCATAGGAAACGGATGATGTATGAATCTCTCGTAGCGAGGTGTTGGTTTTATTTTTTTTCCAGAACTAAACAAAGTGTGGAGGCGTAACCATTATTTTTGTATAAGTTGCATGGTCTTCAGTTCTTCTCTCAGATGCATGACATTTTGTCAGCCACCCCTGAGTCCTTTCAGCCAATGTTCCACACGTTATTTGTATTTACTGAGTTTGTTTGCGTGACAAAACCACACAAGGCACGTCCCTTGAAGGTAATTGGGATTGCCGTCATTTGGCCTCCCTAATGTCTGCCATTCAGCATTAACATATCATTAGCTCGTTCTGGGACCGTTCACTCAGAAAATTAGAGGTCTCCATAGACCCCCGGCTCCATCAATATGGCAAAACCAGTTGACACCCTTTCTTTGTAGTTCTCAGGAGAGCAGAGAAGAATGAAGATAGGCGTGGGAGTAAGAATGGTATGTCAGGTGGTTCTTGATTATAACAATTTCTAAAACTTTGTATTTGTGGCTGCAGCTGATGGAATATAGTTCAGCTTTCAGAAAGAATACAACTGACATTTTCTTTCCCTTGACCTTCACCTTGAAGTAAAAAGATGGTGCTGACAGATTGTTGTACGTGATAAAATTGCATATATGGTTCCCAAGGGCTGACATGGATTCTCCTAAAATAACATCAACCTTAAAGTGATTCGTTAAATGGTATTGTAAAAACCCGTCCTTGTTGAATGGTGGAGATGAACTGCGCTGCCTTGATACCTAATGACAAAACATCTGGTAGATTGTTTCTAAGCTGTGATGGAATTGCTGTAGCCTCAGCATTTAGTCTTAGTAAATACCTTGTTTTGACACCTATAATGGCATGAAGTCTAACTTGTTTTTGTTGTTGTCTCACACACTAAATAGGTAGCTGCTGTAAAGCGAATCTGTTCTTCTCCAGGGTAATTAGTGGTTAAAATTAAATCCAAGTAGAAATACGAATGTGCAATGCAACAAATAACTCTACCTAATAGGAGAAAGGTGGCTCAGGGTGTTAATGTGTGCGCCAAAAAAGTGCAATGCCTGAATCCAAGGTCATTGTGGTTTAAATGCTGCATATTTCATCTCATTCTCTCTTCTTTCTTGTACAAATAAAATATTGTGGAGGTGGTGAAGTGACACAAGTATGGAAGTAGCAGTTTTGAATAATAACTTGATCATTAGGAAAAATAAACGTTGGGGAAAACATTGTATATTAGTAATGGTAGTGCTGTAGCTGAAAAAATTAGTTGATATCGATTAAATTATTAATTTCTGATTTCAACTTGCAGCTTTTTTATTTTATAAAACTATAATTTGAATACATTTTACATTTTTAGACTATTTGAACACATTACTTTGGGCTCAGGATAATTGTGATGTATATTTCTTTCTATATTCTAAAACATTTTAAACAAAACCATTGATCACTTAACTTGTAATGTATTGTAATAATTACTCCCTCACCATTTGGAGTGTATTTCTAAATAATAATAATAATAATGATAATGATAATAATTGTAAAATCAAACTTGTTTCCTTCATTTTCTTTAAACCCAATATAAATAAATGTTGAAGTGGTCATCCTTCCCTTTGTCACAAACTGGGCTTGTGCATTTGATGAAGGTGACAAAATATGAAAATGTCCATAAAGCGTTCTTACTAACAACATTGTTATTTTAGAAGGCTGGTGCTTTGTAAAATCACAGATCACACCATATAGTAAACCAGTGTACATGTTTTACAGCTGCAGTCTCTAAGATAACAAACTAGTATGTTATTTTCCGTTGTGAACAGTGATCCACACAGCTTGAAGGGCAAAGTGATGAAGTGTCAAGGTAATAAATATAACGTAGAAGGACATTAGGGTTAATTGTAAAAACACAGTAAGGATTGGGCAAAACAAATAATTCCTTGTAATTTTATATTTTGATATTAATTTGTATCATGATATAAAACATCATCAGTGTGTGAAATACCCTGTAGCAGTCAAAGGTTCCCGGTTCTGTGGAATATTTTAAGCCGCAAATTGTATTCAAATGCCATAAATGCTCTGAATAGCATATATTTTATTGTAGTATTTAAAAAAAAAGATTTTGATTATTACATAAAATTAAACCTTACAGTTTAGATAAATATTTATCTAATCTTAATATTTATTTAAATAATTAGGCCCCCTTTTGTGAGAACCCCCCAAAAAACGATCTGCAGGAGCTGTCAGTTTGGGGGTCCAAGACAAACAATCATATCAAAGAAGGACTTTTGATAATCCAGCAAATTAAACACCTAAAACACAAAATCAAATGCAATCATATAAATATCTAATTCTGTCATAAAGAAGTCCTGATCTTTGATTTGTAACATTGCCAACAATAACCCAAAGATATTAAAGGATTAGATACCTCATTATAAACAATAGGGAAAAATCTGTGATGATTGACATATTTATTTAGTTTAACAGTATATCATCATATCATCCAAGCCTGGTAAATATAATTGCCAGATTAACCGGTATTAGTCAGTTGCTGTCCTATAGTATTGTTATTGCATTGTATTATTGCTATTATACCAGATGCCTATATAATCTGAAAGAAAAGTTAGAGCTGCGTGGGGCAGCTTCTATCAATCAAATAATGAAAAAATCCTCAAGGTTGCCACATTGCTGGCAGCTAATTAAACAGCCTTATATTACAGAAATATGCGAAATAACCACGACCTCTTAACACTGCATTACCTGGTGGTGGAACATAATGTATTAAAATTACGTGCCGGTACCACGGAAACAATGCCGATGGAAAGTCAATTAGGATCCTTTGTCATGGTAGAGACATGGAAATGATTTGCAGGAGTGATGCAGTTCAGATGATGTCCCTATATAAGATGACAAATGTCTTACAATAAGTGGATTTAGCCACTGTTTGCTTCCTGTTTCCAACCAGAAGTCTCACATTTCAAACCACTAGCAAGTGGGACAGTTTTTTAAAACTACAAGTATCATTATGTTTACAACGCTTCAATAAAGGTAGCCTAACTTTAAGAAAGTAGTAAATTTAACCCACACCATGTTTCAAGTGATCATTTTAACCCAAACCATGATCTTTTCCTAACCCTAACCAAGTGTTTTTTGTGCCTAAACCTAACCAAAGTACAGACAAATGCAGCCTGATCTCACAAAAATACGTGAAATGATCATGACGTCTTAACGCATGTAATTTTAACCACCAAGTAATACACCATTTCACGTATTTCTGTGAGATCAGGTTAAAATAAAGCTATCTGGCCACAGGACAAGTTTGGGCTCCTGATGGGCATATCAACACATGCGAGACAGTGAGTAAATATTTCCTGTGGATGGCCATTAGAAAGTCACTGTACGGTGGTAAAGGCTGTCTAATCCCTGCTGGTATGTGTTTCCAATTCAGCAGATAGAAGGAAGCTGATCCAATTCCCTGCATCCTGCAGGACACAGATCTGCATTTCCTCTGCACTTTGATGAAACAGCAGCCAAGCTGTCCGCCTCCATTAACAGCTCCTCTGATTTTACACCATGCTCTGACAACTCTCTGTGTGTGTCTGCTTGCATGTGTGTCTGTGGGTGCATAAAATAAATATGTTTGAGTGCATATGCCTGTGATGTATGTCTTGGGATGTGTATGTTTATATTGCTTTAGCAAGA
Source organism: Euthynnus affinis (assembly GCA_029490765.1). Classification (NCBI taxonomy): domain Eukaryota; kingdom Metazoa; phylum Chordata; class Actinopteri; order Scombriformes; family Scombridae; genus Euthynnus; species Euthynnus affinis. The sequence continues at coordinate 18,246,601 of CM055859.1, read as the reverse complement.
GAGCTTGAGGTGATGCTTCATGACTGGGGAAGTCTGTTTATTTTTAGAAAATATGAAAAACCTGAAATCTGTTTAAGAGAACTAGAGACGTGTGATGTATTTTATCAATACCTTTGACAAAAATAATATCCAGAGAAAGACCACATTTGTTAGGGATAGCAGAGCAGGTGGACCCAAATGCAGAGATCAGAGAAGGAGGGCTGAAGAAAACCTTCTTTATTCCTGAGACTTACAGGCAAAATCAAAAGCAAGCTGGGCTGCGTAGAACTGAATACAGCAACATGATGGAACAGAACAGACTTACTGGACATGACAAAACAGGGGATCCAACAAAGAGTGGCTGCAAACCAAGACTTATGTACTACCTGAACGAATAGACAATAGGGAACAGGTAACAAGATACATGGGCAGGTTGGGAGTGATTGGCTGGGAAAGACAGTAGGAGCAGGGCACAACCATAGAAATGTAAAAAAAAAATGTAGATGTAATCACTGTAGCATCACCCACTGGTTTGTGAACTGCTGTTTTGAAGCCTCAAGTTTAGTGATTTGATCATCGCCATCTTGATTTGACCATTGCCATGTTTGATTTTTGGACTCAGAAGCGACTATATTTGGACCAGAGGGTTGAGCTGATCATAACACTAGCTGATAGCTTAGTTAGCGCGATGCATTCACAATCTATGGTTATCAGTGGTGATGCTAATGCTAAAGCTAATTTCCACTTCCCCTAAAACCATTAAAACAAAACCGTACTCAGCGGAAAACTGAACATCTGACTTCTTAGAGCGTTTTTTTTAAATCACCAAACCATGAACAAGACTTTTTTAGGCAACAAAAATGTTACAATTAACTTCCATGAATTGAAAACACACTGTGAAATAGTCTATACTCTGGGGTTATGTCATGGTTACGTTATGTAATTAATGTTGTCGTTGTGGCAGCGACTTGTGAATTGCAACGTAGCAATGCCCTAAAGTATACGTTGCTTTATCATCTATTTTACTCTAAATGGGACCATAATTTACAAAATGAACATCATACTGTATTGAAGAAGCCTTGAAACTAACAATTGAGACCATAAACTCATTAGGACACTGCTTACTGAGGTAATAAATCAAGTAAGAAGAAGGGTAATTTTCTCATAGACTTCTATATAACCAGACTTCTTTTTGTAGCCAGTGAAGTTGTCCCCTGTTGGCCATTAGAAAGAATGCAGGTTTAAGGCACTTCCACAGTGGCTTCACTTTTCAGGTCAGGATTTACTTGCTTGGGCAGGACTGATGAGGCTGATACAGGACAGGTGTGGAGAAAACACAGAGCTAACGAGAATAATGCAGGGCAGGTGAGAGGAGGAGCACATGAACACAGGAGGAGTGAAAAACACACAAGGGAAAGGAGCCAACCAAAACTGAGAAAACACCACGCAACAACCCAGCATAAGCCAAAACGTCTCTGAATGAATGAACGAACCTGGGAGCACAGAACTACAAGCTATTCAATAATCTAATAGTCTTTCCAAGAAACAACTCAAACATGAAAGAACATAATCAAAAGACCAAAAGTACTGAACAGAGGTGCTAGACAGGAAACCAAAAGAACAGAAAGAGTCCCAAAACCATAAGTCCATGACAACATTTAGATCCATAGTAACTCAACATGTAAATTTTACAGATACAGTTTTAGAATCTCTTCCATCAGAGGCTGTTTTTACTTGTCCTTCACTCCCTTTCCTGTATCTCTGTGATAGGTTGTCATGATATGTGTTCCAATTCATACCATATATTTTTATTTCCATGTTAAATTACGGAGATTTGCTAGTATCCATTATGTTACGGGATACATTTTGTGGAAAATGTGTTTGATGCCCTGGGGGTCAAATCACATTACCACTCTTGTTATATTTCAGTTTTTGCAATTCAAGGATTTCCTGCCTTGAAGTTCAAATGAAAAATGTTACAAAGTAATTAGTCTTTGTTTCATGTTTTATATATATACACACACATACACATATATATATATATATATATATATATATATATATATATATATATATATATATATATATATATATATATATATATATATATATATATATATATATATATATATATATATATAGTACATCTTTACATGCAAAACTAATGTTTTTTCAGTTGTTTTCATTTGCTTCAGAGTCATTTTTCCACAAGTTCAGTCTGTTCATTTTGGAGAAAACCTTTTCTTCTACAGCAACAAAGTCACAGTAAGACATCAGCATTTCCACCTAGGATGCCTGCTGCAGTTAAAAGACTGAAGCTTACCTACCTGCAATACTGTGACAGCAGGAAGCTGGCAGTATTAAAACAATGCAAGAGGGCATTTTTATTGTTATAGATGTTGTCTCTTTATTGTGTTGTTACATTGAGACAAGGTCAATGTATTGTAAACGAGTCTTGGTGCTTTTTTCACTATTGTATTTTCTAGGTCACATCCTTCTAACACTGTATCAGTGTGAACATTGCTGGTGGCTCGAATACTCAGACTTCAGGGTCTGCTAAATGCCATGCAGGCTTGTCACAGTTATGCAGAACAGTGATCCACACAGCTTGAAGGGCAGAAGAAAAAAGAAAAAAAAAAAACCCGGCATATTTTTGTTCCACCTCCATGATGACAAGTATACACAGGATGGTTAACTACGATAAATTGGCCAGAAATTGGCCAATGAGTTCAGACGCACTTGTAATGTGGCTTAAATTGCATGCCCTTTCAGGCTGGGGAACAAACCTCCTCAATGTCAGTGCTCTCTCCCACATGTTGAGTGCTTAGTTTGCCATGCAGTACAAGATCTCCAGGCCTGTTTAGTATTCACCCACTTGAGTTTCCTAAAGGTTACCAAACCTAATTAGACATTTATGCAGGATCTTCAAAGGTCCCTCCGTTATTAATGATGTGCTACTTCTGAGGACTGCATCGATGGCTTTTTTTCTGACTCGAAGAGCACACTCTCACAATATGTGCATACACAATGGAGACATGCAGACATCCAAAATGCAAGAGGATACTGGTGGCTGGCTGGTAGTGATTACTAAAATTGTTTGAGTACTACACTGAAACACACACACACACAAACAGACACACTGCACATATTATTTCACTGTGCTATGGTTTAATATAGGGTCAAATACACCAAAGAAAGGCTGGCTGCTGTAACACAGACTAAAATTGAGCTTAGTCAAGCTCACTACAAAATAGAGTGCCATTAGTGGTATCTTTTAGCTTTCTACACACAAGAAGAAAAACAGCTGATAAACTGAATTAATCCACGAAATTACTTGTACTGTCTTGTTACAGCTCAGAGGAGGAAGAAACACACCACAAACTTTTCAGAGTAAACCACCTGTGTGAGTGTGTTAATTGGCTTATCAGAAAGCTCCGCCCCTTAATTGTTGTTGCTCTTCCTGTCAAGCTTTCTGTTCTCGTGTGGCACATAATCACTTTACCATGACAATACGGCAGCGTTACCATTCAGAACGCACAGTCCTCAATTTCACACAGAAGTAAACAAAAGCAGGTTTCTCATTTCTAGTGGACAACCATTGATTTTGTTGGCTGAAATGGAAACATCAGTTGTAGTTACTTGGTTTAAGTTAATGCTAACTACTTCTACTTAGCAAGAACAGCCTACTACTAATGTTACTAAATGCTAAATATCATGCTAGATATCATGCTAAAAGACATAGATGGGATCACTGTCATTAGTCTTTGGAGCTATATCTAAACAAACTACCATGACCAAAATTCCTTATGGTGAAGCAACATGTCACCGAGTGCAACAGCGTGGCTCTGATGTGTTATTAACAGGAGGGCAACGGAGGGCTACAGCACAGAGCAATATGATATATCAGGCTTTGGATACATGCATAATGCTTCTAAGTAGGATCAGTTCATTGTTGTTTTGGCTTTGCACATGAGATTTCTTTTCTGCATTCTTCTCGGGTAGAAGTAAAAGATTATCCACAAAAGTCCAGTCTAGACAAGACCAGCTAAGAGCCAGATTTAAATTGCTGCCTTAAGTTCAAGACCAAGACCCTGGTCCAATCTTTCCTCATGCCCAGAATTTGGAAATACATGAGGAAAAAAAAAATGTATAAAGACCAAACTTCTGTTCTGAAGCCAAGTGACGCCTCCAGCCTCTCTTTGCCCTTTAACATGATTAACTAAATCTGATTGGCAAATTATTTTGCAATTATGCAGCCATGTTTACATCCAGTCTCAACACTACCCAAGGTAAATGTAGTTGACAAGACACCCCAAATAAAATTCAATTTCCATTTATTATTTACATTTGGACTTTAATCAATTATGAATGACAGCTAATTAGTGGTGTGCAGGGGCCATCGCTCTCTGCTGTGTCAAAGTCTACTAAATGTACTGTATGTCATGGAGTGTGGACATTGACAAAAAACCTCTCACCACTTTACAGATTTAGGTGTCTTTTTGCTGAGGAGACTTCACTGATCATCTTTGAAAGTGCATGCTGTGTGCGTGCACATGTGCGCATCTGTGTGTACGTGTAAACTCGGGCATGCGCGTGTTTGATAATAATAAGGCAAGTGAAAATGAAGAGGAGCTAAACTGTGTAAGTCATTTCTCATTTCCTTGCTTCAGTGCCTGTCAGAAGAAAGCCCTGCATTTTGAATGATGGCTCAGACAACAAAAAGTGAACAACAAACCCTGTGGCTCTGAGGAGAGGAATAGAGAAAGAAAGAAAGAAGGAAAGAAAGAAAGAGAAAGAGAGAGAAAGAAAGAAAGAAAGAAGTGTGTAAACAGGCTTAGAAAAAAAATGACAAATACGCAATTTTTAAAAAATGACCATACCAACAAACAAACAGAGCAAAATCCTAATATCACTGCCTTGATAATACCATTGAACATGCCCTGAAAGTGAAACATAATACAGAAAAAAATTACCTATACAGTTGGCACTCATACAGTTTTGGAAGGACCTTTCAAGGGGCTGATTTAAGGTGAGAGCATCAATCCTTTAGCAGCACAGGGCCTTGACAGCAAGTGAAAGTAATCTCTTCTTTATTAATGGGACTTTTCACTTTGGACCCGAGGCCTTTGGTATTCCATAATAGTAGATTCATACTACAGACCTAAGGAAAGAACAATATGAAATCAGATCAAGTGAATGTGTTATGAATGATAAGTGGAAAGCATTTCTTTCAAAATTCAACAGCGCCCTTCGAGAGGAAAGGAGAAAAAAAAAAAAGATGAGATGTAAGAACCTAAACTCAGAAAATAGCTTATACACTGCGGAACGAATTCACAAAGAATGGATTGCAGCCGTTAATGGCAACATGAATTGCGCATCATTTGCAACCGCTATCTTTCCCCCGTCTCACAGTCCCATTCACAAAGATATTGCTCTAATGATATGACGGCGCAAACATGCTCATGGAGTTTTGCAGCTGAGTGCAATTTGCCCTTGTTTTGCATCTGATTGAGTGAGCGGAGCAGTTTTCAGTGTTTCAGGCTTTTCCCCACATTTCAGCATACAGATTGGTCCATAATGAAAACTGCAGAGAGCACAAAAGCCTAAGATTGCATGTATTTAATTAACAGAGGTGTGCACACAGAGCTCTCCACAAACACAAACCAATTTTCATGTATTTTGCTTCTTTTACTTCTATAGTATTTCACTATCTATAACATAATCTACTGAAATGTCAAACATCAAAATACAGCTATTAATGTGACTCAGGCAGGTCTGAAACGTGTTAGATTAATGTCTGACTGCCCCCCCCCCAGTATTTCCAGGTAGTATGCTATGTGCTATTGTTGCAAAGAGGACCAGACCTCGTTTGTTTAGATTATCAAACGGATAATGGATCATTTGTTTCTGCCTGCTACTGTTAGCTAGTATTAGCAACAGCGCAAATAGCTCCTGGATTGTTAGCGGTAGCGTTAGCAACATGGCTACTGCTATCCTCTACCTCTCTTGGTTGTGAAATGGCACTTCCTTTGTGCTCTAAATTGAGCCTTCATTTTCTGAGGACATTGTACATGGTGACAGATAGAATTGCATAGTGAAAGCAAGACTTATTCCATAGCCATTACACTGTACAATCAACATTCACTTCATAATGATAACTTCATGCAAAAAAGTTGCCTATTTCCACTTTAATGATCTTTCTTCTGCTACACATCTACACAGGTCGGCTTTGACACAGATTCCAGGTTTATACGATGGAAATGTTTATAACAAAGCAGCCTTTATGGATGAATTCTGAGCTCCATCAGCACTGTCAAGACATTTTTATTTTTAAGTAGCTGAAAGTCCAAGAAAAGCCTACCATTAGCCTGAATTGGACTGTTTTTGGCTCATTTGCATAGAAAGGGGCCAATTTTTTTGTCAAATGTATGCATATTATCTAATTCACATATATGCAAATAGCAAAGGAGCACCAAGACGCTATTTGCAGGTAGCAGCGCAGTTTGGGCTGCATTTCCTCCTTTGCAGTTGCTTTGTGAATTACATGGTTTCTTTTTGTCTCATTCATGAAGGCTTAGCAGCTGTAAAAGCTGTCCAATCCTTCTGGGAATTCGCCCGTATATGTATTTTGATTCAATGGAAATGTCTCATGGCTTGTGTGGAGAGGGAAAGCTTGTGTTATTAAGTTACTTCAGATTAAAAGCTGTTTAATTGAATTATTGTTTTGTATCAAGTTGACAATTTTGCCTGACAATGACTTCATCGGCCTTGCTCTTTACGAAATAACTGCTGCATACTTGAAAGGTAAATCTAGCAGAGTGAAGTTTTTAAAAATGATCTCGGTTCAGAATCTACTTTTAACTTTATATATGTCTTCTTCCTCTATCACAAAATCTGTATCAAACGAGCATAAACTGAAGTAAACCCATGAGTAGTTCAGCCACGGAGCCTGCCTGTTGGGAACTCTGTCAGAAACTCTGCTTGACCCAGACTTGCTCCTTCTTTTTCATCTCAGTTCCAGGACTTCCTTCCTCACTGTTTGAGTTCAGGAGACATTTGAGTTCAGGAGGTAACGTTTTCAGGGTGTTGGATAAAGTCCTCTTCCTCACACACCAGTGCAGGAAACAGTGAACAACACACATCACTCCATCATGTGGATCAGGCCAGTCAGACTGAAGTCTGTTGTGAGGAGACTGTGGTAGCCTGTTTTACATTTATACAGTAACGTTACGGGGTATTTACTATTGAAGGCTGCAGCAGCTTTGATTAAATATTAATTAATTGTTAGATAAATCCAACACATCTAGTCTGATCTAATTAAAGTCCTCTAATGGAGCTGGAAGTTGTGCAGCTGTTTGCTTTGTTTAATACTTTGGATTTTGTCAGGCCAGTTGTTAAATAGAGACAGACGGGAGCTCCTGAATTTAAAATAAGTCATTATTAGTAATTTAATTTATAATTTAGGTAACTTGGTGTTCACTTGATCTTTTATTTTAAGTCCTAATATAGCCTACTCTGATTCTGCATCAGGTAACATCAGTGGTTAACTGATGTGCATGTGTGGTTTTATTATGAAAAAATGTATTTAATAAATTATTAATGATTAACAGATTATCAGATAATAAATTGTTAATCAATTGTTTACATGTCCAACTATTAATTTAAAAAAAATGCTTAAAATTTGCAGCTCTACTTAAGTATTATACAGGATTACCCAGGATTATCCAGAAACATTTAGTTTTGGAGTAAAGATCAGGATGAAAGATTTTTAATTGATATGACTTGCTTTCTTAAAATCTATGATTTTTTTTTTTGTTTTGTTTTGTTTTGTTTTGTTTAGCTAAAGACTGTGATCAGGCTAATTGTTGTACAGTTGTTGTTTTTTTCTACAGTTTAAACCTGGAGATATAATGTGTCTTATCGGATAATAAAATGACATATTAAATCATGTACATATACAATTTACATTTACATATTTCATATACAAATTAAAAATACTCAAATGTTATTAACTAAATATTTTAAATACATTTAATTGAAACACTGTCCATCTGTGAGTGGATAGTTTGATGCCACAAAATGTGTATCCCAACAAACAAAAGGCAAACAGGAAATTACAGAACCACAGTAAGTAGCAAGAGCAATTTGTCAGTTATAATGATTGCTGTGATAGAGCTTTAAGCTAAGTAGCTGAAGGATGACCTCTCTACCATTCATAATGCCACGCTGTTGTCTTTTGTGTTGCTCATTGCTCAGTTTTTCATGAGCCAGGGTGACCGCAATCTGATTTGTCAAAGGAAATGGCAGGGCATATTTTTATGTTCATTTTATGTTGCAGACAAAATGATGATCGGTGATTAGGTACAGGCTCACTAACTCTACAATCACAGGTTAGTCTGTTAGATTGGCTTTCATCTACTTTGAGGAAGAAATGAGTCTGGTACTTATAAATGGCTGATTCCCAAATTTACATTATCAACAGTGTTATAATACAAAGCTGGAAATGTCCAACTTTAAGTGTTTCATTGTGGTGTGTTCAAAGAGGGCCAACAATCAGGGTCATAAATTAACGTGGGCTCGGGGCAAAATGCCCCCCAAAAATTTAAATGCCCTTGGAATTGTTGGAATTGAGATGATGGGCTTTTTAAATGCAGGTAAACAAAGTCAAACAAAGACTTAATATGTTTCGCAAAGCGTGTCCAAATTTTCCTCTGTATTCAAACTGCAACTCAGAAATGGCAACTAAGCTTCCGTACCTGAACAACCCTCACCAGCCTGCCTCGTCTTCCCACTCGAACATTGCAAGGTTGCAAGGCAGCCATGACAGCTACTAACTGTAATGTAAACAACATTGAGCATTTTTTTTTTTAAATTTGCAAACCTGTCACATTTCCTTCTGACTCACAAGCTGTTCCAAATGAAAATATGTTAGAAATCTCGACAGTCGCTGACCCTCTTCTGGTTTGCACTGTGCCCAGAAAAGCTACTAAAGCTGTCATAGCATGTTATTTTTAAACCATAGAGTGTTGTACATAACATGCCAGGTAATCAGCAGAATTGTTGAGATGCTGAACTGTAATGTTGTTACATAATATTGTATTTATTGTTTATACTCAGACAGTTATACTCTGTAATTGGGGTTGTAACTCAATGAGTATTTTAGCCCATAAAATGTTCTTTGATTATAGGTCGAGCTGCTCCCTTTGCTCTTTTTTACTAATAGTCATTGAATATTGGCCTTTCATGAAACATAGAACTAAGGTATTTCCCATCATTTGAAAAAATGGCCCTGGAAATGATCCAAAATACCCCTGAGACATATTTCATGAGGGCAAAGAAAGCCCTGGTTAAAAAAAATAAAAAATAAAAGTTAATTTTCTACCCTGCCAATAGTGTCACAACAAACAATCACTGGTTTTTACTTATTTAAATATGATAATATGATAAGATATATTTCTTAATTATATTATCATATTTCTCATGGTTGCATGTATATATTGTTTTCTTTTTCTTTTATGTGTTTCCTAGTGACAAACACAAACAACATATCAGTAACCTGTTAAACATGGATACAATAAATGATTTAATTTATGATTTTAATTTACAGTGGAAAGGAGTTTTCGTATCCATTAACTTATAAAAATATTAACCTTAAGCCACTAATAGCAACAATCTAGTTGCCTCATCTCATAACATCAAACTGTCAGCTGTCTTGTAAACGAGGCCGCATATTATGTCCTAAAACAGCCACCAATTAGCCTCTGATGAGCAACAAAACAACTTTCCAAAGTTTTTGCACGGCATTATTACTTATTAATTTCATTTCAAAGTGTGACAATCCCCAAGTCTCATCGCAACGAGGGGAAGCTCATTAATGGACCAGAATAGCGAAAGGCTCACATGAAATAACTTGCAGGAAATGTATTCTGTAAATCCTTAAATATTAAAGTTTGCATAATCTTTTAACACATTTGCTGTCAGATTTGACTCCTGCACACACGCTGGGGCGATAACAGTCTGGTTAATGTACAAGGGCTTTCACGTAGAGGTCCTTTCCGCTGGTGTCAGTTTACTAGTGGTAAGTGTGGTTTAATATAGACTGTGATGTGCAGGCTTACTGTCCACACCTTAATATCAATTCTCTGTCCTGCTTCTGTTCATTAAGCACATATTCACAGATTCCGTCCTACTCAACCTGACAGTCATCTAATATTCATCATCTTTCTGTACTAGCAGAGATCAGATGTGAGATATATTTGGTCCTAATTTATGAAGCTCTTTCCTTCATTTGGTTAAAACCCTACATATTATATGTTTTAAGAAAAAAAAATCACTCCTTATTTTTGTTGTTTTTGTGCACATACAAGGTTAATAGTAGATTTAATATAAGTCTAAATAAGGCTAAATTGAATGATTATGTTCCCACAAGACAAACAACTTATGTGCAACATATGGATGACGTGTGCACAAAGTATACAGTATTCTTTTTGAGACTTTTAGGGCTGTGTTTGTTAGTAGAGCTTCATTTATTCAGGATAAACAGCCCTGATAATGAGTGACAGTATACTGTACACAAGATCACAACAGTCAGACAAAATATGTCATCACACACAGACACACTCACACTAATTAAAACATTCACACGTTCATCATACCAAGGCAGTTCACAGTTGGTATAATTTATCATATTTTAGCTTGATTCAACTTTTTTCAACTTCAGGTCTGGTTCGTTTTACATGTGCACTAATGTGTTTTTAATGCTGATTTTAATCATATTCAGAATATAATATGGAATGTGGAAAACCGAATTATTCATATCCCTGTATGACTCTACCAGGTTTCTGATCATCTGTGCAAAAGTGTCTGTCATATCTCACACAGCCTCTGTCATTTCTCTACCGAGCAGCCGCTGTTATCACTATCTCACTTGGTGATGCCACATTTTATGATCCAAGTGTTTACTTTTATTCTAAATTTGGTGATTTTTTTTCTACTATATGAGCACTTACATCGCACACTTAACCTACAGTAATCCCGCATTATAATTCATAAAGAAATTTAGATACATGTGTTTTAACTCCACATTAAGAAAACCTTAACTTCCTTACAGCTATCCTTAGAGGGATTCCTACAATATCTCGAATAGTACCCTGTGGTATTTGAGAGAGAATGTCAGCGTGGATTTGTTGTGGCAGGAAGGTCTGGATGGGATTTAGACAAACTCTCTTTAACATTAACAAAATACTGAAGTTTTCAATCAACAGCAGCACTTTAGAGATGTGATTCACCTGCAAAATGTCACTGAAACCCAGAACAGCTGCACGCAATGTTCACTTTCAGTGTCATATCATCATCAAATGAAGCTGCTCGCGATCTAGACAATATTTGTGGTATTTCTTTTTTTTTTAAATGCCACTCATGTAACAGTGTTTATTCACTATCTCTCAAGGAGCTTTGTTGGATGACAGCTATTACACACATACACTATTGTGATGCTCAGAATCACGTCCAAAATCTTAATCTTCATACTCTATAATTATGTTCACATTACCAGCCTGCATATGAATGATTTGATCTCTCTTCAGCCAAACCTTAAGGCACACATACTACTAATGATTTTTTTTTTTTTTTTTTGGAAAAACTGGGTCTCAAAATCCTTTCAGGCATCTTTTCAATCAACCCAGCGTCTGCCAAATGAGAGCCCCTCTCAAAGACCCTCTAGTGAGCATTGTGAGGCTTTGTGATGAGTTTGGCACTGGGTTTGAAAGGAAGAATCGAATCTATAACCTGTGCGGGAGAGCAGGGGACAGAGACAGTTGACGGAGTGAAATCCCTCACATTGCTGTAATGGGTATAATTACACAAAGAAAAGGGCTGTTAGGTTAAATTACCCGTGATATTCACCATGGGTAATGACAGAAATTCAGAAGGTTAAATGACACCAGGAGCTGAATGACTTTTGACATTAAGGTACTGTTGAAAGGGAATTATAACAGAGCCTTCAGGGGCAAATCCAAAATCTACTACATGTTGGACTGTGGAGATTGGTTTGAAAGGACTTTAAAAAGGCCTTTTTTGTGAACACCTGTGTCTTTAGAAACCATTGTGAGACGATGATTTAGTCTAAAAAGCACTGGTCGAATAGATTGTTTCCAACAGTGGGAGCTATTTGAAGCTCACTTTGAGTTGTGGTGATGTCTGGAAATTGTCCTGCTGAGTGGTGCACCTATTCATACAAGTAACCACAGTGGGAAAGGAAAAGCAGAATAGATTCAAGCAATTAGTTATTTCCCTCATATTGTCTTTTATTCCCAGTGTTTCTCTCTAAAAATGGTTTGTATATGAAATTCCACAGCTATTTCTTCAGTGAGAACTATATTCTCTCCGATGCAAATGCTGACCTTCGCAGACAGCAAACTGCCCAATTAGTGTATGAGAAGGTGAGGGGGCTGGACCTCATCACCATGCAATTACCTCAAGTCACCCCGCGAGCAGCCACCCACACAACTAACTGCGAGCATGTAGTGTTTGCCAATAATGTTATAAATGACCATGAAGAAAGGAGAGAGGCGTTGTTTATTATGCACTTTCTTTCCCCACAGCACTCCAAACTGTTGTGTTTCTTAAGAGTTTCATTTCCTTTTAGACATTTCAAATAAAGCCTTGGCTAAACTTTTTCTCCTCTCAACCTTACTTTGCTGCCAGTCACCCACGTGCCCTATCCGTTGCTGATTGGCTGACAAGACTAGTGTGATGTGCTCTCTGGTGACTCAACAGAAAGCAGAGAGTCATATCATACAGCATAATGCATGTTAAATACTTGATATTTAATGGATACTCTTCATTTCTGTGAGAATAAAGCTAATCAGGAAATAAAAACATGTGGCCTTACGCGTATCTATTGGGAGTACACATTATATGAATTCATACAGGACAATTCAAATACACATACAAACCATTATGAGCCAAATGGCTGATTAAGATGGAGTGATATTCTATTACAGATAGAATCTTATATTAAAAATCCACGTCAGTAATACTGCAGATATTATACAGCCAGTGTAATATTTTCACACTAATAATGGCAATAATTATAGCTTGAATACGTAGCTTACTCTTACACTTTTCAGCATGTAATAACAAGAGTTATATCGAGGCATTCCAACGTATTTTTGGCGTATCCATTTTCTTTCAAGTCGCCTTTTCAGCTGTACCTCTATTTCTTTTAACCATCTGCCAAATTGACTTTCACTTGTGACTTGTGCAACCGGGCGTGGACTAACCTGTTCACTCACTGGTGACTAATTCCCAGTGTGGGTGGGCATGGTAGAAACATAGTAACCTACTGTGAATAAAACAGAGTGAGAGTTCATCCAGTGAAGAAAAAGTGAGGTTTTGCATAATGTAGCCTTTCATGTGGTTAGATAAGACAATGGTCTATTTATGCTGCTTTTCCATGCAACAAGTCCCTTGTACCCAAAGAATATTTTTTGCCATATCAACCCATATGACTGCTTCAAAAACAAATGACAATGTTCTGCTACCTCTATGATTCAAGTCTTTTTCTGTTGATAATAAGAAAAAAGTATCTACCTCTATATCTGCCCCTTCTACAACAATGGATGATGTTTGATTGTTGCTGGATGGTGGTTTATGGGAGAAACTAATGTTAATAACATATTGCTATGAATGCTTAAACTCCATTGTAGCTGAAATGTCATAACATTATAAAATAAAAATACAGCAGAAAAAAATGGGTCCAGATATGCAAGACATGTCAACAATAGCTGTTTTATGTTAAGTTATATAAGGGTTGATTTTGCAGTGCAGCTTTTGACACAAACTTTGTCATTATTGAGTACTTTAGAAGAACAGCCATGTAAAAATTATAAGAAGAGCCCTTCAGAAGGTGTCCTCATCTTGTCCGCCATACCACGGGGAAAGTCTGACCAAGCTAGGTCTCGGACTGCAAACTGGTTGATCAGGTTCAACCTCAAAGGTAGATGACTCCAATGAGCTCAGGGACCCCGTTGGAGACCCTGACCCCTCGTATGCATAGGTCTTGAGGCAGTCAAACGGGGGCACGTAAGGATCCTGATCTGCCTCTGCCAGCCTGTCCAGAATAAACTGCCTGAAGACCTCATCCTCCGGACCGATCACTCGGGACTCCTCTCTGAGGAGGGACATCCGTATGCTGGCCCTTATGTCCTCCCTTCGGAGTCTCCTCTCCCTCCTCCTCGGGTGGGGGCGCAGCGGGACAACGGGGTGGCAGAAATCCAGGTCCTCTCCTCCACGTCTCGGTTCTCCGTAATACAGCACCTTTTGCGACACCGTCTCAGGCAGCTCCAGCTCCTTCACCTCCACCTCCATCCCCTCCTGCTGTTTCCGCCTGTGTCTCCTCACCATCAGCATTAGAATTGACAGCACTGCAGACACAACCCAGTAGGAGATCATTGCAGTTAAACACCAGGGCATGAGCTTAGTGAGAAAAAAGCATCTAGGGTGCCTGATGGAGCATGCACTTAGAATGTATAAGCGCGCTGAAAATAATACCAGCCAGATTTGTTTTTCTGTAGCTTGTTGTGGATGGGAAAAAATCAAAAGAAGGGAAAATTAGGCAATAAATTATCTTTTTTAATTTCAGCTCACACATAAAGGAGGAATTCTTTCATTTGCTCCAAGCGGCACAGAATGCTAAAATGTGATGCAACAGTGTTTCTGCTGTCTATTTGCCGGGTATTGTGCTCATCCGACAGAATGTTAGCATAGCAGGTATTGTCATTAATCTTTCATGTGATGGGCACAGGGAGGACACAAAGCAGCCGAGGTCATAATAAAGCTCTTCACTATGCAAACCCATCAATGTCCCAGGATGGCATTGCTACTGATGTATTGCAACCAATACACTCATTACCTGACAAAACTGCTCTGCAAGCATTCAGCATTTTAAAAGTGTGTGTTAAAGGCACACTGATGAGTTCTTTTAAAAAAAGGAGGGGATTCAAATGAAAGGTAAAAATTTGTTAATGGAAAAAAATCCTGCTGTTTCACACACGTTTATATACTTATACACGTATATACTTGCCAAAATGATGTGAGGTGGAACTGCTTTAGCTCAACAGATCTGCTGAAAAAGAGTCACTTTTTTACAACAAAATATCAATGAGACCAATATTTCTTAAATGATTATACCGACTTTTTGGATATTTTTGCTAAATAACTAATGATTAAACAATCATAGATGTCTTGCACTGTTCATACTTGGCATAGTTTTCTGCCCTCTGAAAATCTACATCAGTCTACATCATTTGTGAAATCCTTTTGTGCAAAAACAATCAGTTCTCTAGTTCCATGTACTCTACTTGCATACACAAAACAAACATTTGCAACAATCTTGTTTAGCCAGACATCTGTCTTGTCAATCTCACTGAGCTCTGAAGAAACTCTTGCCAAGATATAAGCAGAACGAGACCTCTGGTAATCCTGATATATTCTTTTTGTTGGCTGTTTAAAAGTCTGAAGATGACTAATTTCATGGACTTGAAATGCATCAACATCCTTCTTTGTCTCTGTCTTTTTTTTATTTGAATTGCTTCAGACCTCACAGAGGTCTTGAGGGTCTGTGTGATGGAAGTCTGGCTACTCAAAATTACATAAAGAGAGATCTTCCTCCCAGAAAGAACATTATTATTGATTGATTTTAAGTCAACTCTAACAAGCCTGTCATCTTGCATTTAAATGAACTAATCTTTCAGCTTTAGCAGCCATAAGTTTTCATGTTCTCATTTTTAAGGCAGAGATGATTTTGAGCCAGATGGCTAAGATCTCCAGGAGACCAAACTCCAAAACAAAAAAAAACCAGTGTATTTCTTCATTATTATAGCATCACATGATATTCTGGACAACGATAGGATGGGAATACATGAGAAGACTATGCTTGCTCACCTGTCAGTGCGACTAGGCAGACCAGTAGCCCTAACAAGGTTTGCAGACTGACCCTCATAGACAGAGCGAGGGCTTCCACCCCCCCTGTGGGACAATGGCCTGCAGGATGACAGCTGCATACGCTGATGGTCAAAGTGCTGGTGCTAGAGAGGGCTGGTGAGCCACTGTCTGTCACCACCACAGGCAGGAGGTACTGGATCCGATCCTTGCGGGTAAAAGTGCTCCTGCGTGCAACGATGCCGGCTGTGTTGTCTGAAAAGGATGTCAAGAGGAAGAAGTGCATTTTTCAGTATTCTTAAAAAAACATGAGGAGTGTGAGTGCTGATATTTTTGGGGAGAATCTAAATAAGCCGAACAACTGGACTGACACACGTAATGTGATTTAAAATACAATCCAAGCTCTCTAAAAGGCTCAAATCAAATTTTCAGTATCATTTGGGAAACATGTTTCAGTATTCGCACCTGTAAGACTTCAGTAAGGAAACACACTAACTTTTTTTAATCAAATATGCCTCATAGCATATAGAAATGTGTTATTAAATGAGTTCCTTCACTCATTATTCCTTTCCTGGTTGCTGACTGTGCTTGCGTGGCTAACCACCCTGAACACTGTACCTTATTCGACACATTCAAACACCCCTCTGCTGCACACTGTTCGATTTTAACTGCCAAGTTTTTATTATACAGTTTGAAATAAGTCGACTGCCCACTGGCTACAAGGCAAATATTCTTTCAATTTGCTTAACCTACCACCACAAGCTACTGGTGGTTGCTGCAAAATTCTTACAGATACTCGTATTCATTAAAGTTCAAGTTCTTGGAATCATAAAAATATCCCTTCCTATTGTGCCTTTTTTATGCAGTTATACAGGTTGTGGTGTAGGCGCAGCTCACCATCATTATTCCAGCTACCGAGCGGGACGTTAAGAAAGGCTTCATGCATATTTTGCCCTACAGCTTAAAGCTTCTGACAGAAAATGTCAGTAATTTGTGAGATGAAATTTCTTGGTGCAAGATGTGTAATAATACAAATCTAGTTAATGCTGAGGGTCTCAATGCAACTGCTGGGCCTCATACACCACATGAATGAGACAAAGGCAGGCCTGTACATAGTCATAAAGCCTGATCACAAAGAAACAGTGTCAAATTAAACAAAAGTCCAAAATGAACTTCAGCTCCCATCAGACTTTCCTCAACCCACACCAACCAGTGTGAAATCTGGCAGAGTCAAACTCTTGGCTCCCTCTGAACATGAAACACCTGAGACAGTCAATAAACTGCGTTTCCAGCTGTTTGCGAGGCTAACGTAAGGAAGTAACTCCGGTACGTACATAACTGTAACAAGGCCAAACAATCTCAACCTCGCTGGAGGAGAAGAGGTTTTCTGCGTGTTCAACCGAGCGCGTTACTGGATCCGAAGAAGCGTTCTCCCACTTACTCTAACCTCTGTGCCCTACTCGTCTTTAAGTGAGTCAACTCCGCTATTTCCTATACAACTCTGCTGAGGATTGGCTGCCGACAGAGCGGGAGGATGGCCCCCGTCAGCATCTGAGCCAGAGGAACTGAGCTGGACCCAAAAGACAGACTGAAACAGTTATTGCTGCTGAGAATACTGTGTATTATTGTTGTTTGCTGCTTAGTTGGTTGTATTTATCACGCTAAACTGAACTGTGTTTGCTACTTGGACAGTCTTGTGTTAACCTGCCATCATGTGTGAGATCGTGTTGCATTTCATTTGTGAAATCAGACCACGGCCAATTAATAATAAGGACATTCGAACACCACGTCTCTGTGGAAATAAAAGCAAGCGTCACTTTCTCCACACGATCACTGAGATCTTTTGTTCTCTGGTGTTTTCACCCTTTCCTTTTCTACTAACCCCACTGGCATGTACACACACACACGTTTTGACACTCACACACTATTCAGTAGTCAGACATGCGTTGCTAAGCAATAGAGACGCTCCGCTTTGTTCGACTTCACGTTGACCGGAATTCTTGCGTGATGTAACCCCACATTGGTTACATCATGCGCCATCTTGTTCCTCCTCCTTCCTCTCTGTAATAACCAAACCTGCTCCTAACTGAGTCACAGCACAACCATGTCAAGTCATTCAGCGACTGGCTGATTGCGCTTAAAGAGAGAATTTACTGCTCACTTATTCGAATAACATTACAGAACTTCTACTCCAATGTCATGAAGTCTGTATCAGAAAACTTTCTAACAGTTGTTTCATCACTCGCTGTCCATCTAGCAGCTCTGAGATTAACCGTTTTCTCTACTGTTTCACTTGAAGCTTCTCCAATCAATACTTTTATATCAACATTGGATCAAATGACTCAGTCTAAAGTGAAAGGAGTCGCTCATTGTGACGGGCCCACATAGAATTATCAACTCGCTCTGCAGTTATCCTTAGTTCTGTGGAGCACTTTAGGGCCTTTCAGCTCATTGTTTTGGCTTTACAGACCATATCTTTGCTGTTTTGGTTTAATAATACACACATGAGGCATGTGAGTTCTTTTTTTCAGGCAGATAATTCCTCTAAACACAAAAGACATTACATTTTTAAAAACAAACAATATAAAGCAGCTTTTGTTGGATAGATGGTGTACAAATCATGGACAAGTACAAGACAGATGGGTAAGTATTTAGGCCAGATGGATTATTTGTGTCTTATTATCTATTGAATGTAACCTTGATTATCTCTTATGGTGAAGTTTGGATTGATATGTTTCTCAGGGACCATAGAGAAGTAGAAGTGATGTCCCTCCACAGGGTCGTCTGGATCCACGGCACTGAGCAGCTGAATAAGCTGAGAGACACAAAGACACATTTCTGAATAAATATGAGCAGCACAAGCAGCCACATACAGACAACAGATTTCCCAAGTCTACAAAATCATATACAGTCTTCTCAGAAATATGGCACTCAGAATCTCATTTAGCAGCTGACAATGAATGTTTTTGCTTCACAATAGTCAAATGGTTCCTTCTGAGTCCTTTAATCTTTAAAAAAGATGCAGAGACTAATAGAAAGGTGGTGATATAATACAATATGACACAATATGAGAACTTTTACTGTCCACATTCGTTCATTGCCACACTACTGTATAGTAAATCATGAACATCAGTGCATCATTATATACATACTTCTCCCGCCTGTGTCCCCTCACAGATATATGGCTGGTAATCTCTTGCAAGCCTTGGCACATTGTCGTTTATGTCCAGCACTTTGATGAACACCACCACAGAGGAGGATAAATGGTTCTGCTCTGCAGTAGTGAAGATAGACATTTGCTGAAGTCCACCGGGTGCATGTATCATAAATGCTTTGTAAAAGCTTTGTCAAAATAATACTTAAGACTGATAAATGTTTGTTCTTCTTGGATCACGACAGTGTCAGAAAAAAAATGGGAATTGACGTTTTACTTCTTTCCCCAAAAACAAGAAAACAGACCGAACATTAAAAAACAGTATAAAAGAAAATCTTTCTATTGAACATTTGTCATCAGTGCACTTCTGTGAATATTCCGGACACATTTCTCAACTGAGTAAGCCATAAATTGGTCATATGAACAAGATGTTCCTTACTTGTTTCCTTGGCTGCAACAGTCACATTGTGCCAGTCTGTAGTCTCTCGGTCCAAAGCTTTAGCAACAGTTATAGTTCCATTGTTTGGATCTATTATGAAAGCTTTTGTAGTATCACTTCTTTTGTCAATTGAATATCTGGAAGAAAAATCACAGACACACATTTAGCAGGCAAGGTTGTTTTCTGGGCAAACAAAACATTGCAATGCCACAGGGAGATTAATTAGACAAATTGCTCAATTTTTAAATCTGTTGACAGATATCCAACAAAGAGAGCACACACACAAGCTAGTGTGACAACAACACTGTGAAAACAAAGCACATAAAGCACAAAGCATAGACACATTTTGTGTAGTTTCAGGTTTTTTTTTTTTTATCTGACCATGGACTTTTTCTATTTCTCAAAAGTGAGGTTATATCATTTAAAAACAGTGAGACCTAGAAAGTTGTAGAAACTTTGTCCAGTTGAATAATAGTCTTGTCTATGCTGTTTTACAGGTGGTGCAGCTCCAGTGACATAAGACATAAAGCTGTGTCTTGTTTTTTCTGATAATGGGTAACAAGTGACTGTGGTTGTATTTGTACTTTATATAGTAAAAAATGAAATATGAAAAAGCATGCAAATAATGAACTTAAAAAAAACAATTATCAGGAACAGACCATGCAAGCATAATTGCTATAATATGTGCCTTTATTGCACAGGTCGTTCACACCACCATACCTTTAACACTTATTAAAACACTATGGTGAATTAGAGTTACCGAGAAGGAAATCACACCGACTAATGAATCATTTCTGTAAGCCACTTTGCGGATAATAGCATGGAAAACAAAGCCAATCTGCACAAAGCAAACTTAATCATATTTACTAGAACTGTGGAAACCCCCAAAATGTCAGCCCTGAATTTATTAATCAATGAGACACTGTCACCAAAGGGACAGTAATAGACGCTAGGCTGAGGATGATATGCAGCACCTGCCACTCTTAAGCTGTGCTGAGATGGACTACAGACACCAGTAGTGCTGCTGTCTCCTCTGCAACGTGCCCCACTTGCAAATGACATCAAATCTCAATTCCATATGCCACCTTGTATGGTGCTTTATTACATTCCCACGTCCTAGCCACGTCGCTTTGTGATAATACCACGGCAATAGATAGAAAAGCCTGTGAGGTATAAAAAAAATCGTCATGATTTATTCAGCAGGGCTCATTTCCTACTAAAGTAATATGAGATAAATATGACCATGTACAGGGTATCCAGAGATCAAGGGTAAAAATGGATGCACCGAGCCAGTAACACTATTTGAAATGGAATGATTTTTCACCCTGTGGAGGAAGCTGTCTAGGGATGTTCCGCCCCCACCAGCCTGGGTATCTACCTCGTCATTATCATACTGGCAGCTGGGTGGCAGATGCCATTCTTCCTAGTGAGTGTTTAGAAGGTTTACATTACCTGATGGCATTGTTGACTGTGTCAGTGTCTCTGGCACTAACACTGCCAACTGTAGTTCCCACAGCTGCATTTTCAGGAACTTTCCATTCGTAGACCGGAGTGAGGAAGACAGGCGGCTCATCCATGTCATTCACGACAATCTTCAGCGTCGTCCTGTCCCTGAACTCCTCCAGAGGCAGAAAATTAGTGTCCACATATTCATTGACCGCCTCTGCAGCCATCACATAACGCCTCTTATTTTCAAAGTCCAAAGGCTGTGAAAGGAAGAAAATAAATTCATTATTTGTTTTAATACTATGGCTGTTATAAACACAAAACAACTTGTTCATCATCATTAAGTAACCATTAAGAGTAACATTTTTTCAAATAAACTTAAGACAATGATTATTCCACTGAGAGGTGGACACGACTCAGACTGGATGTTAAAATTGTTTCATCTATGTCAATAAGCTACCAGCTGTGAGTATGGACTTAAAAATGCTGTTTTTTCAATTACCATTATGATTCTAGCAATAAGAAAACAGCATGCAAACCAGCTGCGTTCCCAAAACGATTCAGAGTCAGTAAAGTCAGGTTTGTTTGTTTGTTTTTTTTTTTAATTTTATTATCATCCAATCTAAATTGAAATTTCCTGTGCCAAAGAAGAAGCATACTGTATCAAGGAAAACATAAAGTATGAAGCAAAAGAAAAAAGATAATAACTGAAAGTTAAAGGGAAACTTCTGTATTTTTCAACCTATTTTCCCATCATTTTGAGTTTAAGTTACTAATGGGGACAAATATTTCTGAAATTCATTCAGCATTGAGCAAGAGTGCTTCATGCAGCAGCCGCAAAACAGGCTGCAATGTAATCCTTTGGGGCAATTGCATACATCCACTAAAAGTGCTCGTTTTTGCCACTGACAGGCTCAGATTATTATTATTAAAAGTAAACACAGAAAGTAGCCGCCTGTAGCAAAGAGCTTTACTTGAAACATACACTGCCTGAATTACGTTTTCTCTCGACATAATGAGAAAATGTAGTTAAATTAGTTGGCAAGTACACGAGTAAATATCCACCAAAACATCTGCTAATACTACTACAACATCATTAAACTTTTCGTGTTTGTTTTGGCATTAGAGGCAAATGCAGAGCTCGATTCCTTCAAAAAAAAAAGATGTTCTCTGTGAACATGATCTAGGCAGTGATTACATTTGTCAACGTGATGTAATTGGGATAACAATTTTGTCATATTTGAATGTAATTTCTAAGTTTGAGAATCTCTTTGGACTCTTATTGTATGGTTTTGTCATGTTTGAATTTAAAATTCAAATTTAAAGAACTTTTATTTTCAATAAATGAAAACAACAAACTCACAATTTCATTGTGCAGTGAAACTGTGCATATAACAGTAAAGCTTTGAATCTTTAATCTAATGTAATGTACAATGCACTGTAGAAATCACCTTGGCCAATAGAATTACTCCCTCCTGCGTTGCCGGATCTGTTTGAATGATAAAAGTGGAGCTTTCCTCCAGGTCCTCCAGACTGTAGATCATTCTAGCATTGATGCCGATGTCGCCATCTTCTGCCATAATCCTGCCTACTGTGGTGCCCATGGCTGCATTTTCAGGGACAGCAAAGGTGTACAAATCTGAAAAAAAAAAAAAATGTTTTACACATCTCCATGTTGGCGCCATTAGCTCAGGAGGTTGAACGGTGGAATAGGGTATCAAAAGGACTATAAAACATCTTTTTTACAACAAGTAATGCTAACTCATATTTGGGGAAAAAAAACAATAAATAAAAAAAAAAGTTTTCCTCACTAAAACATCGCCCACAGAACTTGACAGTAAGTTGTTAATAGCTAGTCAAGAGAGTGTGTAAAGTGATAAGAAGGGAGAACATTGTGGTGGAAGGTCAATTTGTGTGAGTCACAGATAAGTTGTGGCAACTCCACATAATCCCAGCCTAACTCTAATAAGAAGATGAGAAAATGTGATTGTGTCTTTGAGCGACTCTATTTGGATGGCTGCCACAACTGGGAGGAACTCAACAGGCAACCAGCTGCTCCTGAAAAAAATCCGTGCTGATAATAATTTTGTAATTATGTGACAAAACAGAGGGCACAGTTCAAAGTGAAGTGCGGCCGTACAATATTTATAAGGCATTTTCACTGAACATAGATGTATCCATGGGATACAGTAGCACTAGCAATGAATGTGAATGTGACATTAATAGTTAAAAGTATCATCCTTGCCGTCTCATTTCTACAGAATTGATTTCTTCCCAGGGCATTCATTTACTGAGGTTTATCGCCGCGAAGGCTAGGTTTGTTTCCAAAGGTCATGACAAATGTCCTCTCATGTGTGAATGATTAAATTCATCCAGTGGGCGACGCATGTACACGTGCACACGCAGATGAACCAAACATCCCCATCTCCTTCCCTCTCTCTTACCCTCTCCCTCCCCTTCCTCTCTCATTCTTCGATTGTCTCCTTTTAATTTTGGCTGCCAGCTGAATAACATGATGCGTACAGTGAATGCAGCGCTGGCAGCACAAACCACCCACCCGAACCGGAGAAGTGTGATCAAATAAATACCTCTTAGGTATAATATCAAACACGTCCTCACAGCCTGCAATGCTTCGCTGTCTTTCATTGATTTCATAGAGCATGTATGGCCTGGCGTTTGCATCATTGTGAGTCATGTAAGTGACTCACGGTGCTGGAATGTTGGTCCATTGTCGTTGACATCAGTCAGGCTGACGGTGACTGTGGTGGAAGAGGAATAACCACCGCTGAGGCCCAGCATGTCCTTCACCTGCACCACCACAAGGTACTCCTCTTTGGCCTCACGGTCCATGTTTGGCCAAGATGTTACAATAATACCTGCGGGTGGAGGAGACAGACAGAGAGGAGCGTCGGGTTCATTAAAGCAGCATGTGTGGATGGTTTCCTTTGCTTTTTTTTAAACCAGTCTACTTGCCTCAATTAGTCTACAAGAGAGCCGTGCAGTAAAAGTGCACCACAGTAAACTTCAAGTCCGCAGATTTAATCAGTACACAATGAAATATTAAGAGAGCTTGCAGACTTAAAGCCTCCTCTGTCAGGCCAGAGTGGATGAAATAGCAAACAGATGAACAATTTGAATCAAGAGGATTGAGTAGACATGCAAATTCATGTGCTATATTTGCATGAGAAGTGATTATTTCAATTACTGATTCATCTAATCTTTTGTTTCGATTACATCGGTTTCTCAGCAGCTATTCGCTAATCACAGTATCTAGACAGCTAGCTATCACTGTTGTATTGTGAGCACATTCACTTTGTGCTGAGCATATAATATCTAGTTATTGTAGCTACTAAATTAGCAAGCTGAGCAGGTAACAATGCCAAAAACAAGCTATATTTTTTTTTAAAGATAAGGCTGGTGTTATGTATATATTGTCAACAAATTCCATGAAAAGAGCAAAACCAAGTGTCTGTCTCTCAGTACTTTCCTATCTGCGGCACTTAGCCCCAAGCCCCTTCACATACTAAAGAAAAATCTTTTAAAATGGATCACAGCTATATCATTTCATTTAAAAAAGGCTAAGTATCAGCTGGGGACTGTAGTTTTCAGCAGACATTATTCACACAGGAGTAAACAGAGCATTTGTTGAGGACTATTTTCTTTGACTACAGTAGCTATGTTCATTGTAATGGCTCATTGATATGTTGTTCATAGCTTTTAGACAACAATAGAGGCCTATGCCATAGAGGATTTGGCTACACAGACAAAGCTTTTTAGTCGGATCACTCACTTTACTGTTGGTTTAAATCTTTTCATGGAATTTGTTGACAATAAGAATAATGTAGTATATTGTTGGCCGTATTATTTCAGAAGCTGTGGGCGAAACTACAACATAAGTGGTCTAAAGTCAACTGCTGGAAACTACTCTATGGGGGCAGCCTAAAAAGTCAGAATTGCCCTATTAGATATTGCATTAACTTGCTTTTAAACATTTTTCCGACGTCAATAATGCCCTCCTTTCTCACAGTTAAGGTCAACAATGTGTGTGGGAAGAGTTAGAACTGACCTCTGTATTACAAGAGAAATACAGTGAAAATTTACATGCAGTGGCCTCAGTTTTACCAATTTTCTGTCGAGGAGTATAAACACCTACATTTCTAACCACTGGTCTGAAAAAGTAGCTTTATTTGTCAATAGTTGCTTTAAAAGATAAACTTGCTGGGGGAATTTTAACAATCTCTGAAGTTATAAATGGTGTCTGAGTTGTCAAAAGTGACTGGGACTAAAGGGAAAATGCCCTAAAACAAGATAATTTCCTGTCTCAACAGTCTGAAATTGGAAAGAAAAAAATGTAGTTGCTAAGAGATTTTTCTCCACAGATAACGAGTAAAGGATAGTATGAACTGAAAGCCTCAGTGGCTGTCAGCGACTTGTACCCGTCTTTGGCTCCACAGAGAAGTAGGGCTCCCCCTGCAGGATGGAATAGATCAGCTTGGCATTGTTTCCAAACATGGGATCATCAGCATCTGTGGCTGTCACCTGGGCCACTGTGGTCCCTGTGGGGGGGGACGGATCACACAGTCAGAGTTAGCTCAGGCAGCAGTTCCAGTCGACGGGGAAATAAAGTGATTATGCCATAGTCCCGCAGGGTCTGTCTGTCTGGCTCAGGGGGGAAGCGGTGGAAATGGAAAAAGAGAGGGGGTGAGGTTGAGGTAGAGTTAGAGGAGGGATGTTGACAAAGGGCCGAGAGTTGGGAAGGTGGGGGCGGGGAGCAGCGTTGGCCTTTCACAACTCAGTAAGGCTGTGCAGGTGTGCGTGACAACCTCTCCAGCCCTGTAGCGACATCCCTCTCACTATCCACCTGCCCCTTGTTTTCTCTCCTTCGCACTCTGATTCGGTTTCACCTCTCTATCTTTCACACTTACTACCGTTTTCTCTGCTGGCCGTATCCTTCTCCTCACCTTGCTTTCTATCTTTCTCTCCCTCAGTCCTTTTGTCTCTCTTGTTCTTTCTTTCTAGGAAGCGCCTTTCTTTTTCACAGGCAGGGATTTACCGCAGCATTTCTTATTCTTAGTCATCTACACTCCAACCTTATCCTCTCACTTTCTCTTTCAGAGTCAAATGCATTATGATTTATTACGAGAGCAATATTATACTGCAAAAGCAGATTACATATAAATTGAAATGGTAATGTTTGTGGTATGAAAGGGCATTGGTTGTAATAACATTATTTAAGAAATTTATCCATAAAGGCATCCAAGCTATGATACGGAATCCAATACTTTTAACTTCCTGAATGGCGACAGATGACAGACACTCATATAACCTTTTGTTCACTATCTTCATGCAATATTTAAGTCAATAAATTGTATTTGAAAAGTATATCCTTGGAAACAATAAATAACTTGTTTGTGCACGAAAATTATCCTGATTTGCAAGACTAAGAGTATACAGCTAGCTAATTTATGCTAGTTGCTCTTAGAGGCTGTGCCTAGCAGTGGTGCTCTAAAAGCTAATGTCAACATGCTAACATGTTCACAATGGAAATGTGAATAGTGTATGCTGATGCTATGCAGGTAATATTTAACATGTTAACCATCTTAGCTTATCATACTAACCTGCTAACATTTCCTAATTAGCGCTACGTATTTATTCATAAAACAAAGTATTGGACAAACTGTAATTTTGACCTGATGACGACACTATGGGAAAAGTCAGAGGTTCACTTAAGTAATTTAAGGTTCATCCACTGGGGACCATTATTTCCTGTATAAAATTTGATGGCAATTCATCCAGTAGTCATTGTGTCAGTTTGGACCAAAGTGGTGGACCAACGGACACTGTTATCTGCTGCTAGCATGGCTAAAAGAAATTCAACAGCAACATCTATCATTAGCATAAGTGTTAACAGCCTTATAAGAACTAATTCTTCAGGACAAACTAGTTCTGATGAAATCTCTAGGTCCGTGGTAGACTTTTGGAAAAAGGTTGCTGTTGATTTTTTTATTTCCCAATGTTATTAGAACCACAAATTAAATTCCCTTCCACTGTATTGGAGTGGAGGCAGAAATCCCAAAATCCAAAAGGGAGATCTCAAAATCTGAGTAGATAACAAACTACAGAGTAACCAAGCCTTTAAACTTCATTTTCCATGCCTATATTCCCAACTGTTTTTGCTAACCGTGCACTCTCCCCTCATCTTTCTCAAACATACCAGTTGGACTCATCTCTGGGATGCTGGACACATACGGCTCATTCTGGAACTGGGGGACATTGTCATTGATGTCCTGCACCTTGATGATGAACTCTGACTGGGGCTCTTCTGGCTCGTTGGACCTCCTGTTGATAGCCTGTGCTTGAAGGACATAGAAGGCCTTTTCCTCACGGTCAAGCTTCTTCAGTGTCCGGATCTCACCAGAATACTCATCTATCTCAAACACATCTCCGGCGCCTTCTCCTGATAATATGTACTTGATGGAAAACTCACCTCGGTCAGAGTCAGATCTGAGCTGCAAAAAAAGGGGGTACAGTAGATGAAAGCTTGATTTTTTTTAAGCCAGTTGTTTCACGGGTAACTAGAAAACATGTATTTTCAAAGGGAAGTACTGTATCAAGGACATGGAGGACATTCAGTCTGAAGCGGTACCTGGCCAATAACGCGAGGAGTGGGATCTTCCTCAGGGACAAACAGCTGTTTCCAGATCCAGCCTCTCTTCAGGCGACGGTGCAGATGAGTGGGCCCCTGGGCCAATTGTTGAGCTTCCAGATCCTGAGTACCTCTCATATCGCTCAGCACCCCGCCAGGAATCATGGAAAAGACCGTAACCATGGCCAAAACGCTCTGCGTGCTCATTTTTACTGTCCATCCTTGCATTTCCTCTGCACTCATGGTTAGTGGACAGAGGATAGGATAGAGATGTCACTGGTCCAGTCCCACCAATTCTTCATTCAACAGTACAGTAATTCATGATCCCGGCAGTGCTGTATCCCATCTTGTTATTATGTGGTTTTTATGCATGCTCATATCTCTGAAATAAAAGTTAACAATTTAATTAATGGCTGCAGAGAGAAATTTCCAGTATTGCACACAAACTGTAAAATGAGGAAATTGAAATATGTTTTAATGTAGCATAAAAAATTAACTGATTAATAACAAAAATCTATAAATACATGTGTGTTTAGTGGTCTCTACTTTTTATAATTACAAAGGCACATTTACACATTTTAAAAGGGTGGTATATCCAAGTGAATTTCAATTGTATGAAAGAGGAAATCTAACTTGGAGAGCTGACATACTGTAGATGAAAAAGATGGGGCACTTCTGCAGTTGCAAGGTGGGGTTATGTGGAATGGTTGTAGCATAGTTGAACTAATTTGAAAAACAGAAATCATGATTTGATTAAAAAATATGAACGTCATATTGAATCATCTGTGACATTGAACACTACAAAATAAATATATGGTTGAAATAGTTAGCTAAAAGTAATTGATAAATGTTAATTGTTAGATAAAGTAAAGGATAAATGGTTTAAATAGATAACTTAATTAATGTATAGGCTTAAGCAGTTCAAATGGTTAGCTAAAATACTGGATAAATAGTTGAAATAGCTACAATAATTGTAATGGGAAAATGGTTGTAATAGATAGTTATGCACAAACAGTTGACATGTCCAGCTTCAGCTAGTCTGAGAAGTACAACATATGCAAACTGAACTACCCAACAGTATTCACTTTTATATGCCAATGAAGAGGTGCTTTAAGTGGCTGTGGGGGTACACTGTACGTTTGAAAAAAGTTGAGAAACACTGTTTTATATGCACTCTATGATGATATGATTCCTTCTTATCTATCTGAAGAGTTATGTCAAATCCATTGCAACAACAACAACTCAGATGTATAACAAATTCAAGCAAGAAACCCAGAGCAGAATTGTATTGTACAAGAAAAAGCCAAACCCTTTGTCTGAGCTCTCCTTTTTTTTGGTCCTTTTTTGTTATTTCACATCCTGCAGTCCTGCATGGGCAGCTGAAAACAGCCCTCTGTTTTGAAATTCGGACAAGGCCCTGTATTGTGTTTCATTGGGGGGAGCAGAGCCTGAACATCATTCCTTAAGCATGACACTGCACTCTGCAGCTGACTAATGAAGACTTCTAATTAGATCAATGTCTCCCCAGACATGGAAAACAAGACACACATGCCTCTGACAAACTATGAGTGGAATCAATGCACTGATTACAATGTGTACCAAGATCAGGGTCAAGAGTGTAAGGACATTGAAAGTCAGATGAGACAGGAAATTAGTTAGGACCACACAAATACAATATCTTGTAATGACAACCCTGCTAAAATTAGCAGACATCAGTTTCCTTTATCGGTAAACTGTAATTCCTTTTCCCAGCACTCAATGATAACCATCCACTGTCAACTTTGCAGAAACATGTCACTGTCAAAAAGACCAATATTTCATATCCCATTATATTCCAACAGTAATAATTGGTGTTGAGGACTGTTTTGACTAGGTTATCTCTTCTTTTCACTCAGTAAATTAGCTACTTCCCTGACCACACATACGCTGATGAGAGTAAAAAAACAAAAAAAAAACTGTAATACTGTATATTCTTATTTCAGAATTGAGAATATGTTTCCATGGATATCCTTTCCTATCACTTTAGACTTTTGTCTTATAAAGTCGATTACTTTGAAAAGCACACAAATTATTTGTCTAGACTTAAAACCCTGAACCCAATTGTACTGCTCTCCAGTCAAGCAGCAAACCATACATCAGCACTCACAGCAGCCATAATTCTGAACATTTTTAATAGAGCTTTTTGACACTGTAATATCAGCACATAACATATACAGCCTTACAATGTGGTCGCTTTAATCCAAAGTGGTGCACAGGAACACAAGTGGATGATTTTTAGCATGGGTGGTCCCGGGGGAAATTTAAAATATAGAGTACATAGTGAGAAGTTGTTTCAGCAGTTAGAGTAGTTGCGGTATTAATGCGTTAACAGCCCATAATGGTCATGTTTAATCTTGTAAAAGTAAATTAGCTGTCAAGATCCATTTGTAATGAGCTGGTAAAATCAATTACTGATGCAGACTTTCATTTCTGAAATTCAATTTCGATACAGAACGTGGATGAGAGTATGCATTTGTGCTTATGTATGTCTTTACAGGCCGTATTCATATCTCCAAGCATTGTGGAGTGACATTCCAATTAGTGGCCAGTGAATCGTGAGCTGTTATGGTCTTTCATAGGGCTGCCAAGCACGCGCCCAAACTGAACGCCTTCAGCCAAAACTAGACAACAGCCCTCAATGATGTTACTCTGAGCAACCGCTCGACTGCCAACATGCCAAGAAGTCTGTTTAAAAAAATCTTTCTGGGGGTATCTGCCTTTACTGATGTGGCTGAAATAGTGCACAGGTCAACAGATGTTTAGGAGCCAATTTAACTAAATGGACCTTTCAAGAAATAAGTGATGAAATTCTAGGAAAATAGTGGGTATAAGAAAAATTCCCAGCTCTGGGTCTGTAAATATCAAAGGAGTTGGGGATCAAGTAAAACACATGTCCATGTCTGACAGCCATCCTGATAGTGTTGATAATAACAGTGAGCCTGCCAATGTCTGATTTAAAAAAAAAAAAATCCAATATAGTGATTGATAGGCTACATGTGAGCCTTTCATGCCATCAGTTATCACTTACAGCTGTATAAGTAAAGAGAAAAATCTAGAGAAAGTAAAGGTATATATACTGTATAAAAAACACCATTAAACGCTATGGTCAATTTTCTCCTTTCAAAAGAAATTGTCATTTCTACATGACATGCAGTATGTGCAGTGTACCCTGTGGTTGACAGCCATTCATTACCTCTATTAGGCCTTCCTCCTATTTCCAGCAGACCTCCTGTAGCCTGTATATACAGCACGCTACTCTACCACATGACAGGATGACAATGAGCGGTAGTCTCACAATGTTAAGCACTAGATGCACTGAGACGTCACATTATTTTCTTGTGTGGGGATGTGTTCTAGCTAATAAAAAGCTGCTCTGTTGTAGAAGTGGTTCCAGGATGCTAATAAAATGTGTGTAATGTGCCAACGCAAATGGTGAAACGCAACAATGACGAAAAAGCAGCTTCTTCTTGACATTGTGGATGACACCTCAATATGATTATACACTGCCAACACCAACTGCTAAGTAAGGCTAACTTTATATGAGCATTAATTATGTTGTTTTTCTTTCACAGGTCTTCTGACTCGGTCTTATGTATGCTAACTTAAAAAAGAAAAGGAGAAGTATAAATGTTTAAAGCTGAAAACATTACAGTGAGTTTAAATATAGTATCAGACCTTTCATTTAACTATTTGCAATCTTGAAGAAAAATCATCTGTTAAGCCTTGCTTCTTCTTAGATCACCCTTCCAAGACAAAATGTTCTTAATTGGTCATTTGGGAGCCTATCATGGGACTTGTTTACTGTTCAGCTCTGTTAAAACAATAACACTGACATGTAGTTTATGTTTCCTAAATCAGGACCCCAAATGAGTCCAGAGACTGAGATAAAGCAACAGGGGAATGTCAAACCATCATGTACTTGTTAGTAAGTAATTTGTCTGATTTTACTATGTGCTCAAGTGGAAACCGTTACTGTTAAGCAAAGTGTCATGAATTTGTCAGCGAAAGCATTAAATCCTATTGTTTTCCTTACTTTTTAATAAGCAAAAAAATCAACTGAAGCTATTATTAGAAAAAAGAGAGAGAAAAAGAGAATTATCTATGAAAATGTGATAAAAAGAAGTTTGTGACACAAATTGAACCTTAACGTTTCAAAGTACAACATTTAGAGTTTATTTATGATGTCTATGTCTTTATGGCTGTTGTTTTAGTCTGGAATTACAAATACATTACATTGTTTAACCAAGGTTTTCTCCTCGTGCACTGAGGATGTTTTGTAGTTGCAGATGAGGTATTTACGCATCACTGTGTATTGCCCTTGAATGAGTGGACCAAAATAATGGTCATACAAATTACTTCACTGAAAACATGTCCCTACCTAAAGAAAGGTCACGGAAACAATAACACAATAAATTTCATTATGCTACATTTGAATAATCTCTAAATAAAAACATATCCCAAGGTGAAACGCATAGCTCGCATTTTGTTGCTACATACTATGGGCCAGCACACAGAGGCCAGTAACTTAATGCAAGATGGAGAAAAAAAGTGTGTTTATTTCAATGAAATAATCATTTTCAGATTATTAACAGAGGTCTCAAATGGTCAGCTAAAAAAAAAACTTCTACATCACTTCGTTTGACACTTAATTAAACCCCCTTTAATGATATTTCTTTAGCAATTTAAAATATGATAATTTCAGAACGCACAGCAGCCATCTCACAAGATAAAGGAAATTTACGGATTCCTTGCTCCAACATATGCAAAGAACCCCTGGACTCATTTAAAGATGATTGTACTCAACTATTACAACTCTGATGCTCTGTTGAGTCCCTCTTGTTGAAAACATCTTTGTATTTCTCTATACGTCCTTCCCTGGATAATATATATAAAATTGCATCCAATTATCTTCTGACAAAAAAGTAATCTCTTATAGGATGTATAGCGTCCACCACCACACCCACCTGTTTGTGTGATTGCTGCTGTCCCCCAAGCCACTTGTCACCAACCGCCGTCAAGAGAGATCATCACGGGGTGTAAAGAAACACAATCTGCTTAACTAAATACCCTGGTACTGGAAAGCAATTCAGTCATCACAATGGTAGAAGCAAATGCGTGTGGTTCTCACAATGCGTAATCCCCTCCGCTGACGACCTCCCCCTTTTCTTCGTCTTCTCTCCCCTTTTTCTGTCCTTCTCAAACTTCCCGGGAAAGAACAAACACAGGCTCTATTGTCTGGGACTCACATCTGAACACTGCAGAACACTCGGGGCCTTCATCGTCATGCAAATAGTCACAGCCCAGACTTACAAATGGATTTCTATCTGTTCACCCTCTCTAATTTTTTCTCTCCATTTCTACGAACAATCCAATGCTTATTAGAGTCAAGCTGGAGCATAGAGGGATGGTAATTCACCCACTGTGAGACCACTATTTCTGCTAGTGATAGGAAGGCAACAGTCTGTTTTTTGACATTCAAATTGAGGGGGCACGCTGTTCCTGCATGTTACGGTCACATTTAAAACTTGAACTGTCATGACACCGAGTTACAAAATCACTTGAAATATTGTTTATCTTCTACATTCTCCCAGTTGTTTACATGAACTGATAATTGTGGTCACTCTAATTACCACCAGTTAAAAGTTTGTCGCTTTTTTTGAGTCATGTTTGATTTGACGACCAAGTAACCTTTTGGATGAAATATCCAAAGAGCATTCATTACATGTGTCTCGTAAACATCATCTCGACATGCTAACCTTGAAGGCTAATTATACACCTAAACAATGCTAATAGATTCAATCATTAGAAGTTATAAAGGGGATGAGCTAGTATTGTTGGGTGTAAATGTCTCCAAAATGCCTTCCCTCGGAACCGGTGACAGGGTGGAATTTGTTATTTCGGAAGTTGAGATTAGTTCTCCCTGTGAACTCCATGGCTCCCATTCTGATTCCATATCAAACAGAGAAATGTCAGGACCTGCTCTGTGACATTTAAAACCCCCATTGTAGACCTTGTCTAATTGAGCCTCCCTCATTATAATGATGGAGTGTAGACCGACCACTGCAAAAGAACATCAGAGATGAAAGCTATGGTTTAGTGCCAGCAAGAATTATTTACATTCCCGCTCTCTTTTTCTCTCCGAACACAGCGGTGAATCCGACTATCTCTCAGTCTCCGGTGACATTTCAGGGCTGTCAAATAATAGGCACAGAGTAATGGTCAGCATATTTGCAACAAGATAAAGGTGAGTCTGGTCAAATCAGCATTCACCGGGATGTCATGTTGTATAAATAATGTAAGCTGTAATGGTGATATACTGCTTGCTTAAATCCTGTATTATTCACTATCAGTGAAGACATCATTCTCTTCACAGGAGGCACAAAGGGAAGATGATGGGGCTCTGACATTAAACAGATGATTTTATACAGTTGGGCATTGTTGTTCCTTTACATTTCCGCTGTCCTACTTCTGTACTGATTGTTTTTGAATATCTCTTTGAAAAACAAGTTATTTTCTAATCAAACACCAGACCGACGGCCAATATAAAGTTCACAAGTTCAGTTCAACAAGAGATGAAGCACTGAACTGTTCAGGCTTTGTCATGTAAGTGGCAGATGTGCCCTTCACGACTTACATTCATATTGGTGCATCGTCTCGCTGTAATTGGAAGAAGAATAAAGCGTCATTGGCATTCTGCTCAGTCCACTGTGGTGAATTTGATGAGGATGTCACATTAAAAATGCATGTTCCTCATACGTTCTTTGGCCTTTGTCTTTAGCCATGGGAAACAGCGGACACTTATGACAAATAAGGACGGCGCTGACGCTGCCTGAGGTGGATCTCTATATTCGACAGGAAGCATCAGCGTTCTCTCACAGTGTTGCCTCCTCCACACGAGATTGTGCATTTATCAGCCACCCAAGCTGATGGAGGAGAGAAGGAATTGGGTCACAGTAGTAAAGTTGCATATACTTATAATATTATTTCAATAAAAATTCCACGACAAAACAAAATTCTTCACTTGATAAATAATGGTTGTACATAAGGAATTACATAAATTCACATTCTCTGCTAAACTGGAAATGTTCAACTGAAGGAGGCATCATATATCCCTGTTTATGTATACATATTTGTAGTAATTTGTTTTGTTTGTAATAATCTTTGAAGAAATAGCACAGACAGCCAACTGGTGGCCAGCAGCCAACTTTAAACCAGCTGCTGGCTGATCACTTGCAAGACACCTCAGGTCTAACAGATCTTCCATGAATCTGCCACAAATTAGCACTAACTCTGCACTCTTGGGCAGCAAGGGAAATCTCCTGGAACCAAACAGCTCTATTTTGTTTACATAAACATGTCAAGTCCTTATAGTTCTGCTGCCCATAAAATATCTACCCCAAAGTAGGAAGTAACTAAATACATTTAATTGACTTGTGCCTTCAAGTACAGTTTTGAAGCATTTATTCTTAACTCGAGTCTTTCCATGTTGTACAGCTTTATGTTTTCGCTACATTACTACCACTCCCAGTGTGCATTTTGTATGAAACATCCAATTATAGTGCTTAAAAGTTTTGTTATGATCATTGTTATCTACAACTGTTATCTACAACTGTTATCTACAAATGAATTCATTTTCGGATTATGGCTCAATTTTAAAAGATTTCAGCAGCTATGTTCTTATGTTTTGTCCCTAATTGCAACAACAAAACATTCTAAATTTGCTCAGATATGCACGTCTGACTTGCTTCCTCTCTATAGCCACAGTGGCTGAGGCTCGTGGGTATTGTAGTAGTCAGAGCCATCCATGTTGACAACTTCACAGACAAAATGTTATTTCTCAGAAATAAAGCTGAAATAATCCAAGTTGATGACCATAACATACACATTAAGGGAACTGAGAATGGGGGGAAATACTTCTGGAAATTCTTTGCAACTGTATTAAAATGGAGATAACTACTGTATTGCAACTATATAAACTCATTTCTGAAACTAACCTAATCATAGGATGAAGTGGCCACAAAAACACTACAAAAATGGATGATTTTAACACATCCTACGCTTTTTCTTTTGTTGAAAGGATATATGTGCATTATTACACTCAAAGATAATTAAGGCTTGTGTACAGAGAGACTGGAGGGTGCAGTGCTGACCCTCCAATCTTGTCAGACCATGCTGAGATGATCCCAAAAGCATAAAAGGATTTGTTGCTTCTGTTCTCTTGTTTCTGTTCTCTTGTTTCTGTAGGCTGTTCTCTTGATGAATAGGCTACATCAAGAGAAGATCTGGTTATCCAGAGCCAGGAAAGGCTTTCCAGCCACATGGCTTTTATCAACACCAGCTTTGTAGGAGGATTGCGGCTAAAGGTGAGTCAAAGAGGAACATCTTCATCTCAAATTTGTAGCATAAAGTAAAGGGGCAGGCTCTCATGTTGCAGACACATTAGATCAGATGTAGGCTTTTATTTCAAACATAGCTAACATGGGATGATGTTTTGGCACATAATGGGGACACTGCTTCATAAATGTAATAATATTGACCTCTTTTTGTTGTGACTTTAGTTACAAATATAGGACACTTGTACTGAAATGAGTTTACCTGGTATTAAGTAGTTAAATGTAAGGCTCAGCTAAGCTAGACATCGTGATAAGATATCACTGTTTTTCTACTTAATGTCAGTAAAGTTTCATCTTCTGAGAGTGAGAACTGACAGCATTTCTCAAAGGATTCACTCGAAGACCAAGCAGGCTCCTCTCTGTTCTCAGGGGAAATATAGTTTTGAGTTGAACGTGTGGTATCCATCATGCTGATGAAATGCATAATTAATTCTCATCATTCCCATAATCCTTCTCCAGACTTGACTGCAAAGATGAAAATTACAAGCTGGGCCCGTGTCAGCAGGCTGGCTGATATCTATTGTAGTTTTCTCACTCAGTGGCAAAGAAATGCAGATGATAAATTGGCAAGGTTACAAAGTATTTACACAAATAAGTTGAAAACAATCGATCCAGTGTACCACACTGTCATACCCTTAGGGATGTGGTTCCCCTGGAAGAATGCACAATCCCTCTGGCCTGGGTTCATTTGAGACGCAGATTGTGTCTGATTGATCAATGAGAACCACTGCTGAGCCATCAATCTAACAGGAGTGGAATAGGAAAAAGGGAGCATTAACATGTATAAGCTGCCGTGTCCCGACAATGTCCTCTACCTTGAGTTGGTGGGAAAGCAGCCACCTCTGGGGACATGAACAAAAGTGTTAAGTCTAAGACCTGCGACAGGAATGTGTTATATAAGGACAACAGGGACGATGTCAACATCTCAGCTCCTTTGTGATCTCATCTCTATCACAGCAGAGGCTCCTTATCTCTGTATCTTACTGAAAAAATACATCTATGATGAAGCTGCTGCAACTCCTGCTCAGCATTTGTGTGTGTGTGTGTGTGTGTGTGTGTGTGTGTGTGTGTGTGTGCACAGGTTAGAGAGTTAATAATCTCTGAATTGTATAAAACTTGAATATCACCTTCAAATGCCCTCCAGGTAATCATCACTGCAAGCCGCTGATGATAGCATAAAATTGCTGGCACCTTTTTCGACACGTCTGTGCTGCAGTATTTAAGACAAACAGGTGATTAATGAGTGATTTGTGCTGGTATTACTGGTAGACAGATGTTCCATATTGCAGTAATCATTGGGTGGAGCAGTTAAGAACTGTTCATGAAGGTCCTTCTTAAAGAGCGCATTGCCTGAGGTCCATTACCAGGCGAATATGTTGTGGTCAAAGATCTGAGAAACCACTCAGCCTGCCGACAGTCTACAAAAGTTAACAATAATACTACTACAAAATATCCACATGTGACAATATTATACTGTATATGATTCTCCTCATATTGTTTAAGGAAATATATGATCAAATCTTTTTTGGACTACATTTTTGAGTCAGTGTCTGCACCCTTAAGCTTGCAGATGTTACTGTGAGATTCAAATTACAACATGAAGTAACTAACATACAAAGTCACTGATATACAGGAAGCATTAGCCCCCAGCTGGTTAGCTGCCTGTGAGGCCAAAATATGATATTAAAAAGTATTTTTAGTGCCTACCCTCACAGAATTGCACCAATCAAATCACCAGTTTTGACATTGTCAGTTGATACCAAAAATCACGCCCATGGTGAACATGGTGGGGGGTGCTGTCACAGTAAAAAAATAAATAAAACTTCAATTTCCTTGTTATGGTAATTAGACCTATTTAGTACACAAACAAAACAAAACACCAAGAACATATATTCTGATTACTTAATAAAAAAGAATGATGATGTAATTTTTGTTTAATATATATAAAGGGAAGAAGCCAGACCCAGAAAACAAGGTGCAGGGATGGTTGCTAGAAAACTGTTTGCTACCGCCACAAACACCTCATCTGAGGATATTGTAAGTTAAAGTGCTTGCCAAAGGGCATCTTGACACATGTTGACAAGGGGTGAGAACAGCATGTCTTGTTAACTTTTGCCACCCTGATTTTTGCAAGTAATCTTGGATGTTAAGTAAGTGACATTCCAGTTGCTCCTCCAACCATTCAGACACTTTTACAGCATGAAAAGACACAGCATTTCATTATACGCCATGCAACCAATATTAGTACAAACAGTGCAGTTAATGGGTAGATGTGTTGTTTATGGCGGGAAGTTTATCACTCTTGCCAGTCTATGATAAATAATAGATGAGTTTACAAATTACTACAGATTCTGACATTATTTCTTAAGCCGCAAAATAACTGTGGGGTGTATAAATGTCAGTTTGGGGGATATATGGTATAAGCTTAAATATTGACATTCAGATTGCAGCAGAGTAAGTCTTCATAGTAGCCAGGCACAGTAATACTCTGCTCGTGGCATTATTCATTCAGTCCTACAGTCATGCATTGGCGCAGTAGCTAATCTCTGCCCCCGAGGCACTTCAGCTGTAATGCACCTGTTAAAAAATCCACATCCATGTCATTCTGAATTGTAAAAAGATTAGCTAATATTTTATAATAGTTTGGGGGATTTATTGGACATGTGTGTGTTTCTCTCTGGCTGGAAGGCTGCACTGCCACTCATTGGTCTAGTCTTTTCCACCAGGTAAGGAAATAGGCAAAGGTCCAAAACATTATTAATGTAATTTGTCTGTTTTATGCTCTAAATAAATACCCATATTAGAGAGATTTATGCATTTGTCCACATTTTAATTCACAAAATGACTGATGACAAAGTGTAGGCAATACGATGCAGGAAGGTCTTTTGAAAGCCATTTTGTGGCCTTGTGTCACAGGTCTGCATTTTGCTGTCTCATTTAGTTTTTTAATATCTATTTTAGGCAGCATGGACAGCAGGATCGTTTCAGAGAGTAGTTTCTTCCTGGCTTTGCAGATATAAACACAGGTGCCTGGTTGTAGTGGCTGACACTTAACCATTCTGTAACTATACTTTAGTTGTCATGCACAGATGTTGCAGGTAAACCCATCTGAGAAATGATGGTATTGACTATTTTGCAGCTACTTATAATGTGAACCTTTTAAAGCAGGAGATCAAAAGAAAAAATACAAACATTGTTCTTCGCAGCATTACATTTTCCCCTGATTTGTATTTATTTTATATGAATGTAAGTTGTATGAGATGTGGCTGTGACCTTATGTAAACTGCAAATTTGCAGCTTCAAAATGTTATTGTCAGTAAAACACTTGTATCTGTTTCCTTGTTTGAAGCCCCACTAATCAATTCCCATCACAAACCTGCTTTCCCTCAGGCATTTGTTGCTCAGCTGCTTTTACATTTTTAGGGCTGTTATACTTTACCTTTAGAAGTGTTGAAATAAATCATAACAAATGGAAGTGAATCAATTGAATCATGGGAGTAATGTCAGTTTTTATGTTGCACTGCATCTCTGCTTAGAGAGTGGAAATTGAAATGAAACGCTGTTGTTAAGTATTTACACATCTAATACTTACATTTAAACTGTTGTTGCCATTAAACAAATGTAGTCAGTCAATCAAAACTAGTGCAATTAGATCAATGATCACTTTATACTGTAGCTGAAGTAGCAAATACCAATTTTTTTTATGTATATATATATATAGCAATAAAAACAGAAGTACTGTCTATTAATATTCCACATAGTACAACAGGTGGTTGGTGGAATTTGAAGAACTCATATTTCTTTTGGAAGTCAACTATGTGCCCTCGGAATATCTTCACAGAAGTAACTCCTTTTTTCAGTACAAGGAGACAGACTCTGTTTTCTTTTAACTTTAAGTTAACAAGAATAAGAAACCTATAAACCTATTACAGCTACAAGCAGCTCTAAAAAAGCTGTTGGAAGCTGAAGTCACTTATAAAAGGATACCTTGACACAAGGTAACAAGTGGGGTGGGGGTGGGGTAGGGGTCTTGTAAACTTTTCACTTCACCAAACAGTTACAGTTATAGATAAATGCGAAATGTTCAAGTAAATACACTGCAATAACACCACGTCAGGAGCACTCAGCTATAGGACTGAGCCATGTATTGTGTTGGAAAGTAACCATTCAACATCTCACAAAAGTCACAGAAGAGCTTGCTTTTGTTGATGAAGTACTGTATAGATGCTTATTACTACTATGTTTGAGTGGAATAGTCACTCATGTACTGTTTTCTTACAATTTTGCTTGAATAAACATGTTGAATCATGTGGCTAATACTTACTTCATAGAAAACACGGTAATGATCAGAAATAGTCTATAGAAATAGTCTAAAAAGACTATATCTTGAATAGTAATAACTGACATCAGTATCCAGGGAGATTATAAGGTCAAGGGAAAAAGTGGGTGTGATTGAAATTAGATTATGCAAAGTGGTAAAGTTTGCACCCCTTGTTTTCTTGTTTGAATGCACAAATGTACTGTATATACTGTGGTAAATCAATATTGATTTTAGGATGTCCTAAGACATACTTAAGGCATTATATGGCAGAACTCACTCCAAGAGATACAATGGACATATAAAGCCTCCTGGTTGAAACCTATTTGCACTATTTTTGCAAAAGCTCATTTGGGTATTATAGCTCAAACAAATGTTCTGTACCGACTCAGCCTCCCGTGAATTACAGTTAATTGCAAAGAAAGCAGCTCCAGGGTTTGTCTCTGCATGGTCTTTTAGATCTCTTTTCTTTTCTTTCTTTTTCTTATTTATTGTCAGGTTCCACAAATATTGTTTTCAGCCATGTGTAACCCTGATAAAAATCATGTTACTTAAAATAACCAGGTTCTTAGAATGCATCGTAGACTTTGCGTATGCTAATTGAAATCCGGAGCTCACCTGAACACATTACCTGCAGCTCCGTGTGTGTGAAAGAAAACAAAAGACGAAAAAAAGAGAAGCTGCACGCTGGATGGAACGCATTGTCCATCAGCTAATGCATGAAAAGAGACTTCTTTTGTGAAAAACTTTGAGGAAGTTGCTGTTAGCAGTGAACCATAGACAAATATCTACCTCAAGACGCTGGAACGGTCGTAGGAGAAACTCCGCCTGAGTGTTTTCCCGAACTTTTAAGAGCTATTCTGACTGTTTTTTTTTTGAGGGCCGATTCTATCCAGGCGAGGAACTGCTTCATCGTGGTCCAAGAATTAATTGTGGCTTGTGGATATCTTCAGCATGTCAGACAGCGACGAGTGGATGTTGTCATTCCAGGAAGGTGGTAGGAACCAGAGAGACTAAGGAGAATCCACCTGAGTGCTCTTTATCCATTTTTTTATACTTTCCTTCGCCTGAGACTCAGCTTGTTTTTTGTTCTTGGGCCCAAGTTAAACTAATAACTGAAAAAAAACGGATACAAGGAAACCGGAAGTTGAAATCCACCAACATTCAAACTAAAGGGATTGAAACCAATGAAAGACACTTAAAGTGGACTTAATAGAGTAACTGAGAAACTAGTGAAGTGTTACCACATTTATTTTTATTTTTTTCCATTTGCACATTTTCTAATATTTTGGGAT
Source organism: Euthynnus affinis (assembly GCA_029490765.1). Lineage (NCBI taxonomy): Eukaryota > Metazoa > Chordata > Actinopteri > Scombriformes > Scombridae > Euthynnus > Euthynnus affinis. Next base: position 18,204,950 of record CM055859.1, on the reverse strand, counting down.
ATTGAAATATTTTTATTTTATTTGGTTATTTTATTTATTATTTATTTTGGCTGTTAACTATTCTTTTGTGGTGTATTTGAGTTATTTTCTTATTACACAAAGGTAATCCTACTTTAACGTAGTGGTGTAATGTGGAAACCAATGTAAATGAAACTGAATGGAACATAAAGATACTTTTCGGTTCATAAGTTGTGCTCCTGTGTGTTGTGTGAGTTGGGAGGTCTTTTCTTCACTCTATTATAGAGTCGCTACTGCCAATCTCCTTGCCAAACCTAGTTGATTATTTAGCTTGAATCTGAGTTAACCTATAATAATAATTTGAACTGTATGGTCCATGGTGTAAGATACTGGATAGAAACCTAGATTTAGACATTGTATATTATATCCAGGGTCAGCAGTATAGGTCTCTCTTATATAGAGAGAAGAACACAAGTTACAGGTTACACATGCTAGAAGCAACAGTATGGATTGTCATGACATGCTATACAAAAATTCATGGTTCCGAGAGGATGAATCCTACTAATTTTGGTCATCCCCTGACTTTTCCTTGCCCCACCATGAGGTTGACATTTGTGCTTTTTAGTGAAATGTTTTGACAACTATTAGATGGACTGCTATGAATGACAGGTGTACTTTGTTTTTAGTGCTAATTAGCACTTATTAGCATGCTAATGTGCTACATTTCAATGGTGAACATAGCAAGCATTATACCTGATAAACAGCATAATAGCATTGTTATTGTGAGCATGTTACCACACCCATGCTAGCATTACTAGGAGATCACAGCTCCTCTGTGTTTCAGGTGTAAAGCCACAGTAGTTTCTTTGAAGATGTAAGTATCATATTTTGATGGAAATAGGTTTTTAAAAGCATGCATTTTTACTATAGAAGAATAAAATAAAAGGGTAAATGACACAAATGGATATGTTGCCTCAAGGGATAAGATAGAGCAACATGGTAGATCAGTTTGCCTCTCAGCAAGAAGGTCCTTGGCTCAAACCTGAGTTGTCTGTGTGTTATCCCCTTGACAGACAGGCAACCTGTCTATGGTGTATGGTGTATCTTTTGCACAGTGTATACTGGGATAGATGCCACCCCACTGCAACCCTGAACAGATAAGGTCATACTCATTTATTTATTTGTAATAAGTTCACTTTTCAGATTTTTTTCTCATATGTAGTAACTAGATTATAATAAATATCTCCTCACATTTATATGGTCAGAGAGATTACTGCATTAAATACCATACTGACACACTATTGTTGCATCAAATCCCATTGTATATCCATGAAAAGTGGTCTACAACTTTGTTTAGAGTGAATTTTTCCTCGGCCATGACAATGCTGCCAGGCCTAACACTGAATGTGAATGTCAGTCTGGACAATTGATACGATAAACCCAATTGAAACTTTCAATCTCCCTCCTGCTGATAAGAACAGAGGGAGTCTGTGTGGGGAAAGAGGGAGGGAGACTTTCTTTTCTTGATGGCCTAGTGTCAGTAACAGCAGAATCTCCACTAGACTAGGCGAGGAAAACAACATTTGTGAGCACATCTCCTGCAGTTCTGCTCAATACATTTTCCACAGCAATGTGGTTTCAGTTCTTAAAGGAAGGTGAAGAGAGGAAACCTTTGAGATTTATTGTATTTTTGGAAAGACTGCTTGGTGTTATATATGCAGTTCAAAAGGTGCTCACAAAATGGATAGCTTCTTTGAATAAGGAAACTTTCCACTCATCAATGTAATGGAGCTTTGTCAAGTTTGAAATAATAACTCTGACATCATCCAAAAAGCCCACACTAGAATTTTTTTCAGCCCAGCCCATATTAGGGACCAAAACTTAGGACAAGCTTGACCAGTTTTGGTCATTCCCTTTTTTTAAAAAATCTGTCTCTTGTGAGCCCCCAAACATTATGGAGGTGCAATACATATAACATTTGAAAACTTATAGTAGGCTTTGATGTCTGCCATGTGGGTGTTCATTGACAGCTTGCCCCCCTGTTGCTCTCTTCAGCTCTAGTACTCACACTGATTTGGACATTTGTTGCAATATTTTGTTTAAGTTTAATGTTACTTAATTATGACACCTTCCCTGTTCGCAAATTTTAGCTAAAGTAGCTAACGTTGGCGAAAGTGTGCACTGTTAGGTTTTCCCTTTTTTGGAAGTTTGTTTTCCCATTTGGAAGGTCTTGGCTCCCAATGGAAAAGATGGTGCCAGCCATAAGTTGCAACTCTGGGCTTCAAACCGGGTCCAATGCAAACCAAAAGATGACCTCACTATGTCCATCTTCATATACAGTCCATGGACGTAGCTCAAATTCATTCTAAAGGTGTTGAAGGTGAAGGAATTGAGGTCAGGACTCTGCACAGGCCAGTTGAATTCTACCGAACAAAACTAAGAAAACATATTTCTGGATCTGTCTTTGCACATGGGGGCATTGACATCTTGAAACAGGGAGGGGCCTTCCCCAAAATTACACATTGGTGGAAGCAAATGATTGTCTAAAAGATCATTGTTTGCTGGAACATTAAGAGTTCCCTTAACTGGAACAAACAGGTCAAGCAAAACCATAAAAACACCTCAAAACCAAAAGTCCTCAAACAAACATGTACAGGGTTGTCCTCTTGCTTTTGTTAATATACAGTTTATTTTTATGAAGCATAGAGTGGAAATACATTTCAGTACCTCAAAATTGTACCTAAGAACAATACCTAAGTACAGTACACCTAAAATGCTTTCTTTTTATTATGAAATTATGAAATCCTGATTTTAACTAGCAGAACTACACATCAGATCATTATTTTGGCTTCTGTGTGAGTCCAGGAAACGCTGTTTTCCAGAGATGTTCAGTGGGTCAGTGAAGATCCATGTGATGAGCCAATCCTCTAACAACACCATACACGAAAAGATCCTAGTGGTTGGAAGTACATAACCACCCTGCCTCTGACACTGTGTCCATCAGTGTATCGATCCAAAGACCTTATCAAGCAGTGTATCTGAAGCTAACAGGGTGGTGGGGATTGACTTTGCAAATCTCTACCCCTTCTAACTTTCCTTTTGATCTGAGCATGGCCTCTTCGGTCTGTGTTCCATAATAGCTGAGCTGAACTTGACTACATTTCAGTCTCTCTCTATGAGTTAAGACTGGAGCAGAGCCAGTCTCTTTGTGGTTGCCAAATGCCACCTTAATTTATTTTACCTAATTCTGTCAGCCCATGATTTATCTGGTTGGAGAAAGAGTGCATCTTTAGTAAAGTTTCAAACCATTTAAAAAATTAAAGTCGGCTCATTAGCATATTCATATGTCACACAGCTTGTTGGCTTTTACATTTGTGTAATGTTTTATTGATGCACCTTGTGTAACTATTGCATCATAGATTACAAAGAATAAAAGTGTGGGAACATCAGTATCATCAGAATAAATTGAATAATTGCAATAGTTGCACTGTCTTTGGTTATTTCATGATGACAAGAGACAGCAGCATACATCATGTCTCACTTCCTCACAGCAATCCAAAGATGATACAGAGCCATAACAAATACAGGCAGTTCCCATTGAATACAGTGCTAACATCCTTCAAGCGGAAGACTAATCGGAGGAGGAAAGCAATGTCAACATAGGAACTGCTTGTCCATTTTGATGTGTGTGTGATCAAAGAGCAACATAATTTAAGGTACAAACCAGTTCGGTATGGTAAATAAGATAAAATAAATAAATAGTTTTTGCATTTGTTTGTATAGCTAACAAAACTCTCAGCACATTATGAAAATTAAAATGATAGAATGCATACCTGACCTGGTATACAATAATATTGATTAATACCAACACAGTCTACAGCCCTAAAATGGTGAGATGCCTACATTTTGTTTTTTTGGGGGAGTTTTTTTGGCCTATTTCTCTGTGGTAAGATAGTTTCTGCATAAAATGCATGTTGACATAATTTCTAGTGAGAAATGTACATTTTATTTTTATGATCTTCATTCAGTGAATGGGTATGATGTTTAATTTGTTAGTTATTACTAACATTCTTTCAGGTCTCATTAGAAAATTGTTGGGATGCAACGTTTTCTATTGTTGCTATGGGGCTTGCTATGGACGCTCCTATTGCTGAAATAGTTGCATGTTGTTTGAAACATTGTCCTTATGTTGTCTAGTTATCTGAGCTGTTATGTTATTTGTGTTATTTTTTATGTTGCTCTTTGATGACATTCTTTCAATAAAAAACAAAACAAAACTAATTTTAGAGCACCCCAGGGATGAACTGAATATGAAATCCAGAATTTGAAGAATTGTGATTGGCTAATTTCTTGAAGCAGTGCGGCTTGGGACTCATAGTTGTCTTGGGCCATCTCTAAGCATTTTTATGCACACAGTCCCCTTGACTTTCTCAACAAACCGTAACAACAACATTGCTACCACACATTTTGATGTAAGACTGGGTTGTTAATACATATTATTTAGTAGCATACAGTATATACATACATCAATCAGTATTGTTAACTGATTTAAAACCATCTAAGAAAACCATGTGAGTATTGCACAACAATCTGTTGTACCTGGCTCGGAAGACTATGTTTACAGACACAGAGCTTTTCCTGATAACACTCAAGTTAAGGTATTAACCCTCTTAGACTGAGTCATACTGTTGCTTTTAATGCATGAGAAAGCAAATGATGATACCACTGTTAGCTTGTGTAATCCTCTTGGAACTCTTGGCATAAACAGGCAGGGGCAGTAAGAGTTTTTCCTATAAAACTAAAGTATGCTGATGGCTGGCCTTAACATTTTTTCTTATGCTTTACTCACTATATATATGGCACCACAAAAAAGTGAATGTAGTTCAGCATTCTGCCCAAGTCGTTTGTAATGTTCGCCAATCTATGCTGGTGTTCTCTATCCCTGAGAAGCTGGTTTTAAGCTGTGTATTGCTACAGTATGCATATTACATTAGAGGGGGTATTAAGAGCTTTGTAACCAGGAGAAAACAAGGATTTAGATTAGATGTATTCTGACTGACTGCTATTTATTTGTCAGTTTGAGAATGAACAAATATTCAATTTGCACAGGCTCAGATATCAGAACTAATGAAATGGATCCAATGAATTTTAATGTACTGTGATAATATTACCCAAACATCTCCCTGTTATCATGTGCCTACGATGCTACTGTACAGCTGAACAACGATGCAGTGCATTTTGGTAACTCTTAGTTTCAATGCTCTGCAATCATACATCTGATAGATGATAGATGACATTTTGCATTACAAACCGGAATACATTTAAGGCAGAATTATCTAAGAAATACAAATATAATGAGAAAGGAAGAGAGGAAATGCAAGCATACTGTTTTAGTCCATACATTTATGCACAAAATGATAATAAGTTGCATATGTGTATGTATATGTATATGTATTATTCCAACATACAATAAATTAGAAAGTATATACATGCTGACAAAAGCAGACAAAAGTTTGATTTTATATCATAAGCAGTAGGTAAATGTGTATAATGATTTCATGGCCCCTTGCTTTCATTTCTTTTGTTTGGTTTTGTTTCATAGTTTATTTCTTCACTTTTTACACTGACATTTATCATAAAAGGTGTGTTTAAATCTGTTCATGGCTATTTTTCTTGATTTTCTGTGTAGTTCTTTTTATTAAGATGTTGTTATTATAATAATACTACATTAATCATTTGTTTTCAGCAAATGTTGCACTTGCTTTTATTTCTTGTACAAAAAGTCTTTAATGTTCTTTTTTTAGCAACTTTATCTAAACTTAAATTTCATAAGATCTCACACATTGTAATTGAATGAGAAACATTTTAAGCGTGCAGTTGCCTATACTTTAAAAAAAAAAAAAAAACATCAAAATCATAAATCAGCACTGTGAATGCCTGGGAGAAGAGATGCCTGTATTAATCCATAAGAGCAATTCAAGGTCAAGGTCATTGATCTCACAGTTGGGTAGCCAAGCTGGGAAGATTTTGGCACAAATGTATCAAACCTGTCCGGTGTACACAGAATAGAGTTCATTCAGTGTGTCAAGGCTGTAGTCCAGCTTTATCAATCCAAATTGTCCAATTCAATTCTGAGAACAGGTCTAGTTTAGTTTTAGTCAAGATATGACAGGACTGTTAAAAAAGGTCATGACTGCACCAGGGCAAACTAACACCAAATAGGATCAAATAGGCAATAAACTGTGACCATTACTTCCTACATTTAAACATTTGAGAAAGCCTTTAACCCTGTGAAGAGATAACTTTTCTATTCTTACAATCTTTACTTTAAGCCAAAAAGATAAAGTTTGTATAAAAGTGGTACCAATGGGAATTTCATGTCATAATTTACATCCAAAAGGTCGTAAAGTGCCTTGTTTAGGACATCTTAGGGTGTTCTCACACCTGCACTGTTTAGTCCGGTTGAATCAGACTCTGGTTCGTTTTCCCCTGTGATTTGATTGGGCACATCTGGACCTAGCATTCATACTCGGGTGTGGACCAAACCAATCTTACTGAGACCCTTTGAGGATGTGGTCTAGGTTCCATCCCAAATATGGATGAGCGAAACCATCAGTTGCTATAACAGCTAACCAGAGAATGAATTGAATTCCAAAACTTGCTTGCTTGAGCTCAATGGTCACCATGTAAGCATGGTAAAGTTAGTGTGTCAGATATAAAAAAAAATGGACACATTTGAGATAAGGTGACATTTGGCTTCTGTGGCTTCAGCCTACACTTCTGCTGAGCTGTTCTCTCTTTTCACTTTAGCCTCTGCTCTCTTTCAGTTACTTCTTGAATGCTTGTTTTTTCCCTCTTAATCTATCCTGCCTCCATTTCTCTCTCACTTTCTCTAAATATTGCTGCCTTATGACAAGGTCAGCATTTCTGTCAGCACAGCACAGTTCCCTGACTTTCTGTAACTGATTGGTGCCATTGAACTATACAGATTGAAATTATAGCCAGTCTTTACAATTAAATTAATTTTGAATGCATCTTCTTAATGGAATTATAAAAACTATGATGTTCGTTTTAGTGACAACCCTTTTACCGAGGACAATGTTGAGGGTGAGCTAGCATAAAGCTTTTTGATAAAATTGTTAGTTGTAATAGTGTGGTGTCACCACTTAAACATTATGAAACTCAAATTCCTTGTAAAGATGAAGGGGATCAAGTGTCTTTTTTCCTTAACATGTAACATGTACAGTATTCATTGAGGTTTTTAATTGTCTTTTGGTCAAAACTAGCTAATCAGGCTCAGGTACATGTCATGATGCCGGTTTGAAGTTATGTACAGGATCAAAAGACATGTATCTACTGTATCTGCAAATCCACTCACCGCAATACTTCCTGACATCCAGCTAATCAATGCACAGGAACAGACTGATCAAAGCACAGAGGTTTGTAGCTGAGTACATAGACCACCAGTTTGCACAGCTGAAATCCCTTGAATTGTTTGTTGTACTGGTGAGAAAATAAACTACTCATTAAAACCATGACACACACACACACACACACACACACATACACATATGTATATATGCATTTGAGAAATGAATAAGGCAAGTCCAAAATGTCAAAAGACCAGACTTGACATTTTCAGCCCTGTTTTGAGGTCTCTACACCGCAAGCTAATCTTTGGATTGCTGAGCAGTGCTGAGAATGCAGAAGAAATCAAAACATCCCACAGTCTTCACGCTTAGTATTAGCATACAGCATGAGGCTATCATATTGCCCCAACTGTGTAAGTGTGTTTGTAGATTATTGAACATTTGCATAAAAATAAGTATGACTGCAAATGCAAAGCCTGCTATTTTCCCCTCACATAAGGGATCACCCCGGAGCCATGACAAATCCAGAGCTTTGTTCATTGACCCTGTGGGGTCAATTACGTTTGCAGTGAAGAGACATGGAGACCGCCTCAGGTTCACAAGACTGTAGTGCTGGCACGTTGATCGATGACGGGGATGCTTATCAGCCACAGTGTGTTACAAACACCTAATTGCAATTGATCCCCCTTGCTGTACCATTAATTGTAAATCCTCTCTCAATCACAAACTCCACACTACACGTGTTGTACTCTAAAACTAAAACTTCATTCATCAGTGGGCTCTACATCGGTTTTCAATATGAACGCGCCGTGGCACAGAGTACCAGAGCTAAGAGACACTCTTGCTCTGAGTGTTGAGCTTTACTCTGCTGTACGTGTCGCCTCGATGGTTTGAAGGTCAAGGTTGATAGCTAACAGCTGATTGCTCTCATCAAGATGTCAACACACTGACTTGTTTTGTCAAAACACCAATAACAAAACCAAATTCTAATTTAATAGAATAATTGATGTTTTCATTCTCTTCAGTCACACTCGTGGAATGACTATCCACTAGACTAGAATATCTCACCATCTACTCAATGAATTACAATAAATTTTGTACAAACATTCATGGTTCCCAGAGGATGAATCCCAATGACTTTGTTGATGCTCTAACAAGGTTGGCACTTGTGATTTTGTGTGAAATGTCTTAGGATGAATTGGTGATTTTTCATCTGATACCATCAATGTTTTGTATAAATTTGTATAAATCTGCAATAAATGACATTAGCCTCTGTACTTTATGTTTAGTGCCAGTTAGCAAACACCCTACACTAACTCATCTGTTAAAGCATGTCAACATTGTCACGATGAGCATCATTCTGCCTAAGTAGAGGTTCACAGAGCTGCTATAGCTGTAGACTCTTATGGTTTGTCTACACAGGAGGCATTTCAGCTGCCTTTTTTCTGACATGTTTCTATTTTGTAGCTGTCTACACTGACCTCATAGCGGCTTGCATCACACTCACCAGTGTATAACCACAACCCAAAGCTATTTTTTTTTTATATTTCCCGCTTCAGGTCTATTTTCTTTCATTTTACGTGCATAACAGTGATTTTGTGTTGGGCTTTGAGCGTTGCCAAATTGCAGATAACCTATACTCAAAACTATGCCTGAATGCATCCTGCACAGACACCCACAGGGGACTGAAGCAACTGTGGTCTTTTTTGCTTGACAGTAAAGAAATTATTCTATTTTTTGCCTTTAGGTATATAAAGATTATATAAGTCAATGTATAGATATGTGCCACGGATAAAATGAAAGAAATAGCACACCATTTGAATAAATAATTGAATCATATGACTAATATTCAGTTCTTTCAAAGACAAATAATATTCTACATTATGCAAATATCTTTCAAGAAACTGTCTTTTCTCTTTCCCCTGCTACATGTGCTGTACTCCAAACACCTTCACCCAGTGAAACTATTTCCCAGAGCTTTGTTAGAATAAACACAATGTCGCCTCTGTCGGTGCTTTCTAAAACCGTTACACAACACTATTATGTTTTATGGTGTGACAGTGCTGTGGTTAAGGTTCAGTTGGTTTTAGGTGCAAAAACCACTTAGTTAGGATTACAGAAAGATCATGGTTGGGGATGAAATGATCACCTGAAATGTGGTGTGGGTTAAAGTTACTACTTCCTTAAAGTTAGGCAACGTTTGTCATCATGGCAATAACAAACACGACAACAATTGTGGTTATGGTTTTCAAAAAACTGCCCTGACTTGCAGTTGGAAACGTGACACTTGCGGTTGAAAACCGGAAGCTAACAGTGGTCTCCTGCTGTCTCTCTATCTATCTAGCCATCCACCCAACCACCTCCAATCATGGAAATTTTTCACCTTATATTGAGGTAATCTCAACTGCGTCATTGCTCGGGGTCATAATTACTACGGCCGCTAGATGATGTCTGTCACTGAAACATAACTATAGGTCATTTTACCAGCTGAATTTTCAACCTATATTGTTGTTTTTCTTTTGAGGACAGGCTGGACAGGCCGTGTGCAACTATAAGACCAACAGCTTTTTCTCTTTCAGCAGATTCTCAGCAGCAAAGAGAGGCTTGCTCAAAGGATAAACTCCTCCAGGAAGCCTTGAAAGAAATTGGTTATTAAATAAGGTAGACCGGAGATAAAGATGTCAGCAGTAATAATGCTTTTCATTTTGACTCTGATCTTATTTGTTCAGAGGGGAGGGTGAGGCATGCAGTCCCACCGAGTTGACATAAGGGTTTCTCCCACTGCTGGGAGACTGATCTGTCAGCAGATACATGGCAATGCTGTCTTTGTCGCCCTGCCCTGTGAGGACAAACTAATATAGTGGAACTGCAGAGGTGGCGCTTTCTTACTAACACGCTTAATACTCCATATATACACACAGATGGTCCTGAACACATATAGTACCAGTCACTGCTGATGGTATACAGGCTGTGGTGGTTAAGCTGAGTGTAGCTCAGGTGCTCTGCTGTCTAACATGTCCCTGTGGCAAACAGAAATAATGGGACATACTATTCAGTAGACTCAGCTCAGACCATTTGGTCATCCTTCTGTAAACAACCAGTCCAGCCTTGGCTCAATGTATTCTTCTCTGTTAGTGTCAAGTATGTTTTCATTACCACAACATCTGTGGGAGGAAGATGGTATGGAAAAATAAACTGACTAACAGATGCAATTTTACATACAAATAGGCCTTTCCTAAAATATTATTAATACTGTGCATTAGATAAACATACAACATAAAAGGACACATAATGGAAATCACCTGGAGACACAATTACTTTGGGAAGAAACTAATTAAAGAGATCAAAATAATTAAGAACATTTGCATAATTGTTGTTGAAGTTCTTTGGAAGAGTGCACAAACAGGAATACAGAGACTAGGAGAGTTTAACAAGGTAACTTTTTTACTGCTAATTGCAGTTCAGCTGTAACAAACCACACTCCCTGTGCGCCTTCTCAAGAATATAATTAGCAGCAACAATGGTCAGCAAGTCCGTGCAATACACTGACCACAATCTGGCCCTACAAGTGGACTAATCATGCCCTATGACATTAGGCTGAATGCATTAAAACTGCAGATGCTCATATTTTTGCTTATGCAAACATACTTGTAGTTGACAGGTTGTAGCTAAAACTAATGTAAAAGCCCTGCAATAAATTGTACCATCATGAAGATTATAATGTTCAGTTTGGGTTGAAACTGTTTTTAGAGATGTGTTGATTGAACTCTATGATCATTTTGGAGGCTGTAGTTTATGGTGCTGTTGAACTGTATAGGATTATACTCATGAGGTGTTTCTCATTTTTAGTCTACTCACTGATATAAATGGGACAAAATATTAACGGGTGCACACATTTTTGTCATCTACCTTATCTTTTTATTGAAAAGCACTTGGTGTGAGTGATAGAATCAATATTTGGCAAGACTTCCAGTATCAAACTTGCAATTCAAATTATCCCAAACATTATTGGCTAATCTGACAACATCACACTGAAGATAAAATACAAAAAGACCCAAGACCTGCTTGGCATAAATTTTTACTTCTACTAAATGTTGATTACAAGAACTTTAATGTAATCACAGAGTGTCCTGTAGACAAGTAAAAATGTATGTTATCATCAGTGTTTCTCACAAAAATGCCTTGTGCGTATCCTTAAGGTCTAACAAACATGGTGAATGCAGTTGTCTCCTCATAAAACTTTTGTAAAGGCAATTTTTTAGAAATATTTTAAATCATTTATCATTTACAGCCATGTTCACTAGCTAACAGTCTTCTTCACTGCTTCTTTTGTTGGCATATTACTGTTTCTTTGCTCACTATCGCCAACAACTGTCGATCAGCAAAATAACCATTAGCACCAATATGTATCATATGTGTGTTTTGTGTCCTGAGGCATGTTATAAACAAAACAGGGACTCACTAATAAAAACATTGCACCATAGCACCACTAACGGTAAAAAAAATTCCACAGGCTACCTTTAAACACTGGGGGCTGCTGTTAATATTCATTTGATTTCCTTTGAGGATGTGTAAAATGTTAAGACCCACCCTAGTTTTGCTCCACTTGACAAAAATACAAATGTGGAGGCAAATGGTTGAAACACTTGTGATGTGGATGGTGCAGAAAAAGCTCCACCACATAGTTCAGTTTGTTTGTTTTTATTGGTGGTTACTTGATTTTTTTTTTGTTTTTGCATAAGTTCACAATTCTTTTTGTGTGGTTTTGTGGTCTCAGTGTTTTAACTTTTCTGCAGCCGCTGTCACACAGACACTATTTCAGATATAATAATACATTCATTAAATAGACATAAGGCAAAATAAAGTGTGTTGGAACCGCAACCACTGAAGATGCAGGACACTTAGAAATAGGCCAGGTATTATCTCTGTAGCGGGGATAGAAGCTCTGATTGGACCACTGACAGCAAACCACCTACAGGGTGCGCACGTTATTAGTCAGTAAATGACATGCAGACTGGCTGGAGTTCAATATAAAATGGACTCTTTTACTGGCAGGCTCTCATCCTTCCCACTCTGAAATTTCGGCAACAGACTATACCACAAAAAGCCATGTGGCTGAAAAAACAACCGGAAGGGTAAACACACTGTAAAACAAGCCAATTCTGTTAAATATTTATAGTTCCTTTATCTTCCCTTTTCTTAAATTTCTTTTGGGCACTATAAACAATGTGTTGTTTTTTTTTCTTTTAGAGTAACACCACAAACATAAAGCATGAATAATATAAATGACATTTTAAGCACATTCTTCTTTGTTGTGATTTTGTTATGACTTCATAGCCTGCTCTTATTCTCCAATGAGTGTCTGGTGTCAGGACAGTAACCACCGCTGCTCCTTTTCTCATTCTGTCTGTAATACAACTTAACTGTGGCAAATTGTCTTCATATGTGCTCAGAATACATCTCAATTGGATCAGGACACAGGAGGGAAAATAACATAAGAGCAGACCAACTACAGGGCCATACAGTTGAAAACACTGAAGTCATGTCTTCAGTATTTTTCTGGGAACTTAGCAATCCAGATAGGGCATTTGCATTCTGTAACTAAAAATGTACACATGGTGGATATTTTAGAGGGTGATTTCCACTATTTTTACAGTGAATATACTTAAATAATTTAAACTTTCAGGCAAACTATCTTTAAATTAATAAATATCTAAGGCTGGGTATCGGTAATGATGTGTGTAAGATACTTTTAAGAAATATTAACATATTTATATCTTGTTTTATTTAACAAAATATATCAAACTGCTTAATGTATCAGTGCAAAAAGCTTTGTCTGTAGAAAACATAGTGTATAAGCTAGAAAAGTTTCCTGATTTAATATCTGATTAACAAATAAATAAACAGGCCCGACAATCTGATCAAGCATCCCATACTGACTTTTTATATTTGGCACTGTTCTATGCAATTCAATTAGTAATCCAAATTTATTGAGTTTTAATAGTCTAGCCCTATAAAGGACTATTTCTTGGTGATGTGGAATTGGCTTCAAAGCATTTAGGCTTTTTTTTAAGAAATATTATATAGATAGAATATAATTGTACAGTTCAACAAAGAAATAAAAAATTGTTCCCACCAACCCCTCTCATAACCAGCAAATGACCAACAGTGTTCCTAAAAACCCTGCTGATGTCCAGATTCTGAGGTGCATCTAAAACTCATCCTAGGAGTGTTCAAGTTAAATCTTTGGAATACATGTTCAGCAGGGCCTAATCGCCAACCTGCTGTGAACAGCTTTGTCTCTGCTGTACCTGTGCAATATAACCACTTCTCGAGCAAATCTCATCTGTATCAAAAAATGTTTGCAAGTTAACCTCCCTGATTGCGTTACTGTGACCAATGAAACTTCAGGAGGACCAAAAACTGGAAAGTAAATGTAAAAATGTTTAATTTACATGGTGTTGGGAGAAAAGCAGTGAGAGAGGTCAGGCCTGAATCAAAATGCATGATTTTTGAACTAGCTTGTGTACTGAATCTTTTAATGTGCTACTCCTGACCTTAGCTTATTGTCTGAAGTATAAATTATTTTCTGTAAGTGGTACACGGTTCAAGAGGAGAAACCTTTTAGAAGCAACTTGGCCTAACTGGGGCAGGGACAAACTTTGGTCATTTAGCTCTGCCAGGTTTAACTAAACTAATAAGATTACTTCTGCCTCTGGAGCAGCTCTGCCTCTGAGAAATGTTTATATAACGAAAACTCCAATTTGCTTAATGCAAATAAAGCACTGCTCATTGTCTCTTCAGGCCTCTCTGCTCAGCTCTGTCCTCCCAACCAAACTTGATTTCTCTCCCTTCTTCCCTGCCACTCGATCATTCAAATCAATACTTGGCTTAAATGATGTAAAAAAGAAAAAATATATATATGAATAATAATAATAAAAATTGTCTTTAAAATCAAAGAATGATGGCTTAAAGAATGAGATATATGAGTTAACTTCCTAACTCTATCATACAAATACACAAAACACAAGGGCCTCAAACTGAGAGTGGACATATCTTTAGACGAAATACAGTCTTGCTGGTAAAAAATAAAAATTAAACTCAAGTTGTGAGTATTTAGTAAGCAATGAGAAAAAAAACAACAATTGTGCTACATTAGACACACTTGTCTGTTTAGGTACTTGCAGGCACAGCTAATTTGGGGTATGAATAAAATTACACTGTTTAATTGTTACTCAGTAATTAATTCTCACTAGTTTACAGTCATTGAACACAGAGACAGCAGCATATGTTTAAGTCATTATTCATGAATTATTATTCATGAATAAAGATGTAGTTATGCTCATAATGCTCCGCTGTGAAATGAGGGACAGTTAGAAAATAAGGTATAGCTTTATTTTCTTTGTGCGCTCTTTGTACTGTAGAGATATGAAAACAGGCAAAACAAATGTTGGATATACAGTAAACCAAGTAATGTTGTAATTTATTAGTTTGCATGATATTAGCCTAGTCTACAACTCAAAGCTTATTATCAAGGTATGACAGACTTTGTACCTCTCTACTTTGGTGTGAAAATCTCTCAACAAAAGGTCTTAGAACATCACAAGCAATTTGCAATGTTTTTCCATTAGCTACAGCTCTATTTACAGGTTGTCAGAGACAATAGAGCTTAATTAAAAAGAACACAGTTATCAACCTCATTAAGACCGTGAATTTAGGCAAGTCAACTCAGGCATCTCATTTAATTAACTAGCCTTTACAAAGCCGCTTAGCACTGCTGAAAAGTGAAACTTTTTTCCCTTTTTTTCCCTCTTTCCTCCCTTTCCTGTTCCAATGTGCAAAAGCACACAGACGTAGGTGCCACTGCTTTTGACTTTTTCTCCATCTCATGTTTGCACACCTGTACTTGTTTGCATTACACTGTGCTGTTATTCTTTCACTTTTAGACTATTGGCTGAAAAAATTCAAAGTTAGTGTGATTTTGTGAGTAATGATGAGGCAAAGAGCCTAAAGTCACGCTAGTGTCTCTGTGAGGCTGTACTTCATGTGTAGGAGAATGAACCCAGGAGCAGAAGAAAAGTTTAATGCTCTCAAAAACGTGATTCTTTTTGGCCTAACAGTCTGTCTGTGTAGGTGCAGGAGTAAACACACATGGACCCAGTGACCTCTGACTTAAGGCAAAAGTATGTCAAGGAGACATGAACAGGACTAAAAACCTGAGCTTTCCTCCACCAGCCATGAAAGGACAATGGACAGTTAGAATTAATGGCTTAGTTTTTCTTTTCAGATACAGACTGTACTAACCTAAATGAACCATCGTCCCTTCTTCTGCTAACAGTAAGTAGTACATTTTGTGAGACACTACACTCCTTTGAGTCCTTCCCCTCTCTTTTTCATTTATGCACAGGAAGTGTCTGAATTGGTCACAAGTGCCACTAATGATAATGATAATGATTTTAATGTATCTGGACTTGATAATGATAAATATGTATCTGGGCTTATCTAACCAATGGAAATTCAAAACCTGTTTCAAAAGCTGTTAACTATAAGTTACACTTATGATTACATTTGATTTATTTGATATTAACCACTGTAAGTCTATTATTCAGTTATGTTTAAATTACTAGGATGATGTTTTCTTAATAGATTTAATGATAAATTATGAAATTTAGGTTTATTGATTTTATTCCGTATTTTATTTGGTGAATCAATATTACATTTTCTAAATGTTTCTCACAGTTTCATGATGTGTTGATGGCACTGACGACAAAAAGTGAGTTGGTATTCAATTTGCAAGCCTGTATAATTTTCAAATATTCTATAAGAATAAAATGATCCCCTTTTATTTGAAGGTTTTCTCTCCACACAAATGAATTAATTAGTAATCAATGTGGTCCCTCAAAAGAGCACCATGGATAATTTTTCTTTCAAAACACGCTTCCTAGACTATAAAATCTTTTACAGCTCTTTGTCAGGCGGCTGATGTTTCTGTTTTCTCTTGGCCTTATCAGCCACGGTGGCCTGTGTTCCTATTTTTATTGTGTAGTTAAACTTTTTAAAGACTTTTCCAAGGACTCTTCTGGTTAGTCTGGAGTTCCATGCATCCAGCTCTGCAGCCTGCCACTGAATGGACTGAGACTGAGACACCTCTCTGCTGTGTGTGTCCGCTGCGTGGCCTCAGCTAGTCTGAGACTGGATTTATCCTCCTGAGAAGCAGTGAACCAAAGCTGTTTCACTGAACCTACTGCAACGGTTCTCATCTGGCTGTCACTCTGGCGACCGGAGGATAACCGAGTCTGCTTCGTCTTGCTTGGTGCTTTCCGGGAAGTTCGCCCATCATCAAGCCTTCATCACCACGAAAACAGTAGGAAAACCATCTACCATGCTTCTGTCTCAGAGCTGATGCAGAAGCTATTTAAAAATTAAATTTCTATTGGCTGTAGTTTGAGTCTTGGCCCCTGATTGTGTTTTTGACTTATTTTGATTCATTCATTCATTCTGTCAGCAATAACTTGTTCATTTAATTTACTCATTGATTCATGCATCCTTTCATTCATTCATATTAATTGTATATATGTACATATGTGTAGTGTTTACTATTCATCTCCGTCCCTTGGTAGTTAAATAAATATCTTGATTTATAGAGTTCATGACTTTCAGACATGAGACTGATTAATTTTGTTGAATTGTTTCCCTTCAAATTGAAGTGGTGACCCATATAATTTACAAGTGCTTTATATTAATTTCCAAATGAAGTAATAATTGCTACACATGCAATATTGGCAGGATCATAACCAATAGCCAAAAATTCTTTTAAGTAAGTAAGTTAATATTGGACTTGTTTTTTTTATGTCACTGTAAGAGATGGAGACTTTGCAGCCATATTGTCACAGGTTTATTGACACTTGCTGTAGTTCTTTTCACCTAGTGAGAGATATTATTGTGATTGTTTCTGTGGCGCATTGGTGTCAGCATGCTAACATACTCACAATGACAATGACAACACGCTGATGATTAGCAGGTATACAATATTCAGTATCTTACTTTAGCATGTTAGCATGCTAACGTTTGCCAATTAGGATGAGGATGTCAGTAGTGTTGCAGGTATTTACTCATTAACTAAAGTAGTGGCCAATTTAAACATTTGACCTGATGATGGCACTAGAGTAACTGTGATCACCGATATGAGTAATCACCAAAGTTATTCATTTAACTTTAATTTCTGTAAAAAAAAAAATCATGGTAATCCGTCCAATAGTTATTGAGACATTTCTCGAAAAAACACATATATCAAAGTCAACAGATTTTCCTCTTGGAGGAGAGGAGGAGTAAATCCTCTGAGCACCACAGGATCTGTACAAATTTCCATAGCAATCCATCAATAGTGTTTGAAATATTTAAGTCTTGACCAAACTGGTGGACATTGTGACACTGCCATCTTTTGAGCTATGCCACTAGCATGACTAAAGTGATTTTAAATTGAACATTTAAAATGAATTTACAGACTGAGACTAGTATGTTTCATGTGTCATGTGAGATACTGCTTCCATTGCTCAAAAGACACAGCAGCACAGCTTTTAACCTTGACTTTACCTGCCAATAAAACCTTAAAAACACCTTCACCACTGATGCACAAACCCTAGACTTGTGCGTGACATTTCATTCAGCATCTACTCACTGTATTAGTTTTGGTCTGTACCCACATTATACAGCATGGCTAATTCTTCTCTCACATTAAGCACACTGGATAAACCGTCCCTATTGATTAAAGGGTGTTTTCAAACCTGGTTGCTCTCAGTTCTTCTCTTGAATTAATCAGTGTTCTCACCTCATGAGGATGCTGAGGTGACACTGGTAACACTACCCAGTCAATGGGCCCCCCACTCGTTGACCAACATCCACCTCATTGAACCTGCTGTAAGCTCTTAGGTCTAGAGAAAGATGTGAAGATTGAAGATTGAAACAAAGATGCAAGACTGAGAAGTAAATTACACCCAGGCCTTTTTAATTACACATCCCCAAATAATAATCCTCAGATCCCAGAACTCACTGCGCTTTGTTCTCAGCTATCAGTTTTGTCTGTAGCTAACCTTGAGTCATTGTAATTATACATTACGTTCCTGTGAAGGGGCCCAGCGGCATAGTCTGGCTGCTGAAATGTGGGTCGTGAGTGTTTTGTGTTCTTTTCTTTAATCTAAAACATATTTAAGTGAGACACGGGCCAGACAGGACACAGCTCTACATCACCCAGTGGGGTGCCTTTCTGCTGTAGCCACAGGGTCCGGTTGGATGATTTATATCACAATACCAACGGCTGTGATGGTAATATACTACAGGTAATTGAAAAGAAAATTGAATTAGGTCAACAGAAGCAGTGACAGTCATTGGATGTCATACAAAGGCATCACAAGTACATCATCATTCTGGTTTTGTACAAGTTGTCGAGTTGTATAAAACGCGATAAGACCTTATCTCTCAGGTCTCCCTCAAGCTGTGTGGGGGTATTCTCAAGGGAGGTGACATGGATATTCTGTGAACTGTCATGATACTGAATCAGAACTGTACATACAGTAATAAACTACATTTTCCATATGAGTGCATGTCAACCGTGGTGAGCACACACACACACATACGCACACATGCTGAAGTGGTGCTGTAAATGAGCTCCTCTTCCATGTCAAAGAGTTAAAATATTAATCTAGCAGTTTGCATGAATAAAGTGCCACCTAGGATGTTAGCGGGTAAATGGAGGAGTGAGCCATTATTCACTCTAACCATCTCTAATGACACACAATGCATTTAACAGATAACAAAATTAATTAATTTGGATTTACTGTGACACCTTTTGTGGCTTTGAAGTCACTTGTTTAATCGAATTAAGCCGTTTTGTTGATGCATGGCCGCAGGACCTTTTAAGTGCAACGGAGATGGCCGTGAGCAGAGTATGAAACGAGTGGAAAAAAATACTGTCCAGAACATATTTCACTCGGGGAAAATACAAGACGGTTGGCATGGCTCCAGGTTGTGCCTTTTGCTTACAGTGTTGTCACAACTTGTTAACAACATTCTGCACACTTAGCTATAATCATCTTGAAAGGTAGAGGTATCGCAAATTTGCACTTTCATGTGTTCATGTGGCTTGAATTGCTGGACTATAGCGCTGCAATTCCTGCATTTTTTTGTAAAGCACAAGGTACCATAAATGAAAAAGATTTTTTTTTTTTTTCACTGAATATGCTTTGCACAATCACATCCTGTCAGGTGAACCAGTTATAATGTTACAACATAACCTTGGGTCTTCCTAACTAAACATTTATGCAGCTTCTGTGACATCAAGACTTTTACGTGATATGGTTCAATGAACGTTTGTGCTGCATATGAAATGAATGTAAAATGTGATTTTATTGTAGCACACATGTGCTACTCACTTATTGTACATTATAACAACAGTCGTGAGAGAATATTGACAGAGCTCAGCCCAGCCAGTATGAGAACATTACCTTCATACAGCAAAATGTTGGATTATTACAGCGGTTTTTAGCTCAGTCAAATAAAAGTCCACAGCTGCCAGCGTAGAAAGGAAGAAGGGAAATGAAAATATAATATGCATTACTTTCATTCACACAATTATTGCTTCACATGTGGAAGATGGTAATATGAAATGTTCCTATAACAGCTGGGTCGCATCCTTTTTGCCGTGCGTTGAATATATTCATGATCTGGCCACAAGATGCTAATCTCCTCCTCTCTGATTCTTTATATTCTCCCTGTCTTGCGTTGAGCAGCGGTGAGGCTGATCAGCATGGACAGTTTTGTCTGAGTTGAAACAGGAGAGGAGACAGGAGTGACACAACTGTGGCCTCCTGCTGAGAAAAGAGAGGAGGTAAAGCAGGAGGAGAGGCCAGCTAGTAGATAAATAGACTAATCTAATTTGTTACCTCAGCCAAATGTATTCCAAATCCTCCTCTGTGCTTCCCTGTCCAGCCTGTGGTGGATGATGCTAAAATATTTGGGCAGGAAGGGACACAACTGGGAGAGAGCTCGCCCAGAGGAACTTCAACACTATCACATACTCCTCTATCTTTTTATGAAAATCTTTATTTAACCAGGTGGGTCCCATTGAGATTACGAGATCTCTTTTTTGAGAGTGTGCTGGCCAAGATAGCAGCCACACAATGTTTCAAGCAACATACAAGCAAACATTAAAAACAAAACATACAGTAGCAACTCACAGAATCATATACCTAAAAAGACAGACAGCGGTAAACGGGTCTAGCTAAGGAAGCAATTTCAAATTCCAAATGAGTTCGCCTCCAAACCCTTCACTACATTTTTAAATTGGGATCAGCTACTCTAGCTGCAAATCTGTCTGCAAGTGGTTTCAGGCTGTAAGGGCAGAGAACATAAAGGCCTGTTTGCCAAATTCAGTACAAACCTCAGGGATGAACAGTAAGACGGTGCCATTTGAGCGCAAACAATAATTACTATTTTTGAATGAGATATACCCACAAAGGTAAGAGGGAGGCAGACCGAGTATGGGCTTATAAATAAATATGTACCGGTGAGTGAGTCTGCACAAGGCCAGTGAAGGCCACTGAACTCTAGCATATAGGGTGCAATGGTGAGTGAGAGCTTTGCAGCCTGTGATAAACCTCAGAGCGCTTTGGTACACAGTATCCAGTCAATGCAAGCACTGGCCAGAGGCGTGCGTGTACAACAGATCACCATAGTCAAGCAAGGGAAGGGAAGTAGCCTTAACCGATTTTTTCCTGGCAACAGAGGGAAAGCAGGATTTTCTTCTCTCTCTGACACATTGCACAGTTCTGTATTCTGCATTTAAAACCTTTGCCCATTGCCGTGCTGAAATGAAATGCATATACTTATGCAAATAAGAGTCTACAGAATAACCTATAAAATGACTCTAATAATGTATTGATAGTAATATATCACAAGTGGAAATTGAAATTGAGAGATGTTGTCTCATCGGACCAGAAACCAAAAGTACAGATCAATTTAAAATGGCAAATGACTGCGCTCCCTGAGCCCATTTCTAAGAAGTGAGTAATAGATCTCTGATCATAGGCTATTACAGCCTGGTCAGGCAGGGCCTAGGCTGCCTGTGGAATACAGAGAGCACTCCTTGACTTTTACATCAAAAAGATGCCTCAGAGAAAGTCCTCAGAGCCTTGGGCACCACGGATCTCTGGGGCCGCACCACATGAGGAGTACAGTCGAGTCTTCGGTTTCATCTTTCTCTCTGGTCTTTATTAATGGCGTCAGGATTCTAATTCAGAGAGTTGTGCTGAGTTCACTGATGTTAATCACACGTGCCTGTTTCAGACAGAGAGAGAACGCATGGTGAGTGAAAATATTATACAGTGATTGCAGGCTGCTGCGATTTGAGAAGCTAATGCTGGGTCAAAAATTCTTATTAGAACTGAGAGAATTATTGATATCAGAGGACACTAAGGTGAACTGATCTGAGGTGTTTCACCGTATACTCAAGTTTTACAGGCAAATGAAATGAGGTCTGACACATTCCGGCACTTCAGGAATGTCATTTTGTTCGTTCTTGACAAGTTTTCATAAACATTTCAGGGATTTCATCAAGTGTAAGCATGTTTTTTTTTGGCAATGGTGGAGGATGTATTCAGATCATTTACTTCCTGCAATGTTGGAATACTGCATTAAAAGTAAAAATTAAAAATATGATTAAGTAAAAAAATAAAACTCTTTGCACCTAAAGTATCAAATTAAAAAGTATGCACAGACCCTCAACATTTTAATGTTACACAGCCAATTTTAACTACTTTACATACTGTTGGTTTGTTTAACTTATGGCAAGGAATCATATTTTATCAGATAATCATATGTTTTGTATATAGAATATCCAAAATAATGAGTAAATATCTGTTAAATAAATGTAAAAAGTGCAAAATTTCTCTCTGTAATGCAGTGGAGTAGAAGTAAAGGTGCCAAAAAATGGAAATACTCAAGTAAAGTATCTCAAACTATCCAGCACCTGAGTTAAAATCCATTACTGCTGTTCAGTGACACCAAATTGATTTAATTATTAAAACATTTCATCATATTCACCGACAATGAAAACTCCATACGTGCAATGAAAATTCATAGGAGCCCGATGCAAATGAAGACTTTTTTGATCTGACAGTCAAAATTGAGGGGTGGGTCCTTAGATCACTACACCGGTGTGATGAGAGATGAGAGAAAAGAAATTTGAATTTCAAATTTCCATCCTTATTAGGTTGTCTGTGTTACGGGTGTACGGCGGCGATGAGAGTGGACATACAGTGAATGTGGAGGATACTTTAGCTAAATTGATATTTTGAAAGCCCCGCTGGAATCATTTTCGTGGAGAAAACCTCAGAGAATATCATGTGCAATAAGAACTGCTCAACCCCCTCTCTAACTCTGTCGATATTCCTATCTTGATAACAATATTGCTGCCTGTAGTGGTGAAACACAACGCTCCCCAGGTTAACTTAAAAGATTTTGTGGGGCTTAAGGGCTGTAATATTTTGCATCTAAATGTCTTATTTGCAGTGTTTCTGGGTTCAACAGCATGCATAAACATAAAAAGGACTGTGTTTATATACCATCGCCTTTAGTGCGTTCATATTGATCAAAGTTGACAGCTACACATGTTGGATAAAGAGAAACATCATGATGATGTATTTTTGTTGCATTATTTATCATGGCTGGCCTGGTAGGGCGACGGTCCCTGAGGTAATATGTCTCCTGATACATTATATCAGACAAATCTCTGGCTCACTCTGGAGAATTTTTGCCTGAGAGTTTATAATGCATTCATTAGGTGTTATGTAACATTTATGTTTAAGGTTGGGGAATATGTGTGTGTGTGCTTGTGTGTGTTACAGTTTGATATTGAGAAATCACCGCAGAATTATAACTACTGCTAATTTCATGTTTTACTTACTATTAAAATGCCGTCATCTGGGAAGGGATTACATTGTGTTTGCTTGATGTGAGATTTTTTTGCCAGAATTCACTTTTGCGGCGCTTGATGTACAGTTCAGGCACTGAATAACATTGATAACTGGAAAAAACAATGAAGCTGTAATAAAAAAATACCAGATGTTCAGTAAAAATCACATTCACCATTAGATTAAGGTGTTTGTGAACCACTTATGTGTGTTAACATGACTATAACAACCAAAACCAGGATCATTTAAAGGGGTATTCTGAAAGTTGGAGGACTTCAGAGAGATAGATTTTTAAAAAGTATGTAAAAATGCTCCCTGCAAGTCAAAAGCCGGGGCTTGAGCCTGCTCGGAACAGTTTGTTTTGCAAAGTTACCTCTTCTTCGTCCTTGTGGTGATGTCAGATTGTTTGTGCTTGCCCATAATTTGCCATCTGTAGTCGTTGTTGCTAAGGTTCCAGCTACCAGCTGATTGCGTCAATTAGGCCGTCAGAGCTTGTAAGACAGGACAGCACATATACAGTACATCACCATAACAACGTCCAAAGCTCTCAACATAACGTTAACAACTTTAAGTGCCTTTAGAAGCTTTAAGACCACAGTTCAAGGAAGGTTGATCAAGTAATGGCAGATGCTTTTTATGAAGGACAAACTCCCAGTATCATTCTGTGGTCTTGTGTATTGTCCACAGATGAATGTCTTTTTCATTAGTTGCCTCGAACTTTGCCACAGAAATCAAGTCCGAATGAATAGGAAGTTTCATAATATCAGTTACTGTGCTGAATATGTTAAGTTCAAAGGAAAAATGTTCACTGGGAGGTTTCATTATCCATTCAGATTTGACCGGAACATTGGCCCTAGGAAGACTGTTGAATTTTTAGATGTTATTATATTTTTTGTTTTGTTTGTTTTGTTTATTATGAGCACCAAAAACAAAATTTCTGTCACCTTGTAGCAGCCAATAATGTAATAACTACTATTAAAGTAATAATATACTTATATCACTTTATTTAAGTTTTATGTATTGGCTGTAAAGTGTCACACTTCCATTTACCCTTACTGTTGCCTCTTTCGAATAGCTGTTCAAAAACCAGACCACACACACACACACACACACACACCCCTACTCTCCCTCTAGGAATTATGACTATATGTTTGTTTGTGGTACTTGATGGTTAGATTTATCTTCAGCCCTACCTTCTGCTCCTTCGCCATTTGAGTATCACATGTTTGCAAAAACAGACAATTACTCTAATGTCATATAATATGAAACCTACAAACAAACCTGACTCTGACATGTTACAAGAAAATAAATTATCAAATCAGAATCCTTGCCCTATTTATATCACTGGCCAATTAAATACAGTCATCTGCTTGACAGGGAGTCTAAAACTAAAGCAAATGACATCAATAGTTCCTTCTTGAAGACGTGTATTTTCTCTGCCATTCAATTTGTCTACAAACTTCTGTCTTCCTTATCACACATGTTGGGAAGTAATTAGTGATTTAATTTAATTTAGTAAGGTAAAGTTAATTTAGTTGAGATTCATGCACATAAATTAACATTTCTTATATACTTATGTGCAGTGTTTCTGGGTTCAACCAACCATGTACCATTTGGTAGTAGTTGGTACCACTGGATGCCTTGGGTATCTTTACTAGCTTTAAAACTGAACCTGCTACAGACTCTGAAAGATGTCAGCCAAGGGTGCAGACGCCCCCGCGGGTCTCTAGGAGTTAATGAGAATGATCTCACAAATCTCTATAGTCTCTTGCACTAAATATATAAGAAATGTTAATCTATGTACATGAATGTCACCTAAATAAACTGTATTTACTACATTAAATTAATTACCTTTCAACATTTGTGATAAGACAAGAGTTTGCAGACAAAGGAAGAAAGACTAATGTCAGAGTCACATAACAGGATAACTTGTCAATCAACAGCCAGATGGCTGGTCTATTATGGGGACTGGAAAATACACGTCTTCAAGAAGGAACTATAGATATCATTTTCTTCAGTTTCACTCTTTGTCAAGCTTGTCATGACTGCATTTAATTAGCTAGGGATGTATATAGAGCAAGGATTCTGATTTGGTAGTCAGGTTTGTTATATATACATAGAGAGGGGGAGAGAGTGCTTCATGAGAAGAAATGGTGGTCTTTGTATTTGAGGACAAAGCATCATGAAAGATGTACAGATTGCATATTAAATGACATTAGAGTAATTGTCTGTGTTTGCAAACATGTGTTTGCACTTCATTTGGTACTCAACTGGTGAAGGAGCAGAAGGCAGGGCTGGAGATAATTCTAACCATCATGTACCATAAACAAATATATAGGCATAATTCCTAGAGAGAGAGTAGGTGTGTGTGTGTGTGTGTGTGTGTGTGTGTGTGTGTGTGTGTGTGTGTGTGTGTGTGTGTGTGTGTGTGTGTGTGTGTGTGGTCAGGTTTTTAAGCAGCTGTTTAAAAGGGGCAACAGTAAGGGTAAGTATCATGGAAGTGTGACACTTTATAGCCAATAAATAAAACTTAAATAAAGTGATAAATAAATCAAGTAAGCATATTATTATATTATTGCTTCCAGTTATCACATTTAAATTTTTATATTTTTTTAAACCCAGCTAATTATGACATTCATTTGTGCAAAACTTCAGTAAAAGTATGAAATATGTTTTTCTTTGTGTGACACCAATACAGCATTGGATTAATTGCAGTGGAAATGTATGATTTTGACCTTCTATTACACAAAACAAGCTTTAGCTAAAAACACACATGTATTGTTTCATGTACAAAATGATTTGCATATTACATTCAAAAGACACAAAAACATCAATAACAAACTGTCACATGTGTGTTTTAAAAGATTAGAGTAGATTATAAAGCTTTAGTTTGGGTAAATAACCCAACAGTAAAATAAAAAAAAAATGACACTACAACTGGGTCAAAACAACCCCTTGGTCTTGAGTGACTTTCTGGGAAACATTAACTCAGTATTGTATCCATAGATTTTTAACATGTACAACAGGTAGGCAATTATTGTATTTAATTATTGCATTTAATCAATTACAACGTGCCAGATATGATTAAGTTGGAATTATAACGTGTTACATTTCTACAATGCTTGTAAACAACTTAATGGATTTATTCACATAATCAGAGTGAGGACAATAATGAGATTATTGCATGTAAACACAGCAATAGTGCCGTACTAATGACATGCTCAGTCCCAGATGTCTGATCTCGCTCTGATTAGCTGCTGCAGACCCACGTGGAGATGGAGCATTAGATTTCACTCAAGTGACCGAAAGATTTGGCCATTGGCAGTTGAGTGTGTGCGTGTATGTGTCTGTGTGTGTGTGTATAATGTCTGTAATAGGCTACTTATGTGGGCAAATTTCAGACTTGAGACCAGTTAATTGGGGACGGTTTGTCTCCAGTTGGAAAAAAGCCAATTCTTGGCTTAGGGGTTGAGGTTAGGGTAAGGGTTAGGATTAGGCAAGTAGTGATAATGGATAGGGTTAAGGTAAATCTCCAGGAAATGAATGCAAGTCTATGTAATGTCCCCAAAAGTGACCATGATCTGATATGTATGTGTGTGTGTGTGTGTGTGAGTGTGAGTGTGAGTGTGAGTGTGAGTGTGACTGTGTGTGTGTGTGTGTGTGTGTGTGTGTGAGAGAGAGAGAGAGAGAGAGAGAGAGAGAGAGAGAGAGAGAGAGAGAGAGAGAGAGAGAGAGAGAGACGGAGAAGACAAAGAGATTTAGAGCTCACTGCCAAAGCACCTATTGTGCAGAAAGCTCCCACAGGATACACAGGCTGTTTTGGTGTCAAGCTCATTTTGTCCACTTTCACTAAACAGAATCAGCACGTCAGCAGGAGCAAGACATCATGTTGTCTTAGGCTTGAGATTTTTTATTTTTTTTAATCAAAATATAACCAAGTTTGCTTTACATTTTTCAACTCTTAATACTCATAATACAATACAGTACTCATGTATGAATAATGAAAGCTTTATTGGTTGTTGTAATTGTTCCAAAAGCAATTTCAATGTAAGTAATGCCCCAGAAAATCCACAGTCCTCTTTCTGTGTAAAAAATCATTCTGAAGTTCAGCTGAAACTAAAATGAGGCTTCAGAGTCAGACGAATCAAATCAGTAATTTCTAAAGTTCCAGTCTCATTAGTACCAAATTTTGTCTTTGTGTGTCCACAGATAGCATTTCCTTGTTAAGCCACAGTGGAGGAACGGAGGGAATTTCATACAAAAACAGACTAACTCTGGCACCTACCTGTTTGATTTGTGAAGTCAGCCTTTTGAAGCCTCATATTGGTTCTGCTGAACTTAATTTGATTTCGGCACAGAAAGAGGACTGAGGATTTTGAACCTCGTCTCTTACACTGGAATTGCTTTAGGAACTGATCTCTTTGCAGGCAATATGGACACTAGGAACAATTACAGCGAGCAATAATGCTTTTAATATCGATATTGGTATGTGAGTATTGTTTTTAAGACAGACTTGAAAAAAAATGTGAATCTATCCTTTAATCAGAGTTGTTACACTATGTGATATCCAGCAGCAAATCCTGTCATAGGCTACTGATTTGCATTTCACATGGCCAACAACGTGAACATGTTTACAGATATCATTAATTCCACATACAGTAGTCAGTACACACATTTCAGTTGCAGCTGAGTTACAAATTCAGCATTTTGCCCTCTTCATATCGATTGAAAAATGATGGCTTAATTATGATAATTCAGTTTTTGCCTTGCAATTTCCCCCTCTCCACGGAGAATTTTAATTAATCCATTACAAACAACACCTGTTATCCAATATGTTGATGAAGACACCTCTGAGGTAAAACATTACAATGGTGGCGATAGCAACACAGTGCATCAATGCGTGTGACTTGTACACTTCAAAGGGGCGATTAAGCTTTTCCTGATTGATTTCCCCCGATGAATCATAATAGCAGCGGTGGGTAAACTCCAGACTGCAGACCAGAGGAACAGAATGTGCATTTTTCATTCCTGAAAAGACAGGAAGGGATTTCTGATAGCATGCTTTGAATCTACATGGTGTTTATTGTCATTATTTTACATTTATTTATTGCCCTCAACAACATAGAAACAGAGTTAAATGAAGTGATTCATAATGTACCATTCTCATATCTGTTCATTAAATATGAAGCTATAACCAGCAGCCATTTAGCTTAGCATAAAGACTGGAAACAGGGAAACAGCTAAACTGGCCCTGTCCAAATGTAACAAGATCTGCCTACCAGCACCTCTAAAGTAAAATCTAAAGCTAATTAACCCGTTATATCTTTAAACCAAAAAAAGTGATGATTAGTGAGCTTTAGAGATGCCAGTAAGCAGCTTTTTTTTAACCTTTTGACAACACCAGTCTAGCTGTTTCCCTTTGTGCTTTTGGGGCTTTGTGCTTTTGGGGCTAAGCTAACCAGCTGCTTGCTGTAGCCTTATATTTAACATACACAGACCAAAAGAATGGTAGGCCTATTGATCTTCTTAACTGTCTGCCAGAAAGTTAATGCATTTCAAAAAATAATTCCTCTATAGATGATTCAAAACATTAAATGGGAATATGACTGTTTACATGTGAATACTATCCAGGAGATTGTTGATAGCTAGCTTGAGGTTGTTGTGATGTTTGATAAATTCTGTCAGGGAGAATTTGTGAAATTGAGCAACAGCCAGAAAACAACATTATAAATCATGACAGTATCCCAGTATGAACACCTTTGAGCTGTTTCAGTCCTAATTAATTGGAGACTTTGTGCGCTAAAAACAGTTTCAACAATGTCAAAACTTTTCCATTTGATTGAGATTTATTTTCAGGCGGTGCTATGAATTCCAAGCCATAAATGTGTCCTGATCCTAAGGAAATCATCCTGGATTACAGTCAAAGTCACATTTTCTATCATTTACTATTCATTTTCAATGGATCTGCTCAGTGCGAAGTCAGACTGACATTCCACATTACGGCACAGGACACATTTTTCTTTCTTGTTCCTGGTATAAGGAGACAGATGTGCATGTTCACTCAGGATTTGAGGCTAAATATAATATGAAGAAGTCTGTGGGAAATTTGACAAGTTGAGACATACAGTACTGTGTCTTTCAAAAATGCTGCTGTCAGTGCACTGTCACTGTTTACAGTTTAAGAATTTTTTATATCCTTCACATCTATGGTATATTCTGTCAGTGTTACTGTATATGTAGCATCATAGGGATATATAAAATACTGGCAGCATGTTGTTGGTCACAATTCCTCCACCATATATTAAGGCCTTCAAAATAATCCCTCAGGATGTTCCTATTTAGCCGGCCTTTTCAAACAGCTGCTGCCTTATTGTCCTGACATTTCCAGGGAATTAGTTATTAATCAGACGTGTTTATTGAGACTTATTGTCTGATCTTGTATTATTAAACTCCCTCTCTATCCACTCTGTGTGCCAACTGGATATTCCACTTCACTAAAGTGCTTTGCTTTTGACTCAGATTGAAGTGAAATGTGAATAGTAAACAATCAGCCTCAGTACATGAGAAGACAGCTTATATGTACATAACTCATGAATTAAAAACAATAAAAATTAAAAGTATCCTTGTGTACATCTAGATTGTTATCTGTGAAAAGTACTGCTTAATTCTATGTAGTTAGAAAATATCAGTGGGAGTAATCTGCCCTCATCAAGAAGCTCATAGGAAAGCATCATTACAACATAACAGGAAGTGTCATTATAAGGCAAGACACAGAAGGTGCCAATGAGTGCTAACTTACTAAGTGTTAACAAGTGTTAACTGTTCAACTTTGGCTTTATCTACTGTATGTAGCAAAAGGGTTAGGGTCCCATTAAACAGCTTATGAAACAGCCTCAAAGTCTCCAGTCTAGACTTTCATAAGGCCAAAGAGACTGTTCCTTTGAACTCTTCAAAATCAAAAGTTAAAAGCAAAAGAGATGTAAACTGGGGAGATATTGGAGGATGGCGGTGTCTTGTTAACAAGGTCCATCATGTGTAGAGAGAAACTTTCAGACTGTGTTCTCATGTCCCATTTAGAGCTGAATTACTGAAAACCAGAAGGGAGGCTTATTTTGCAACTCAGAAAGGTCAGGAGTAATTTTTGACTAATGTTGTTTTTATTTTTGAATTGCCATCTTCCTGATTAATTATGTTCAAGATGAACATATAAAGAGACTCGCTGTGGCATGATGCGTGGGTGTGCGAGGCACTGATACCCCCAGTTTCTCCAGGTTATGACATATTGAGTTGTTGAAACTCAAAACACAGCCTGTTGCTGTGGCTTTGTCTGAGGTAATAGGCCATGGTGAAACAGACTGAAGTGAAATTATATTTCAGAAAGATGAGCTAATTTATGCTGCACAAAATACTGTATGTTCAGTTATTGTTTAGTTGCGGAAAGAACCATCCTCCTATGACCTGCCACCCCATCACCTTTTATCATCATACACTTCCAAAAATGTTCTTTTCTTATGTACATTATGGTTTTAATGGCAACTGCAGCAAGCAAGACCCTTAGGCTAATCATTAAGTAACCTTTTATGTACATGAAATAATATTAAAAAAATATATTTAAAATGGTATTCCACATGGCACTAAATGAAAGAACACACATGAATATAAAAAAGGAACTGATGAAAATGAACAAACAACTGAATAGAAAATAACTTAAAACGGCAATAAACTCAATGAACCCTTTAAATAAAAAAGATTTGTTTTACCATGTTTTTAAAAGGCTCTAAGTGGAGTTACAGGCATGACAGAAAGGAAAACAATATTATGTTGAAATGCATAGTCTCCTCTTCATCTTAGCTTGGAGTCAAGAAGGATAGGGGCTAAGCACCTGCGTGGCCACACAATGTTCAGTGGTGTTTAACAATTGTTAATTCAACTTGGATCAAAGCCATTTCACAACCTTGTACATAATTAAAAGCATTTTCAAAATAATTCTGTCAATGTCAGGCAACAAGCGCAAAGAGGAGCTGGAGTAATATGAAATCTACATGGGATTCAGTGTGATCTGCAGTTGCCCATTCAGCATGTCATTGGTCTTCATGGAAATACAGTAAATATATGATGGTTACACATCCAGCAGGAGGCATCCAGAAACCCAGAACAATCATTTTGACAGATATTGCCCTGGCCACTGAGCTTGTCACCATGTCAAAAAGAGCAGAACATCACCATCATTATCATCGTTCTTTTGATCACTAAATATAACGTGAGTCAGACAAAGAATGACTGTTAAATCAAGAGTTTTTCTTTGTTGCACAGCTCTATTTATCACCACACTGCTAAATTACATTACTGCAGACACTACACCAAACAATTTTACATGCAGTAAATCTCATAACTGCACCCTCACAGCTGAAGAAGACCCAACAATACATTAACCATTTGGGGCTGCTGCTTGCTCCTCATCTAAGTGGGACCGGACACCTTTTTTTCCAGATATAGATGTAGGTGCTGATCCTCATCCTGACATCACATTGAGCAACAAACCACAGTAAGGTGAATCGAACGAGGCAAAAGTATGACACTGTCTGAAGATGTACTGCCCAAATATCAAGGCCCAGCAGGGGCCTGGACACTCACCAGATCTCTCGATCTCTCTCCTGTCCATTAATATAACAATCGCTCACTGGGACAATGCGCATCTTTGCTAGAGACTAACCTCTACCTTGAATGAACAAGAATGCAGACATCCTGTAGAGTATCTGTCACTCTATGTGAGAGCTGTATATTCATGTTTATAAGAATGAATGGCTTGCAGCAGCAGCAGTCCCAATTCCCCAGTGTTCCCCACACTCTGCATTCCCACAGGATCCCTTAGGGAACATCGACTTTTTTTTAAGACCATAAAATACACAAAGACAAGATTAATACTCTCATTTGACCCCACAGTTATTTGAAAAGGGGTTACAGGCTGGTCTACCTTTCTGTGACCAGGATGAATCCACACTTTTGGTAATAAACTGGACTAAATCATTAGACACTGTTTCCTTTACAGTTCCTAAGCACTTCTAAAGAGGCCATGTGATGGCTACAACATACCCCCAGGGCCATTCTTTGAAGACAAAGACCACCAGCCTCATTTTTTTCCCAACCCGCTTTCCTCGAAGGCCTTCCGTACTCTGTCTCTGATTGGCTAATACTTGTTGCCTTTGTCAGTTAGGTTTGTTAGGTTTAGGCATGAGGAGTGAGATGGTTAGGGTTAGGGTAAGAATATCAGGGTCGGAGCCAATCACAGACAGGGTAGGGGCAGGTCTTAGCAGAATGCAGGTGTGAAAATAAAAATAATGCAGACCACCACTCAGGCCTCAGGTCCAATGTCACTGTGCCTGAAATCTCAGTGTCATTTGAGAGATGTATCAACCATGACACCCTGATATCCAGAGACCTCATTATTTCAGCACAGATCTTGTCCACCCCTGGCACCTCTCTACTGTGGAGATCACTTGAGTGACCTCTGCCAAAGAGATGAGCATGAACTGTCCAGAATCTTACACTAATACCTGAAAGAGGGTGTTACTGTTGAGTTTAGGATCTGGTCAGAGTGTTCCTTTCATCTTCTATCTCCTGAGTGTTTCAAGGAATTGCTTGCCTGAATCTCTTGGAGGTCATCTAAAATTGGATCTTCATAGCTTCGCCATATTAAGGGGTCAGAGTGCTTTATTCCAGTGCTCGTTAAGTGGAAGCTATTCCAAAGTTGTCCTTTCCTAAAATTGTGGTAGTTCAGAACAGTTATGAACACTTTTTCCTTGGTTGGATGACACATTGTACAAACTATTTCTTTTTGAGTATACACCAACCTTTATTTCCATAATCAGGGTTTCATATTCTGCAGACTTCCTGACCTGATGTCCACTAGCTAGTTCTTGGCTTGCCTATAAGATTAGGTACCAAAAAACTTTTATCCAACTCTAAGCAGCTTGCCAAAACAGTTTTTGTTCCTCAACTCCTTAAAAGTTCACTTCACTGTTAGATTAACAATACAAATCAGAGAAACACACAACCAATACATACAGGATCTGCACCATGAGATGTAACAGATCCATGTGTCACATCTTTCCTTTCCATTACTCATCCACAGCCACGAAAGATCTTTCCCCTTTAATGCGGTGGCTCAGTGACAAGCTAGTGGCGTACTGTGTGGCTAGGGATGCAGATGGCCAGAACAGGGTAATTGCTCTGGTATCAGGGGGACGGCACCAAATTGGAATGAGTCTTGGAGGTTGGAGCCACGCTGATTGAGAAGCAGCCGCGATGGCGAGAAGGGGCAGGCTTCCTCCATGGCAGCACAGATAAGGAGGACACAGACAAAAAGACTGGGGAGACCCAGGCATCTATTAGAGGTGCGTGTGTGGGCTGCTAGCAGGGACACACAAGTAAGCAAGGGAGTCAGAAAAGCGCTTGTTTCCTCTGTAATGAGCTGAATGAGTGTAATATTCTGCGGCAGCAAGTCTAGTTTGGCCTTGGCGTGGGAGGCTTCTTCCACCTCACCTTGGGGTCTGCCATTGTTTCATCAAAACTTAATGATCCTGCATGCACTGTGACAAGCACAGGGGTATATTAGTGACAGTGCATTCATACCAAGCATCATTATAACAAATATGCTGCACAGACTGATATACTGTATTAGAAAGCATTTTGACAGTAGGATACAAGTCAAGAAAAAGTCAAGAAAAAGCTAATGTTGGTCTACCATCAGTCTCAACAAGCACTCAAAGGTTATTTCCATTCAGGGTCGGCTGTATATAATTAGTTTCAGTCATATTTGAGGTACTGGAAAAGGTATATTTAATGCAAACAGAATTACAAGTACATATAATAACCACATGTCAAAGGGAGAAGTTACATCTACTAAGTCCCAGAACAATAGCTACTTCTTTCTCTGTGGCCAGCTGCTGTGGAGTGTAAGAACTCTTCTTTGGGTCTAGTGCTTTGTGAATAGGAGTTTCTAAGTAGCACTATAATGACAGCTATGTAACTATTAGGTTAATTTCAGATTTTTTCTCCACACATAAAGCTGAATGAGAGGGTCCTTTGCACGCACACCATTCTCCTGAAGACCCTAGGATAATTAAAAGGAAAGTAGGGGCTCGGGGTGATCTTTGGATCCTGATGCACAGCCATGGAGCTTGCCGTTCAAGCACCACTTGTGATCTCTCCAGGACTCTATTGGGGGACAGGAGAGGTCATGACACTGCCCGGCTTGATCAAGGATTCCTCAGTCTTTTGTTCCCCACAGTTTTCCTCTCTGTTGTGCATTCTTGCTATCGGCAGTCTCTGCGAAGTTGTGTACCAGCCTTTGATGCTAATGAAAATAATTCTACATCTTTTAATACACTGACAGAGGAAATTGGCAATACAAGTTAGTATGATAATTAATATCCTCTGCATTTTTAATCACAGATTCTCTATATTGAAAATTCTGCACTATTCCAACTCTACAAAGCGCACGTAGGGACACACAGATGTCAGTGTCTCTATGATGCATGGTAGCCAGCCTGTTTTCTTTATCAGTGCAGCATACTGTACTCTTCGGCTCGCTCCCAGCAACATACCTCCCCTGACTCTGAGATAAAACATGGGATCTGTCACACAGACTTGTGCTGAGGCCCGGCAGGGGAGCCCTAATGATTGCAATAAAAAACAAATGCAAATGATTACCTTGGGGTTCCCTCTTGTGTGGAATCTGTCGCTCAGCCTCTGGCTGTCAGGATGGATCACTGCCATCGTCTGTGGACATGGAGCGTTAGGAAAATAAACACCAACTGGGCCAACGCAGGCAGCAACAATGCAATAACAATAATACTATTATCTGTTACACTGTGGTGTGGCAAGCTAGGACCATTTTTGGTGAAGAATGATAGGTCACAGCTGAGCAGAATCACACTCTGCCGATCCCAGCAATCAAATTAGCTCAGGTTCATCTGTAACTTTTGATATTGCACTAATATCAAAAGTTACAAGTGAACATGAGCTAATTTTACAGCCTTACAAGCAGCCTGAAAATTATTATTACAATTTATGTGAATTCATAATACTCTTCATCACGAATTACAAGAATTACAGCCCTGTGTTCAGCCTGATATCAATGTCTTATTCAGATAATGAATCTGTTGTTATCTGGCTTAATAAGGAGATTTTTCTCAACTCATAAAAGGAACTTATATAGGATCTTAATCCTCTGTTTATCTAAAAAAATGCAATGCAGATCATATTAATAGTCAGAATAACAGAAGTACATCTGCGTGATCAAACTTATATGGTACTTCAAATGTTGAATTTCTAATAGCCTTAATAATCTTTTTAATTGGATAAAGTTAAAGTTGTACTAAGGAAATATAAAGTAGTCAAATTCAAATTATATAAAACGTCTTAATATAACTATGTCAGTGTGGCTAAACGTTTATGGTTGCTTGACAACATATACATATTGTCTTGACATTTTATCTACTACTATTAAGTAAACGATTTCTATAAATGATGATATAAAGAAAAACATAAGCATTGCTGTATTATCCAACGAATAGATGAAGGCAGTTGTTTTTTTTCATATTTCATTCCTAGGTTAGTCTGACAATGAAACCAATGCATCCTCTCCCATCCACTTCGTCAACTTTAGGATCATCAGCAGTTATATTTCTTTCACTGCAGGAAGAGGAAATGGAAATTAGTGCCGTGTCTGCTGTTGAATGGCCAGGGTTCAATTTGAAAATGTTTTGGCTCTAGTAGGTCATAACTAAGGAGATGCATCAACACAAATGAGAGGCTCATATTAAAAGATTTTATGAATTATTTCCTAAAGTGTGTCAGCTTTTTGGATTTAGAGGACAAGAGAGGTCAAACCAAACAAGAGCACAGATGCACACTGCTGTAGATCACTCTGTAATTAAAAAACATGGCTGTCTGAAATTAGGCCTCAGGGGCTGCATGTTCCATGTGAAATCTCCTTCGTTGGTCCTTGGTGAATGGAGCAGAGATGTGATGTTCGACACAGGGGGGGGAATCTGCCTGCAGCTCTCCGTCAACAGGTGAATTGAGACTTGTGGTTATAGCAATGTGAGATTAGTTCAGGGAAGGGCAGGGAAGACTTTTTCTTCAGACAGATGGATCAGGCATTGTCTCTGGTAAGCATTCCACAGTGTAAGCTGGACTAATCCTTGAGGCAAGATGTATAGCTTCGGTTGCATGTGTCTCAAAATAGACAGTTTTGCAAGGAAAGAGAACATACCAATAGATTCAGTATACAATGATTCAAGGTCAACAGCAGCTGCAACTGATGTTAGTACAAACCTATAAAATATAAAATAGTAAGATTACAAGCTTGAGATCCCATTACAGCAATGAAATAAAAACATACCTGCAGCCGTAATGCTACAGCTAGAAATGCCTGCTTTTCTATTTCAGCTATTTTTATGGTGTGTTGTAGTTATTTGGTTGTTTGGGTCCTCCAGGGCTCAAGGTGCCTATCGGTCAAAACAATCTAAACAACAATTTTATGATTGATTTGTCATGCAGTTGTATAAGAGGTGATATAAAGTACACGCTGTGTCCTGGAAGACCTGAGAGAAATATATTGTATTGAGAGTAATGATGATTCATTTGTTGTACAAAGGGAAAACAATATTAAGGGCTTTTGTTTTAGCTCATTTTGTTAATGATGTCTTCATGGTTAAAGTGTTTTCAAATGAACAGGAAGATACCTCAAGTACTTCTTAAAATGTTCAAATATTAGAAACCTCCTTTTTCTTACACAGAACAAAGGCAAAGAAAAGATTTTTTAACTTCACATACCTCCCTTTATATTGTGGGAATATATATGTCATTATATATTATGGTGGCTACAATATCCTCACTGCAAGGGAAGAGAATTACAATGAAACATAATGTCATTAAGGCCATTCTCCAAGTTTTAGGTGGACTTAACTGTCGGCTGAAATGACTTTTCTAATGAACTAAATTTGAATAATGTATTCACAGACAGATTTGGAACGCTGATATGGTGATGATTAGGATATATGACTAAAGACCAGATGCGGCAAACCACCTCCGTGTGATGCATGACACATTCACATGATTAATGATGACTTGTGACGTTTGCGCTGGGTTACTCAAACAGCGACTTGTCATCTCAGAGACAGCTTCTCTTACAGACATAAACCACAGGCTCAAGTATTCTGTGAGTGCATGTGAGATGAGAGTCTTTATCCAGCTCATACATTCTCCTCAGCGCTGGGAGCTGGCAAAGACAAATTTAAGGCACATGATGCTCTAAATTTTTGCTTACTGATAAACAATTGTGGGATTTCTAAGCACGTACTTTCCTCATTCAAGAAACAGTAGCATACATATGTATGGGGTCTGTTTTGATACTGTACACATGCATGTGTTGAATCCACAGAAAAGCAGCACAGAGTCAGTGATGTACAATTTATGAGGCCATAGTCAAAGAAAACAAAGTGAGCGTGCTTGATACAAAATGACCTACAACTTTTTTTTTTCTCAGCTGAAGTTCAAAAAAAAGACCCAGAAAGCTTCACCTCTATTTAGGCCTGCATGCACAGGACCTCACCTCAGTGGAAAAGGTTGCATTGCCACTCAATATCCGAGATGCTCCTGCTGCTTAATCAGTTGTGAAAGAAAAGCAAGATATGGGCAGCACACAAATCAGGGTCCTTTCATTGCTGATAATGTCCTTGAGGACTTTGTGGTGACTATAGACAGCAAGAGATTAACCCAGCACATAACCTGCAATGAGATGTTCCATACTGGCTTTTTAGTTCCTGTAATCTTGAGATGTGGATCACACTTCTAGCAACCAATTAACAAAGGGCATTACACTTGAATCTGGTGTTAAGTTGTATTTTCAGCTTTTCCGAGAACGTATACATACACACAAAATGGAGATCAATATGATGTGGCATTCAATGAAGCACTTGTCTCATAACACAGCAGTTGTTTGTGTTACAGAGACACCTACTGGTGTAGACCTCCTGTGGGTTTTAGTGGCTTGTGCAGCAGGCATGGACCTGTGGACGGAAAACATAAAGAGTCTACATCTGTAGAGTTGTGTCCTCAGATGTCCACATCTATAAGACTGACAGTCAGAGTGTGTGTTTTGTGTGAGTGCAGCTCATTTGTGCTTTTTACTCTGCAAACAAAGGCAGATGTGTGTAGATTGGGATTTAAGATTCTGATTTAATTAGCTTTGACTCTTGGGGCTGCCTCTAAGGTAGTTGCTCCTACATGCTGCAAAACTCATTATGGATGAATTAATGAAGTGGGACGTACACTTGGCATCATCCATGTGGCATGCACTGATGCATTATGAATTATTATTATTATTATTTTAGGGCATGAGGAGATCAAGTTTGTCTGTCGGGAGCATATCAGGGACAGCTACAGAAAGCCATTTTGATTCAAAAACAATTTTGTATAAAAATCAAGCGTTGTGTCCTTTAACATTTCACTTTCTATCATCGTGTTCATATCCCAGATATGTATCCCCTGAACACTTTCAATATTGACTTCTTTTGATAACATGACAATGTTGTATGCCACTCTGCATCTTTCTGGTGTCTGTATTACATAAAAAGATGTTCACTTCAGATTCCATTTATTCAACTAAGGAAGCTGCTTTACAGTCCATTTCCTTTGATTAGAAGTGGTTGCAGCATGAAAGAATAAAACGTCTTGAGATGTGCTCTAGGAGGATACATTGTAGCACATCACACTGTATATGTGTGAAAATACAGCTTGTATAGAAACAGGTTAGCTTAAGAAATGCATTGAAACTCAACATAAATACCCAATGTGTGCTTGTATGTTCTGCCTGATAGCACAAGGAGGGAATATAAAAACTCTATGGAACTCTGTTATTGTGTACTTAAAGCTGCCCTAATCAATACTTTTATTTTAACAATGGATCAAATCAGTATGTGTGTGTGTAAAAGGAGTTACTGGCAGTGATGAACCCACAGAGAATTATTACCTGACTGAGCATTTCCTCTCAGTTCTTTTGAGCATTTTAGAGTCTTTCAGCTCATTGTTTTGGTTTTCTGGCCAGCAATTTTATTTTTTTGTTTCAGTCATCAACCTAATTGTCAGTGCTGAAAGCAGCAGTAGGTTGTTTTCAGCAACAACAAAAAAGCTCTAATAAACCCATTGTATGCTACCTGCCCAGCTCTGAAAGGTAAACAGACAAATTTAGTAATTAGCTGGTAGTGGTAAGTAATTAGCTGTCGAGCATTAAGTTGGTGAGGACCAAAACAAACAAAAAATGGAGTGAACTTATAACTTATGTGGCTTATAATTCTCCCAAAATGATGCTGATGTAGCTGTGTCTCAGTGGTTTGTCACGTTCACCACTACAGCTTTATAAGGTGATAATATGTCAATTTTGTGTTTACAGCTTGTTCGGCTGCCCCATGTGGCCAAAAAATAAAATAAAAATGCTGCTTTAAAGACATTTCATAAAATAAAACGATGTAAACAAATTAATGGCAAAGTGGTGCACTGATATGGAGTGTTGGGTATCATATTGTGCCAAATACTAAGTATATGACAATATTGTATTGAGTCAGATTTATATGTATGTAAACCATAGCTTGCCTTACCTATGTAATGTGCATATGAGCCCTGCGCACATGACATGAGCTCCACTGTAGGTGATAAACCTCACCTCAGTATCATAAATATCCTTGGCTTGTTTATTGCATCTTATGGCACAGCGTGGTCGACAATGCATCATTAATTTAAGAACCTTTCTAATGAATGTGAAATGAAAGACTCTCAAGCAAGCAATTTCTCTGTACTTATTATACGAGGAGAGACTGTGGTCGCTGTATTTTCAGAGTCCTTACCTGAGTGCTTGTGAAACTAGTGAGCTCATCTTTCACCCAAGACAGAAATTACATGATTCAGTGGTCCTGTGGAAGAGCTGATGGACAGCCAGCTCTAAAATGTTAATAAACACACTGTTTTATATAGCAGCCTCTCATTTTTCACCAACAAATACAGCTTTAACCTTGTCTGTTGCCCCCCTTTCAGTTGGAGAGGTTATGGCTATACAGACATCTGCAATTCAATTCCCACCCACCTGCTAAAAAAAAAAAGAGACATATGTGAAAATAGTTCCAAATTAGATTCAAACACGCCGAGTTCTTGTCCTTGTCACTTTTGATCTCATCGATACAGGCAGAGTATGAAAGCAAATAAAAGAATGGTTAATGATTTTCAGTGGCGAGCTTGACCTTCCAACTACACTAGTGCTTGTCCTCCAGGAAATGCTCCACTGCTGCCCGAGGCTACGTCCACAGGGTAGAACACATATAGGATCCCAAATAAATGCTCCCATAAAGAGCTTGTTTTCAGCATCACTCAATGTACTGGGACAAATATGGCGTACATGTGCAATGAGGGCATGTTCATTTGTGTGAGAGAGACGGAGACAGAGGAATGCATGAAGTTCATTGATCACTGACATTTGCGTCAATACGAGCTAGTGATTTGTCTGCAGAAATGCAAAAGCATACAAGTGATTTTTATGGTCACCATTTTTATCTCGAATAATGATATTATTATACTTTATTTTGTACAGCAGCTTGTTCAGATCAATGAATGATGTGCAGCCACGGCTTCAATATCCTCTCTTGCAGCACATCAAATGACAAATTTGCTCTGAATATTGTTATGGGTCTTTTCATAGAGTATTGACCTTTCACAATGATGGATGCTATTAACTACTGTAATAAGACTTTCACAGTGTGTGGGAGGTGAGTCAGAGCTTTATTCTTCTTAAAAAAAAAGGTAAAAACAGTTTTGATTAGGGACAGGCGTAGTGTGGCACCCAAAGCCGTTGTGAATTATTCAGTTAAAAAAAAAAAAAGAAAAAAAGAGAGAGACCTCTGAAAATATTTTTTACTCCTTCAACACAAACCGATCTCATCACATAACATAAAACAAGTATATTTACAGTCCTTCTGCGAAATGTGATGGATTGTACTCAGGCCTGCCATAAGAAAGAAAGGTAAGGAAGTGATTAACTTAAGAGCAGTGAATGTATATCACAATTTAATTATTGCTTTGATTAATAGACACTGCAAGCACAAGGTCATTAACTTGCTGTCTGCATCAGTTTGCTAAGTAGGAGATTACTGCACTAAAACCCACCAGTCACACACAACCTATTTGAAAGCAGTGTCATCTAGTGGAACTTATGTGCAAGTACAATGATCAATTGATCTGGGGCTCCTTTCCATGTAGTAAGAAGGAACAGATATGATAGGCATATTAAAAGGAAATAAAGCGATAAAGGGTATTAAAGAGAGTTACATGTTACAGGCACTTTCGATGTTTAGATTCTCACATGCATAATGCAATACCATCAGGGATGCGTCTGATTGGTCTCAAATTTATTCTGCAGCAGCATGGCAGTGACAGCAAACATAAAGCCAGAGTCATAAAGGACCATCCTCAGTGACAAGAAGAACGAGGAGTCCTGCAGCAGATGGTTTGGCCCCCACAGAGCC
Organism: Euthynnus affinis; assembly: GCA_029490765.1. NCBI lineage: Eukaryota > Metazoa > Chordata > Actinopteri > Scombriformes > Scombridae > Euthynnus > Euthynnus affinis. The sequence continues at coordinate 18,163,079 of CM055859.1, read as the reverse complement.
CTGATCTCAACATCATCATCATCAGGAGTCAGTCTGGGATTACATTTAGAGACAGAAGCAATTGATAAATCCACAGAAAAACTGTGGCAACTTCTCCAAGGTACTTGGAATAATCTACCTGCCAAGTACTTGAAAAATTGTGCGCAGGTGTACAAAGAACTGCTGCTGTTTTAAAGTCAAAGCACACCAAATGTTGATTTCATTTAAATGCATTCTGTTTACTGAACTATTTATGGCATTATTTTTTGAAAGCATCCTCACTTTACTTTTAGTGCCTAAAACTTTTGCCCAGATTGTGATTGTGTGCATGCGGTGGTATTTCAAATAGCTCTAAGAAGTCACAGATACACTAAATAAATCATCTGAAATGTATACATTTAGAGCTATGATCCAACATGTATTGTATTATGGATTTGTGATCACTAGGTGGAGCTCATCCTCCTGTTTTTTCTGATTTAGCCTGCGACCGCATGTGCTTTGAGATTGCATGTCATTTTCTAACCATCGCTTTAATTAAAGGCCCCACAGACCCACACTGGTGTTTTCAATTATTCTGTCTGATTAGACCTTAGGTTGAAGTCAGGCAGAGTTTTCCTGAAAATTGAAAATTAGAAAATGAAATTCAACAAAAGTGACAGAAAATTGAGACAGATGTCAAACACAATCTGTACATGCCAGAGTGCCCAAAAGATCAATCAAGAAAAATAAATGAAAACAGCTGCATGGGTCTACCATGGTAAAACTCATTTCCAGGAATATTAATATAAAATGTTTTTCTATAAACTTTACTGATGTACACATCAAGAGTCCTTTGAATGATTTCTTTGCTATCAATTTTTATTGGCTTTATAAGAAACAAGTGAAATAAATTGCTGTAAATGAGATTCAGTGAATGAATCCTAATCAGTGATTCAGCATAGTGGAATAGTGGAGTACAGCATGTTGGTCTCAATAAGATTGATCTGATCTGAGAGAGGAACAAACATAGTTTGCATAATAAGCTATATTTTAAAACTGTCAGAGTTGAGTTTATTGTGTCTGACATTTAAAATCTGCCTGTAAATGCAAATTAGGCGACTAAGTGGTTCCAAGCCACAATTTCATATTACCAATCAGAAAATACATTTGCAAAGAAGAGACAAACAGGACAGACTGCAGAGCTACTGGAATTAATTTTCAAGGCTCTGCCCATTCTCTGCTGTTGGAAAATGAACAGCATTTATTTCAAGTCATCCACAACTGGTTATTTTTCATGTTGTCCATCTTTTAAGACCTATTTAGGTGCTGTGCACAATAGCTTATACTAATGTAATGTATCTTTGAATAAAGGATAAAGATTCATATAAATAAACAATGTGTGTCGAGTGTGAAAATACTTTATTTTAAAGGAACAGTTAGGTATTTTGGGAAATACACAGTGCTGTCTTCCCAAGTATAAGATAAGAAGATTGATACCACTGTATATAAAGCTAATGTTAGCAGCCAATTAACCTAGCTTAGCATAAGGACTGGAAACAGGGGAAAACAGCTAGCCTGCCTCTTCCCAAATGTAATAAAATCTACTTATTAATTAACACATTAAATGCATGTGTCGCACTATTTATTGGCTGGGAGCAGTAACCCTGGCACATAATCTCCTGTAAACCACTATTAAAGCACTATGACACTTAAGTTTTTGTAATGGATACAATGTGTTTAATTAACAGGTTAAATTAATGAGTTTAAGAGGTCTTGGTAGGTGAATTTTGTTATGTTTAGGCAGAGTCTGGCTAGCCGTTTCCCCCTGTTTCTAGTCTTTTTGCTCAGCCAAGCTAACCATCTGAGGGCGGTAGCTTCATATTTACTATACAGATGTGAGAAGTGACTCTTCTCATCTAACTCTCAGCAAGATGGTGAATAAGCATATTCACCACAATAACAAAGTAGTCCTTTAAATCCTGCTGGGTCGCATTCATTCTATGAAACTGTGTCACTTAGTTGCTTTCGAGATTTACTATTTATCCACTGTGGCCTGCCATATGTAGCATTCTTGTTCTACATTAGTTAGACATGCTGATATTGCCACTGTTATAAAAATCAGATGTGGCTTCTGAAATGGAGAAACAGTTTAGTAGGTTGCTGTGTGTGTGGTCTCCTTGGAGATAAAGGAGAAGCGCCTGTAATGGATACTCAGCCTAGAATGAGTTATTGGCTGTTTGTTATTCTCTGTTGAGAGAACCAATTTGAGGGTTACAGAGCAATTAGCTATTTATGCACAGTGCCTGGAGAGTGCAGAGTGTGAAGACATCTAAGTGAGACCATCCAAGAGTCCAAATCCCTACAGCTCCAATCCTAAAAAGAAAAAAAATCATTTTGAGTTTAGCCTGACTGTAAAGTTTCATCAGTGGACTAAATTGTGTGTAAAGTGGTGAGTGCCCCATATTATCTAGCTAATACAATCTAATACCTGTCCACTTAAAGAGCTACCATTAAAACTAAAGCCAGGTTATGTTATGGCGCCATGGGGGGAAATGGTATGATTCAAGTTCCCATAAAGTATCAGATTGAGTTTCATGATGAATATTCATAAATTGCTTTAATGAAGACCTCACATTGATTAAGCTTTTTCTAATGGGCTGTATCATAGTGAATGCCAGAATGTAATTGGATTACGGTGACTTTGGGAAGTACTTTGAGACAGTGCCCACATTAGAAATGAAGATGTGCAGCCTGCTAACGGCATAATTGACAAGGATGAAGATGGATGGATCCCGGCAACTCCCAAGCTCTCCCTGCCCGAAGCAAAGGAGCCTACAGCTGTGCCCCGAGCACATCAAGGAAAGATTTAATTAGCTTTAAAGGCCCTTTTTAGAAAAAAATCTGATGCAGAAAGGTTTGCATGGTGTTTTGTTTCAGACAGAACTAACACAAATTTTAAAAACTACATTTTAAAAGTTGTCTCATAGATTAGTAATTAGGCCTTTAATTCATAAGCCATAAGCTCATAATATGATATAGCTCTCACTCATTTGTGAACAGTTATGGATTGGAAATTCTCTGAATTTTTATGCAAATTATGTTCAAGAGAATTAAGTTCAAAAGGACTTTCAATCGACCTCTCCAAATTGAATTATATAATCTTCTGATCTGCTTATAATGTTTTTAACATTATTAAAATGCATATAATGTTTGTTCATAATTAACTGGACTGGCCTAGTCCTTCCAAATCAATACCTACAGTATACCAATGCATTCATACTTCATTTGTATTCTAGCAGAGCATTAGCTAATGTCAAATATCATCTCTGTCCAGATTTCAAAAACATCTTTAGGGTAAGCTCATTATGATTTAAGAACCCCTCTGTGTGTTTCTGAAGGTCTACATAAATAAAAGGACATGTTTTAAAACACACCAAATTATGCAAAGCTTTTCTTTTTTAATCAAGTCTACATCCCATTGAGATTTGAAAGCCTGTATGAGTTCTTTAGTGGTGCATTAAAACCGGTTGGCCGGCCATCAAGGCGCATCACAGTGAGGCAAAGAAATTACTGTTGTCACACATATCTGCTTTATGCTATGCAGCGAGCATTGGACTGGGACATCACTTACTTGTTATTTTATCACTGAGAGAGACAGGAACACAGCTGTAACATGTGGTTGCAGAATTGCGCACTAATGAATCAGATGATAGGCAAGCTGCAGAAGCAAAGCTGACGTCTCCCGGGTCTGATTAGACTCTTGGTTTAATAAGCTTTTTTGGTAGAGCCACAGAAATGTGTCCCTGTACTTGTCTTTGTGTAGATAAATGTGCCCTCTGCATGAAGATTTTCATTCTTTCTCTTTTTGTGAAACCATGCTGAAATGAAAGACAGTACTTGTTTAAGTTTTTACTGTCTTAGAGATCCAGGTGAGTATAATGCACCAGTGAATACATAGATTCAGTAATGGATGTCATCTGCTCTTTCTTGGTACTTCTTAATGCACAGTCGAATACAACAGAAGAGGGTAGAATTTTTATTTTTCATTTTTTTCCCAAACACATGAGACATAATCTTCCTTGTGCAATCAGTTACATAAAATCTTGGCTTGAAAGAGATGTTTGCATGCTGTTATGGACACCTTCTTTTATGGGTGTTGGTGAATTACCGTAAGCCTATACAATCTGAGAGTCTTAGCAAAGCTTTTGTAAACTGCAGCATTGGAGAATTTTCCCATCTGTACCTGCTCTTGGAACCAAATGGGAACATTATGCAATTCTCGAACATCTGCATCAACAATTTCAGTTGTCACATGGTTGAACCTTTCGACTGGAAAACATGTGCAAACATGAATTGTTATAGATGAAACAGGTACTTATGAACATGTTATACAACAAACCTCTGTGGGAAAGTGCAGGGATGTCATTGGGCAGAAAGCAGGAGGAACGGCATTGTGTTTAATGATCAGTCCCTGTTGAGAGTGAGAGTGTATTTTTTGGTGTGTGCTCCAAGAGGTCTTAATTTTATTATTTAAAATATGTGGTCATGTTCATTTAAGTGTCCATATAATCTTACAATATACATAATTTCTTTGGCCTCTGCATTCTTGATATGGTCATCTCAGCTGAAAAAAACATTAACAATAGGCTGATGGGAATAATGAGCTGCAGTTATCTGATCCAGCCAGAAGATGGCAGTCCTCATAGCTACTGGCACTGAAGTGGTGTCTTACTGCCTTATTGATTGTCTCATATTCATTGTTTTCTTTACCTGCAGCAGACAGGTGCTCTATCAAACTGTTATTAGATGCTTCATGAAAACTGATTGTTTGGAAGTGTGAGCTAAGCTTTAGTTCTGCTTGCTATCGACAGTTGAGTACATAATCAATCACTGTTTGGAGAGACCTTGAGCATCATGATGCCACTTCAAAACAAATAACATCTGCCAGAATTTATAACAGTAAAAATCAGTTGGGCTACTTTTCTACCGAGCTTGATATACTCTGTCCAAATGTTCCTCCATTTAGTTTGATGTGGAGAATGCTATCATGCACTGTGCTCATCTCACAAAATCAACCCTGATCAGGATAATTACGTAAGCGCTCATCCAGTGTGGCAAAAGCAAACTCAGCCTCAGTCATAAGTCCCAAGCTGCCTCCAGTCAGCCATTTTTTTTCTTCTAGGTTGTCAAAGTCATGACCTGCCCTACTCTGCCTCTGATTGGCTACTACTTGTTGCCTTTATTTGTTGGATTGGTTCGGTTTAGGCATGACATTTGTTAGGGTTAGGGTAAATATATCAGGGCAAGCCAATCAGAAGCAGGTCAAGACTTCACCATCCTAGGAAAAAAAAAATTGGCCCGAGTCACCGCCACATGTTGTAAAAGTTCATCTAGCATCTAGTGGTGATGCCACCCACCAACCAACCAACCAACTGAATAAGCCCACCCCCCGCCACACTCCCCTTCCAAGCATGTACAGTAGGATAACCTATGGGGCTGTGAAACTCAATAAAAACATGAAAGGCCCTCTTTAGAACCAGTGTTTGGTCTTTATGTTCTTGGTTACTGTAGAAACATGGCGGTGCAATATGGCGGACTTCATAGAAGAGGACCCACTACCTATGTAGATATAAGGGGCTCATTTTAAGCTAACAAAAATATAATGATTCTTATTTTCATGGGGTGATTATGCACCAATTAAAACATACTTACGAATATTGTATACTATTTCTGCCAAGTCTGTTCTGCCAGATGCCACTATATTCTACACGCTTCACCTTTAACTGCACGGTTACTGTGCGTGACGGAGAAAGGTAAAAAGGTGTCCCAACTGCTCCTCTCATTCATCAAAAGTTGCAGCAGCACATACATGGAGAAAAACATGATAAATGGGTCGGCAACTGCTGCCCACTCCTTGCCATTCTCAGCCGGATCCCTTTGGGCCATAGAGGGTCATAAACCAGGGAGGGCAGAACAGGGAGTCTGGCGGTGTCTTTTAAAACAAAGTGAGGGAAAATACACAGTATGGTTCTGAACCATGACCTTGTGTCTGCCGTGGCTTCTGAGCTAGTTCCTGTCTTAGAGTCAGTCTAACCCCAGGCAGTGATTCACCCACACACACACACACACACACACACATACACACACACACACACACACACACACACACACGCACACACCTCCAGACTGACATATCACTCTAACAGACAATGCTTCAAACAATCTGTTTGAGTGACATTCCATTCAGTGTAAATTTGTTAGATCTATTGTTGTAATCTCCTCATAAAATCCAATCAAAAGCTTTAAAACTAAACTGAAATAATTTCTGTACGAGTGTGAATTCTCAGCGTTGGTCAATAACTCTCTAACAGATGTCAATATACATTTAACCTCAGCTGAGAAATGAGGGGGTGCAGTAAATCTGTGAAATATGTGCATCAGCTTAGTCATCTTTTAGCACCATGCAGGCAGAAACACGCAGGGGCTCACAAGGTTGCAGCTCCTCACTATACAACACGTTGTAACTGTGTCAGAGACCAGACCTTGTTAAACCTGTTATTCACACAAATTACCTCACAAATATAGTCTAAAAAAAAAAGTGTGTTGCAACCTTGCTTCTGTTACCATGCAAGGTCTCCAGTACAGCAAAAATATCTTTCATGGGCTGTCATTAGAGCAAGATAGCCTAAATAAGGGATAAATGCTCCCTGTCACTTGCTCTTTGTTATTGTCCCTTTCAGAGGAGTCATTTGAAAGCTTTTTGTCATTGATGTTTTTTTCCAGGGGATGAAGCAAGGCTTTGTTTTCATCACCACCTCACTTTTGTAGTGTTTTGGGTAACTTTTCCTTTTGAAGGATGTGAAAGAGCAAATGAGGCAGTCAGTGTTCTTTCAGAGAGGGGCCCTGGACAAGTGGCCATGAAATATTAATCCAATCTGCAGAGGTGGTTTGGCTTCCAGGCCGGCCCCTCCCGAGGGGACTTCTCCATTACCTCTCCCAGCTTATCTCCCATTCTTTGATACTCCATTAAAAAAAAAAAAAAAAAAAACTGACTCACCCAACTCAACCAAAAGTTCTGCTGGTTTTGTTCTTTTGACTCGTTCCTTTCTTCCTCTCTTGAGAATTGTATATTTTCTGTTGTATTATTGATCAGGCTGAAGCTACTTTAACAATGCATCATGAATAAATTGTATGTCATCAGTATAAGACAAAAGAATAAAAATGCAGAAATGTCTCATAGTGAATAGAACCAGGAAAAAAAAAACCTCATATGGCATGTGACATCCTTTTTTTCTGTATCTGAGATGTCACATTAACTAATCTTTTATAGTGTTACTCCAACTTGTGTAATTTGGAGGATGTGTTATTTGGGCAGGAAGACTCATTCAGAGTGAAAATAAAGGCTGTCTTATTGCAGCTGCAGAGTTTCTCCAAAAGCTTTGGATGAATTTTGGAAATAACCACGAAAAAATGTAAGAATTCATACTTACTTTTCATTATATCTGATTTACTTGATGGCTCTACATTACACTGACACATGATTAAAATGGCAATTAAAGAGCTCTATAAGAAAATGAAAAGATCCAGTCTAGTATTTATTGCTACTGACAAGTGTCTAATCTGTCTAATCTGTTTAAAGTGTCAAGTTACAGTCTTGGCAAACAAATTTAGAGTGTTTAGTTTAGCCAGACATGAAAAATTAGATTAAAGTGAAATTAGTTTTCAAAAGCTGATACCAGCAGGTTTGTGTTGATGCTGTCGATAACTTACATTTCATGCCAAAAGTGTCTTCAAATTTGAGCATTTTCATGCCAAGAAATGACACATTATGTATAAGGGATCCTTGAAAAAAGCATTAACACCTGAAATAGGGTTAGTTAGATAAGGATACCGTGGGACAATGAAGCAGGGAATACTTGATTTATTAAAAGAAAAAACACTGAAAAAGATGTTGCTTTGTGATCAGTAATGACTGACTTGATGATTGACCTTTGATGTTTGTGGTCAAGAAGGAGAATGATCTGTAACATCAGCGGTGGATAACTCACTATGAAAGCTTAGAGGTGGGCTGGCTTAATGTAACAGATAGAGAGGTTGTAATGCCTTCATTAAGGCTTATTATTTTACCACAGAAGTGATTGCTATAAATATGTTGACATAACTCTGCCTTTGCACAATACAAACACTGAGTTAATCCAGCTTTTTGTTCATTATGACTCGTTTAAGAAAATAAACTTTACATTGATAATTTACAGTCCATAGGAATAGGAATTAAATGCATCTCTATTTTTCTATAAATCTGTTACTTAATGAGTTCCACTATGTTGAGAAGCTGAAAAGCTGAAATGGCAGTTGCTACTCTGCTAAGCTAGTTAGCTCGGCTGGGGTTTTTCCTCCATCAGGACTGGATTCAGCTACTGCTTCGTTGAGTTACGTTTAAAACTGAAGGCTCATCAAAGTTATATTTCATATCACTGTTACATAGATTGGTGTTAGAGGATTATTGTTGGCGGTTGAAAGGGTTGATTTTTGATGCAGGTTGAGAAAAGATTTTGAATGTGGTTGAATTCATATGAACAAGTTCAAATGCAGAAACCATCAAAGCTGACTGATACCCAAAAACTCATACATCATACTGCTTAATTATAAATGCAAGTCCGACATGTTTGCAGAGCGATAGAGACAGATGATTACCTGCCACCTGGCCGTACATTAATAACTCAATTTCTGTTGTGACACACTGAAATTAGGGACAACATGATGAAAAACAAAACTTTCAGTTTGTATTTGTATTGCTGACTGGCAGAGGATAATTAAATGTACACAGACTTCAGTCTCTCAGCGTGAAGATGCGAGATGTGGCAGAGAAAATTAACAGCTCTTGTCCACAAGGCCTCTTTAGAGTGACTGTATCCCAATAGCACAGGAACACTCTCCGGTTGCACTATCAACAGTTTTAAATATTTAATCACGTCTGTGACAGGATCTCACTTTTGACATTGACATCAACCTCTACGCGATGAGCTGCCAAGTGTTTCCATTACACGGCCTCTTGTGCTCCTGAGCCCACAAATCTTTCACAAGCACCTCACTTCACAGATCAAATGTTCTTGAGCTGAAATCATAGCAAAGTGTACAAATAAGAGCCCAACATTACTGTCTGCTGACTAATTTATCAGTGTTTCAGGGATGATCGTGAGCAGGAAAGGCCAGTAAATATGACAAAAAAGCACTATAAAAGATGCTTGGAGACAGTCCTAAGGGTTCTCAGAGGGTTTCTTGCCTCATTGTCACCTGGACGACCGCCTTGGTGACAAACTTCATGCAGTTCATGAGGGACTCCCAGTGGCAGCATCTCTGTAAATAGCATGCTCTATTCCCATGTGCCCTTGCTCCCGTTGTTTGTTTCTTTGAAAAAAATAAAAAAAACAAAACAAAAGAGATTTCAACACAATCAGCAATCCACCAAGTAGAGAAGCAAATACAGTATGTTACATGAAACCTCACTAGAAGGCACAGAAGCATTAAAATACAAGCCTCCCTGGAGTTAACCTGTTTGCACTGCTTCCTTGCTTCTCTTTAAAGCATACTAAAATGATATAAACATTCATTTCTGAATTCATGAACTCTTGTTTGGCCTAGTTTATACTTGCCATTATTTTCTGGGCTTAGCATGTTTTATTCAGTGGGTCAGATTTTGATTTCAATAATCCCATTGTTTTGCTCCAAAAAGTAATCTACATTGCAAATGAGGAATCCAGTGCATTATTTTTTTTTTCCTGTATTTGACAGTCCTGCCAATCCTGCCCCTCTTATATGGCGGTGCTTAATTCCTGCTCATTTTTTTAATTATAACTCGAACAGTTCAATATCACAGCCTGATTAAAATGTTATAGGACCTGGGTTCTGCAATAATTACAGATTGCCTAGCCGGAATGTGCAGAGTAAATTATTTTATTTGAGGAACATAATTACATCTACAAAATGCATCACTGTGAATGATTTAACAGCACCTATCAGTTCTAGAGGGGAGGTTTAATGGGTCATTTTAGTAAGCCCTACTGGACATTATATTGACTTGGAATGAGTTAGGCTCCTCTGCTGTATTCAGCAGGAGCATCACTGGTGCCTGCTGGACAAGCAGTCCAACAAATGTATTTTAAAATAGAAGCAAGTTTTTTTTATGCAAAGAATCCACCAATATTTTCATAATTAATAGCCTGCGGCCTATGTTTCATGTTTTCATTCTGTTATCAAAAATCTTTTTGAACACTGAAGAGTCTGTTTTGTTCATCCTCGTCTATCGTTTACCTTGCAAAATGCAAATCACCACCAAAACGCATTGTGTGTATCCTTGAGGTCCAGCAAAATTATGAATATATTTCCATTCTCATAAGATATAATAAAAGAATTTTTTAAGAAAATATTTAAAAAATTTTAAACCATGTATTGTCTTGCTAGCTTGCAGGTAGAATTTGCTGGCACACTTTGCTGGTGCACGTTAACAACGGCGGGAAGATGTATATTTTTATCTTTGTGCACAATGCAAACATAACTGAGACCCACTTATGAAAGCATTGCTTTATAGAACTACTAGTGGTAAAAAAAAAAAAAAAAACTCACACAAGGTATCTTACAGTCAAAGAGTTGAAATGTTCTATCTTCACATAACTGTTTTATTTAGAAAATCATGAGGTTATTCTACTCTGGAGAAGAGTGATCAGTCCCCCAATTGATTGCGGTCTTCATTAAGCTGTGAACAAGGTCTGACTCTCATCAGTATTTCGTGAAGATGCTTTTCAATTGAGAGCTATAGTTGTCTGATTTCTGCACACAGCAAGGAAGGCCAAACAACGGTTGTATACTACAAAAGAAAAGTAAATGGTACCTTTTAAAGACTGATTTCATTATTTGTGTCCTACAAAATAACTCATTCGGTCCAATATGCATCATAAGCCGGAGCCTTACTGTGAAATTAGTTCAGCAAGTGTTAATGCAGGAGAACAGTCGAGCGGCTGTTCACCCCTATCTGAACAAATGTCAGGTTTAACACACATTTCTAAACACGACACCCGTGTAAAATGCACAGACAAGTTTAATATTATGGAGGAGGATAAAAAGGGAGATGCTGTTGACGTTTGGACTTATCATATTATGAAGCCATAATCATCCAGATTTCCGCCTGCCAATTTCTTATCTCTGTGGCGCCACAAAACTGGAGCACAACAAAAGCAGTGCATGGCAACATGTACATACATCATCAAAAACAGTCAGAGATGAGAGGAGCCGCTTTGATCTCACTTTTTGGCACCGCACCTGCAGAAAGATGGGTTGACAAAAAAAAAAAAAGCCTCTTTCATATAAACACCACTTACTATAAGAATCTTTTTAAATGCCCCCAACAAGACCTCAAACTGCCTTCAGAGTTTTCTCAGCTCTTCTCACAAGACCTTGTGTAGAATGTAAACTTGGTATTACATTATACCCCCTCCCTGCAGTATAATGGCTGTGTAAAAGGAGACATTTACCAAGCAGTCTTCTATCTTGAAGACCTAATAAAACCTGCATCTCTGCACGTGTTCTGTTCCCACAATTGCTACCACTATTACCATACAAGGTCTGCGAGTTTTAAAGGGCCAACTGCCTGTTGAACCACCTGAATGTTTATGAGTTACTGCAGTGTGTCTGCACCAGTTTGCACTTAATAAATGCATATTGAGACAAGTTGGCTTGACTATAAAAAAAAGGTATGTCTTTGTTTACTTGGAAGATGGAGGATTAAGTTAATTCTTAATAGAGCAAAAAGGAAGTACCAACCAAAACAAACCCTGCCAGGCTCAAGAGTACACACGACAATGAGCAGAGTGAGCATTTTATGTGGCTTGTAGTGCATGTTAATGCATTTTGGTTCACTTGGATTTTTCTCTGAGTGAAAAGAAACTCAACCAAGAGGAAAACAGACTGAGTTTACCAATTCATCGACTGATTTGGACCAAAACAAGCAAACTACAGGTTTAAAAATTGCCCTTATAGGTGAGAGTGGTATTGATTGTCTTAGTTGCCTTTCTGCAAGAAAGCAAACAAAATTTCAAACTATCCCTTTAACTTGTAAACCTAACAGTGGAATTCAGTGACATCAATCAGTTTTTTGGGGTTTTTTTTTTTACAGCGCATGGTTGAGTGAGAACTGCACAAAAAAAAATATCTGACTCTAACCAAAACTATAAACCAAACACAAGGAGAGTGAAAGAAAAAAAAAGTGGCTGATTAACTCCACCTGCTTTAAAGCCGAGGAGTCATTTAGCAAAGGTGTCAATCATCCTGCTGATGGCCTTCCTGACAATTTCACACAAGAGCAGTAACAGGATCAGGCAACTCTAGACAGCTGTCACAATAGTGACAGAGAAAGTGAAATTCTGAAATAGCAAATATTGATTGCTTGTCGCCCATTAATAGTGGCTTGTGGTCACAGTAGATAATATGAGAGAAAGATGACAAAACTTACTCTATTTTACAGGATTTTCACGGCAACTACAAGTATTGGTATCAAGCATTAATTGTAGTTTGCCAAACATACTTACTTGTAATATTTAAAATTAAAGTCAGAAACTCGGAATTTAGATTACAAGCTTGTTTTCTGTGTCATTTTAAAACTGGAGGTTGTGCTATTCATTATCAGAAACATGCTCTCAAAAAGCTTTTGAGTTTAAACTGCTTTTGGGATTGAACTAATGCAATTAAAAGTCACTATTTATCAAAGCTTTTCTGAACATTGATATGATTGTGTTTGATGTCTTGCTTTGAAGCCTCTCTGAAGCCCCTCTGCCAATACTAAACATTTTACTTCTGCTTTACATCTATAGCCACGTTTGTGCTGCTGGGATCATTGGACACAAGAACCGTACTCATCAAGTGTTGATTATACGGACTGAATTATGGAGAGTAAAAATAATAGCCACATGACTGTCTGGTGAACAGGAGAGGTGCACATATCCCTTCTGAAGCAGTGGGAAGGGGCCCCTAAAAATCACCTTGGTATTTAAGAAATCCATGTGTGAGCTTGTACATGAACCAGAAGTTCATACTTAATGCTTCAGTTCATACACTTCTGTTCTGTTTGGATCCTCTTTGCACCCACAGAAAAAAAGATACTATTGTGTCTCTATTCCAGAGATTCAAGGTGAAACACTCAACCTGAAGGGAAAGAAAACAACCAACAGTAGATTCCAAAGAATTTCAAAAGCATATTTCTTAAGCTCAAGGACGATGCACAAAAATGACAACAACACACAGGTGAATAATACATACTGATATGTAACAATAAGAAAACTGAAAGAACAGTATTGAAGAGGTTCCACAATAATTCAACACAACAATAACATTGTACAATACATCACTTACCTTGTCTTCTTTCCTTTAAAGGCTGGTGAAGTAAAACTAGATTCTGTATATTGACTAATATTGATAATTTAAGCCATTTCTTGTCCATCACTTGCAAAATATTGAATTCTGCTAATTAAAACTTTCTTGAAATAGCATATGACCTCTTTTATTTTTTTCTTCTTTACCCATCAAATATTAACCCAGCATTCTTGCCAATAACCCTGATGAAAGTCTGTAGTAAATTGGCATGGCAACCAAAGAAAACACAGCTACCGGGTTGATATTGACATTACATCTGCCAAACACTGGCACTGCAATCAGCCTGGGCTGAAAAACCTTGATCAAAAATGACATCAAATCAAGAAATCTAATTTTCAGTCCTTCAAGTTCCTACATTGGCCATGAGTGAAGGAGCAAATTATCACAAGCGCAATGAAGCAAATGTTCAAATGAAATTCTGAATTGTGCACCTTTAGGTTACACAACATCGAAATGATTCTAATTTATTATAGTGGCGTATTATTTTCCAATTACCTGGATCTCATTGGAAACAGGAAGTGAGTTCTATTAGCAACATCATCCAGGCTTTGCTGAAAATGGAAAATGTTTTCCTCCTCTACATTCAGATTTAGTTGTCATTGAGAGAAAATACATCCAATGTCAAGAAGTGAATATATATATGGATGGATGTTATCTAGATACCTGGTGCTCAAGGTTAGTAAATTAAAGTCGGTGAGTTTTCAGTGGAAGGGCACAATTCTCATCTAATATGAGCACGGTCTCAGCAGAGCAAACACCATTACGAGCAGCAAACCAACACGCTGGCCAACAATCTCTAAAGGGAATCTGATTGATTTTCTCAGGAATAACCTATTATCTACAATCAGTGGTCTTCAGATGAGAAAGGGACATTTAAAAGGACACAGCAGAGGCGAATACACAAAACAAATGATGTGATGCGGTGGGTCTTGCAAACAGCTTCAAGTGATGTTTTTTTTGGGGTTTTTTTCCCCCTTTTTGTGGACATACAATAGAGAGTAGAACACAAGCCCGAGCATGTCAAAGAAGGACAAAGAGGTGATATACAGGCTCACCTTATACCTTGTGGCTCAGAATCTTAGCAGCCATAAAGTTTAAATCACACAGACAAATACAAAAGAAAATGACACAGCGTGGTGAAGGCAAATTGAAGTGTGAGCCACAGCAGAAGTCTGTCAGAATTAAAACACCTTGCACAACTATTGTTCTGCTTTAATTCATCAAACAGTTTGACAGGATGACAGCAAAATAGTCAAAAACATTTGCAGAAAAAAGCATAAATTTCGAAAAACTGCATTTTTCTCCATTTCAGTTCCCCGTGTGTATGTTTGTGACACTCTTTGACCCTCGGTGACACTTGACATATATGGTTGTTTCCTGTTGATCTGTTATTTTCAAGGCTCATTAGAACATATTGGCGGTATGAACAGAATTTTTCAAATTCTTTCTATACAAATCTCAAGAAACATCAATTACAACATCACAAGCACTGGAGTGTGTAAAGGAACATCTACATCTTCCCTCAATTTGGAAATTATTACATTGCACAAGTGGGAAAAACAAGTGTACCCTGTGTGTACCTACAAGGTGGTTGAGATTAATCCAGTAAAAACATGCTATAATCTTTTTGTTCTTTACATCTGGTGCTGAAATAATTTCCTCATTTAGTTCCATTTCACAGCTTGTTAAGGATATTATGAAAAAAGGATTACGTATCTACAGTATAATTCCTATGTTCCTTTTCTTCTCTACGCCTATATAGTTGGGGTAGAATAACCTTAAATGGTTTTTACCATTAAGACACAATTGTTTTCATTTTTACTGAGTGAGCAAAGGTTGTATGTGGGGAAAATTTAACAGATGAAGCCATGAAGTTGTGAACATAAAAACGGCTTTCAAGTTAACCCATGAAATCAAACACTGTCGGGCATTTCAGCAGTCATGGACATGTGGTTAATGAACTGCATTATGAGGGTATTGAAGTTGGTTAATGCCCCAAGGAGCAAAGAGGCTTTCTCTTCAGTGAGAGACGTAATGGATTATTTGGATTCTATAGCCCCAAAGGATCTAAATGAGGAAGGATTTCAAGTTTTTTTTTGGAGTTGAATGACTCCCTAACAATATGTTGATGAAGCAAACCAATTCATTTACTGAGGTGGAATTTTGTAGAACATTGTGGGTTGAATAGACAACCCACTATGCCTTTTCTTTTCAATGGGAGTACTATTAATTGCATGCACCTGTTTGCTCTGCACACACCTGGTCTCAATGAGTTATTTAGTGCCAGTAAGGAAAGAGGCTGGCCTGCAATGTTTGTGAAGCAAGTAAACATGTGAAACTGCTGTTGTGAAGTCCTCATTAGCACATGCTGATGGATTCGGCACCCAGTCATGACGGTAAAGCGAGTGCGTCGTTTCGGTAGTTAAACTTTTCTGTTTATCTGTCATGTCTCCAGAGAGACCTGAAAACTGCTGAAGACTCCAACCTTTAACATGAATCTAAACAGTGTGTGACTGTAGTTTCAGCTCCGGGACTCGTTATACCACACTCACTGCCACACAGCCAGACATTGTGGAAAAAACACAGCACACAGCGTCTCTTTGCACAACACAGTCTCAACTCCTCACTTTGCTACCTTTTTATAGTTTAAAATTTTAGACACGTGTTCATTTGCAGTACCCATGAGCTAAGTGGTAGCTGAGAAATGTAGTTCATAATATTTTAGCAGCGTACATGACTCAGGGCTCTGCTTAATGCCAGGTTTACCTCATTCTTTGTAACACCTTGATGTATGGGTGATATGGAAACTATTGCTGCATATAAAATTATGTTCACATTTGAGTCAGCAAATGTCACATCAAACTACGGGGTAAAAATGAGTTTATGTCCTTAAAGTCTTTTAAAAATTGAGCCTGTCTGTAATATATTCTGCTTTTATGAATTTCAAATTAATGTGGGTTTATATATTAGTCATTTGTTATTGGCAGCTTCCAAGAGGGCTTGTAATTTCCCCTGGCATGACTTCAGACAGAATCCTGATGGCGGTCTTGATGGGTCTAAATGGAAGTTCAGTGAGGAGAATTTACTTAATTTGCATATTGACAAAGGATGGAAAGGCAATAAAATAATAGAAGTACAGTAGCTGTCTCCCAAATCAGAGGGTGTCCCCATCTCTAGACTGAACAAGTCATAACAGGCTGGCGAAATCTGACCCATAAAGGACCCTCTGAACGGAGCCAGAAAATTCAGCTTTATTCTACCCAAATTTGGCAGAAACAATCCTGATGCACTGTGCTGGGCATGATCAGTTGTTAAAGGAGTGTTCTGGTGTTTCTCATCAACTTTAAAATGTCTTCAATCACTGGTAAATAAGCAGGAGTAAAACCAAAAGAAAACCCCGAAGGAGTGGATAAACCTACATTTTGCAGAAACTTCTGAGCACACAAAGGTCTCAGTGAATGGTTTAAGTATGAAAATTATGCTGCAGCCTTCACAGTCAACAGATCTGAATCCAGTTGGGAGATATGTTAGACAGCGTGCTCCACCACCATTATAAAAACACCAAATATGGGAATATCGTTCAGAAAGAATGGTGTTTACCCCGTAAGTAGAGTTCCAGAGACTTGTTGAACCTTTGCCAAGGATTGTTGAAACTGTTCTGGAAGCTTGGCGGCGTACACTCCAGACTTTGTAGTGTTCTGTTATTATTTTTATGCATTTTTAAAAAAAAATTGTCACCCATCTATTAACTGCATGAACTACATTCTAGGCCAATAAAAAGCCACTGCATACAGGACATACATGGAGGTCATCAACTTTATACTATTTGCTCTTGATATTAGCGTGTGTCAAAGGTTGTTGCAGGAAAGTAGAGGTTATAAAACTGGATACATTTACCACTAACCCGCTGCACTAGCTGCCGGTTGCAAAACCTGTTGTAAACCACTTTTATTTACACTTTGTAGACCATTTGAAGAACCTTGCGGGTGATTAACTTGATAATGCCCTACTTGACGAGTTGACAAGGAGCGGCCAGATGCATCAGTAGTTTCACTCTGCGAGGATAAACTGTCTCATTTGAGGATGAGACGCAGGTTCAACTACAACCCCCTGAATTTGAACACCACTTGTAAAACCCTCTATGGTGTTGTTAGCAAGTGATTACTTTTTGCTAATTCGTTTTGGTCCTGTTGCTTATCTATTGACGGCGTCATCTTTTATTTACACCGCTCGCCCCCCCGTGTCGCAGGTGCAGGCAACCAACATTGAGAGAGATGAACAATGCGCTCAATCCCCCGAACACAAATATCTGCTATTGTTTAATACCAAGTGACATTCTGCAGATTGCCGAAGATTATTACTCCCACCTGGACTATATATGCTCATAAGAGTAACATAATTTACAATCTCAGTGTTTTTGTGATTGCACATACCGTAAATGTTTGGCAGAGTGTGCTTGTGCAGAATAACAATCAGAAAACTGCGCTATGCATCAACTGATTAAGTTGTTCACACAAAATGAAGCCACTTTCTCCAACCACACACATGCATACACCCACCCACACACACACACACACACACATACACCCTCCCCTGCTGTGGAGGATATTTTCAATTAATCAGGCTCTCTCATCAATAATGCATCACCCCTGCAGCCAGTCACTCTTCTCCAGCCATTTAATGAGGCAGCTGAGCCAGAGGGACACCATCCACACATTACTCCTATTATAGTCAATGCTCAGAAGCAAAGCCGCTGTGACCAGGGTCGGTTATTAAAGTAATGCCATCATTTGTGCCTTTAAGTCAAATCAAAACCTGTCATATACTGTTTGCAAAAGGACACAAATGACAATAAGCAAACACCCCGGGAGCCAATGTGTCACCTCTCAGTCACTGAAAACCTCAGGTTGCTAAAAAATCTACTGCAGGAATACAAGAGACCAGAGGAGGTTTGTCAGGAGTGATTAATAATTAAAACCAACTTTGCTGTGACAGAGGAAGATGTCCCGGTTTGATAACATTTTTTTTTAAGTTAAATTGCAGTTCTGATTCAAGACATAACCCAGGAGTCACAAGAGCAGCTGTTGAAAATAAGCTCCAAATAGCTTAAACGTACAGATTCTCTGAAGGCTGGGGGGCTGTTCACTCTCTCAATTACATGTGGTGTTGTACAAAAGCCTTAGTTTTTAAGAGTGCCACACATCTTTTTGGCATTCTTGGCAGAAAGTGATTAAGTGAGAGAGGAATTGGTCTAGCTCTCCAGTAAACTTCAAAAATTATTTTAGCATTGAAGTGACATCTATTAGGTTCCTGTTTGCCTTTATCTCAAGTGATGCATTTTGTGATAAACAAACATTGCTTTGGTATTTTCCACTTAATTTCTCTGCTGTCATTATGCAAAAGTGTTATCTGCATTTAAACTGTAGACTTACACTGTAGACTATGTCAGATCTGCTGGAATTACCTGTAAGCTGTTGTTCGCTGGCTATAGTACTACACATAAGTTTAAGAGAAGAGCCACTGTGTCTCCTCTCATTCTCTGTCCCTTAATTCTCATCTTCGAGTGCTTTATCTTAAAAAGACACTGACATCTGCACTGTTTTTTTTTTCCTTTCCTTTGCAGCATACTTGCCTTCCCCCAAGCAATTCACTGCTCTTACTAAATACCTAGTTCTTTCATTTACTCCAAACAAACTGCTGTGACTGCTTGTTTAAATCTAAACACACCAATTCCTGCACAACGGAGGATTTTGTGAATTAAATATATGACACCAGGTGTGTAGAATAGAAATGTGCCTTGTGTAAGGCGGTGTAGTTTAGAAGCAGGATTATTTGAGGAAGAGGTCAGGGATTTTTATATCAAGACACTTAAAACTACCACGTTTTCTTGTAAACAAGTTTCTTGTAAACAAAGGTTGTATTGACCTTTGCTGACTCACTCATAAAAGCATTCCTCAACAGCAGTACATTGGTCAAATGGAAAGTAGAAAATGTTGTAAACCAAGTGTTAATTGGTACATAAAGTGTCATCTTGTGTCTCTTTTTTTCTGTTTTAATCAGACTCAAACTACCATCCTTGTATCCAAAAGTAGACAGGAAGTGGTGGTCAGGGCTGGATTATCAAACTGGACAACTGCCCAGTGGCTACAAAAGCTATCCAAAAGCTCACTTTGATTTTGGATTATAATCTTTGGGGTAATATACACTTCTTAAAGTCCTCCTCCACTGGAAAATGTATGAAAATGTTTTCTTCTTGTTCCTTCAGTTATATATATAAATTTGAGCTTCACTGTGCATAATGATGTGTGTGTAGAGTTTGACAGTAATGAACTATTTCCACACTCAGCAGACGAATGTGCAAACCTTCTCTGTGTTCACCTTGAACCTACAGTATGCACATGATTTGTAACATCACAGCTTGTTTGGAGGAGCCAATTGTGGTCCTGTATGCAACTTATACACTTAAAGCCTCCAGTTTATGCTCACTGAAGATGGACTTTGGGGGCCTACCAGGCTCTTTTCTGCCTGGGGCACCCCAAGCAGGTTAATCCACGCATGGTAATGGTGGACAAAGTGTCCTGTTTCCCGCTTGGAAAGATACGCAGTTGAGCAGCACCATAAAACCAAGCTGAATGGCTCTTTCAGTTTGTCCTGTACCCTTTCGATCATGTTGTCCTGACAGAACAGGTCACTGAGGACAATTTAACAGTTGGTAAAACCTACTAAATCATCATCACTGTGTAGCAGCAAGGATGACACCTCTTATTATCACCTCTTTACAAGGTTACACCTTTTTGTGTTGTTGTTTTTTTGTCGAATCCCCCCCCCTTACAATTGCTCTCCTGAATAGGGTGGCATTGACCTGCCCTTTTTCAGTTCTTATCATTTCTTAGCATCTCCTCACTCTCACTATTATTGTTTTTTTCTTTTCTTTTTTTCTTTTTTTTTTGCCAAGTAGGCCAAGAATGGTAATCTCAGAGGAAAAGAACCATATGAGCAGAGAATCTGACCATCTGGCTTCCTCTGCAGCTAAAAATCACGCGGGATAAGAGAAGAGTGACGAATGTCCCTCATCTCCTGCCTCCTGTCAGTGTCAAGATGTCTCTTTTTAAAAATAAAACACTGTTGTCGGAGACTGTGTGGAGCCAACAGTGTGATTGCAAAAAAAAAAATCTAAGGCCCTCTTGAAAGTGAAGTTTCTCTCTGAAGAAAAGAACAGAAAGTCACTACGAGGGGAAAAACTCATTTTAAGTTAGGAATGCTTTCTTGGACTGATTGCAGAGGTGTAGATAGCCACACTGGGTGGGACAGCTATGGGAGGCGGATGATATAAAATCTGTGTAGAGTGTAATGATTGGCTTATCTCAGAAGCTCACACTGCATGAATCCCCCACCTAGTCAGGTCTCCTGTTATTTATTGTACATTTCTCCTCTATCAAAGCCTATGAGATGAGAATATGTAAGTGAGGACGGGCAGCAGAAATCCTGCATTAGTTATTGAATTTCTAGAGACTTTACGCCAAGCTGATGCTCTACTGTAGTTTCCGAGGCACACTGTGACCAATGTCATAGAGACCGTTACTCCTCCTCAAGACATAAATTCCACTAATTAGAGATCAATGACTCATGCTTGATGTAATTAGGCCGAATGGGACGCCCCCACAAATACTCAGACATATATTCATCTTGCTTTCTTCATCCCTCTGTATCTCCCCTATCAGTTCTATTGTGTGTAAAATAAAACATGAAAATGATCCCTTAGCCAGACAAGCCCTGCCTAGACATGGTTCGGGAGAGTGGTGGCCGCGGCGGCGCTTTGACAGCCGGGTTATGGTTTCTGGGTCCCAGTAATGAAGGACTACTGAGTGTGTCATCCAGGAAAAAGGGCCTCTCCCCCGTCTGTCTGTCGGCCAGCCAGCTGGATTCAATCCTACACCTCGGAATAACACAAGGCCTCGAACGCTGTAGCATGACCACCCTTTGCTTTAATAAGCAGAAACAGCTCATTAAATCACAACAGCGGCTAACCCTTCCCATAACAGAATTAGTAAACTCACATTAGTCAGACAACAGTTAAATCATTTAGTCGATTTTGTGTTTTTTCTTTCTTTTTATCTCTTTTCTTTTCTGGCGTTGCTTATTTTTGCATGGTTAGCAAACCACAAGGGTTGAAATAGGAGAAGGAGGATCTCTACACAGAGTAACACTACAGTGGCTCAGTTTCCAAGAGCCACAGAGCTCCGTCTGCCTTGCAAACTGTCCATGATATACAGAACAAGAGAGGGGATTATCTAAAATGTCAAGAGAGACGGGTTAAGCTGACAGGATATTGGTATATACTGAAGGGTCTCACTTTCAAAGTCAAGAAGTCAGAAACTTCTCAAAGTAAAGTCTCCTGTCATAACGCTGTGTCATACTGCTAAGCAGGGAAAATTCAATTTCCACAGACTTTCATTTGACTTTCAGACTGGGGAATAGTCAGAGAAACTCTAAGCTTTCGGGAATGGAGCAGACGGCTCTAAAAATTGTTTGTGCAATGAGCAAATGGAAGAAAATAGACTTTGAAAGCGTAACATTTTATATACAAATCCTCAGAGAACACAATATTTCTATTAAATGTCTTGCTCAGCAATTAATGTTGCATTATCTCATTTCGACAAATTCAGCTGGCAATCATGTATTCAGTCATACTAAAAAAAAAAAAAAAATTGGCAGTAATGACTGTTAAAAGCTGTAAGGAGCGTTTTGATATACAACTGTGAGCCTGCCTCCGCATAGAGATTTGCCTGAAGTGAAATTCAAAATGCCTCATCTGGTGTGATTTCCCTGTGCTAAGACCAGACTGGGTTTCATTAGCAGTTGCCGCTGTGCTTTATTGGCACGGAAGATCCCATTTTCACAACAGAAATGACTTGCCACCAGCTGCAAATTGACAACGCGCCATATTTCCTTGCAAGTCAACTCTTATTAATGGCAATTCCTGGGATGTGCGCCTCTCCTTATCCAAACACAGCAGTGTCATCAGTAGGTAAATTTGAACAGTGGGATCTGAGGACCTCATAGGTGTTGTTTACCAAAGTGAAAATTACTAAATATAGAGAGAGTGGCATTGTCAGCTGCTTACACCTTGTCGGTAAAGTCTGAATACATCCCGAGCCTCTCCTGTCATTTGAAGGGCAGACACACTCAACACATCAAGTCATGAACATCAAATTCGTATTTAAATTTTTGAAACTCTTAACAATGATGGTGTTGCTCTCCATTAGCAGGCTAATTCTCCAGCACAATAGCTTTATACAGTATCAATGATTACTCCTCTCCAGAATATCAGGCTGCTCTCTGACTGATGGTTGCTGCAGCAAAGGTTAATTAATGAGCAGTGGCAGGAGCGATGGCTACCGGCGAGGGAGAGGCTCTCCTGGGACTTGGACTCACCAGTGGTGAAAGATAAAGGTGGAACAGGGAAGGGTATGACTACTCAGCTGAAAATGAGTCTCCTTTTCAGTCTGGATAACCTCCATGTACTTCATAGTCTGAGAAAGCTACTTGATCACTTACCCAAGCTGTTACATGGTATTAGATCATAATGCAGAGGCTTCACATTTTCTCTGCAAAACCTTATTTCATGCAATGATCATGTATTGGTGATCAAACACCAAAGATAATCTGTGAGACAACCTTCTAGTTTAAATTAGTTCTGCACATCTGCTTCTTGTGATCAGACATCAAAAGGTTTACATAGAACATATATGTCTTTCTGTGAAGAAATGTGACATGTGAACTAGCCTAATGCAGCAATTAGCAAGGTAATAAATGTTTTGTACCGTCCTGTTAATAAGTCTGGTGAGGAATTTTCAAATCAGGGTTTATAAGTTTTTACTAATATCTTTATTCATGGTTAATCATTTACAAATGTTTTAAAGATCAGTTATAAGCCATTTATAAGTCATGTTGTCATGCTGGCGAGTCATTAATAAATAATGTGATTCTTATGTTCTAATAACCTGAGTCTGCAGTTTTAAATGCCAATAAGTTATTAATCAAGGTTCATGAGTTTTTCACTTTCTAATAAGCCATTAGGAAGAATTAGTTGGCAAACTGATCAATGTGCATCGTGCTTTATAAATAAAGAAATAAGACTAAATTAAATGAAGTAATCTGCATTCATAAATGCGAAAGAGAAAGTCATTAAACGTTTTTTACAATAATCCATCAAGTCTGTTTTAAATGTTAAATAGTTAATACATGAAATGGATCGTGGTCCAGATTCCCTGTAGCTAAGATAAAGGAAATGTACTTCTGGTGGTGGTGGACATTTTCAGATGAAATCCAACTAAAGTAAAGGTCATCACCAAAGTACATTAAAGTATGAAAAGTAAAAGTACTCTGCAGAAAAATGGTCCCTGTACCTGAATGTTACATGTTAATCCTAATGCATCAATACATAAGCAGCATTTTACTGTTGTAGCAGCTAATTTTGACTATTTTGTATAGCTACTGAGGGTAGTTTAGTGTAGGTGCCAGGCCCACTCAAACGGTCATGTGATAAATCTTATGAGCCGTGAGAGGATTAATGCGGTAAAAAGGAAGAAATAAACTACAAAATCCTGTATTCATTTTTTGGACTTTGGACTGAAGCTTTGCTTCTTCGTGAAATATTGGATAATTTGAGTCTTTTGACTTCAAATACTTATTTAAATGAAACCATCTGAAAAGTTTGGAGGGGAAATCTCTCTTTGGTGGAACTGCTAACTGCTCATAGACATCTGAAGCGTGACCCAACCAGCAACTGCTTTTTGTAAGCGATCAAAAGCCAAAAGCCAATGAAGCATATTTAATAAAGTCGCCCTATGTTTTATGTAAAATCTTAATCAGCACAGTAACAAGTAAATGTACTGTAGCTGTAAAATAAAGATAGATGGAGATGGAAAAACTTAAGTTAAGTGCAATAATATTTACCTAAATAAATGTACTCTAGCATCAGTAAATTATTAATTAACCCTTAATGAAGTAATTAATTATAACAAATAAACACTTTATACAGATGACTTACTTCATGAGTGAGTGGTACCATAAAATATATTTAGAGCTGCTGTAAAAGTCAGGTGGCTTTATTCCATGTATGTCAAGATGAGTGCTGATATTAAGATTGTTTCCAATCACTCCTAAATCCAGCATGAATCAAAACAGAGCTCTTAACAGCGAGTGAGTGCAAGTCCAGACTTGTAGAAACCTTCCTTCCAAAACATTTGCCTGAGGTTTTTCAGTGAATAATATGCCTCTGCATAGAGGGATTAGGCAAAGAGGACCCTGCCAAGCATTAGAGTGTTACAGGAGGGATCAAGAACAAATGAGTAATGAAATGACTGACTCACTGAGACCGTTCTGAGACATGAGACACGGCATGTGCTCTTTCAAAGCCTGCTCCTGTTAAGGCATGTTTAATGCGCCTCAAGTCCCCATCTCAGTCAGAGCATGACATAAGAATTTCCTGACATGTTTTTAATTGTTAGCTCCTCCTTGTCATGCACGTCACCCATATAAGCAATTAGGCTTCTGTCATCCGTGTCTAATAAAATGGAGATTTCGCTGCTGCATAATTGTGGCAGCACAGAGACATCTGCATAAGTTGACATTTTACTAGTGGGTTAGCAGTAACCATAGTGAAAGAAACCGTGAACAAATTAAAATATATGTTCTGTCTTTTGTAGCGATAGATAATAGCTAGTTCAACACAAGTGTAATAACAATATCTGCCGCTAATGAGGACGTTTGTTATGTAATCCTAGTGCGAGATAATACACTGCATCAAGACTGGTTGCCAATATATTTATGAATTTATTATTTTCTTTACATTATCTCCACCTCCTGCTCCAGAGCCCACAGAAAACTGTTATAAAGAAAATGATTGTAATTCAAGGCCACAGAAGCAAGGAACCATATCCCCACGAGCAAATACAAAACAGAGTTGGTAACAGGATTGCAACACCAAAGTGAAAGCATGTCTGCCAAGTCTACACATTCAAAGACCACAAACATCAAACAGGTTTTCCAGGCAGTCAAGGGTTTCAGTGTTCATAGAGAAGAAAACAAACAGGACTGTTTCTAGCTGAGAAAAGATGGATATTTCCAAATGAGCACAATGCGTTTTTTTTTTTTTCTGTGTACAGATGCGATTGAGAGTCTATAATAGAGTGTACCATCTTCATGTTAAATGTGATCCATTTACAGTACAAAAATGTTTAAGCGAGACAGCATTAAAGGTTACTGAGGAGCATATATTTTTTGCCCAGCGTGTTGGCCAAAGAGCATAACATCACAGAGTAGAAATGGTCTCTGACTTTTTTTTAAAACTATACTTCATATTCATCATTTTCTCAATCCACTTCTTTCTGAACGCTTTCAAGACAAATGCCCAAAAGATCATTTGATATCTGATCAACCAGGACAGGAAATAGAAACTTGTGCTGTTTGCATTTCCTCTGGGCCTTAGCACAGCAATAAAACACAGGGTAAGCCTCAGTTATGGCATTTTGCAGATTAATATGAGTAGCTGAGGGGGATGCTTTGGAAATTGCTTTGACTAGAAATGTGTCAAGGCTGACAGTTTTTTTTTCAGTTTGATCCCTATTAAGCACTTCCCTCTGATCTAATTCAATAAATGCCAAAGGGAGTTATAATAATCATATTCATTCCTGATCCTTTGGGATATGTGTCTTTGGAAACCATAAATACTTCTAACTTTCTTTCTTCTAGACATAATATCTTCAGAGGTTTATATATCTTCAGATGTTTATATTTCCAAGCTAATCGAGTACATACAGTAAAGTTAGCTTTGGAAAAAAATCCCATATACAATCAAAACAGTCCCTGTGAAAGTGCTAAGCCACCAAACCGTCTTGACATCTTTTGAGCTTCAAATAAAATCCCTCTACTGGTGTACCCTTTATAATGAAAATACAATCCATTCCTTTTATATGTCTATATTACAGCAATAAAGCACTACCTCTACCGTCATCTTTTTCTCTGCTTTGCGAGAGTTTATACAATGCAGCATTTTTTAAAACAGTTTTAAAGGGAAACAGCACTCAAAATTCAGATATTAAAATTTATGACAGCCAAATTAGTCCTCATGAAAGCTCTCTCCCAAAGCTACAAATTAAGACTGTCAATAAATATGAGCCTTACTTGTTAATGAGCTTCATAACATATCTGTTCCAAAACCAGTAAATATCCCTTGATCTCGCCAAAATAATTCCAGTAATAATAGATGTGAATTTTGCAGAGACAGCTTTCTGACATCACAGATTAGGAACGGGAGAAACTCCCATTCTTCTTCTCTTACTAAGACACACAGAATATAATCTTCACAGAGAAACTGAGCTGTTCTAAGACGCTGTAAAAACGCAAAATTTATGCTGAAATTCAGTGGCATTTCTCTTTAAGACAAAACTGCATGTAAGAAAGCTAAGGTCTAGAGTATCACTCAATAAGAGTGCTACAAGTAAGTGTGAAGGGCTGCTGGGGGAAAAGAATATTAACAGAAGCTTCCTTCCACCCATTTTAATGTAAAATATTCCTCCATCACAAACATCTGTTGTTGTAGTTGGTACATCACCGTACATACACCCAAACAAAATACAAAACAGAAAAAAAAACTTGAACACAGACAGTTTAGCCTAATGCTACCAGTTTTTCTTCAACTTGTAACATCTTTTTAAAATTTAAGGTCAGTGCAAAAACAACTTTACAGAACTCAGTGAGACTGGCAGCTACAGTAAACAAGACAGCTCCACATCAGCTGACCAGCAGCAGTAAGTTAACTGCCAAACCTGGTGTAACCCAGCCTCTTCATCACACTCCAACATATGTCCTCTATCAATCTGATGTCCTTTCGTGGCATATTTTGCCTCCACATGTTAATATTGGCTGGTGAAATGTCTCCTTCATACATAAGATTGTACAGGTTTGTGGAGGTGGTAAATATAAGTTGGTTGAGGGCTGCGGGTGAGACAGGCACCCCTAGAAATGTGTGTATGCTCTCCGCGGTTTCCTGGGGGAAGTTGACCACATCCTCAAACCTCACTTGGAGGTAGGACTCCTCGGGGAGGCTCTCGCTGACCCTCAGCACTGCTGTGGTGTGAGCCAACCACAGATGAGCCAGTATCAGGACAGGGTTTGTCTCTGAACGGGACAGCAGCCTCTGTATCATTTTAAACTCTGGTGCCACAGTTGGGCAACCGTCCCTGACAGCATCCTCCTTGAATATCAAGGAAAGATGCTGTGGGATGTTTTTAAGGGTGTAAAGGCTTGGTTTACTGTTATATACCATGAGATAAATCCATGCTCGAGGGTCCCTGACCAAATAGATTGTCCTCAGTGAAGGTCCCACAACCTCTTGGATGAAAGGCAGTTTGAGCGCCCAGCTTCCACTTCGCATGTTGAGGACCACCCGGGTGTTAGGGTACTCAGCGACATGGCGTCTCATCTCCCTAACATACTCAGCATCTCTGTCCAGACTGGCTCTCAGTTTGCCCTTCAGCTCAGATGCTGGCTCCCTCCTCCTGGATCTTTTCTTTCTGTCCCTTGAGGGGCCAACTTTCTGAGGTTGTTTGACCCTGCTGCCCTCTACTAGCTGAATGTTTTGCAAATGCAGCTTGGTGTTGTGGACAAGCGAATGCAGCCAACCCTGGATAATCTTAAATCGTCCATGCACAGCATCTGACCTTGACCACTCGCAGGCATCAACCAGAGAGTCAAACTCAAACTCAGTCTCTGGAATGTCCACATGTTCGGTGGGAACCCTAATGTAAACAAAGTCAGAGATGTTGTAGAAAAGGTGCTTGAGTATTTCTGAGCCTGAACCAGGAAGGGTTGTTATGAGGACAGTAGGGAGGGGGAGCCGGCGCTGCTCATACAATCTGATTTGTTTGTTTACTTCGCTTTTGGCACCTGCACCTTTCCATTTTACCCCACAGAGAAGCTGATCGCAGCTGTTAGACACAAACAGCAACTCGGCTATCCACAGGATGAGCACAGAGAGGAGGGCGTAACGCATCAGCCTGCTGAAGCAGACATAAAACTTTCTCTGCATGGTCAAAAATCCTATGGCCACACAGAGAACAACCCCTGCTATCACATTGACTGTAAATCCAAAGTCAAACAGCTGATTATCAGTATTTATTTGTTTGGGAATGAGTTGTGTCCCAAGGCCATATCGTGTGATTTGATATCTATCCTCTACTTTACAGTGACCTCCAAATCCTAAATAAGTCAGCCTTGCTCCTATGTCTTTATAGTTTGTGGCTATAGAGACAATCTTCTCTGTGTTATTTATGGTCAAAGACAGTCTCACTCCATTCTTGCTATTATCTATAAATCTACAGTTGGACACTTTGACATATGGTCCGTGTAACACATAAGCGACTCTGCTGACTGTGCCTGTCATTGGAAAAGTGACATTGACATACTGTGTCCACCTCTTTTTAAACTCAGCCGCCTGCTCTGCCTCCTGTATCCTGGTATCAGGGCTGTGACCCTGGGTGTCGAACCAGAACATTTTATAATGAGCGTCCCACACGTCCATCATTGCGCCGTTATATCTATCCATGAATCTGAAAGGAACATATTTAAAATCAATGTCGAGGTTGTGGAAAAAAGCACTGAGTGAATTCACTGGTGAATCACCCCACTTCTCCACATGGTCAAGCACCAGTAGCGTTTGTGAGTTGAGTAAAACCAAAGCTCTGTACACACTCTTTAGTTTCATAGCAGGAGAGTAAGCCGATGCAGCTTCACCACTCACAAACATGGTGTCCCTGTGCGAGGAGGCGACGATCACCTCCCCTCTAGAATCACCCACCCCTTCATCAGTCCAGCGCAGCCACTTGGCGCATTCCCCCAACTGACCCTCCCAGGGAGTGTTGCACTGACTGGTAGGAGATGGGCTGAACACCAATACATTGTTAAGATAGCTGTATTTTGGGCCATAAAGTGCTTCAGACACAAATACTTGTCCATTAGGGGCAAATGTGAAAGAATTCTGGTCTGGGTGCTCATGACCTGGGTTAAAGCTGTTCCAACCATCCACCCAGGAGTAAGGCTTGTCATGGACAATGTCATAGACTGCACGGCCACCCAGCTTGCCAGACTTAAAGGAGACAAAAGTATTACCCTGACCATTCGGCAGCCCAGCTCCGTAGGTAACCACACCCCAGTTTGAGAAAATATGCATCCAAGCTTTGCCAAAGTTGTGGGGAGGTTGTGGTGTGAGGTGGGAGTTGTACCAGATGTATTCTGTGTGAAGTGTAGCCCAGCGCTGGGCAGACGACTGCCCCATGGGACCATCCTTGGGCCGGTGCTTTCTAATCTGTTGAGCCAACCAGTTACCCGTTCCGTTCTTCATGACAAATGTGTCGAGAAAGACAAGCTGGCTCTCTGGACCATAAAACCAGTTGTAGTTGGAGTCTGCTATGCCAACTGTTCTCTGAAACCCAGGCAACAGAGTGGCATAATAAAACCAAAAGTGTCCTCGCAGCCAGTTGTTCTGCATGTTGTCGATGTTGAAGTGGCGCTGAGCTATGAAGACATACTGCGTGATGGACTTGGCTGTGTAGCTCCCATAGGCTACTCCTTCATCCAGCGACCCATCAACAATATGGTTTAGGAGAAACATTGTTTTCTCCATATAGTTCACCGCCACTTGTTTCCAGATCATTGACTCTGGGTCATCATGCGATCCCACCACTATCGCACCAGTCAGGATGGCTAATATATTAGTGGTTTGATGATTCTGGAGATATTGTTTCCCCCACCCCCTGTACTTAGAGAGCTCATACAGCTCCTCTGTCTCAGAGCGAATTTTCTTGAGGTAAACATCCTTTCGCCTTCCATCCAGGTAGGAGTAAATAAAGTCATAGGCAGTAGCAAACCCAGTGAGAGAGTGCGCCATGGGAACCTCGTCATTAGGGGCACTTGTCACCTTCCAGTCTGGGTATTCAGCCATCCTATCCATAAACTTGATAAGAAACTGCAGGGCAGCAGAGTCCTCTGGGCACAACAGGCAGTAGAGAGCCAAGGGAGGCAGGTTGTTCCCATAAATCTCATTCCACTTGCTTGTAAACTCCTCGTGTTTTGCAGGGGGCATATAAAAAGGAACATTAGACAACATGGTGAGCACCGCTGCCCGGATGACTTTGAATATGTGACTGTGGGTGGTGGAGGACCTTTGCCTCAAGTGCAACACATCCACTTGGTTAAAATACAGGTTGGGGTGGGAATCAGCAGAGTGGGGTTTCCACTGCTCAGTCACTTTGTCATGTGTGAGCTTGACCTGCAGCAAATCATCTGTAAAAATGTCTCTGTCTGTGGCATTGAAGACCCCCGAGAAAGCCGCCCCCACTGCGAACAGCGGTAATAAAAAGACGGAATATACAACCCAGTTAACTGCCATGTTGCCAGGCATTTGTGAATACATTTTACTGGGTTTCAAAATTAGGGAGCTGGATGTTTTCCTCCATCAAAAATGTTGTTGTAATGTCCCATAACTTCAGTTGTGATTGCAGAGTCAAAGTCCAGGTAAATATATATTTGTAAGGGGTGCAATATAAAAAGTCCTATGCATGATAGTCAAGAGGAAGGGGGGAAAAAAAACTTTAGTGCAAGAAGAACCACTTTCCATATCCACTTGTAACAATCTTGTAACAGTTTGCAAAGCCAGCAAAACACATCACATTAAATATAAATGTCTGGAGCAGGAAACATCGCTCAGTTCGCTTTTAAATAGCAATCCAAGACACACGCACACACATAAAAAAAATCTTTAGCCTATGTGTGCATGTTTTCCTCGGTCCTCATAGTAATATGGGTTCTCCTGAAGACTGGCATCTCCCCCCTCGCGTGCGCCACTAACTCATATTGATCTCCTCCCCAAAACATTTCCTCTCGAACAAACATCAGTCAGCCCCAGTCTGTGTCGGGTCCAATCACAGCCACCCAAAGACTCCGTGTGCACCCCGACCGAGCTGCAACATCCATGGACATGAACCTCGGCAAACAACGCATCTCCGCAGACAACATTGCTTGGTATCCCGCTGCAGACACCCTTAACTGCCTGGTGCTTAAATCTGCAAATCCCGATCTGGAAATTGATCCCCTTGCATTGTCAAATCCGGTCCTCTCCTTTTTTTTCTCCCCCCCTCTCCTGTTTCCACGTTTTATCCTCCGCGATTAGTCTGGTGAAGTCTGAAAACAGGAAAGTTGTCGTCACTCCTCAAGTATTCAAAGAATGAGACATTGTTCCGATTGTCCGAAGGGAGACAGTAAATAAGCCTCTCAAATGCCGGATATCCCACATGTAAATCTAAGCCGGAGAGATATTTACGTATCCGCTGCCTTTTGAGACACACATCTCAGAAGTAGAGGCTGTGTATGTGTGTGTTTCTCCGGACGCGTCTCCCGTTGTGTCCTCTCGACTGTTCAACACAGTCAGTTTGATTGTTTTCCTGCACTGGATGGAAAATTTCCACTGTACAAACTGTAGAGGGAGCCGTGACTTCAGAAGCCCAGCCTCATCTCTCATGTAGAGTGGGAAGGCTGAATATTCATTTCATAGATATTTTTTTTTTCTTTCGCTCTCTGTATTCCAGGGTGGTTGACTTATTTTCCTGTTCAATATAAAGACTTTAGAGGGAAAAAATCATACACGTGATGAGTTTTGAAGATTTTTTTAATAGCTTATCAGCCCCCAGGTGTCAATTAATTTAACATTTTACAGAAGTTAACACGAATGACCTCTTATTTGCAAAAAGTGACCTTTCAAAGGGGAAAATGAAAGTGCACAAAAACAGGCTGACAGGAAGAGAAGGAAGCTTAGGAAATTGAGATAGCAATGTAATAAAAAAAAATAATATGGAGAGGTGCAGTATGTATTGACCTACACTTAGATATTTAGTTCTTTCTGGCAGTGACACAAGCGCAGCACTTTAAAGGAATATTGAAACATTTTTCGAAATATGCATATTCGCTTTCATGCAGAGAGTATATGGGAAAATCACTACCATTGTTATATTTATCTGTTCAATATAAGGCTTCAGCCAGCAGCTGATTAGGTTTGGGAAACAGTTAGCCTGACGCTGTCCGAAGGTTAAGAAAAAAAATCCACCCACCAGCACTGCTATAGCTCACTAATTAACACATATCTCGTTTGTTAAATCCATAAAAAAAACAGAAGTGTAGAAACATATGCTACTTAAGCTGAGCTGCTGTATAACTGGCTGCTGTTTCCTTATAGAAGAGGCAAATATGACAAAGAGTGGTATCATTCTGTCTTTTAAGATGCTGCAAGAAAGCAAATAAAATGTAATTTCCCAAAATGTCACACTATTATCTTAGTGTATCTTCATCACTTTAGTGTTGACTATGAATAGTTTTGCTCAAGTTTTTGTTCACCATTTGACATTTTCACCTTCATTTGTACCAATATCAGATGAACCCATATTACACAAATTATTTGCATTACAGGATAGATCTCAAAGATATTTAATTTGAAATGGCCTCTTTTTCCCCCCTAAATGTCTTATTACATCTTTTTATCCTCTGATTCAGTTGCATGCCTTTGTAACGCTTTTCCTGAGGCAACAGAAAGGCATCCAATAACCTCAAAAGCATTTCTCCTCCGAGATATGTGTGACATTTGCCTGTCCTAACACGTGGCACCATGGACTCATTGATCAGCTCGTTCTGTGTATATTAAGCTTCTGGGCAGCATCTTCATTTAATGATGGATCACTTTCTCTGTACTCAGCTCACATGTGTGTTCTGCAGCATGCTATCCTACAGGGACCACTGTTGCATGATGTGTTTTTTTTTTTCCTCCCCACAGCTCAAAAGCACACGCTACAGGCACACAGTTGGCCTTATCAGCATCACTGCAGGAAACACGCACAGTAATCTCTCTTAGGACAAAAATCTTCCATATGGAGAGGAGATACACTGCAAAAAAAGCAGCCTCATTTTAAACAGTGATGATAATCTTGAAACGAGATCAGTCAGATTGCTTCATAAACATTAGGATTGTATTTCTGGAATCAAGAAAAGACTTGAGAACTCTGTAAACACCAGACAGATTTTTTAAAAACTCATTTTAAGAAAAAGAAAAACATCAGCATATGTTCCTCCACTGCATCAATTGCCAACTCTGCAAAGCAGCAAATCCCCACGTAATTGCCCTTTTTTCATCTTTATAATCTATTATAATTATGTAATCTATATAATATATACATAATATTTATGATTATGAAATGATTGCTGTACTTCACTTGGCTTCCATTCCTGGATGTAAATATTGCCCCTGCTGACAACAACCGTGGTAATTGCTTTTTATAACATTCTCCATCATAGTGCTCCAATACATCAGAATGAAACCTGTAGGTTTGACTGTGGTTAGTTGCAAAATCACTTTCAGCGTCTCTGTACTCTGCTAGAAATTTATTAAAAGAAGAGAAGACGGTCTGTTCAGCTGCACCACATGGTTCACTAAACTGAGGCCAATGCAAAATTGTCTTAAGAAACCATTAACCACCACCAGGCTCCAAGAAAACTTCAGATTTTAGATCAGTTTATTCTGAAAGTCTAAACTTATATATCAAAATACAAAGACATTAATTTAGAACTTGTTTTAAAAATTAATCTTAACTTATTTACTGTGTCTTTAGCAGTAATTTGGGAATTATTATATATACTATATTACTTCTATATTCTATATTTTCATTCTGGGGCTCTACTGGTATATTTTTGCATTTTTTACAGTTCATAAAATTCCCTATTTATCTTCTAGTGCTTTTTATGCAGCCCCTTAGTTCAGCCTCTGTTCTGATTGGTTAGCTTCTAGCTCCATAAGCTACATAAACAAACAGTAGCGGCCTAATAGGATTTCAACTCCTTTCCTCTTCCTTACTCAAAATGTCAACATCTCAAATACATGCTCAAGCCCAAATCCAATCCAAAATATGCGTGTGGAAAATGTGAACCACCCATGGAAAAACCTTAGCAACAAAGACTATGGAACGGATGGCTATCTATGTACATGCGTGTCAAGCTGCAACAGCTCATCAGGAAAGAAAAAAAAAAACATTGCAAACAAAGCGTTCAAAGCCCTGGCTTTTGTCTTGCAGGGATAGTTTTGTCTTGCCATCTGTCAATCACAGCAGTCTTAGGACTTTCTCCTTTTTACACATGTTCACCTAAAGTTTTGGAAGTTTGATCATGTTTAACATAGACATCATAAGAGTGTAAAAATAACAAAAAATACCAAAAAGCATAATATTTCCCCTTTAAGGTTTTGCAAAAAATATTGTATCATATATTGAATGACATGTATTTCACTCAGCCAATCAATCATCAATCAGTTGTGATAGTTTCTGCTGGCTTCTCCCACTTCACTACTTCTATTTTGGCCAAATTTCAGGCAGGAAGGTGGCAGATAGGCTACAGTAAACGCACTTTATTGAACATCCTTTCAAAAACCAATAGCTAACATCATGTATGTATTGTCTATTTTCTACTACTAATGCCCATGCGCTACATCCCAAAACAAACCAGTATGCTTAAATCACAACCACATGAAATGTTTTAGAGGATTATATAGCCGTGTATTCTGGGGGAAAAAAGATGACTTAGCCAATCTTCTCTTCTGTAATTGACATGCATCTGTCCTTTGTGAGTGCATTATTTTGCTTGAAAAATTGGACCCTCCATTCTGCATCCTGTGCCCATTATTCTAGCAAAATTGTTGTTTATGATTCATTATGCAATTCATAATTGAGCCATTTCTGTGGGCTTCAACTTTTAACAACATATTGCTTTTGACTACACTTGACTCAGTGATGTCATTGTGGTGTTTCAGCTTTTCTTTGTGATCACAAAATTACAGGGGAGATAGGTTAATTCAAGAAAAACACATCCCTGATCTTTCAAAAGCAAATATTAGGTGGGAAATAGCAGGAAACAGTGTTGTAGTCAGTCTTACGACAGCCGAAAGAGGCAGCAAGGATACACATTTTAATTTGTTTGACATAAGCTACATCAATGCTCCGTCATCATGTTACATATTGTTGGTAATCAGATCAGTCTGCTGACGTAAATGTCATATTAGTCAGTGGATGTGTGTATGTGTGGATATGGTTCACAGCAAGTTCAATCCTCTGTGGTGAGAACTGACTAATTCCTTGGTGAACTTCTTCTCAGCTCCAATCTGTGATTAAGACTGAATGTTTTGTTCTCACTTAAAAATCTATATTGTGTAGTTTTCCAAAAACACAAAAGGCAGTGGGCTGTGAAAATGTATTTTTTAATTACATTTAATTTAAAGTTGGTTAATATGTCCTAATGCAAGTAATTTTCAATCAGTTTCATAAACAAGTGTAGATATATATATTTTTAAAACTGAATTGAGTAACTAAATTATTCAAATGGGCTTTTTTGCAGTGTAAACTCCTCTGCTGTATGCACTACCCAGAGTTTCACTTCCATTAGCTTAATTGTCCATCTGTTCAACCTCCACGTTTCTCAGCAGAGTACTTTTGACTAATTTGATCTCCATTTAGTCGCCTCCACTTGTATTATGTCCTGTCTTCACTGGAATATTGCTCCTCCAAGCGAGTGAGTGAGAGGGAAGGTTCTGCTGTCGCACATAACCGTGATCCTTTTGAGGCTTCCCTCCAAAACTAACTGGAATAACTTCTAATCACCACAGCACTGCATGTTGATTCCTCCCCGTCAGATTTGTGCTGGAGAGAATGAGTTCAACTGAGCATCCTAATTAGAGGAAGCCTCGGTGTGGTGAAATGATTGAATGATGTCAACTACAGTAAACTAACACTCTAATCACTCTCATCCACAGCTGCTGGGTCCTCGGGTTGAGCAGGAGGTCCTCAAGTTGTTGCTTGGCATTGGTTGCCTAGCGACTTTTCAAGCACATCTGATGAGAGAGATAAATGGTTGATTGCCAAGAACGTGTCAAACATGGATCCTAAGCACACTCTTGAGTGACAGGTGGCAACTAATGTCCCCGAGATACGTAGTTATGGGTGCACCTGGCTAGGCCTAGGCCTGCCCACTTTTTGCCTATGCCCATCCAATCAAATAGCTGCTTTTTTGTAAAAAAAAAAAAAAAAAAGAAAAGAAAAAAGACTGCTATTATTAAAATTACTTAATATGTGGTTTGCATTCCTTATCTCTTTAAATCTGTCTATTTACGTGATATTCAGCATTTCATACTGTTGTAAAACATAATAACATAATAAAAATTCATTGTACTTTAAATCATGCATGACATGTGTTGTGATTGGCTGTTTGAATGGCATTGCCAGTTCAAATCTACCACAGAGCACCAAACTCTCTGCAGAAAGGAATTAACTGCTGCTTTGCTGGCTAATGTTATTGTAGCTTAAAAACAAGTAGTCTGGTGACCAAAAAGTTAACCTAGCAATGCCACAACAAATGTCAATTGCAAGGTTTTTCAAAAAATTAAGATTGGAGGAGCAGGTGCCTGATGCCACTGCTAATGTTACGTGAATCCATTAACGTGACGGGGGAGGTGGGCACCGAATTAGCGCTGTCAAACTCCACAACTGACAGGCCTTCACAGCCATTGGCGTCGACTGACACTGGAAGCTGCCCGGGGCCAGTGCCTGAAGAATGTGACCCAGCAGAGCTGTCAGGGACTCCGCCACCAGACCTGTTGGCAATCAATGAACCGGAGACCCAACCAAGAATGACAAGTTTTCCTAGAACTGTCATATCAGGACAATCCCACTGCTTACGGAGAAAGCAATGCACCAAATAGCTGCGCGACTGTGCTAAACTGAATGTATGGAGATGCTAGTAAACCATCAACATGTGAAAATGGTATTAGATATTGTCATGTGCGCCAAACAGGACAATCCTCTCAGGGGGAAAAGAGAAACAGAGGAGGCTCTAAATAGAGGAAACTTTGGAAATATAAGTTGATTTCGAAGTGGGACCCAGCAGCTTCCATGCAATGCTACAATGAGGAGTCCCAACATTCAAAATGAGCAACTGGAATGTGCAGCCTCATTATTACTAGTCAAGGAAGAATAACACAATTCTACATATTTTGCCATACTAGCAGATGAGTACAAAGAGCAATTCAAATGTGAGCTAAGGCCATGTTTCTCCATTTCATGCATTGTGGGGTGATTGCATTTGCAAACATGGATGATATGTCTGAGATGGGATATCAAGGAAGATTCTGGAAGTACTGGAACTACTGGAGCTGGATCCATCTCTTTGCATGGGATTTTGTTTTGACGGTGCAACATTGAAGTCAAGAAACAGTGCATGTTCTTCTGAAGTAAACCTTCCCACAAGCTATTTATGTACACTGCAACTCCCATTGATTGAACCTGGTGTTATACACTGCCGCTAAAGTGCCAGGAAATATCTGCACCTTTTTTGACACTATGAATCAGCTGCATAGCTTCATGTCTGGAGCCCAGACACACAGGATTCATTCAATTGAAAAAGGAAATGCATCCCGATCAGAAACTTATTGAGCCAGAGAGGCTATTGATGTATGATGGAGCTCCAAGTTAGGATCTGTAAGTAAAACACTGCAACTGCTTGATGTGAGACTAGAGAGTCTGGCTGAGTTTTCAGAACAACAAATTCAGACAAAGAAGTTTATCTTCTTGCTCGCGACATTCGGCAAACTATTTGACACCAATGACTTTGCAACTAAAGGACTACAGAGTTCTACTTTATGCATCTCAGACTGGATTGATCTGACAGAAATTCTAAAAAAAAAAACAAAAAAAAACTGCTTTTTCCGAATTCAGAGAATACAGATGGTGTTTTTGAAAAAGTGCTCAAATTAACTAAAGAGTTGATGAGCAAGAAGGACATCAGTGATTGGGATATCACCTCTTCATGACAGAGAAAAATGCTGGTGAGGCTGAGATACACTGTGGTGACCACTTCTTTGGGGAAAACCTCAAGTATAAAGAGCAACACTAAGGCAAATGTGGAATGCTATTCTGGTGCTTGACAACTGTCCAAAAGAGATTTTTCCCAATGTCAGCGCACTGTGAAGGGTTAGTATAACCCTGCCAATGATATCATGAACAGTGAAGAGACTTTTCCCAACAACAAGTCAGATAAAAACAAGACTGAAAGCCTCAACGTCAACACCTCTCTTGAACAACTTCATCTTTTTGTCTTTTGAACGGGAACTGTCAGATTCATTGGACTATGACGAAATCATATCTATCTTCAACAGTAAGCCTCAACATCTACACCTCGTCCTGTAGGCCTAATTATAGATTAATATGACTCCAGGAAGACATCAAAGGTAGGCTTAAAATTGTTCTTTTTTTTGTGTTTCTGCATCATACAAAAATAGCGATGACATGGATTAATTAGCAAAGTAGGTTGTGAATATTGTTGAAGTTGTGTCTATGGGGTGTCTGTTCAGATTATGACTATAGTGTCTTGTAGTAACTGAACAGAGTGGATTTGTTTGATTGTTAGGGCTGTTGAGAGATGTCAGTATGATGACACAGCAGGCCAATGCATAGCAGAACACTTTCACTCTTGTAATGTACTGTAAATGCTATTGAGCAATTGATGGAATGAATTGTGTGGGCAATCCACTTTTATTCAGCAGCAATTTCATTCCTGGCTACGCCACTGGTGTCTCCATGCCTACTGTAGCTCTCCTGCTGTTTATGCTGGCTGTTTGAAGCTTAGTAAAGCTGGGCTTTACTTGTTGAGTTAAACAAACCTCCAGCCATACACATTGAAAGGAGAGGTGTGCACTGACAACCAGCACCCTTATTAAAAATATGCCATGCTGGGAGCAAAGGTAGGAACCAGGCCCTTGAAAGACTCCCCTCTCTCTCTCCCTGCAGAGAATTTCAATTTTCCCTGAGAGTCTCGGGTTGCTCAGCATGCTTGTGTCCTGCATCCCGCCCTCTGGGTAGACACAGAGGGAAAATTGGCTCCAACTGTTCAGGTTTCAAAGATGGTTTCTATGAGGCCACCTGTCAATCACAGCAGTCTAAGACTTTCTCGAAATAAACCGTGAAGCTTCACTATTCTGTAGGTGCGTTCAGAATCATTGTGGTCCCTCGAAACCTTTAAATCTACTTGTCCAGAGAGTAAGAAATAGTTATGCTGTTGAGACTGGAAGGAAACACTATAGAAAGCATCTTCCATATAAAAAACTTGGTTATGATTCATTTTGCAGGGTTTATTTTTAGGACATTTTACAGAATGGGTGGTGCAATTTGGAAAATTTGTGCAAATTATGAGCAAAAATGGAAAAAAGTGTAACGCATTATATTTTAGTTCACATGTAGCTATTAATTTTCAAAACTTCTTTTTAAATTAGACTCAATTAGACAGTTCTTTAACAGACAGAAAACATTTAGTTTTTAGTGTGTAGTTTTGTGTGTCAAACAATATATTAGCATAGTAGTTTTTTTCTTTAAAAACTCAATAATGAGCACATTTCCCATATACTAGCAAACTGCATAATGCTTTCAAAGAAATGTCCTGAGAGTTAAAGGTCCTGTAAAACAAAGTGTTTCCATAAAGGCCATACATGCAGAGAGAAAGATTACTATGAAACTAGTGAACTTTGTTTATCAAACCACATAGTTTTTATCTCAGTAAACACAGGGGCGAGACTGGTGAAGCTTGCAATTCTCAGGTCTTGAGTGCCTCGTTGACAGTATTTGTGTTGTTGATCACACCTTAAGATGATCATGTTCCAAGGTTGTGAGTACGTGTAACCTTAGAAAAACATTCAGTGTAAAGTGAGCAAGTGTACAACAAACACTGAAATACATCCAATCTTACTGTATAAGCAGCATTCAGAGTCTAAGCTTGACTCAAGGATGTTTTCTTCTTTGTCCATTTTATCTATAAATATATCTACAAGGTTCTGTTTTCTGTTTTCCAAAAAAGATTTGAAAGCATATTACTCTTTATTATTCTTTGTTTACACATTTCCTTACTATTGTGTTGTTGTTCCACATTTGTTACATGTTGCTAATGACTGCACTGTGTTACCTTTCACTGCTGTTTGCATCTGTCTAATGTCCTTAATACCTGCTGCTTAATGTGGGCTGGCATCTGTTGTTGTTTCCGTTTGCTGATGTCATTTCATCCCTTTCACTTCAGTTCGCCTATTATCATTTCTGTTTGCACGTTACTTCAGTTGTTTGAGTTTGCACATCACTTCTGTCTTTGCGTTTTGCACATCACTTGTGACATTTGGCATTTTTTCCTTAGCTTCTGTCGAAAGGGAACAACAAGAGACAGCAGTTGACATTTAGTTGTAGGTAAGAACATCTGACAGATGCAAATGCAAGGTGCTTATGTATGCTTTAAAATCCAAAATGAGTATGCAGCATCACTGGAAACTTGCCTCTTTTGATTTTTCTTTATCTTGATAGAGTTGTGTGGATGACCTTGTAGTGTTAAGATTATTTTATCTTAAAACGGCAGGGCGGGGAAAAAAGGTAACAACACACCGGTTTGTAGATACAGACATGTTCAAGCAACGACATAAAGATATTCTCATAACTCAAAGTATATATAGTCAAATATCAGCTAATAAAGTTAATTCCAATTTATTACATCCTTTTATTTGCTGTAGTTGTATGTAGTTTTATTGTGCAATGAGGGATTTCAACTGAAAATTCCACTTTCAGTTTTACCTCCAAATAAATTGGTTAAACAGTTGGCTGGTCATTAAATGATTAATGAGATAGGAAGAAAACAAAAACATGTTCTGCTACACAAAATCACATTTATTTTTCAGCCTTTTTTAATGATATTTCTCTTTCATTTCAGATTTATAGATTTCAGCAGTTTCTTTGCATAACTACTAGAAATGATGGACAAAAGTATGCAAATAGGACC
Source organism: Euthynnus affinis (assembly GCA_029490765.1). Taxonomy (NCBI): domain Eukaryota; kingdom Metazoa; phylum Chordata; class Actinopteri; order Scombriformes; family Scombridae; genus Euthynnus; species Euthynnus affinis. Next base: position 18,121,751 of record CM055859.1, on the reverse strand, counting down.
CAAGTTGTAATAAACTGGAATTATCCTTTAAACATGGATTGATAATCAACTTCAGGACACTGGGCAGCAGTACAACGATATTCTGTTTTGATAAAGAATTAGTTTGACAGTGAAAGACAAAAATTAATGTATCTGACATGTGTGTAACGTTGCGTATTCACTGATCTGTGTTCTGCTGCACACTGCCCATGAAAAATGTATGAACACAAGCTGTGTTGATACAGTACCTGTTCAACTCCTTGGAGGTGTACAATACAAGTTCTTAAACTTGCCATGAATATTTCAAGATGCTAATTTCAGCATCCCAGAGGATAATTTGAATTTTTAAAAGGCCTGCCTTTATGAGAGGTGACAAGAAAAGAGATGAAGATTGTAAAATCTATTTAAGAACAGTGTAAACCAAACACATGGCCAATCGACGCTCACAATGGTCCTTGTCACCACTGTGGTCATAATACAGTGCCTCCTCTGCTCGAATTGATTTTGTTCTGTTTCCCCATTTGCTGATACAGCTATGCAGATTGGTTTGTGCGACACGACTCTTTGACTCTGTACAGAACTGCATAAACAGCCCTCAAAACTAATTCCAATCCCAAAGAGTGACGTGATTTTCTCCGTTGGTGCCAAATTAAACATCCCACTGTGACTGATACATCGTTTACCGCTAGCATGGTGGTATAGCTCTATGCAGGGAGAGATTACAACTTGATGTTAGTCATCCACCCTTCCCCCCAATCGTCCTCGCTACTTCCAGAAAGTCTGGAGTTTAATGTGACACTGTCAGGAGTCATCTTTTCACAGCAAACACATCAAAGAGCCTGGGAAAGAATTTGTGTTCTCCTAGGTGCATATTATTTAAATGGGCAAACTTGCTTCTCATAGTTTGGTTTCTACATCTCGTCAGCTTCTGCGGCTGACATGTCGCTGTGAAGCAGGGGAATAGGAGATGAGTTTCTAGTGTCACTCACGGCAGCATCCAGTGGGAAATTGCAGTGTCTCTGAAAAGGGACTAAAAGATGAGAAGCAGCACAGAGATAACTGTGGCTTCTTCACATCATGCAATGTTTTGGCAGGAGAGCACAGACCTCTTCTCAGCCTGCACCACTGGCCCTATTCCCCCAGCTCCGTCTGTGATGTACACAGAGTGGTGTATGCGAGCTCTACATAAATTCATGAGACTATTTGGCCCTAATTAAAATCCATAAACAAGCGAAGTGCAAGTTCATCTGCAGTTCACAGCAAAATGTCTCATTGATTTCCTATGTTCTTGTAACAGCTGTGGAATTCTGAATGGTGGCCTTTGAGGGCAAATTCATTGCTTTATAAATAATCTTCCCCTCCAGAAAATGATTCTCTAAGTGGTTCATCATGCTGCAAAGATTTTATATCTCAACCTACACTTTTTGTATCTTCTTTTTGGTGTTGCCTGTAGAGAAGTATCTCCAGATACTATGGTCTCTGGCATCCACTTCCTCCTTTTTAGCCACATTAGAGGCATTGATATGTGGATGGCAACTACTTTGGTCCAGACTGAAATATCTCAACAACTATGCCATGATTGTTTTACAGACATTCATGGTCCCCAGAGGATGAATCCTAATGACTCTGGTGATCCCTCAACTTTTCCACACAACCAGCTGGTTAAAGTTTTTTGCGTATTCTGTGAAATATTTCAGACAGATCTACTCAATGGATTTGTACAAAATTATGTACGGACATTCATGGCTCCCAGGTGATGATTGCTTATGACTTTTGTGATCCCCTGATTTTTCCTCTAGTGCCGCCATGACATTTATGGTTTTGACTGAAATGTCTCAACCATTGGATTGATTGGCTGATATTATATAGATTATATAGATTTTTGCCTTCCTCAGGATGAATCCTAAAATCTTTGGTGATCCCTTTTTTACGTCTGGCACAAAGGATCAAGTTATAAATGTCAATTTGTCCAGTGCTTTATGACCAAATACTTTTGAGACTAAGTACACTCCCATCAGTCTCAGCTGTACTTTGCATTTAGTATTAATTAGCAAATGTCATCATGCTAATATGCAAAACTAAGACAATGAATGTTATAAACATTATATCTTCCAAACATCAGCATACACAGTATGCTATGTGTACTATGTGTATGCAAAAAATAAAATAAAATATGCAGTTGACCTGTTTTCATTTCCATGTGTCCTCTGAGGTTTTCAGCACGTCCTTATTGTCAGACTGCCACAATTTCCTGCCTGGCAGACTCAGAATGGTGCTTGGAGGCCTGGCCTGAAGAGGCAGCTCTGCAGGCCACAGTGACTCTGACTTCAAAGGGAGTCAGTATTAGGAGTGACCAGTAGCTGAATGTTCCCCCTACATAATTCCCTAGTGAGACTGAGCACTGCTCCTTTCTTTGTTTATGTTGCAAGCTTGACCCAAAGGCGGTGTGATGTTCCCTGGGAAGACTTTCTACTAGCTTTCTCAAGAATACAGAATATTCCTCTTCAAGTGATACTCAACATACTTTAAATGCATTAGATTCTGTAGATGGAGGACACTTCGACAGCCAAATAATAAAAATATGAACGTTTGAAAAATAATTACGATAAACATTTGAAAAATAATTATGCACAGTAAGCAGTCTTGTCTGGGAATTGGTTGGAGGAAATCTATAATTTTTCAAGTTTTAAATTGCTTAGGCAAGACCAGTGGGGAATAAAATAAATGATAAGGACAGTGGATTCCCTGTTAAGATGTGTCTGCAGTGCACTGAGAATGTTGAGATTAAAACACACTTTGATGAAAAGTGGAATTATGAACACAGGCTTGTCCTCACTGAAGGATGCCTCACCAGAAAAGGGCTGCCTTCCTGAGCCTTGAAGTAAATCCCTTGACATCTCCTGATGTGATTTTTAATTAATTCTGAAGTTTCTTTCAAATACATGGAAACTTTCCCCTCACAGGGAACATCCTCTTGACAGTGGGGCGAGACTTTAAAGAGCATGTCGTCCACCAAATCAATTTAACTGCATTGTGGTAACCACATTTAAATTTCTGTTACTCCAAATATAAAGCCAAACATTATACTGTAGTAAATGATCAGTGGCCACGGCTCCACATTGAAAAAATAAAGCATCTGGTAGAATAGAGAAAGTGTCATCTAATGATTTATATTGCCAGTGCCTTCAGTAGTTTTCCCAGCCACGGTTTGGATCCACTCTTCTCTGGCAGCAGAGCCAGTGCTAATTACAACTTATGTAATTATTTGGAGAGATAATCTAGACCTTCCATATTTATGATGACATTGGCTGAAAAATATTGCCTCAAGCACATTTTCAGACTCACAGATAAATGCACAAATGTTCAATCTGCATCAAGCCCGCTTACTGAAAAGTTCTTGGCAAATCCTGACAATTACTGCCGAGCTCTTCATTGGACGACCACTTGTGCCTTGTTGACAGGAAAAATGGCCATTCTGCAAGACATTTACTCCCATTAGCAGTGAAATGGAGTCCAAAGTGACATATCTGATTGGATGTAATTGTAAGTGGTGAATAGAACATGTTTTATTGTCTTTTAAAAAATAAATAGATTAGAGGGTAACGTTGCCCCTGTACACCCAACAGTGAGGTCATGTTGTACTGATACACCGTGTCATACAATTCTACATCACAGTGTGTGAGTTAGTGTTAAGTTGACAACTAATTTATTATTATTATTATTTATTTGAATATAAACTTGCACCAGTACAAAATTGCAAACATAAATTTTAAAGACGCAAAGTGTGAAATTAGAAAATTTCTTATTTTGGTGCCCCCTAGTGGTGGTACCCAAAAAGACGCAGTGGCAGACACTGCAAGTGTTTTTGGTGCATCACACTGAGTTGTCGCCGTCAGTCTGTGGCTGCATGTCAGGATAATAACCTATCCCCTCCGTCCCTGACGTGGAGAGGATGCACTCCAGCCCACCCTGAACATCTCTCCACCCTCCTCTCTTTTCTCTCCTTTACCTGCCTTCCTGCTCCAGCATTTGTCACTTTGCCTGAACAGAGGTGCATTACACAACCAGCCCGTCATGCATCTCTATCTCAACCTTGCAAACTGTTGGCTAGCTGGTTTGTTTACAACTCACAGAGCTGACCGTAAACAGGCAAGAAGCCGTGTGTCAGACACTGCAGTAAAAACCCCAAATGAAATGCATATTCTGAATGCCCTATATACATGCCAAGAGAATGCTCCATAAAACCTGAATAATATTGTCATATCTATATATATTGTAGATATCTATATTGCCTTAATTGGAAAATGCTACATTCAGAATAAGGCCAATATCTAAATGGAATATGCTGTTTACATGACCCATAACAAATTCAGAATATTGTCATATATAGAATAATAGTTGAATATTAACATTAGAGAATGATTGTACCAGTGTTTCAAACTTTCAGCTGTATCCAGATATTTTTGTTGAAACAGACGCTGACTTCTAAATTGGGTTCTGCATAAAAAAATCACAGCAACATGATTACATTTTCTCACCAAACAAACAGTCCCCGGTCTCATTCAAACAGACAGTGATGTTGCTAGGTTAATAAGAGCCCATGCTTATCATTTACTTATCGTTTTTATGTAAATTTGTCAACAGCAGTGAGACGATCTTTTAAACAGAGCCCGCTAGAGACATTTACATGTGTTGTAATAGCTCTGTGATTTACGCACACTGCAGGAGGTGAGTGAATCCAACCATCCAACAGGCTGTCAGCCTGCTCAACCCTTGACAAGGAAAAAATCACATCATGGCCTGCTTGGATTGATTAGCTTCAGGCTTCTGCCTCTTGATTGGCAGCTTCAATTCTACGCCACTCAGCAGGGTAACATAGTATCATGTGTCAAAGTGCTCGGCTGATTGAGCTCCACAGACCACAGTGAGGACAGGGAAAAGTTGGACAAAATTTTGAAATGCATGCAGTCAGCTTGGGATATAACTCTGAACATTTCCATATCATCAGCTGCCATTCTACAGTTAAAAACCTACATTTTTAAGGCTGATTGCAGTACTTTTAGACTCATTTAAATTAAAAAATGTTTAGACCAATTCATAAATAAAAGATTCAGTATTCCTCCTGTCAATGTGGAAATAGCTTTGAAACATGATTCAGACCTTTATGCTCTGAGAAAACTGTTTTAAAATGCTCTGCTTACCCGTCTCTCATTTCCTAATGATTTCTTAGACATTACCAAGAAAGGACTGTGTATTCTGGTATTAATTGTAGGGAACATGGAGAAAAAACTGTGACAAAGTGGAGGTTGTTGAGGGAATTTTGACTCATGCCAGGCTACGACTTTACATCAGAAATTAAAGGGATTGAAATTGCTGAAATGTTTACAAAGATAAAAACATTATAGCAAATAAATCTGAAGATATAAAATGTATATACTGTTCTGTTTAGTGATAAACACAGTGACAGTGCTCTAATATGGTTGCACTGACATGGAAATTTCCAGCATTGCACACAATTACAAATATTTGTGTCATTCCTTTTGTCCAAATGTCACACAAGTAATTTGAGCCTTGATGCTTTTCATGATTTAACCTTAACTGAAACAGCCCCTTGTGTTGAGTTTGTTCGCCTTTCTGCCCAGTTTCAAAACCCAAAGAACAAGCTAATTTCATGGTTCTTAAGTGATAAACAAGGCTACATTTTTTTAGACATTGAAAGATTTACAGTTTGGAGACAAATACATCTCTAAACTGGAGAGGTTTTCACCTTAGTGCAGATAGGCAGTTCATAGAATGCAATTGTGTGGGGGCTGGATATTTACCATATACTGATATAGTAAAAACAAGATGTCTGTCTACAGCCACGCTAGCTGTGAGAATGTGCTTAAGAGGTACAGTGGTGAATTGAGCTAAATGCTAATGTCATCTCATCAGGCTAACATGCTCACAGACATATGCTAATGTGCTGATGTTTATCAGGTACAGTGTTCACCATCTTAGTTAAGCATGTTAGCAGTATTAAGTCATAGATTGACATTTTGACATGATGAAGGCGCTGGATTAGAAGTCAGGAAATCACCAAGGGTATTACAGTTCATAAATGTCTGTAGCTTGGGGAAAAGTCAAGGGATGACCAAATTTATCATCTGTGAACCATGTCTGTATAAAATCTTGTGCCCATCCATCCAGTAGTTGAGATATTTCAGTCAGGACCAGGTGGACCGAACAACTGTAAACAACCGACATTGCCATCCCTATCTAGAGCCTCACTGCTAATGTGGCTTAAAGGAATCTGCAGTGTAATTAGCAACATCAATAATCTCTTTAAAAAAGAGTGTAATTTGCATAGCTGTATGTATTGATTGCATTTAACATCAATTAACATTTTTGTTGTGTTTTGCAGCTCAACTCACTTAGCATATATAGCATGCTTACCCCTGCGTATCTGTTGTCTTTTTTTTTATTCATTAGGCCGCTCTATACCATAGAGGTCACACTTCCCGGTTGATAAGGTTGTCCTTCTACCCTCTCTACAGCTGATTTGATTAATCAACATCAATTAGAGCAGCTTAGGGCAGCCTGCAGGGAGAGCACAGTAAATGCCCTCTTCACTGTATATCTGGATGACTATTCACTCATACATACGAGGATAAAAGCACTTTCCTGTTCTACCTTAAATCCCCCATTACCAAATCAGATGTCACACAGACATGGCCGCTCATACATTAAGAGTATCTGGTTAGTTCTGTTATGATGGCATTTGTCTGAGGGCAACGTAATTTATCTTGGCAAGAACGACTTCTAGCCAAAGATCAGTTGAAGAAAAGCATGCTTTCTTGTTTCCGCAATTTCACATTCTTGAATAAATGGCACTAGCAGTAAGCATTTGCATGGATAGGCAGAGAAGGCACATTTATCTTAATCAGGACTAATATCGCCATCAGGGAGATAGAGGGGCCTGAGCTATCTATCACATTCCTCCTTGCTCTTCTTGGGGCAAAAAATTACTTTCGATCAATCTCCAGAAGCAGATAAGTCTACCGCAGAGACCTGGAGCTTCATCACTTCAAAGGAGGGTATTTTTGGGGGGAGCTGCCAGGTCAAATTCCATCTGGGATGAGCTATTAGCTGTTAGAGACCACACAGTTCGTGCTGAATCAAAATGATCGCTGATGGTAATGTTCCTCAAAGCATCAAGATTGCTATTTTTTTCTGTTTATTCTGCAGGTTGCACTCATGACCTTACACTATTGATTCCAAATACCGTGAAATTGTGCAAGGCAGAGTCGATCCTTACATTGATATTAGTGTCATAACATACCATTCAATAATGATCTAAAGAAGGTCCATTTACTACATGGGAGACATTGGTATTCTGCAAATAAGCTATTGAGTGCAATATGCTGAAGCCAAAAAAATCTACATTTTGGAGCTGTTCATATTTCATTCACAGTCACAACACTTTCATTTAACTGGTAACTTAATAGCACTTCTAAAGCAGTTCATTTGGAAGTTATTTAAAACTACTATGGTGTCACTTTGTTCCCTCATTTTTAGATGGAAATTCATTTTAAACTATATTAAAACCACCCATGTTTTGAGTGACAGTCTTTTTTAGAGCACCTGAAAAGAGCTTTCAAAATCATTACAGAGACAGTGTATGTGCTGTCAAATGGAGTGCCATGCCTCACAGGATATGACAGATAGATGCTTTTTATTGTCTCATAAATGTATATTTTCCCAAAAGCCTTATACGCAAAACAGCTCACACATTTCCCCATCAATCGGTGCGGGGAACGCAGCAGAGCGGATGGCATATGTCAACACAGCGACGCTCCACCGTCCAGGAAAAGTGGAGGAGTCGCTGTGACCGAGACAGGAGATCAACCGCGCGCTTGACACAGCAGAGTGGCTCAGCAAACCCGGTCTGCACCCAGCTCTCTGGAGCCTCTCATCCCTCGTCACAATCAATCCACCGCAGACCAACCGTAATCCTATTTGTTCAAATAAATAATGAAATAGCTGCAGCCCCACACGGAGGCACACAGAGGGTGGTAATTGCTGCGTTTCAGGCTGGATCAGATGGGCTCTGTGGGAGGCTGGCTCGGCTCCACTGTGACCTTGTGTGTGTTTGTAATTTTCCACAAGCTTAGTGGATATGCAGCAAACAGGGGCCCTCAGTGGGTGCACAGGAATCCTAGCACCTAGGGAGTGTGCCAAGGCCATCTGAGTGAATGGTTTGGTGTGATGGAGCCTTTCTCGTAACTAAAAAAAAAAAAAAGGAAAAACATACACCCACTAAGGAGGTAAAGATGACATGACAGTCATTAGGCAAGTGCAAGGCTGTAGAGTGAGTGTTATGTCCTTTGCTGTGCTCTGATGCACTGTAATGTGTCTTGTTCAATGTTTGCGTGTAATGCCTCAGTGCATTACAAGGACTTGTAAGAGGGCAAAAAAAAAAAAAATTCTAAAGCTCTATCCTCCAATTGAACTTGGACTTCACTCTTCTGCAGATTAACCTGTAATACCAGACCTTCAAGTTTTACAATTAATGTTTATCCTACCCTGCCAGGCTGTGTTTGCCCTCATAATCTTATTATCCCCAACAAAATATTCCATTATCGGGAATATTCCGGATGCCGTCCTGACCGGCCAGGCTGTGGTTCGTGCTTTGTTCATCGCAGCAGCAAACTGTGCTGTTCAGCATTGGAAGCAACATCCATTTGCAAGGAGAAATATTGCACTGAGGTGGGTTTTCCCTACTGGTCCAAATGGCTGGTCATTTTGTGAAGTTATGGCCCGTTGTTGTCAGTAAGGTGTGATTGCACTGACTCTTATGGCCCATCTCTCTATATTGTTCAGACGTTAAGCAGAGTCAGGGAAGGGTCAAGCCACAAAATGCTGTTAGGAAATGAATATGACTGATCTACCACCATAGATTTCCTCAATGAACACTTCAGGCTCCCAGTTCTTTAAAATTAGATGTCTAAAGCAGTATAAGAACACTATGAAATGTGAAATGTCCAGCTATAAAAGGTGTGTGACCACAGTAAAATAAGCATTGCTTGAGAAGTTTGATATTTGGAAACATCTGTCCATTAATCTGCATTAAAATAAACAAGCACTTTAGAGCAACAGTCCGACATTTTGGGAAATGTCTTTATTGCCTTCCTTGTTGAGAGTTATGAGACGATTGACACCACTTTAATATCTTAAATATGTAGCAGGAGCCGGCAGCTAGTCACTTAAGTCAACGTCAGTTAGGGCTGAAGACTAAAAATATGAAAATGAAAAAAATCTGCCAGTGTGGAGTTAGAAAGTAGTGAAGTTACCAGACCTCTACAGCCCGCTCCTCATCTCTGCTTGAGGCAAGCAGCTCAGGGCTACATTAGCCAATATAAATGCAATGGTTGAGTTGCAGAGTTTAAAGTAAAGGTCTGTGGGTTTGAACAGTGTTTGGTTGAGCGGCATGTAATAACTGGCCCAATGTTATGAGGTTAAAAAAATGCAGGGAAACGTGTATAATGGAGACATCTAGAATATTTTCTTTGGTACAGTAGTCTGGCAACAGGATGAAGTGATTTTTCATTTAAGGTGAAACATCAGGCTTATCAATTGCAATTTCACCCACTGAAACTAAAAAAAAACACAAGTTGACATTTACAGTTTTAATGCAGATAGTGTGCACTGTATTATGACAATGAAGATTTTAAAAAAACAAGGTAGAGAAAATAAATGATATCAGAAAAAACTCAGCAAATACAAAACTTCTGAAAATGAGTACATGGCAAAGTAAAAGCTGAAGAGAGGACAGAAGGTGGTGGTTAAAAGATTAAAATATAATTACATTGGTAGTCTGTCTCTTCTATTTCAACATATGGGTGTATTTAAAGACAGATGAATGGCCAAGTACATTAGAAGGGGAGTACTTCACTGGGCAACTGATCAAAAGCAGGAACAGGAATTTATTTCCTAATTAAAAGGTTCAAAACCGAGAGAAAGAGAAACCGAAGATTCTCTATCAGTACTTGTGACCCATCCCTATTCCTATAAGTGACTTTCTTTTGTCTAAGGAAAGCAAATGATCATTAAGCTCACCTTTTTTTTTTTTGATAAAAGAAGTACTGTCTGGCTACAGCGAGCAACAGCTGTTTAATTCAGTTAGACTTGTGCCAGTACCATGAATCCTCTGTCTGGCAGCAAGATAGAAGGCAGAGCCCACAAATCCAAACACTTCAGAAACATACATTTCATTTGCATGAAGGGCAAGTGAGTTTACCCCAGTCCAACTGCCAATTATTAGAGCAGACACCCGGGATATAGCTCAGTGGGTACCGATAAGATAATAGGTCGGTCAGTCACACTAACCAGAGAAAAGAGAGAACTCAAAGTCAAACTTAGTTTAATATTGAATGCTGACTATCATGCAGACTAGAGCTCTCCTTACTTCAAGTAAGTAATGGATTATCTAGCAATTGATCTGAGATCTTTGTTTCACCAATAGGTGTGTTTCATATTAAAGTATTTATGTAAAAGTAGCCTTTTCCAAAGAGAAAGGAAATCAAAGTCTTTGTGCCCAAACTGTGATTGCACAGATATGTGATGTCAAGTGTTCACAATTTAAGAGCCCTTGAACAAGGTGAAGCCTGGTTCAAATAGATCACCTTTCACTACTTGCGAAGAGCCTTCATGGGGGAAATAATTTGCAAGTAATTGCTTGTTGTGATGTTTTTGCTAGAGGCCCACTATTCCTGAGAGAACATGTTACAGAGGAGCAATTGTGTGCCACGGTTTTATTAGATTTCTAATTCCATCATTCACGCAGGGATGTCCAGTGCAATCTGGAGATAAAGAGAAATTGGGCAAGGATAATACCGAAGTTCTGTTGTTGTTAAGACCACTCTTTTAGCTGTTGACTCAAAAATCAATGAACAACAGCAATTTTGGTTTGTCTTGTCACAAAGTATAGACTTGGCTCAACAATCCAAGATCAAAGTTCTCCAATCCCTACAAACCCTAACCTATAATCTTTGATTCATTAATGCCTTTTACTTCTCTTTCCTTGTCACAGCTTGGCTTTCCACTATCATCAATCATTCATTGCTTTACCAATGTCTCCCTGGTATTCCAGACTTTCACTAGCCACACAGTCAAAAAAGCAAAATGCAAATTGATTTATCAGATAGAAACCCAATGTAACCTGTCACGTAGAAGAATGATGGTTGCACCACAAGATTTTTTTTCCTTTTGTCTAAACTGTTAAAAGGAACAAAACTATGTTTGGCCATAAAGGTTGTTGTGTGCCAGCTATGAGTAATTGTTGTCTTAAAGGAAATTGTCTCAGAACAGCAGTGAAAGAAATTCCATCCAGTGTCATCATCCCAAGCCATTAGTGAGGCTATTTGATCAGTGCAAAAGCAGAGCGTGGTCGTGGATGCCGGCCAAGCAGCAAATCACAGTCACACCAGAGAGTGAATGAAAGTGATGTGCAGACACATGTACAGCAAAGTGTCCAAGGTTCACCGCAACTCTATGGGTTAGAGATGAATGTGTGGGGTTTATTTAACCATGCAGTGCTTTGAGAAGTTCATGGTTCAGTAACTGGCAATGACCTGAGGGGTGTCGAGCCAGCTGAATGTGCAGAGCTCTGCGCTCGCTGCAAGGCAAGAGATAAGCATCCAGGCTATGGCCTGTGGACAGGAAATGGTCAAAAGTGCAGAAAGTTGGCCAGAAAGGTTTGGATTTGATGCTTTGTGGTCACTGTGCATTCAGAGGCTAGTGTTTCCATTCCAACCATTCTAGCTCTATTAATGACATTCTGAACATTATCTTATTGAAGCATTGCCGTGCTCACTTTTGCATGAGCTGTAGCTATTTCATTTGCATTTTATGTGACCTAAGGCCTTTGTGCCAAAAGACATTTTGTTGTCACAAACACACCCATTGCTGCTACACAGAAACTCCTCTCCAGACTGTTGTCAATCCAGCTGCGCTAGAGTGCCCTCAGAGAGTCATGCTCATTTCAATATTTATTGAAATGTTATCAAAACCACTCAGAGCGACTCACGGCAATCAATGCTGTTTAGGCTCTGTGCTGCAGAAGCAGGTCCCCTTGCTCTTGCTACTATTGTTTGTCTTCATGCCATTCACCCTCATCCCTCTGAAGAGAAGATGGTGGAGTCACACTTCCATAACTCCTGCCTCTAAGGGGTGGTTTAGCTTAGATTGCATGCTGACTGATGTATATTTTTCACATAAGAGAGACGCATAGGAACATAGTAAAGGGCAGTGAGCACTATGTTGCACAGAAGGCCTACCCTGCAGGGTTCCTTTATATTTCCAGCAATATAATAATTTGCAGATACCAACAATTTTCCCTCATGCTTGTTAGAACCAGCAGTTGGCCTGAAGAACATCCTCTAGCAAACTGAATGATGATTGTTCCTGTTCCAAAGCATGCAACCCGCTGACAGATACCAACAAACTGTTACACTGATAGCAATAAAGTGATACAGGAGATAATAAATGATAAATGACAATATTCCACTGGGTGAGAGTATTCATGGGAAAAGGAAACAAGAGCACTTAGTTCCCGTGTTGCAGCGTCATCACTGAGACTGAGATAGAAATTTGTCACGATGGACTGAGCTTTATGTTCTCAACAGCCGAAATATCTGTGTGTCTCTCGCTTCACTTATAAAGGGCAAGAAGAGAGAATGGATTTGCCTTTTGGGCTTAAGTGGTCCGAGAGAGGAGGGATTAAAGAATCATGAGATAAACAACTGACAAACTCAAACCTGTGGACCACACTGTTCAGGTCACGCCAGACCTGCGTTAGCAGCAGAGCGTCAGTACAAAAATACGTTTGTGTTGCATCCGCACAGATTGTTTTACTTCCATTTTTAGCATGCATTGAAAACAGTGATATCAGTGTATAATACACTTGTAAAAAATATTTAGTCATCAGATATTTATAAAATTTATATAATTATTGTTGTCACTGAAGAACTTTAAGGCAAGATTTTACAATATAGCACATATATTTTTCTAGTATGCACAAATAAAATTGTGCTCTCCCATAGAAGTTCCATTAGCTGTTTTTTTTTTATAAAAAGAAATTACTATAACTGTCTTGTTATCCAAGGACATTTTATTGTATTGTAGCTCTGCATATAAGAAAATGCTTAAGATTCTGTAACCTTGTGAAAGTAATACAAATAGACCCAAAAAAAAGACTATGGAAGTCCATTGAAACCAACATCAGGAGCGAGAAATGGGATTATTCACAATATTTGTCTGGAAAAATAAACCTTGATTCACTTCTCCTGGAAGGCTTTTGAGAAGGTGCCCACAATATGCTCTTAGCTAGAAAGAGAAACTAACACTGTGATAAATAGATGAATATTGGCAGTTAGAAGGAAAGCTCCTGTCATTTCAAACTGTAGAGAAACATCTCTGTCCTTACTGCAGTTTCTAGAGTTTGTTGTCTCTCTAACTTTCACCCCAAGGTCACTATGACTCACTATTCTTGCATTTGATAGACACTCTATATATCTTTTGGCTGCACTGTATTGGGGTTCGGTGTGGTCTGTTGGTCTATATACCACTGTTGGCAATGAAATTGGTATCTCTTACCCTCTCTATTCTCTATAATGGATTTCCCCCAATATTTGGTGCAAAATAATGGAAATACATTCATTTTTTCTGAGAGAAATCCACAAAAATGATCTTTTTCGTTGAGTTTTAAAATAGATTGAACCATTTTTTTTTTACTGTGGCTGTGTAGGAAATAAGTTCATGTGGTGTAGCCTGGCTAACCTAGCACATGAATAAGGTATTATACAATGGAAATGTAGTGAGTATTTTCTTATAACCAGAGAGATCCACCTTCACCTTCCACTTCACTATGAAAATAAAACCCAAACTCAGAAAGATGCTGAAAAACGTCATACACTTTACAAGTTAGTGAAGAGCCTAAATTGTGCACATTGGACCATTTTTAGTTGAGTGCACCTGACTGCCTGTAGAGTGCTCGAGGCATTCTTTGGCTGCCACAAATACTGATCCAGGTGTGCGCGGGTACTGTTCTATTCAGCGATAAGAGAAGGTCCTTCATATTGTAAGGACAAACAGAGTGTATCCATCTGGTTCTTCACCTTTTGACTCATTATCCTGCCAAAACACAGATTTCTCTGGAGCTGTGCCAAGCATAACCAGTGACCTATTAAACCAAAGTCTCAGCAGTACATCTACTGAGGGTTTTTTTTTTTTAATCTATCCTTCATTTTTCTCATAACCCTGAACACTTATGGATTGTTTTTCTCCCTGCACAGTATATAACATATTTACTGCAGAGGTCAAGCTAGAAGTATATCACTGCATCCAACAGATTCACTCCAGCCAGACAGCCGATGTATGAACAACCCAGGGATCTCACAGGACACTGAGCAGATGGCAAAACCACACAGTGTCAGCAGTTTCCCCCCAGCAACCTGAGAGACTCACTATGGTCAAATGAAACACGAGACAAAGCAGACACCTTCAAACTCTATTTATATTGCTTTTTGCAGATGTGCTGTTGCTTTTGAAGGAGAATGGGAAAACATACTAATCGGTCCTCTAAAATGATGTGAAATTTTACTGCAAATTTCATGTAAATGTACTTTTTTTTTGAGTGTGTACATGAATTCAAAGTGAATAAAATGCTTGTGCAGGAGAGATAGGAAGCTTTAAACTTAAACAAACAGGATATAATGTTAGCTTGCAGGCTTCAGAGGTCTTGTTAGGTGGATTTTGTTTGGACAGGCTGGGGGTTTCACCTTGTTTCCACTCTTTATACTAAGCTAAGCTAACTAGCTGCTGGCTCCAGCTGTTTACCGTACATGAAAGTCATCAATCTTCTCTCTTTACTCACAGCAAGAAAGCAAATAAGCACATTTCCCAAAATGTTGCTCTGTTATTTTAAAATAAATGTAATGTACAGTTTCATTTCTTTTTCATTTGAAGTTTTTATTATACCAGACATTTCAGCAGTGTAAAGGTACAATTACAGTTAATGGCAGCTTCTGAAGAAAAAAAAAAGAAGCTCCAAGAGCTGTAAACCATACACCCATAATGTATGAGAGATGAGGTTTCAATGCATGATATGTGGTTGGCCTAGTCAGTGATAGAACAGTGTAGTGAGGGATTGTCCTCTGACCAGTGCATCGATTGTCTCCCACTCTAATTCCGTCTTGTCTCCAATATCCCAGAGAAAGGTGGCCAGCCACTGTCAAGATCCATCACATGCTGCAAATGTATTGTTGGATGTGAAACAATTGTTTATTGTTTTTCAGCTTAACTTGCTTCCTGATGAAGTTCATTGATCTCTAAAGCAATCCATGATTCCTGGCTCTACATCATTTGTTCCTCTGTTGAAATGATTGGTTTGATCTCAGGGCCAGGCATCAGCTGTAATTACGGAGATGGGATTTCAACTGTCAGCATGATAAATGGCCATTTGACTTTATTTGTCTTGGCCTGCCATTGGCTTGCAGTGTTACCTGTCACGGAGGTATTCTATTTCCTTTACTCAGCATCATACACACAGAAACATATTGAATACCTCTTCCATCACCTCAACAGAAAATCTTTCGATAATAACATAGATAATTTTCTGAACAAAATGCCCTCGGCAAGCAAAATGGCTTGACAAGTCAACTTCTTGTTTTTCTAGTAAGGCCTTGTGTTTGTTTTTGCTTTTTTTTTTTTTACTGCTGTCAGAAACTAAATTTACCTAACTTTGCCTCTCTGGTCCTCCACACACACATCGCCTGAGACCGACTTTCTGTTTTTTTTTTTGTTTTTTTTTTCATTTTGTTACAAATCATTAAGCTGGGTTGCAGCAGGAATTCACAAGGGGCGAGATGCTTACAGGTGCAGATCTCTGGAGGTGTTTTTGTGCATCAATGAATACAGCTTCTGGACCTGAATGACCTTAGCCCTTATCCCCGTGAAAGAATCAATTGTGTTTCCAGGCTGCCTGTGTTGGCTGCTAGAATAGGAGCACAGAGATAACAATAACACTGAATACCATGAACAAGGGTTATTCACAGTACTGAATAACCAATTTTTTTGTGTAACATTGGTAAATATTTGTCTAAATGGACAGGAACTGCTGTTGGCCAAATAATTCAGCTATGTTTGCCGGAGTCTAAAATAAATGTAGTAAGGCTTTTGATAAAATTAACAGCCTTTCCACAGCTGCACACAATGGCCAGAATATACCTTTAGATGCAACCTATCCATTAGCTGTTAAACAAGCTGTGGAACATTTTGTCTTTCTGAATGTAGCTACACTTCAGAGTGCATTCTCTCCTCAACAAATCAGACATTGAAGTTGAAGTCATTCATTTTGGCAGTTTACTGCCAGGAAACACCAAACAACAACAAAAAAAAGCTGCAGATACTCCAGTCGTCAAAACCATAATAGAACTTTCTTCTCTGCCTTTCATTTCTGCGCAGCAGTGCTCTTTCCATATCAATTATTCCCACTAAAATAAGTAAGAGGAGGTCATGAAATATTAAAGCGGAGGCTGAGCAGGGGTTGAAAGCTTCCCTAACGCGGGGGTGTTGTATCTGTTTTATATTTTATGACGATGGAGGGACTGTGGCGAGGAGGAGGTGCTCCAGTCGCTTGGGGCCATTTTCATGGTAGCTAATTTAGTCAGCAGCCCAAACCTACTAGATGAAGAGCGCATCCTGAGTTGAAAGAAGGCTAAGGCTCATGGCCAGGACCTCCCTCTTCCCCCGTCCACATCACAAACCTGCTGTTACCTATTAACCCCATACCTGCTCTTTATCAATTAACAGTGCAGCAGTTGCTGACTCAAACTGGGTCTTCACACATGCAAAATTAGATGTGAGACAGATGTAGGAACATGTTTACTCTGTGTGCCTCACAGCATTGTTAATGTTTTCCTGACTGATTGAAATGCAGATCAAATTTCCACCACAGTATCTGTACTGAGCTTGACATGTTTTTTTTTTTTATTTTGCAAACCACATTGTTATGAATGCATGACTTTTAACCTGCAGCATATTTCGCAGCTTCCGCATTTTGCCTCAAGCCCACGCAGGCTGACATACTGTCCATGCCACTAAGTTCAGCATGTTCATTACCTTGTTTAAAGTGTTGCATGAAAAAGTCATGAGCGTTAGCTGATTCTCAGAACTGTTTCCGTTGTACTGTATAATGCCTTATACAAGTCACTGTTTTCGCAGCTGCCATGTTTTATGTATTCAACTTATTTTTTTCACTGGTTCTGTCCCCTCTGCATTATGGAAATGTAGTATTAGCTTCGTAGCTGTCAAAGAAGCACATGCTACAGTACTTACAGTACATTGTGTGTGTGTGTGAGTGCTTGTCTGGGAAATGGAGTAGCAGTGACTCGGCACATCTCACTGATGGGGCTTCAAAGCTTATTGTTATCACTGTATGCAAGCAAAGCATCAGTCTGTTCCAGATCAAACAGTACATTTGTCACTCTGAAACTGACATTGAGAGGGATGGGATTTTCATTCATCAAACCTGCAGAGCACTTCTCAAACGGCATGGTTCAATGGTTCTATGGAAATGCTTTGCAGAAATTCAACAATGATGTAAATTCACTCTTTTGTCTTTATTATGAATAATACAAATTTCGTCTTGGTGACTTTGCTTGAATCGTGCTGAAGGTGAGATAAGGTTATGCAGGACACAGACAGAAAATTAATGCGGGCTCATAGGCCTCATTTTTCACAGGGTTTAAAATTTTGCGTGTGTCTGTTCTTTATCTACACTGGCGTATATGATTAAACGATCAGCTCATCCAAATTACAAAAGGTGTATTTTATCGTCTAGTTGTATTTAGCAATCCAGACAGTTTGGGAGTTTCTTTTCCAGGTTTTGTGTTACGTGTTTCTAAGTTTTCTGCTGTCACCCCAATACCATGGAGGTCAATGCTCATTATGGAAATTATGTTCTACCAAAGAAATAGTCTCTTAGAAAACTGATTGCAGTGAGGTAACGGGGGCACTGTCTCTGCAAAGAAATGGATTTTTTTCTATAATGTGTAACAAATTGCAGAGGGGAGAAAAAGAACTATATTCTTTTTTGATTTTAAGCATAATGCAGAGAAGAGTACCTAAACGAGGGGACATTTCAACAGTGAGGTACAAAATTATTTACTGCAAGTAGTTAAGCCACAGACATAGACTCCGTGGCAGTGGAAGTATGCACTGTGGGAGGGTGTCTCAACCTGTCAAAGCAAACAGATGCATATTAAACTACGTGTTTAAGTGAGTCAGTGTGTCTTTGGTACTGAGGATCTTCTTCCTGTGTTTATTTTCTTGCACCCACTGCAGACACATCTGACCAATGAGATCGCGGCTCATGTGGCTCTTAGTGACGCATTTTGGGTCACTTGGATTTTCCTTTCTGTGAAAAGAAAATGAACCAACAGGAAGAGGCACCAACTTCAACAATTCATCCATTGATTCAGATCATAGCAAACAAACTGTAAGTTTGAAAACGCCCCAAAAGTATTTTTTCAATGCCGTAGACACAAAAACAAAATTCCATTCTCCTCCATTGTATTTGGGTTGAGGTCTAAGTCTTGAAATGGATATCTCAGAACTTGGTATAGAGCTACATCACTAGATACCACAAGTTCTATTTTTCTTTTCTGTAAACTGACCCTTTAAAATATGTAGAAATCGGCTGAATCATTTGCTCATAAACCCCATAAGAAGCGTCACAGCTCAGCGTGCATCTGTGCTACATTTCAACTTGGATTTCATGTGCAAATGCTCTGTCCAATAATCCAAAATTATCATCTGATTACTAAAATGACTAACATTCTTTGCTTTAAGCAATGCCAGGTCCAATCCCACATGCTAACATTCATTTCCATGAAAAAGTAATGAGCTGAAAATTGTTTATGAAAACCTTTGATGACTTGAAATAACACCTGTCAACCAGACATTTTCCGACTAACGAAGGCTCAACAAGTAGTTTCCTGTTTTGAACCCAAGTTTAATGCTGCAAATCTAAGTTATTTCGACTTTGTGAAAATTTAATTTGCTGTTATTTCCAGTTCAATGACTTTAGGTGAACTGTAGCAGGGAGCTGTAAACAAACACCCAAGAGAAAGGTTTGTGCAATACGACATCGAGATCCAGAGCTGAAGTCAGCCTGAGGAGGAAACAAGGCATTAGCTGTTGCAGTGTGTGAATTACACCAGCAGCACATGAATATTTAAAGTGTGATCAGGAGAGACCTCCATTATGTGAGCTACTGAGCTGTAATGTGATGGCTGATTATGAGAGCAGGAGCGGTTCATGTGTTGCTGTTGAGCTGCCAAAATCAATCGCCTTGTGCTGTGAACGAACGCGCAAACAGGTACCCGTCGATTCACGCTTAACTGCACGCCTGCTCGTGTGCAGCTTTCCCTCCACACATAAACATGCACAGACACAAACTGTGCACGGATCTCAGAAGAATAGATTTGAAAAACATATTGGAAAATCAATTTTGATAACTTCAAATGTGATTTCATTTTCTCTTTTCACAGAAATCCCATCTACCGTAACAGCATACTTATCCATAGTCAAGCCTGTCATCACAGCATAAAGCACAGTGCAGCTGGAATCAGTGCTGCTGCCTTTACTTCTCTGCTAATCTCAGGGGCACTACTGCAAATTAGAAATTAGAATTGATGAATTAAGGCGTCCGTCCACACCGGGTGCTCATCTGCCCCGAATCATTTTAAGTGACTTTCCCCCCCACAGTGAGAATGGACTTTTTGTTAAATGACTTCATGAGAAAAAATTATAGCTATAAATCTGAAGCCAACACCAGCTGTTATGAAGATGTATTGCCTTACTTAATGTTAATACACCATCTCGCCCCATCATATCAAATGCTAAGGCCACTGTAGGTCACTCAGTGAGGTTTTTTGGTTATAATTGTTATTTCATCGGTCAAGTATGAAACTAGTTTTCATAGTAGAACATTCAAGAAATATCAAGAGCTTCTGTGATAATTGCTAGTTGTCAAATTTAAGGTGGTTATGTCCTTGGTGGACACATTTGTTTTATGTTTTAGACTTTTCAGAGTAGCAAGCAAATCTGCTACTGTCACCTGTTTGTCCATTTCATGGCAGTGAAACATAAGGATTCAAACTCATTCACTGAAAACAAGACAATTAAAAAAAGATACAGAATATGGCTGCCAATATTTGGCCTTTCGGTTATTGAGAACAGCTTTAATCACTGTATGGTCCTCTATGTTTCTATATTTCCTATATTCTGTCGATGGATCATTTGCATCATCACACATATTGTTATTACTGACAGCTGTAGATTAAAGAGAAAAGAAGTAAAGTACATGCCATGAACGCCGTGTTTTTAATCCTGTTGCTGGAGGTTTTTGAAGGCACTATATCTTGCATAAATTTTACACATTTACCAGATTCAATATGTTTATTAATGATTATTTCATAACGTGGACTGAACATGAAACATCTTCATCTCAAGAGTTTGGCATCAGCTCACAGTGGGAAGTTAAACTGTAAAGTGGGTCAGGAAACTAGAAACAAATGTATAATTCAAGAGTATGTAGAACGATTTTCTCCTGTTCCGTTCACAGCTTGCAAGACATCTGACCACAAGCTTGGATTGGATGGTGGCTTCAAAGCGTGAGTCAACAATGGTTGTCCCACGCAAATCCAATGTTTTCCCTTCCATGTGCCGCCACTTCAGTGCCCTGAGTTTAGTCCAGCAGATTATGATATTTATCAGCAATGCCTCTGATAGAGTTGATAGAGTTTAACGTATGTGCAGCAGATGGCTATGTGACCTTGAGTTAAATGTATCTTGCAATCTTTACACACCGAGAGAGAAAATGAAAGAAAGTAATGTTACACTGGTTTATTTCTTTCACATATTTGTTTGGCCCAAAGGGTCTAACAATGAATACTCAACTGACCAGGATCACTTCTTGGGGGTTACGGTCAAGTCTTCGAGTTGTTTATTTGTAAAGCTCTTAACCACAGTCACGGCCTCAGAGGACTTCTATATGCCAGATTAGGAAAAAGAAAATAAAGAAAAGAAAATAATATATGAAAATGACACCCCCAACCTTCGACCCTCACAGCGAGAAAGGGAAAAAAAAACCTCATTAAGGACTTCAAATAAGCAAAACAAAGTGAAAACAATTAGCAAGCTATTCCACGGTGGGCTTTAATATCAGTAGTTAAGCAGCATGCTCCTCTTATTGCTTACAAGGCAATGAGGGGATATTATTGAGATTTGGCTTTACAGGGGGCTTGTCATTATAAAAACTCAAGACATTTCATCCTGGCACATGGAGCAGTCAGACAGAGCCAGAAGCAACAGTATGGAAGCCTAATTGAACTCTCTGTGATTCCCTGTCAAGGGCTATTCTCAGTGCTCATTATCTTACCCTTGTCCCCGTAAAGACCAGATGAGTTCACTTTGACTTTGAACCTTCTTCTCCAAACAGGTCACTCATGCTCCCTTTGTCCTTTCATCTTCCTTTTGGCTTTCATAAATAAGCGGGTCTGCGTTTGTCTCCAGAGGCGCGATTGCATCACCCCAGACAGCTGCCAGCAGTGTCTCTACATGTAGTTAGAACAAAGTGGATCCAGGCAACTCTGCTCTAATCACTTTTGTCGTATGTGTGCTGACTATGCCAACAGACTGAAAAAATATATAACACAGAATTTCCAGGACACTATTATCTTTCTTTTCTTTACACTTGTCATTTTTACGGCTGACTGTGTTTAACATTCTGCCACTTATTTCGCTGAAAGCTTCTTCTTCTACTCTCCATGTTCCATCGAAGGGGGCAAAGAAAGCAGACTTGGAGCCGCTGAAACATATTTTCTCAACACAAAACCACAAAACAAGCACGATCATGTGGAATCATCATTTATCGTATTTTTATCCTTGCTCACACATCACTGTTTACTCTATATCGGCATGGGAGCTTAGCACATGCTCTGCGCAGCTCTTTTTTGTAGCGTAGCTTATGCATGTAGCTCCATTCAAACGTCTGAGTTGTTGCACTCACTACTTAATCAGGGGTGTTCATGTTATGTATGTTTTCAGTCTTTAAAACCTGTAAGGTAATACAGCACCAGTTCATTCTATACACTCCAACATGAAAACTCTGCAAAGACAGAGTGAGGTAGAAGATAAAAAAAAAGAAAATACAATAACATCCAAAAGCCTTTTTTCAGTTTTAAAAATGTTAATTTTATAATTTAACCACATAATAATGTCTTTATTAATTGACAAATTTAATTGATTTCAAAGTGTTTAGTGCATCATTTAAATGCAAATTGAATTAATCAATTTATAGCTTTTTGAGATTAATAAATTAATTCATTTATTATAATTAAACCCTGAAAATGTCTATAATTATTGTGGTGGCAATGGTGACTACCATGTTGCTATACCACTGGTAAACATTTCATATATCAAACCTCTGTTGGAATATAATATAAATTTTGTGACACTGGCACTGGAGACTATTCTGGCTTGCCAACAGTCAACACTGTTTTTTTTTTTTTTTTTTTCCCCCAATTATTCCCAATTAAAAATGCCTAAACTTAATGAGCCTTTAACCTTAAAGGCCATTTTTGGGACAGTAATATCAAAAGCATTGCCAAAATGACATTTAGATATAGGATTTTTTTTTTGTGTATGCAGTTGGCTTCCACGCATATTCCAAAAATATACACCTGTGTGTGTGTTTGAGACTATTTGTCAGTGTTTTCCATCCTTCTGTGACCTTGAGCACAAATAAGGCCAAATGCTCCCCAAGTTATTTTTCATTTATAGCAACACATGGGTCATTTGTTGAAAATGTACCCTCCTTTTAACTCTGTGACCAAGGCTGCCCCGCAGTTTCTTCTTCTTCAGCCCCCCGATGAAAGCCTTCATATCTTTCTCTATACCAGCGCACCCTTCATGCCCTCTGTAAGACATCAGTACAAACCAGCGCTAGTCCCTGAGCTTTGAAGTTTGTTTCAAAGGTACATCAAAGGCAGCTGGAGTACAGATACATGAATGACATACCTCATTTAGTTACGCAGCATTTCACACAGCATTTCAAAAATCAATTTAATTGTTGTGATGGATATATAGTAACAGTGACATCACTATGCCCTTAATAGCATCAGAGATTCAGAGGTACCGGTATGTCTGCTATTGATAAATCCACACAGTGAAAGGTCGTTACACAGACATCACAGAGATAATTTGACATTCTAAGAACATACTAGTATATTTAACACGAATCCCTCTCACTTTATATATCCCTACTTATGATATACAGTACAACACTTCACACCATCTGCAGCGCACTCCAAACTGTCACTTACCTGTCAGAAGTGTCATCACGCACCTCTCTCTCTCTCACACACACACACACACACGCACACACACACACACAGAAGGTAATTAACTCCTCAGCTTCTGGATACGGTGACAGGCAATTATAGTGTTTAAACATATATGAACACACGTTCCAAATGCAGACTATGTGTCTTACAACTGTGTGTTTAATGGACTGCAAGGAAGTCGGATGCAATGTTTGTTTACTGGGAAAGTGACTCATCAATTATAAATGTTTCCGTATTTATATGTGAATTTGTAGAAGTGGTCGAGGCATATGGAGCTGACCTTTCACCACTGCAGATGTAGGACTTGAGATTTCAGACTAAAAACCACAGAAGGGTTCATATTAATTGACTTGAAATTTGATCTTTTGACCCAACAGTATATCAGATATTAGTTGGCAGGTTTAACTTTGAGTGTGAGGTTTGTTGGTTGCTGGTTGCCATTGGCATGTCAGCAACAACCCAAGACCTTTTCCAACAACACATATGACTTTGTGCCAAGTAACACATCATTTCATGTTTGACTGTATCTGTAATCTTGGATTTAAGGGACAGACAAAAGAGGGGCCTTTGAAAATACAATGATTGCCTCCACAGACTTTCAACAGCAAGTGAAGACTAAATATCCTGTCCACCACTACTATGTCTACTATGTCATCATTCTTTGCCAGTTTTTCAGAAAGTCAGTAAGTCAATTCAATAAGTCCAGTTTTGTTTAAATAACCAAATATCACTAATTTGCTTCAGGGAGCTTTACAATCTATATCGTCTACAAATTCCTATATTATTTTACCCTCAATTCAAATGAGGAAAAATTCCAATTCCAAAAACCCTTTAACAGGGAAAAAATTGAGTCTCCGGGGAAATTTTGTCCCTATTTGCATGAAGTTAAAATTTTTCAACTTTATGCAAATTACATTTTTCACATCACTGGTCAGCCCTGCTTCACCTGGAATCCCACAATGCCTCTCAGAGCGAATCACTTGGTCCCAGGGGTGAACTCCCTGCCACCTCAAGCCACATTTGGTGGTTTTTACCATAATGAATAAATAGTGACAGCTAAAAGTAATGCAGTTCAAATAATTAGCTAAAAGTAATGGCAAAATGTTTGAAACTTCCAATTCTGCTACTCCAAGTGGTAGTGAATTTGACCAACCTAAACACTGACAGTTCAATCATATGAAAAAAGAGAGACAATATCCACTTTTATATGATTAGTATTGTTAAATAACATCCAGTTTATAATCCATTCTTAAGAATATATATTTGGGGAATGACGTGCAGATGAAGGGGTACTTGAGCTCATACGGCCATGGCAGAATATAAAAAAGGTTGGGATTCAGGTTTAGAGGATTTAACCAGATTAGCAAATATAGTTCCCCTGTAATCCCATGGATACTAAAGTTAATACCAGCATGGCAAATAAGATTAGGTCAGTATTAAAAATGTGTTATATTAATCTGTGACTCATGTCAAATTGTGTTTCTTTATTAAGTCTGATTTGTGACATTGTTCATGGGATTAAAAAATAATAATAACCCACAAAGTGGCAGATGTGAACATCATGAATACACTTTTGAAATGTGATACAAATTGAAGTGATCTCGTGTTTCTTTTTTTCAGATCAATTCCTGACTTAATCTAATGTATTTCTTCAAACCCAACTGATACTGAGAAAATGGATTTTTGTCCTGGTTACTAAGATCATCATCTACCAGCTGGCGGCTAGCAAGCGTAGTGTTTAATTTTCAGAATATTTGTATTTCACATAAGCGTTATCCAACGTTCACCACTTCTAGAAGCTTCCTTCAAGGTCTACTTAAAGTTGTAAACAGGCTTAAAGGGAGATTAAGAAATGACTCTGTGGTCACAGGAGCACTGTGGGCTCCCAAAACTTCCATGTTGATTTTTTCATGGAATATAGACCTTGGAAATCTTAAATAAACTAAATGAAACTGTAGAAAATACATGGACTCTACATCCCAGAGAGCTCTTATGTCCTTGCACAGTACTTTGATCTGATTTAAATGAAAGCTACCCTCAACAAAACGGCCTCTAATTATTTTGTCTTTGAATCTCAAATGAGAATACCCATGGGACTCTGGCGAAGGTCTGACAGAGCTGCAGCTGAAACTCATTTTCTCATTTCCCCGTGCTCCATAAGCTCACCCCCCCCACCAAACACAGCGACAATGAGAATCAAGAGAATTGGATGCTAGATTAAATCGTGCATTGCAGGCCTGGATTCAGAGAAAGGCCTTGAGTCAACTTGTTATTTTTGAAAAGTTCTTAAGAGTTTATCAGCAGTTGTTCCAAATGGCCCCCACCTATTGAAAGTTTAATCTGCTTTCTTACTAAACATATCACCACTGTGTTGTAAATGAAATTTAAAAAAATAAAAAAAAGCTGGCACACAGTCTCATCAACACTTCTCTCTCAGAGAAAACACCATGGCAGTCTGCCATGTCTCTGCTGAATCATTATATTCATTGCCATAACCAGAGTGGAAATCTATGGAGGGAGGACAGCAGACAGAAATACCTCACCCTCTGTACTCTAGAGGCCAACTCAAGCCCTGTGATTCTCACCCCTCAGATTCAGAGCTCACCTTGACATTTCCAGTTAATGACACTGACTGAGGGCTTTGGATATTTCATGGCTCTGTGCATGTGCGTGCCATTTCTGTGATTGAAGTAATAAGGGATTCTTAGATGTAATTGTGCTGGTCAGCTCAGGATTGCTGTCCAAGACGTCTCTGTGCCGAATAGCATTGAGTCTCTTTGTGTCTTTTTGATACTATTTATAGTCAATAGACATGAATGTATAATTCAGCAATTACATTTCTATATAATGGCTTTTATATTATCGTAACTGTCAGAGTCTACCATTCCAAAGCACTTACACATGCACAAGTGATTCACAGGAATGCATGTGTTACTGTTCATAATTTTATCTCACTGATAGCTTTCTTGTGTACTAATTGCTCTCTGCAGTCAGAGCAGAGCAGGATTAAGTTACTGCAAATGCAAAATGAACATTTCCTGCTGCGGCTTCTTGACATTAAAAGTGTTTAACTGGCGAACCGTGAAGTTGCTGTTATTGAGAGGCATCATCTGACTCTTGACAAGAAAGAGAATAAGTGTATTTCACAAATGTTGAACCCTTCCTTTTCAGGATTATTGTTTTAGATCTTCGATACGTTTTCTACTATAGATAGATACATTTTTCTCTTTTTGAATTTATAAGCTTTAAATCTGCATTTCAAGTCATTTATAAGCAGATTGAAATTGGTCATTTTAAAACGTTACTAGATTATGTTGTTGTCATATCAGGTGCATTCTGTGCTTCATCTCTATACATTTGCACAACACCGAAGCTATAAAAGTAGTGTTCCAGGGAGTGTGGTGGAGTGTTTTCTCATTTGCACTCTCTCCTGAGGTTATTCTCCATAGAATGCATGAAGCCTGTAAATGTGTCATCTGAACAGCAGGAGATAACTGCTGTGCTTTCTTGGTTTTCGAGCCTCTCAAGCCTACCTTTGATTTTCCTCTGCTCTCAGCTTTGCATTGATACCATCTGGCAGGAATAAAGAGCTTGTGAGCTGGGGAGGGGAATCATGGAGTATTCCGCTGTCTGATTAATCATGCTAATCAGTGATGAGGGGTTAGAAGTCCATTAACCTGTTCGGTAGCCACGCATAGCCAGACCTATCTCAATAAACACTATGACAGTGCTGGAGAAAGGTCTGGCTGCACCCACTATCAAATCTGCTGAAGGTGGGGGGGGGGGGGGGGGGGGGGGGACACTCTGGTTTGTTTATATTTCTTTAAACCAATCACTATCAACTTGGTGAGTGTTAATCTCAGGTTGTGGTGATGGGGCCTTTGCTAAAATAGTGTTGGGGGGGGGACTTGTTTGAGCCCTGGCATTAAAATGACTAAATCCCCCACAAAAGAAAACCCCGTATAAAACAGTCAGACATACACGCATGTCAACTACGTGACATGACTTAAAAGTAACTTTCAGCATGCAGGGGGTAAAAAACTGGAGCCACACGGAAGCAAACTCCCGAGCGAAACACCTGTGCTAATGATGAGATGAGGAGAGTTGACTAAAATACAGATTCAGTTCTCCTCCTCTGCACCAAAAGTATACCCTCAGCCTTCTCACCCATCCCTAGACTGTTAAGAAACCTGCTTCTAAAGGGTCAGCTGTGTCTACAAAACAGAACTGGGGAAACAAGGATAAAAAAGATAATCCCATTCTTGGCAAACGTGTGGGCTAACATTGCTAAAATAGCAGCTGAGGTGGTCTGTGTTTCTATTTAAATCATAATGAGCTGTGAGATTACAGAGGCAGCCCTCTATGATGTGGCTCCTAGTTTTCTTCCTGTCAGAGGCCTGATTTCTATGCTAAAGCCAGAGCATAGTAATGAATATCAAGCTAAATAGCACTGATATTTCTAACGTACAGACATCATAATTACTTCCACTACATCTTTGTTAATGAAGATAGAGATTTTTTTTCATTTCATTTTTGCAGTTTCTTTGTTGTGCCTCATCCAAAGGTTACAGTGTAGGTCAAGGGAAATTCAACTGAAAGGCCATTCATTTCTGATGTTTTCATTCAGACCTCATGAGAGAAAATGCATTAAAAAGCGTTAAAGAGCTATGGTTTCATTTTTGTAAAAGGAAGGAAAATGTCACAGCTATCAATTCAGGTGAGGCAAAAAATTCTGTTGTTCTTATATTTCAATTTGATCCTTTTGAACAAGTGAGAATGCTGTTTTTGTGACCACTACCATTTACCAAAGCTACTCTCTGAAAAGAACATAGTAGCAGTGGAGTTGTATTTTTTTCCCCTTAGCACAAAAGCAGCACTACAGAGTGTACAGTGGGGGGGGGGTTTGCCTTCAGACTGCCATGGATTTCTTTCATGGGGATATGTGAATTTTTGTGTGGAGATTCAAAAAAAACAACAACTCGGAAATGTAAAAGAGCACTAGCAGAAGGTAATGCAATGCAACTGTGAATCAGATATCTCTTAAGTAGCTAAATGTGGATCACCCCCCCCCCCCCCCCCCCCCCTTAAACACAATGCCAGTTGCATATTATGAACATTTCTCTCGCACGGCCGGGACCCAGATTACCACGATTTATATCGTCTAAAGCCTTCAAGCAGTAAAATGTATCCACAGGCAATAACCTCAAGATTTCTTCAAGTTAAAGTTTTTCTGCTTGGTATCAAGAGACGCTGTCCTTGGTACTGTTGCTGTTCACAAATCCAAATTGGGGAGAAGAAGGTTACAAAGTGTAAATGCACTATAGCCCTCTGACCAACAGTCTGTAGGGACACGAATTCTAACATTTAAGTCTATCTCCTCCTCTGTCTCTCTTTTGGGAAATATAGGCTCTACAGATGATGGATGTTTCAGGAGTGATGAGCAATTTCAAAAATAAACTACTACAGCTCAGTATGAGCAATTACTGAGTGTGGAGCATGGAGTAGGCACCACTGTCTTCACCCATAATGACAAACGAGGTTCCAGTAGCCTGCTTTGATTTATTCTGCTTTCACATGAATGTACTGAGATTCACTGGATGGCTTCAATCAAGTATTATGTATACTTTGATGTGCAATTGTGTATAAAGTCAATGACAGGATACAAGTGCGGACATAAAAAAAGATAACATCGATTCAGGCAAAGACACGTTCACGCAAGTTGAAAATGTTTTAAATGGAGTGCAATTACATGTATCTCAGAGCTATAGAACACTATTTCATGAATGTATAGAGAGGAAGGAAGTCAAATAGCATCTCATATAGGAAGGATGGTAGAGAAGGGATTCCATCTTTATGACTTGCAAGCACTCACGTCATCAGACAACTCAAGGCCGTTGTGTAATTGCAGAGTTGGTTCTGTGAGAGGTAAAAATGCTGTGTATTGACAATGTAATATCATGTCTGTTAAATCTGAGTTGACTTTGACCAAAAAACTAACTTAGATATAACAGAGTTATCCCAAAAATTGTAATTATGACTGGATGGTGATGTGAACTCATTTTTATGGTAATTATGTTTACTCAGATATGAGTGCAGCATCAGCCATCATAAACTAATCTATACAAAAAATGCAGTGGTTGTTTTGAATAAAGTAAACACAGACTGACAAAAATCACTCTGGTGTTCAAATTTGTGAAAATAAGGTGAACATATTCAGTCTGAATGCACCATAAAAGTGTTGGTCTTTTCAAAAATTGGAGGCATTTTGAATATGTTTGCAATAAGTATTTCCAGGTAAACAATATAGTAAATTGGATGTTCGGTATTATAGACTAGCATATAATTACTTGTTTTACCAGACAGCAGCAGTGAACTCATTTACATAACCCCAATAACTTGTGTTGTAATTTAATACAATGTTTGGGGTCACAGCTCTAGCTAGGGCTAATGGTTAAGTTGTACTTTATTAATGCCCGTGGGAAAAATTGGTCCTTTTCTTTTATGCTAACAATTTAAGAGTATTGCGCAGCCACAGTGCAGCATCAGGGGACCAACTCTGCTGTAGCTCTGAGGAAAGTGCTTTGGTCAAGGGCAACTGTAGTAGAGTGTCTTTTGTAGATATTCTTTTGCTTTGAAGGGAAACCAAAGCATCTGGAGAAAACAGCAATAACTTGCAAATTCAACACAGAAAGTGCCAGGGCTAAGCTTTGAAACCAGGACCTTGGAGTAGGGAATTTAAGATTCAGATTTAAATTTATATTCAGAGAAGTTTGCTTCAATACAACTAAATCTTATTTTAACTAAAACCCAGAACTGAGTGTTCTTTAGTGTGTATTCATATTAAGTGTCCTTTGGTTTTGTAAATTCAGAGATTTCCTGCAAGTGAGATGCTATCACTAGCCTCAATAAGCTAACTTTCCACCTCTGTTCTTTTGATAAGAAACAAAACATCTTACGACACACAGTCTTAATGTTGGTGCAGATGAAGAGAAGCTTTCCAGTGACTCATTTGTGCATATGGCTATGAATAGAATACCCTGCCTGTGAACCTACCACAGCACTGATCTGTATCTGGATGTAACAAAAGCCTCACAATGCAGAAAACCCCCATGAAATTAAAGGGCATAAAGATCTCTCTGTTGGTCATTACTACTGTGTAGACTAATCATTTAGCTCACTAAATCAAGCTATTTATAAATGCCAAGTCTCTGTTAAACAAAGTTCTTATCTTTCCTCTGCAGATCTGAGGAGTCTTCTTATATTACTGTATCTGATTCTGGCCAAACAGTGACCTCCTTTGAGGCCATTTAGGATACTTTTTATCTCAAATGATGCTCACTTAAATTTTAGGAAAAAGAGTTTGTTTTTATATGTATGTTTTTTTCTGTTTTTGTCTTCCATTTTTGCTATGCATCATCTCACACTCACTTTTGATCATGCTCTGAAAATGTATTACTTTGTTTAGTCCCTTTTATTAATTCTTTAATGGTGGCCCACAAAGCACAAAGTAAACATAACATACCACACAGAGGGAGTGCTTAATGGCAGCCCAAAAGCCCTAACTTTAGAAAAACCTGTCACAAACCCAACATGGTCAATATATCACTCAATGCACTATGTTTCTGGTCCAACCCTGATAGGACACAGGCCAGGAAATCTGGGCTTGGACGGAGGGGGCTGTTATTTATCACTATAACCGTAAAACATGGGAGGCAGACCAGGGAGGAAAGGGAAGAGGGATTGTGGGAGTAGTCATGTTAGGAAGAAACCCATATCTCCATAGCAGTGATTGATGGGGATGAAGAATCAGTCCTGTCATGGCGCAATTACACCAGTCCGACAGGATGTGTTTGAAGGACAGAGCTGGAGAGGAGGCTACAGACTGGGAAGATCAAGTGATTCATGCTGAAGGAAAGCACAGCAGAACAAATGATTTCACAGTCTTGACCTTGTGGTGGTGACGAGATATCATCTCTCTTGTTAATTTTAAATGATTTCCTGCCTGCGACCCCTCATGGCTACTTATATGTGCCACAAATTGTTGGGAGGGGTTTAGTCTGTAAGCTGAGTCTTTTTTCCCCTTACTCTTTATATTCCTTATTCTTGACTTATTCTTATTTCTTTACACACTTTGCACCAATCTGAATGACACAACATTTCCCTTTTTGTAAACAAACCTAGTGCTGGTTATAAAAAGTTTTGGTGATTTATCTTGTCTGTCCGTTTACATGACTAAACATTTGGGAGGACATTCTGCTGTAAAGTTCTCCCAGAAAGTAGAAGCTAGCAAACTAGGCTAACTAGATACCATTTTCACTGGTTAGCTTATAACTTGCTAACATTAGCATTGATTCCCACAAGACATTTCTTTTCATTCAGGTTATTTCAACATTTGCTGAGTCATTAGCAGCTCCTGCATATTCAGTGCTGAGTTTGCCCCACACTATAGAGAGCAGGAGGTTTAGTTAGACTCAGTGGTCTCTTTTTCTGTCTCTCCAGCTGTGAATATGGCAAACAGACCATCAAAACTCACAGCAACAGGTAACCTGTAATTTCCGTATTCTGTATGTTAACCTGTGATCCAAATCAAAAAACTAAGTAACATTCGGGCAAATTAAGTAATGTAAGGAGTGCTAAAATCACAGATAGGACTAAGCAAGAGCTAACACACATGATCTCTTGGCACGTCCTGATTGACTGACCATGGACATGTAAATTTCAGTGGCCGATTGCATACATGTGATTGGAGTGATTATCCATAGTCCAGCAGCAGAGCCTGTGTGAGACAGAACTACCATCACTTTATGTTAAAAAAAAAAAAATGAACTATTCATTTAGAATAAATGGGTTTTGAAGAACAATAGTAAAAATCTTTGAGCTGGCATTTTATTTAGGAATATAGAGGCTTATTTAAATACAATAAACTCATGTAAGCAAGAGCTAATAGAGTATAGAGGCCAAACAGTGTTGTCTGCATCTTTCCACAGTCTTTTATTTCCAGAGCTTTTAGTCTGAGGCACAGCTGATGTTTACACTTGTTTTGGCTCATAGATGCAGCAAATGCAGCTTTCACAAATGTAATGCAAAAGTCAAATTGAGTCACATTTTATACATGAGTTGGCAACAGGGAACAGTATTTAATTACATGTTATCGTTTCGGTACCTAGCCAGTGCTCTCCAACTCTCCCAATACTTTATAAACTTGCTGATGATCTCATCAGCAGTGGCCAAAGGGACAGCTGACCCTGCTGACTTGAGGAGCCCACTCAGCAGTTCTGCATGGATAACAGAGTTGGAAGTGACCTTGAGATGAGCTCAGTTCCCCGAGTGATTTGGGGAATTGGTGGTGGATTTACAATATCCTGCCTTGCCTTCAAATCTGCTCAATACCAGGTGCTTCTTTCTTTCTTCTTTCAATCTTCTTTTTTCCTCCATGTGACACACAGCACCTATCAATTTTCTCTCCTCGAGCTTTACCTTTCTCTTGTCTCAAAGTTTTTTGTCTAAATAAGCAGCTCTGGTATCTTGATCAGCATCTCTGTGCTCTCAACTGGACTCAGTCCAGTCAAACTTATCATTGTCAGTAGAAAAATGACAAATTATAATTTAATGAATATTGATCCCAATAAAGATCTACACCCCTGGTTCAATTAGCTGTGTAGGTTTTATGATTTTTCAGAGCATTTTAACATCTGCTACTGGTATCACATCAGCGACATTGTGATGAAATGAGAAAATTATCCAAATTATGAGGGATTATATGAGGGAAACAGTAATTTCATCATGCATTGAATTAAAACGATGTATGGCATTCTTTAGAGAAAACATCAATCTACAAACTATTGATATTTTCTTTAGAAAAAACATCAATAATTTAAGTCTCCAAGCTTCTGCTGGATTGTCGTCTCATTACCTGTCCACTGGACTTGATACTATTTAACCTCCTACAGACCGCTGCATTTAACCCTGAAGTCACACACAATTATTACACTGGGTATGTTCCCCACTGCATTTAGCAGCTTTGCTGCTCAAAAATCCCACAATCAACTCAGCCCAGGTTGAAAACTACAGGTTGATTCCTTCCTCCCTTATCAAAAATATTTGAGCTCACAGTCTTTAACAAAGTCTCTTAATTCCTTTCTGAGAACAACCTGTATGATCCAAATCAGTCTGGCTTTAAGCGGTCACTCTAGCGAGACTGCAGTCCTGTCGGTAATGGAATCACTGCCTTCGTCTAGAGCTGCTGGTCAGTTGTCAGCTCTATTGCTGCTAGATCTGTCAGCTGCCTTGGACACGGTTAACCACCAAATCCTCCTCTCCACACTCACTGAGCTTGGTATCTCAGGATCTGCCCTCTGCTGGTTCATGTCCAATCACTCAGAGAGAAGTGTCAAAACTGCACAGGTTTCCTCAAGAGTCAGTGCTCGGTCCCCTTCTTCTCAATATATACCACCTCGTTTGGTGCAGTCATCTGCTCCCATTGTTTCTTACACCATTGCTATGCTGACGACACCCAGCTTTACCTATCAGCACAGATCTTGTCATGCCTTGCTGGTATCTTGGCATGGATGAAAGAACGTGAACAAACCTTCAATTTAACATTTCTAAGACTGAGCGTCATGTCATCCCATCCACCCTCTGTATGAAACAACAGATTAATATCCAGCTCGAACCCAACTTATGCCCATGATGTCTGCCCCAAACTTGTGTGTCATGATTAATGATCAACTAACCTTCAAGGTTCATATGGCCATGATTGCTAAGTCATGTCAATTTGCCTTGTACAACAACAGGAAGATTTGACTCTACCTGTCTGAGCATGCAGCCCCTGGTACAGGCTAACTAGATGGCCACTGTTCATATCCCTCCACTGCACCTTCAATCAAGTCTATGCTACCTCCCGCTCACTACACTCTGCCAATGAAAGGTGCAACAGGGCCTTAAGTCACTAGCTAGATTCTTCTCTTCTGTAGTTCCCCAGTGCTGGAACAATCCATAGAGTCTCTCTCTATCTATTTCTTTAGATAAAGCTAAAGACCCAGTTTTAGAGAACACCTGCACACCTGATGGAAAAAATATCTGCTTCTATCCACTCTATGCATTGCCTCTGTGCACTGCCTGTTGCCACCTACATCCTATCGGACTTGAAGTTAGCTTTATGGCACTATCTGGACTAGATCCTTGCTTGTGTTGTATTAACTCTCAGATGTACATCGCTTTGGATAAAAGAATCTGCTGGATGAAATTGTAACACTGTAATATTGTAACAAATTTAACATCACCAGCAACACAGACACAGTGAGGATGTGTGCAGCCTGACATGCCAAGCTGTAATGAAATTTTAAAAATCTGGATAAGAGATGCTTCTCTCAAGTATCACAACCTCCACAAGCTCTTTAAATGTGCATTAGTTGAAATGTTTTAACACACAATGATCTCTCAGATAGAACCAGTGGCCACAATCTTTTAGGACACATGTAATATCGAAGTTTGCTTATTTAATAAAAAACGTTCCCACAGTACCATCTTTTTAATGTACTGGCATTTGTATTGACTTTTTGATTTTTCCATCTGACAGAAGGAAAGGGTGTTTTGAAAGTGAAAGACATGAAAATTAAAAACTAATTTCATGGGACATGTAGTATAATTACACACACTAACATTTGGAAGTATTACTGGAATGTAAATCTCATTTTTTACCCAAGTAGCCAAATTCTCACAGATCTGTCGATTCATTTTAGTCCAGTCTTTTGACAAATATGCATATTCATTTTAGTCACATTTTAGTGATTTTAATTATCATTAGCTTGAGTCTAGTTTTAGTCACTAAAACTTTTTTTGTCACATTTTTTGTCAATAAAAGATTAATCTCCTTTTTGTCATGCATTTTTCATATTAAATACAGTATTTACCGTTCAAAAAAAAACTAATTTCTACTAAAACTCCCATAATGCAAATTGATTTTATAGATGCAAAAATTGCTGTTGTGACACTACACCTGTCAGTGACGATTAGTGAGTGTCAGAAATCTCATTTCACTGCTCACTATAGAGTAAACTATTGAGTGTCTATATAATGAGGAGTAGTGGATGAGAGGTTGATTTCCGTCAAGCGTTTTGAAGATCCCCATGTTTTATGTGTATAGTTACCATGGTTACAGGTGTTGCTCTCTTCTATTGTACAGTTAGTGGCACAGTTTACCTATGCAAGGAAGACAGTAATAGTTAACACACACAGTGCTCATGTCACTCTATTTTCTTCAGTAAACACAGCTTTCATACCCACACTTTTGCTGTTTGCCCCAATCACCTTACTGCCACTTCTTGTCTAATATTTAATAGAATTGTAGATACATTTAGTCTATCTCCTATCTCCTTTCAAGAACTGCTTGCTAACCTTATTGCCAAATGCATAATGTTACTAAAATTAACTATATCCATATAGTAAATATTATATAGTATGCAGGAATCAAAGTGAGAAACCTTCCTCAATGTTTAAAGTCTCCAGTGTAGATTAAAATGAATTGGATACTAATTGAAGAAAATGTCAAAACAATTGTGGGTCTTCCTCAAACAGCAAGAACAGTATCTTGTAAAGAAAAAGAAAGTAATTTGCATGAGTCATTTGCATGAGTAATGCTTTTGACAGCTCCTTGAATAAGACACGGAATATTGAACATCTGTACAAACCATACAGTAGATCAGTAAATGATGTTTAATTTAAAGCGAGTCATCCTGGATAAATGAAGACTAATTAGAGAAAAAATAAAAGTTAACTTCATAAAAGAATAACTGCAGCAGCAAGGTTGTCTTCAGTGATGCAGTTCTTGTTTTGGAGCACTCAGCCTATAAAACTTGTCATTTTGAAATAAAATCACATATTTTTGTGTGTTATCATCTTTTCCTATAATTTCAAATGAGAACTTTTCTGAATGCCATTGTGATTCCAGTCGAGCATGGAATGGGCCAACATGTCACGCGTATTAATTATTGTAAGACAGCAGTCCCATTGAAGGACAGTTATTGCTCTGCTGTATGGCTCAATAGATTTTAGCATTAATATGCAACACTCTTTTAACTTTCATTATTAACCTCTGGGCAAGACCAGTGTGTGGATGACACATAACAAAGAAAAGAAACCCCATCACCCATGTTGAGCTTGAGTGAGAAAATTCAATAGTGAGCTTAGGAAATGAAAAGAGCAGTTTGATAAGAGAAATGACTGGGAATGATTATTTTTTTCTATCCCTTTTTGTGAGCCGTCTCTATGAAAGGCCACGAGTGTCTGTCACGAGTGATTCTGTTTTCATAGAGTGGTCTAATCCAGGCTCTCCATGCTGTCAGGTCCACTGCCTCTCATTGTGTTCCTTGCCTATCTGATTATCTACAGCATTACAAGTGGCCAGAACCACATCACCTCATTGTTAAGAGTATAATACATTTTGGCCAGATCTAAGCTTTTCAGAACCATGACTATGAACTACTTTGAATAGTTCACCACAAAGTCCATGGAGGACTGTAATGACATGCATAACCTTTCCTGTGTCCCTCCAGCAGCCGCTGATTATATATTTCCCTTTGGGTTGCTAACATTAAAGGCCTCGGCTAAGTTAAAAATGTTGGTGTGTACGCTTAAGCTATATGACATTCTGAATGCTGCTGCTGAATAAACACCATATATATTCTATGGTTTTATGATTAGGACTGAATGTCTGAAATACTGAAATGACTGAAATAGCTAATATGGTATGTCTCCATTTGTCACCACAGTTGAACTGAAATTTCAATTCTCCTCACTTTTTGAAGAAGGACATACATGTATAAACTACACTATAATGACTGAGGCAATTTTGCAGATTTTTCCACTTAAAATAAAAAGGGGGTATAAAAATATTTTTAGAGATATTTGAGGAAACAACTACCCTCAAGCCTCTGGATGGGAATGTCTGACTGGCATTTGAAGGCCAGCATTGCTAGGAGACACGACTCAACTTCAGTGGTGCGCTTCTAATGTAGATACATAATTTTCCCCCCCTTTTTCAACAAGCCCACACAGCATTGGTTATGTGCCTTTAGCAATTTAAACCGCCTCTGTGTAAGATTAAACATCGCGAAGGAGCTGTCATGCTGTTCAGTTTGTGTTCACTCGGAAAGCCCCTCTCTCCCAAAAAAGAAAGAAAGAATAAGAAAGATACACTGTGGCACTCAGCTTATAAATCTAAAAAGCTCTCCATTATAATCATTTTTTCAACCTTTCACCACCCTTTACAGGGTTATAGATGGCCAAAACAGTGCTATGGTATACCTGTGTGGGTATACCATGGGTTTGTAAAGCCCTTGTAGTCCAACTGAAATCACAATCAGGTACATTAACATGCTGTTTAATGTAATGCAGTGGAGCAACTAATTAGCTAACTAACTAACATTAGTGTTGCACTTTTCCCCTGTGAATGTCTGTGTGGTGGCTTGTTCAACAAGCTGATGTGCAGAACAAGATGTGTGTTCATGTTTGTAAGTTAGATAAGAAGGAGACTTCAGCAGGAAAGATAATGGTGGTTGTTCAGAGTTTGTGGCTATTGTGTTGTGTAGCAGGATGCTATCAGGCTCAGTGTGACCACCAAAATAATGTGAAACTAGGGGGCACAATCATAAAATCAAAGAATTTAAAGTATATATTTCTCCCTTTTGGTTTCAGATTATTTTCTCTCAAAGGAGAAAACAGGACAAGTGATTTACAGCATTGTTTTGGATGTTGTAGTAAACAAAAAAAGGTAGTTCAATTTCAGTTGGACTTTTAAGGATTACCTTAACAGAATTTCCTCTTTTTGGTAATTACATTTTTGAAATAAGTACATAAATCAGAACAACAGAAAAATCCAAAACACTTACAACACATCACATTTTTCATGTCTTATTACTCGCACACCAGAGATGATTCAGTTGATCTCGTTGCCATAACAACCCATGTCATTCAGCCTGATCAGCACAGAGTGCACAATAGGCTCTGCATCAATGGCAGCCAAAACATCACTCTGCAATCAGCCCAATCGCTGTACAAGCCTCTTATCAGGCTGCATGCATTGACAGGGCCTGAAGCGCAATCAGATCCACCTCATGAATGAACAAACCCAGACGCTGACTGCCACTTTTAATTTGATTGGGCAAACAGTGAATTAATGGGGGCACACTGGCGGTTAGACTAGTTTTGAACAGGCGAGCATGAGGAAACTTCATGCTAAGTGCATTATGAATGATGCCTTTCCCCCTTAAAGGCCATCATTAGAGCACTTAATCATAAAATATTGCTTCTTGGATACACAGCAGGTCCCACTGCGTTGGAGCAAAATTTGGTCCCTAGTGCACTTCACTGTACCGAGCATGCATTTTTCACAGTATCAGACCTACTTAAAGGACAATAGCACCATTTTTTTTACCCTCGGGTCATTTGTCATTCTTGCTTTGCCTAAATCATGGAATCTCTGTTTTGCATACTTTCTATATTATTTAAAGTATTTATTTACACTGTTTGCATAACTGTGATGAGTGAGAAAAATCATTTTCCACATTGTGACATTTATATTTCTGATAATGGCTGAAATACATAATAAATATGCAGAATGGATCATATTTTCATGAAACTTCTGTCTTACAGACACCTGGTGTGTTTTTCCATCTCTGTTCATTTATATGCACACGTATTAATTCTGTCTTTGATGTCACCTCAGTCTATCTTGATAATTGTTGAGACTTCCTGCTTCCTGTTATGGTCGCTGCTGTGCTTGTATGGTGTAATTCAGACTCTCTGAATCTTAATTAAAACTTCTTCAGTCTTCTCTCTTGTGGGTACCGCATTTAGCTGCATATTCATCATGCAGTGTATTGTGGTTGATTGATCATATCAAAGTAACTTCCTGTGCACTCTTCTCCAGAACTTCCTGATTGCTAATACAGCTTGGAGAGTCATGCAAATGAAAGATGGGCTTTTCTTTGTTGCCTTGCAGCTGTCTCTTCTGCATCCCAAAGAAGATTCTGGTGAACATACTGCATGTTCTTGTGACACTTTTAGAATATTGTGGTTTACATTTTGGCCTTAGGAAACAATACTGTATAATTGAAATGACAAAGTAGCCAGCAGCAAAATTAAGTTTTTAATTTGTGTCTCACATTAATCATGAAGCCGCTCTAGGCAGCATTTTAAAATAACAATACACTTGTCTTATCAGTGTGAATCAGAGTGGAGCTGTGATGACAACATCATATCAGTTATTTAAAAACACAAAGTTGTTCTATTCACCCAAATGAAATTCAGTGAAAAATTCAAATTGTCCTTTAAAAAGCAGTAGTCAACCTGTTCATGCAGAGACCTTTTTGCCTCTGCTATCTCTTTTTTTTTTGTTGCTTTTGTATCCACTGACCACAGCTCATCCATGCTGGTCCATGTGTGCGTGTGAGTGCAGTGTATTGTCATCATGACACAAATGCAATGCAGTCTAAAAATATTTAATTTTAGACATGCAAATATGTTAACAAGTAGAGATGAATAAATAATCTTAAATGTTTAAAAAGTATTACGTTAAAATCAGTTCATTGGAGTATTTAATAGTTACAGTTAATAATACACTAGTGAATTAAAAGTTGCTACAGCCTAATAAACGAATCTTTGTCATTGTGTTAATAAAGTTCATTGAAATACAAATACAAACCGTAAACATAAGCATAGCATGGTTAGCTCTCAGCCTAGTCTCAGCTATCAGCTATCACTTCGTCTGGACTGTTGCCGCCAGCC
Organism: Euthynnus affinis; assembly: GCA_029490765.1. NCBI lineage: Eukaryota > Metazoa > Chordata > Actinopteri > Scombriformes > Scombridae > Euthynnus > Euthynnus affinis. The sequence goes on along the minus strand of CM055859.1, from coordinate 18,081,537 downwards.
AGCCTGTAACACCACTCATCGTTTCCCCCGTCATGCATCGTCCAATTCTTCATTCTTCGCCATGTTTCAGATGACAAGTCAGGGATATGTGAGTAATAAAAAACCTCTGCACATGCTTTTTTCTCTGGTAACTTGCACTAGCAAGTGAAGCGGCCATTCATTTTAGACCACTATGCTCCTGAGCATGCATCTGAGTCGATACATCATTTTGTTTTTGGTTTCAAGGACACTATTTTATTTTGGTTGTAGAGTAAGTGTCTATGTATGTGTGTGTGTGTGTGTGTGTGTGTGTGTGTGTGTGTGTGTTTGTGTGTGTGTGTGCCCTTTAGTTAGGAGCATCTGAATTGGTAAATAAGATTAAAAAGGTCACATTTCAGAACTGAATTTAAAGGAGCAGATCAATGTAATTTGACTGTAAATTAAAATTTTTGAGAAAAGTTTGAATTCAAAAGGGAAATACATTTCAGATGTTTTGGCACACTATTTTTATTCCTATTTTTTTATTTTAGATATTTGTTTTCGTTTAACTATATTAATCATTTGCATTTAAAGGACTGTGTATTAAAAAGTGAATAATAATTAAAAACATAATTCTTAGTGGGATTTAAAATTAATGACTCATGTATTCCTGCTAAGTGGAGGCACAGTCATTTATTTGCAATTCATAAATAGATGAAGACGTTTAAAAGCTAGTAATTTAATTTCTGTAATATAGGTTAGCACAGGCAGCCACAGGTAAAAGTACCCGGGGCCCGCCCATAGTACTACAGCATCCTTCAGGTAGTTCATAACTATGTGGCTGCGTCAGGTGCTACACATGATTCAAATCAAAACTTCAACCTAAAAAAGCTCATCTTCTTGTCTGTGAAGACAGCTGCAGAGCTTTGTTTACTTCACCTTGGTGGTGGTTGGTGATTGACATCTCCAAGCAGCGTTGCTAGGTGTTGTGCTGGAAGCCCATTTCCAAGGTAACAACATTCTGTTGAATCGCCTGCACAATGATGTATATGCACATTTTGACACTAGAAGGCTGTTTTCACATTCATCTGCTGAAAGTGGAAAGTTTCCCTGAGCTCACTGAAAATCAAATTTTAAGAGGTGGGGCTACGAGCTTGATTTGTGACATCACAACTAGTTTGGGAGCCAATCCTGGTCTGATTTTCAGCTTACACAAGTGTGACATGGAAACTTTAATCTTGCAGTGCATATACACTGAGAATGGACTTAATAGTGAAGTAGGAGCCATCTTGTGTCAAATAGTTATACTTTTTTAAGGAAATATATTTGCATATTCTGCAGAAAGAGTAGATGCCATTTTAAATATTTTAAAGTGATTTTTTTTTTGTTGGAAAAACCATATCAGACACACATTATTGCTCCAAGCAAAGTATTTTTATATCTTAAAACATGTCTTGGGGGATCTTTAAGTTTTGTAGTTTGACCACCATAATAATTGTAACTGATAGTTTTATCGTTTTTGTTCATTTGTAAAATTTTGTACATTACTGGGTGAGGCAGGATATCCAAATACTTAACCTGTATGACTTCAAACTACTATATATGTTTTCATGAATTGTTAAATCCGATCATAAACTGAGTTTGTGTCATGTTGTATTATCCTGTTTCATGCAAAATCTTGTATTTATATTTTATAAAATCAGGCAAGCTGATATGTATCAAGGCATTCTGAAATATTAATGCCGTGACACTATTTTTGGGTGAGAGAGGGTGAATGAATCAGCAGGCCCTTGCCTGGAAGGGCTCCAAAATGCAGGGATTAATTGCTGCAGTGTGGGTGATTCAGCACCTGCGGGTAAACCATCCACAATTTTAGCACGCACCTGTATTATGCAAGTATTTGGTATCAGGCCTAAAATAATCTCATGTTAACCTACTTTCACGGGTGCTGCAATAATGAGAAATTTGCTGGACTTGGTTTCATTCCTTCTGCTGTATCAGCTCTTTTCTCAGTAGGATATGAAGTAATGGTGTAACAGAGAAAAGAGCCGGTGACCACAAGGTTGCAAGTTTAGATCCTTGGACAGTCTTTGAAAATGTTTGTGTTCGATTGTTTTAATCTGCAAAAATGCAAAGCAAGAAACTGCTGTGTTCACTCAAAACTTTGTTTCTCTCTTTAGAGGCAAAAAAAATGGTGAAAATCTGAATCTGTTTGATCATGGCCAGATGCACAAACCTCAACCAACAATTTGCCCACCAAAAAGTGGGCATACTTCAGGCTCTAATAGATCATTAAACCACCACTTGCATATTTAAAGGAGAAATGTAGCTTATTTGTATGGATGCCATTCAAGTCATATTTGGCAAAATAACACTTTTTAGACTGTTGAGCAGGATTGCCAAATATGAAATCTCCCTTGCTGTATGCACTTTTGGTGGCCTGGGCAATCAAGCAGTGCAACCATATATCCAGAGTAAATATCATGGAGATTGTTTACACCAAAATTGCACTGCACAGTCTGATTGTTAGTATCGCCAACACTTCTCTGTCTCTCCTTCCACATAGTCGCATTCACAGGGCGATACCAAAACACCCAACAGGAACTGGTAAGAAAACAACCTGTGTGCAGTGGATGAAAATGCCACTTTAGTAGCATAGAAGTACCAACATCCTCTGTGCAATGTCAAAAATAGAGCACTCAGTCCCTGCAGAGATGTTTTGAAACATGCTCCCTGGATAAATACAATTAAAGCTGCAGTTGAAGAAAAGATACCTTCCTCATATACTCACAGAACCAGTAGCTATCATTTCACACAACAATGACTCGGAGCAAATATCTGCCTCATGCAATCATATTTTCGAAATTCAAACAAGATACCAGATTAAAAACCTTTTTTTTTCTTGTCTGGTACTTTGAAAAAAAAATACTGTATTTTACAGCATGATGTAGATTTTTCTCTAAAAAAGAAAAAAAGATTTTCAGCCACTCTGGACTTCATTCTAGGACAGTACAAGTACTGAACAGTACAGTACAGTGCATTTTTTATTTGTCTGTGATACATGCATTACAGGTTCCTGTGTCCTTACCTTCCAATTCAGCCCCAGCTTTGTCTTCACTGTTTCAATCCTGTGTAATCCTTGCACTGGGTCACTCACTGCAGGCCACTCAATCACTCCCTCACTCGCCGTGTTTTCCATGACAAATAGATGTGTTCCTGCCAAGCTCTTCTTAAACAAATGAATGTGTTTTCTACAGTACACCGTCAGACCAGACCTGTGTTTTTGCTGAACCCAGCAAACCACCTTGCTGTTTGTCACTTCAGAGGTCTATATCTCACTCCTCTGGCGATAGGTATTTTTCAGGAAGACAGATTGATACATCAGTTGCCTATTCACTACTCACTGCACTACAAATAACCTGCCCATATCTATACATAGCCTGCCTTGTGTACTTGTTTCAGAAGATAAACCACACCTAAGCACAGTTCCTCCTGACATCCTTAAATTTGTTATTTGTTATATTGCTAGTTCATTTCCTTGATATTACACAGGCAGAAAAACACCTGAGTCTCACTGCATGACAAAAACACCTCTATCATAGTTGTCACATGTAAAACAGAAGAAAACAAAAGAGACTGCAGTGGTGTTAACCAAACACCAGTGAGAATGGGAGTGATGTACCCTTTGAAAAATCCAGTCGCTGTACACTGCTGTGTGAACACATGATCTCACCAACAAGCTTTCACTTCTTCACTTCTTCTTATCATACTCCAAAAGGATCCATACAAGTTAGTTTGCTGACCTAGTGCCCAGCAGTTCTTCTTTCAAGTTCAGGCAACTAAAACTACTTAATGGTTACATAAAAATTGTACAAAACAAAATCTACCAACCAGTATCTCTGCAACTCACATCTGTTTAATAACCAAAGTGCAAAAAAAAAGATTTAGGGGTGGTTATGTCCCAGACAATTTCTTGCCTGTCCTAGAAATTGAGGTCACCAGACTACTAGATTTTTTTTACCTTTAGACACAGCAAGGCTAGTTCTTTCCCATTACCAAATTGTGTGCTAAGCGAAATTAACCAGCTGCTCTAGCTCTAGCTAGTCAGCATACATATATGAGAGTGGTATTAATCTTCTCATATAAATCTCTGTAAGAAAGTTGTGAGTAATTGTGAGTGGACAAACCATAGACTGTAAAAAATATGGACAATGTCACATTGACATCACCCACTGGTATGTGGACTGCCATTTTGAGGCCTTTGAGGCAATTTGACCATCACCATCTTGGATTTGACAGTCACTCTTTGATTCTTTTCAATCACAAGGTAGCCACACCCTAAAGCACGCCCTGCCTTGTCATCTATTTTATTCTAATTAGGACCATAATTTACAAAATGAACATCATGCTGTATTAAAGAAGACTTGAAACTAGTGATTGAGACCATAAACTCATTAGGAAAGTGATTACTGAGGTAATAAATCAAGTGAGAAGTAGGGTCATTTTCTCATACACTTCCATGCAATCAGACTTCTTTTTGCAACCAGTGGATTCACCCCCTGCTGGCCATTAGAAAGAATGTTAGTTTAAGGCACTTTCGCTTTGGCTTCACTCTTCAGACCAGGAGCTACCCACTTGGGATAAAAATAGATTTTCTCTAGGCAGCACATATTAAGACAAAGATGATGCTTCTGCGCAAGTAGAGAGTAGAGAATATTTTAACTCAAGTAAAGACTTCTTGAGGATGTATGATTAAACAAAATTATTGTAAAGAGACAAGAGGAGTCCTGGTACGTTTAGACATCAGTCCAGTCAGCACATGTGTTGCTAGCAGTGCTGGCATTATCCTGGTAATTACAAAGTTGTTGTATTTACATTTTGTGTAGCCACCAGTGAGCCTGCATTCAGGAACCAGCTTGTTTTGTTTGGAGTTGGATGATGTGTGAACTGCACAGCTTCTTTGAGGATGGCACTTCTGTTATGCTGCTGCGTGCAGCCATCAGGATAATGTTAAGATAGCTGTTGACATTAATGCTTCCAAAACACAGATCGGCTGCTTAAACCCATCTGTTTCTACTTTTCGACAGATGTTAAATAATATAGAATATGTGACGTGTGGGAGTGGTGGCTTCAAAGTTGGATAAAGTCACCTTTGACTGAGCTGTGCTGAGTAAAATATGTAACAAGTAAGCATTACTTTTGCTGTTGAGTATAGTGACAAATGCTGTAGTTTGTTTTGTGAAAACAGTCTCCAGATCCTTATTTTGTATAATCCTTTACAATACTGTAACTGAATACAGCAGGCAAGATAAAAATTATGTATTTATCATCTGTACAGTGAAGGTATTACCTATTTGCATGAGAATGATAACAATTCCTAATTATCTCCAACTGTTTGCCAGCACTGTATGTTTTATGTATGTTTTCCCATTGCACCTGGATTATCAAAGATTGTCCTCAAAAGCTATGAAAAATGCTATAGTGGATTTTTTAAATTAGAATGCATAGTTGCTTTTTCGTGTATCAAATAGACCTTGAAATTGTATTTCCAGTGGGAGATGTTATTGATAATATAGAGCCTTTGATTGTGTTCAGGTGGGAAAGGAGGAGACTGGCTTAATGTAGTAAAAACAATCTCCATCATTGTGTCCTCTCAAGCTGTTCCTAAAAGGGCCATCTGTGTTCCAGCACTACAAAGGTGTCATCGGTTTATTCTCCTAGAGAGCCGGATATTTTTATCTGTGAAATTGGTAAAGAGGTGCAATTTCACTCTTTGTAAGTCCCAAGACACATAAGAGTACATAGATACAGTGCTTTGTGGAATTCTACAAGTACTTCAATGAACACTTTTACACAGCTCTGATACCAATGATAAACCCTACTGTTCTAACTTGTCTAACAGCTTGATAATGACTTCATCTAATGTATGATGGCTATAAACATCATTTTGAGAACTGATGACATGTTTCAGAAGTCTGCTACTCTCACAGTACTTCTATTTAAGATCCCAGCTGTAAGACATTATTAAATACAATAGAATAATATATATGGGTGCTTGGTATTTACCATAGACTGTATATTATGCAAATTAACCCTCTGGGGATCAATAGTATTATTTTATATGAAGGTGAATGTAGAGAGGTGTTCACTCTCTGGAAAGAAACCCCAGTACCTCAGACTGAAGTGAAGTCATTGCACACTAATATTAGCTACTTTAGCTAAATTGTACTGAAATGTCTGGTATCATATTAAAGTAACATTAAACAAAATGTTATGGAAAATAGTTTGATTCAGTACAACACTTCATAACACTTCATAGAGGGCACATATTTAGCATTTGTGATCATAATGACTTGTTGAAAAAAATTATTGACTCAATATTTATTAAGCTAGACTGGGAATCTATTGGAGTCAGGGTTGGGGTTTTTTTGGAGCCTGCATCTAGCAGCCATCGGTGTCATTACACTTCAGTGTACATCTGCATTGGCGTCAGCCTCAAGCGGTCATGATTGCACTTTTCATGAAACACTCCTAAATCCCCAAATAAGTCTATTTTGATTTATATTATTGGAGTTTTTATAACTCATAACTTATATTTGTTCATAAGAGGTTTAATGGGGATTTTGCATTCATACTGTACATTTATTATGACTTGTGAATGACTTATTGGCAAACTAAAGTAATATCTTCATGCATAGCCCATATAACACATGAAACATGCAACATTTCTTATTTGGAGTAATAACAATGCCACATTGTTATTGTTACTATATATATTTTTTACACAACAGAGAGTTCTGTGGCCCCAAACAACGAGCAGGTAATGCCAGTGTCAACACAACACAGGGCTTAAGGTTGTTTTTGTTTTTTTTTGTACAATATTTCTATCAATCTGTTTTATATCATATAAATAAAATGCTTATCTGTAGCGATAAAATGTCACATTGATAAACAGAACATGGGATTACAGTCTGACTGGTTTTGATAACATGGTGGAGACTGCCTCCACTTTTTCTCTTATTTCTGGCACTCGACACACAGCATCTGCATACATCTGCCATCCTGCCACTGCTCTACGAGGAAGACAAATAAAAACGACATCAAAGGCGTCGCTGTGGAAATGCCATGATGTACCAGTGATTACAGAAGAGCAGAAGACAACCTTCTGATTATATAATCCTGATCCTCCCTCAGAAAAGGAACACTCTGTAGATGAAGGAAATGCTTGGTGATTTACCTGTTTTACCTGTTTTACCAATGTTTTACAAAATCCATTGAATTTAATATTGTGATATCAGATGAATAGAACAACTACAGATGACAAATCAACAAAGGAAAGTAGAGGGAGCAGTAAAGATATACACTTTTCTATATTACAGGATATGTATAATTGTCCAAAATTATGATTATGAGGTTCTGGTAGTCAGAGCTAACCAATAATGTGCAGTTACTGTTGGGCTCTCCGTGTCTCAGCTGGAACTACATTATACATCATAAATAATCTCAATACAAAGTCAAGAGGTTGTGATATAGCTCAATAAGCTAGCAAACTGTGGTGTCTGCCTTACACAAAACCAGGCTACTTTTGGGAGATTGATACTATACTCTTCATGGTGAAGGATCGCCAGCCATATCCTTTAAGTTTAATGTATTGTTCATTCATGTACAATGTCATCACTTTTTTCCACTGGCACACTTTCTTTGGACACATTTTCTCATTCAAGGGAATGTATTAGCATAATATGCCAACAAGAATCTAATGTGATTAAGTGTACTGCTCCACTAAAATAATTTAGTGTGGAGTTCCTCTATAAGGGGGTTTCATCATGACAAACAATAATTGTAAAGCTAAACTTTACTGCCTCTATTTGAATCCACCATGTCCACTCCAATTGTCATGTTCTAATGGAAACCCCTTAGCATCAAAAACACCAGGGCAGGTGATAAATAGAGGTGTCAAAGGCCCCAGCATTACCAGAACTAGGTGAGTGTTTTGTTGATGCCTGGCAGCTTCAAGTATCGTTTAATAAATGACTTGTTCTCTTTTTTACTGGCAGTAATCTGTCTGGCTCTTGGCGTCTTCCTCTCTATCCGATAATGAGGTGCCTCTAACCTCGCCCAGGGGCTTTTATGTAGCTGCTCTGCCAAATGTACACTTCTGAACAACTTTTAATTATACTCAGTGGTATGAAAATACACCAGTGGTGGTCTAGAGCATTGGTAGGGCGAGTGCCATTTAAAAATAATGGCCATGTGCTTTTTTCACATTTTTTCATTCATGTCTTTAAGATCCTTTAAAAATGCATATTTTCCGTTTTTAAACAGGTGGAGGTGTTTTTTGCTGCTTACAGCTAATCTAGCTCTCATTTCAGAAGTATAGGCGGGTTTATTAATTGAAAAATAGTGGAGTCAATGATAAATAGCATATCAATAGATAAAGAATGACTGATGATAGTTATAGGTTCATGACAAGGCTTTGTCATTAGGAGATTTCTCCTATTGATTTTAGAGAGGTCACTGACATTAATTATGCCAAAGAAAATCTGATGATTAAATCATACCGCCAAGCATGATAAAATTTGAATTATAAGTATGTCAGTAAGATTAAATGCAGTCCAGCAACTGATGAAGAATACCCAGTGTCAAGACTTAGAGTAGTCTATATAGAAATTTATGGTATGGATAACCTTTAAGCTTCATGAAGATATTACATGGTGAAATAGGTTTCATATGCCCTTAATTATGTTCCCTCTCAGCCTACACCTGAAAATTATCATCTCTGAGCTGTCATGAACATCTGAGCTATATTTGCTTTCAGTAACATGTGTTTTGCTGTCAGGAGTGTACTTCCCATATGGTGTGTTATAGACATTTAAATGTGAACACTGCCTTCATAAAGACATGGATCATAAAACTTAAGATTCCCTTAAAAATGTGGCTGTGATTTAATTAAGACAAAAAACCGCAGTACCGCTTCACCAGCCACTTCAGTACAAGAACATTGCTGCTGACTCCAGCTATTCCAGACAGTTTTACCGCAGTTGCACTACATTGCCGTTTGTTGTCTGTAATTGTTTTTAACATTCAGGGAATGGTAGGCTGAGTGGGTGCTGGTGAACAACAGTGGCAGGAACAAGCACAGGGCTTTTGGAGCTGTTTGAGTTGCAACTTGAGGTACTTCACTTTTTTTTGCAGTTTTCTTGGTGAGAAAACACTTGCACAAATTAGCATACTATTACCACTGTGAACTACATTATATAGCCTATCAGGAGAATTGTATTGGTTTATTAGAGGTGGATGATAAAATTATGTCATCTGAAATAACTGGGTGTCATTATCCTGTGAATGATGAAAACAAAAGCCAATCAAATGGGGGGTGTTGGAGTTTCAGAAACTACACAAAGGAAAACATTATTATGCGCTTTGAAAAAATTATTTTGTAAAGAAATACAATGTCTTTATTTCTCCAGTGTTGTGATTCAGACTCAGATGAGTTCACAGTCATCGACTATGTGGGATTGAGACATTAAAACAACTTGTAAAACTTGCACTGATATATTTAATATGTTTTATTCCTCTCATTAAGTAATTTAAAGGAATAATTTGACATTTTGAGAAATACTGACTATCAGCGTTCTTGCCATGAGTTAGATGAGAAGATATAGATATGAAGCTACTGCCAGCAGCCAGCTAACTTAGCTTAGCATAAGAAATGGAAATGTAACCCCACATAAAACAGCGATTTGTCATTTTTACACTTCAGTTTTTGTACTGATTAACCAAATTAGATAGACATGTGTTAATTAATTTTTGAGCTAGATACAGGTGCTTTTAGGTGGTTTTGTTGATTCCCTTGGACAGAGTCAAGCTAGCTGGCTGCTGGTGATAGCTTCATATTTCTCATCTTACTCTCTGCAAGAAAGTGAATAAACATATCTCCCAAAATGTAGAACTTTTCCTTTAAGTCAGCTATATATTTGTCAGTTACATACTTTTTAAATGAATCTTTTATTTAAAGCCATAATGTATCCCAGAGTTTCCTTTGCAACTGAATGTCTGGGAGGGGTCACTCTGCTTAGAAGAGCTACTAACCCATCCAAGACACTCATTACCCAAGAATTAATGGAGCGTTTTAATGTCTGAAGTTATGGTCTAAATGAGGCCTTTCCAGCCTGCTAAGAATAAAGCTTTCATGGGAAAACAGAGTAGCTGTAATTTAACAGGGTTAAAATGATAAAAAAAAGTGAAAATATTAAATACAATTTCAGTCTGCACATACTGTTGCTTCTATGGACTTTCGGAAACACATAAAGGTCGAGCCATAACTTTTGAATTCAGTCAGTGGTATACTTCTTGACTGTGTATAACACGGACACACACATGATTCTCTTATCAGACTCAGTATGCAGAACTATATCCAACAGTGGGAAGCTCCCTCCCTCCTCAGAGATCAAACAGGATGCTTCCATTCCTCTATTCTTGCCTTCTGTCAGAAGGGCACAGCCTGCCTAGACGGCCTCTTTATCTTCCCCCTCAGCCACCCAGACAAGGCGATGGGCTGTGTCTGTTGACAAATGCTTCACTTGTTACAGATAACAGAATAATGTAAACAGGAAGTGGCCAGTGGGGCAGTCATACAAATGTTTCAAAACTTAGATTCATTCATAGTGTGATCATATTGTGATCCAGTAAACAAGCAACCCAACATTTCACTCAATATGCTATTTCACAATATATTTCCCATCAATAGCACAATCTGCCTTTTCTTTAGAAGTGCAGGAGTCACAATTTTGATATTTCATTAATCATTTTAGTCATTTATCGAGTTAAAATGCAACATGCTTGTTGGTTCCAACGTACATGTCAATGCGCTGTTTTTTTCTGTTTTGAAAGCTTTTGGAGTTACCACTGTTGGTCCAACAAAACAAACAATTTGAAGACATCACCTTGGGCTTTTGGGAAATTGTGATGAACATTATGTATTCATGTTTTAAAGACTAAACAATTAATTGACTAATTCAAAAAAAATCAACAGATTAATTAATAATGACAATAAGTTACAGTATGAAGTCAGTTCATTGGTCTTGTGTCCAGACACATGCTTAAGCAGATAATAACCAGTGATAGAAGAGATCAGATCTTTTATTTAACTAAAAGTACCAATACTATTATCAGAAAAATGCAATGTGTGTAAGTAGCAGTTTACTGTTATAGCTGGTGAAGAGGAGCTGGTCTTAACTACTTTACATGCAACAGTTAGTTCAACCTCATAACCAATGGGTCAGAAGATAAATCTGCGGGCTGATGAGATCATTAATGGGAAATAAATGAAGAAAAGTTCTTCAATATAAATCTGTATTCACTTTTTTTTCACCTTCCGACTCAGTTCAGTCAAGCCTTTCCCCATGTGTCTTGCACCACGATTGACTCCAGGATTTGAATGCTAGCAGTGATATGTCGGTAAGATCTTTGTATTCTTACAGAAAATCCCTAAGTAGCCTTTACATTTCAGACATATATGTTGCTATGTATCTTGGTCACTAGGCAATACTAAAGCATGTCTTTAGGTGGCCACTGTATTGTCTTCTATTCAGTGTTGCCTGAGATGAGAGGAAACCGTCACACGATAATGACATTGCTACAGTGAATCCTGAGTGCACGCTCCGTTGTTGATGGTGATTGTGATTGTTGCTGGTATGATGCAGGCAGAACAATGATGGCACCCAAGCACATTAACCTTCATTAGTGGGTTGACCAGGGCTGGTCTGTTTAAATGAAGTAATTACTGGTGACACAGTGATGATTAATGATAACGAATGGTACTAATGTGTGCATCTGTCAAATATATGTGAAGATCTGAGCAACCTTTCCTCTCTGACTCTTTGTTGACTTCTGACTGCTTATTGATGAGTGCACCTGTTCAAATTTGCAGCCCTGACTACTATAAATTACATTTATATACTAGCAATATGAAACAACAAGTATGTTTTGATTGGTATTAGTATTAGTGTCGTGTAAATTACATTTTCCATCATTCCATCCATCGAAAATGGTCCATTCAGGAATCTGTAAACTTAACATTGTTCACTAACAATGTACAGTACCAGTCAAAAGTTTGGACACACCTTCCCACTCTTCTTTGATAGAGATTGTTTCCAAAGCTTTAACTGGTACTGTATGTCCACTCAGAGACAAGACAGTATCTGCTCATACAACAAATCCTCCAAATTACACAACAAAACAAGAACGATCTGATCCAGATAGTCTGATGCCCCTATAAGAAATATTTTTTATGGTTATGTTTACGTTATGTTAAGATCATGTTCTTTATATATTGAATCAACAACTTGAAGGACAAGACGGTAAGAGTTTACTTTATTGAAGTAACTATAATTGGCATTTTTATCATAACAGTGGATCAAACTATCATGTGTATGGTGGGGTTTCAGCTTCTTTCAGCTCTCTGCTTTATTTTTCCAGGCCAACTACATTACTGTTTTGGTTCACTCTTGCTGCTCTCAAAGTGTGGCAGCAGGCATCTGTTTTCAGCCAAAAAGCTCTAAAAATCTACTGTACACTGCCTGCTCAGCACCAGCAAACAGACACAGTTAGCAACTAGCTGGTGAACATATTGGAACATTTAGCAACTTTAGAGGCAGATATTTCCCGAAGGTGTTGGTGGAGAAAAAACTGGACTGAAATTCATTTGCTAATAAGTTTTACAACTTAAACTGTAATAATATATCAGTGTTATGTTCACAGCTTCTTTCCGCTGCCCTAAAGTGGCCAAAAAAAAGAAAGAAAAACAGCTGTAGCAGGTTTAACCTCGAACGACGAAAAAAACTTAAGTGTTAAAGTCGACTAAACCTTACCACACCCAGGACTCAGAATGTGCAATCCTGCTCTCTCTAGAGTTTTTTTTTATCTTCTATTGTTTCTACACCTAAAAAAGAATGATGTAAATTTGAAATTCAGCATTCACTGCAGAGAGAAAGGGAGTTAATGCCACATTGTATTCAGATACGCAAGCAAAATGCTTGTGAATTGCTTGTGTATTTTCCCTGCGTGCAATAGTGATGAAACATCGCCAGTCGTGGCCGTGGTGGGTGGTTGACAGTTATGTCCATATTGACTTATGGTGCCATTAAGAACAAAAGCACCACTCTGCCAGAAGAGACATGACAACAGTATCGCCACAGATCTGACGTGAGCACACATCTTTCCAGTGTCATCTCTGACCTCTATATCTCTTAGCTCAAGATAGATGCATTTTCATGCCTGGCTTCAGGCTCTAATAGTCCATTGATTCATTCGCAATATGGCCCAGAGTCAGCCAGGTCTCTGATTATTTATTTTCCTCTCGAAAACACTCTCCCCTCTCTCTCTCATCTGTCTTATTAAAATGTAATGGCAAACAAAACCCCAGTCTCTCACTATCTGATGGTGCAGAGAAAAACAATTTTAAGGGATTCGCAACGGTTTATAACCCATGGCTCCAAGAGGAGAAAACACACAGGTCTTAGATGAGATAGACCTCCAAATCAATCACTACCACCAGTGAATTCCTCACATTGATGCTGATGCTGATTGACGGACCTCAGATCTTCTCAGTGACTGTCAAACAGAGCCAACCCTGACCACCTGCTCTTGCTAGACTTCTTGACCTGCTGGGATGAGGTCAGTGTGAAATTTAAGGTTTCAGGCTTTGTCTACAAGAACAATTACAAAGAAAAAAGATGTTCGGGCTATTACAAAATATAAGATATAATTTATCAGGAATTAATTCATTTCTTGCAACACTTTAACCTGTTTTTTAAAATTCCTGTTGGAGAAAACATGAGCCAGCAGCCTCTGAATCTGTCATATAGATTTTTTTTTTTTTACCAACGTCATTTTGGTCAACTGGCATATGATCTGAAATTCTTACACATAGATGGTTTTTCCAGACTACTCTTTGCAGCTGGTCATGTAGGGGTTTGGCCTCTTTACATTCTAGAGGGGGGAGATAGCTGACCACATTGTTTGGGGCGAGTCCTGCCAATCCTGAAATGACAGATGAGAGAAACCTGCGTCCCTAATGCCCATCTATCGGTGCGGGAGTTCACTGGAGGGTAGAATAGTTAACTTAATTGAAACCTTTAATTTGCAGACAGAAAAAGTTAGAGTGGATGTGGCAGCATCGACTTGAAAGTCTGCTCTTTATATAGACTAAGTAGTAGTGAGGAGTGGAATCTGATCATTTCCCTTCAGTGGCATTAGATGCTGTAGACAGAAAGCAAAATAAATATTTTAAAAAATTCATGCAGGAAATATTAATAGCTTATGTATTTTTTCTAAGTACATTTCCATAATGAAATTTCATTGATCAAATGTTTGTTGAGATTGTTTTACAATCATAAAAAGTGCTCTTTAATGTGAAGTCATGTGAGTGTATTATTATTACATGCCCTCCCCAGTGAATTAAGAGCAAATAGAACTGCTAAAAATATCCCCATTTTGTTTTTGGCATGTTAACAGAAGTATATTGTATTGTGTGTTTTTACATCTAATTAAAGCTGGTTTCAAGACAATTTTATCTAACCCTTGTAACATTCAATAAATGCTGTCAGACCATTTCCTACAGTACATAACCACTATGTTGATATCGCTGCTTTTTGAATAATAGACTCCCAAATTTATAACAACCACAAGATTTGTCTTCCAAATGCAGAATTCATGTGAGTCAACATCTCATACCAAGCATAACATCCACATGTAATAATCCCAGACTGTGCACCGGCAAAATAATAAACAAAAATAGATCACGATTTCTACAAAGAAACATCTGATGTTTTGAAATGCAGATGGTTGCTACTGGCAACATAGCAATGGATAGTGCAGAAAAGCCTTTTGAGGGTGGCTTATTTCTCTTCCAAGAGCTGTTTTGTTATATGATATATAATTGTTAAGCAAGTCACAGGAAAGGATGGTTTTTGCATTAAATCCATTTCCTGTAGTCTTTAAAATGTTTAGTTGAATTATGCACAAAACAATACAGCCTGCAGCAAGATAAATCCATGACATTATGCTATAGTCGCATATTCTGTATCCAAGTTCAGACCACGCTTAAACCACAGTTGTGTGAGTGCTGAGTTTGGCACACAATGAAACACTTCACTGCCCACATCTAACCTACATCTGTGTGGTATAATCTGCTGATAACCATAGCTTCCCAATATCCCTGTCAGATGAACCTGACATAATGCTTTATTGAATTATACTCTGCAGTGCTCATGCGAAGGACAGAGGCAAAGTAATGACTGTATTCCAACAGGCGATGTATTTTGGGGATTTTTGTGTGTTTTTTTGTTCTCAGTCTCGTCTATGACCACTGTGACAAGAAAGGTTAATTGCCATCCCTCTGAACGAGTCAAAGATGGTTAAGTTGGCCAAACACGCCCACAGCAGAATCTTCCCCAAGGCTAGACCTGAATTAAGAAAGAGCAAAACAACAAGAAAGCTGTGGATGAGACAGGATACTGTATGTTATACAAGTGTTTGTTTGCTCAGCTGCTCTTTTCTTCCTCCTGCTTTTAATATACATCAGTAAGGCAAGGTCAAACCTTTTAAGCTGGCAGAGATAACCTGCCTTAATAGGGATAGTCAGAATTACAGAGCAGGTCTCTTTAGAAATACCAAGTATATTATACTATTCTTAGCATACCACACTCTCCAGTTAGGCCATACAGTTTATTGTAGGAACAATAAAATGGCAACCCACTCAAGGTTATCTTTGGTAGCTTATATTATTGTACATTTGGTTAGGTGAAGTTACGTTGGGTCAGTATACAAATAATATATGGAAATTAAAAAATGAAGAAACACAAAATTACCTGCAGTCAACAACTGAAAGTAGTATTAGGTTTTTGTTATCAGTCTGGCTGCCAGTGTCTGAAATTACTGCTGTTGCTCTGAGGCATGCTGCCTGAGGCAAATTAGGTCTCCAGGACAGTGTTATGGAACACAATAGACACAATACATCCATCACTGTAGGAACTGAGTCCAAATCCAAATTGCAATGGTGTAGCCACAGTAAGAGGCACCTGTTGCTAAGGCCACTGTCCTGCCTTGCAGAGAGCTGACATGAAACAACTGCCTTCTATAATGGAAGTAAAAGAACCAGCAAGAAGAAGCACCTTCACCTGGGGCTTACTGGGACACCCAGTTCCCAGCAGAAGCTGTACTGCCAATGGCATTTTTCTGTCCCAATCAATTCTGCAAATACTCAGGTGGCCAACAACTGGGCTGAAAATTTCCTCAGGCTTCTCTGAGTATGTGTTTACAAATTTAGAAAAGAGGTTCTAACCTCGAGGATAATTTATTGTGTACAGTAAAAAAGAGGGCAGTAAATTTAAAGGACCTAATAGTCGGCCATTTATCAAAGGTACACTTGACTGCTCTGCCAGACCTTCCATTAGAGTTAGCCTGAAGCTCATTCCTGTCAAGGATATTGTTGGATATTCAGCCTTAAACTTGTTTAGGTTTTTGAACCCTGCTGAGAGTTATAATTACTATGGCATTGTCTCCATAGGAGGTAAATAGGAAGTAACTGAAGGTTAAATGTGTTTCCACATGGGTATTCATCAGCTAAAAGGTACAGTTTAAAACTAAAAATAACCTGAATACTGCATGTAGATTTTTAATCATTAAGTTATTCACACTCACTATTCTCAAATCCTAGTCACCTCCCAACATGTCTTAGGGAATGACATCGCCACATTTAACAAAAGACACTCCAGTCTTTTCAAATGGAAATAGCAGTGCCTTTCTCTTGGGATCAGTGCTCTCTCTGCACCTCTGTTTTACATTATCCATAAGATAATTCCTGGCAGACGGATTTAGGCAGTAATTTCAACTGAAAGGACACTCATTTAATGACATCATGGGTAAACATAATCTAAAACAGCAAGCACAGCACATCCCTAACATAAACAGTCTGATTGGAATAAAAGCGCCCAATTTAACTGTTATCAGCTGTAACAAAACTCATGTTGCTTCCAATGTGTACATTCATTAAAATGTTCCATATCAAAGAACTTACTGTCACTGATATCAAATTTATCCCCTGAAAAATTAAAGCTTTTGCCTAAAGAAAGCATTCATTTGCAGTGATGGATTATAAATGGATGGCTAAACCTTTAAGCAGTGAATGCTAATGACATATACTGTGTATATATTAAACAATGTAGAAAAGCTATTTAAAAAGTCATTTCAGTAAGTCAGTGCTGTTCTAGAGATGCAGATGATAGGTGCTGGTTAAAATGTCTCTCTGTCACAGTGTCATACATCTGTTGTATGTGGTCTGACTGTTCAGTGTAGTTAGGAAGTGATTTTGGTATAACTAAATTCTGGTACTTGTACAGCCTAAAGTGCACAGTACAAAAGAAAACTGCTTATTTGTGTCGGTGTCAACGTTAAAGAATATTATTTGATACACCTTTAAATCACAATCAAATCATTTTTTGTCTTTTTATAAGCAGCATGCTGTATACCACAATATTCTGATAATGTAAGAGAACAGAGTGGTCCTGCCACAAAAGTTTAAACAATGAAAATGATATCCTGTCTAAACTGAGGTGCACAGGCGAATATACAGCACCTGAAATAACCAACTGAGGGCAGATGTTATATTTGGCTGTCATGTTGTTCTGGTCCTAAATCAGGAAATGTAAGAAGCACATGAATGACATTTAGACAGCAGACCTCTCAGTCATCATCTCCTGAACCAAGAAAACATGTGCACAATCATGTCAGAGAGGGAGAGAGAGAATGAGAGAGAGCAGCAGTGGTTAAGTGATCTAGAGAGTGAATGAAGAGAGGGAGTGGCGGTAGTGAGAACAAAGCAATGAATCGGATAAATGAAATGTTATTTCCTGATTTTTTCACAGCGGTTACATTCTAAAACAAAAATAAACACGCCAACACGTCTGCACAACCCTGCTGGAAGGTGTGAATGCAGCTGAAGCACACGCTTCATCCTGTCCACTTTGGCCTCTCTGCTCTGCGTGTGTGTATGTGTAGCTCAGCCCCGCCCTCGGTCAAACAGACACAGACCTGTTCTCTTTAGAGCAGAGGAAAGCGATAAAGACAGCGATGTAACCTGGTTGATATGTTTTTATAGAGTGCTGACCTCGCACCCTGCGCGCTGTTATTGGCTGGGGGTTACACACCAACTGCCCAAAGGTTGACGCCCAGAAATGTCCCAAACACAGAAAAATAATAAGAAAATACAGGCAGAGGGCAGGGTCTCTGTAGATAAATACACCATCACACACTTCTAGTGGGTCATAAGAGATGATTGATTATTTTTGTATTGTTCTTTAGGAAAATCCTGTATAGTACGCCTTTAAGAAAAGCTTGTTACAAAACTTGTTATTCCCTGTGTCTAACTGTTCTATGTTATTTTTCAAAATTCATGCATATCTGTACCAACGAGTAGACAGAGTGACCTGGACAACATGTAGCACAGATCTCATCTTATATTTTTGTGAATTTAAATAAAGTCTTCTGACACTTTTCAAAGCACCCAGTCTCTTTAAACATAATTGTGTTTTAAAAACTCTTTCCATCTGTCCTTACAAGTGTGCTACCCACAGTATCGTTGAGCATGTTAATGGATACCCCTCCATTCTCATGTATTTTTATTGTTTTGGTTCATTATCTCATAATCTGATATATGTTCATTTATAATAGCAACTGTAATATTTTAGTAGGTTAATTTATGGTTACAATGGGTAAAGTTCACACAGGCACTCTGTATTTCCACATGAGCAAAAGTCATGAAAAGATGCATAAAAGTAGCGACATAGAGTTCTAATGAATGTGTAACAGTAATGGACTATTGGTAGAGATTTATATCGGGAGTTTTGCAAGTTAATTGAAAGACCATGTTGTGTGAAACAGTGCTTCACCTAGTAATTCGCTAATGAGGAAATCAGTAGTGTAACTGCCTGCAGCCTGCTAGAATACAAGTTGTGTGAGTGTGCAGAATATTGTCGGTGTGAGTGTGTTTTGAGGGTTATAGTGAAAGCGGACATTTTATGTTTCATGTAAGTTCAAGAGTGAACATGAATGATTATAGTGCCATTCATTCAACAGACCTAAAAACCAGCAGTATGGGGCCACTTTGGGCTGATTTGCTTGTGTTTCTTTATTTTCAGACAATAATGAAAGAAGTAAAGAAATTATTTTCAACTTACACACGCCTGGAAGTCCTTTTTGTGTCCAAGTGCGCATCAAATATTGGAAGCACTGCTGGGATGATTAACGTTGTGCTCAGTGTGACAAGAACGTGGACGGGGATTGTCTTTGATTGACGACGGGAGCACAGGGCCTCGGGAGCGCAGCTACATCAAACACAATGGATCTGGAGGAGTTGGCAGAGACCGTGTCTCAGAGTCTATGGCTTTTGCAACTGGATCACCTCAAAGAGGTGTGTGTAGAAGCTAAAATCCTAAGTGGAAATGAACAACATTGTGATACGCTGCACTGGGAGAAATGAATGTGCTCTCCAATTCAATCATGACACTATTATGCTGCAACAAATAGCAATCAAACATTGTTGATTTGGATGTTTAAATCATCAATCCAGTATCTTAAAAAAAAAAAACAGTGTAAGAAAACATGACAGACTAGCTCTGCTGTATGTGACAGAGACTGAAAAATGCACATTACCTTATTATAATGACAATATAACAAATGGAGGCCTTATGTTTATAGCATGAATTTATGGCACTCCAAAATACTATGACTTCATAAATAATAATGCAGCTGGAGGCTCAAGTGGTGGGGAGATTTACAGCAAAAAAAAGAGCATGCTTTAGTGCTGGCTAGAATAGGTGTATTTCACTTTGTAATTGTACAGTATTGGATTGGTGGACATCTAGAACCAGCCAAAACTACTGTAAAGCCTCATTCTATCTTTCATGGCATAGGTATGGTTCTTTGTGTGACAACCAGCATGTTATTTCCATTTGAGAGGAAATGTATCAAAGGCAACCCAATCTGCCAAAAAGGTTCTGGTAAATTCAGTAAATCTCTGACACCGAAATTGTTCTGAGTCACTGAAACAAATTGGTAGATGCAGGAAATGCTATCAGTCCACCCAAGAAAAATGCCATTTCCTTGGCAATAGTACTATGCACCTCTGTTAAATGGAGCCCCTTTCAGTCCAACTATTGTCCTGTAAATACACTTTGATGCGGGATAATGTGTTTCGGTCAATGCACTTTGACACTGACGTAAAATGAAAAAGCACCATCCTCCACATAACATTGAAGACTTACAGGCAAGAGTTGTGACAGAATGGAAGGAAACTATAGCAGCTTTCTATTCACATTGTAATCAATCTGGGGTTATGTGGTGCCACATTATATCCAAAAGATATATAAAGCAGTGTTGGTGGGTTAGTCCATTTTGGTCCTGACTGAAATAATTCAACAACTTTTGGATCGATTGCCATGAAATCTTGTACAGATGGTTCCTATTACCCACATGAGTCTGACTACCATAGCCAGAATGTATTATTGTACATTAGCTGTACGCTAGCTAGCAACAGAAGACACCAACCATGTCTTAGAGAGTACATCTGTGTGTTTGTGTTCAGTTCAGCCTGTGATTGAACTCAGAAGTCACCAGAGACTCTGGTTCTTTCTGTTATTTCCCTTCAGTCTCTCTTCTTTCCCCCCCTCTCCTCTCTTTACATTCATAAAGCGGAATGATATGTGCAAATGTTTTACTCAAGTTGAAACATTTCCAACTTGTGCAGATGCATTTTCGCATCAATTCTCATTGCCCAGTATGAATTTGCGTCTATTTGTGTCTTTGCATTGACTTTGTATGTAATCATGCCATGTGAAATATTTGCTTTGTGATGGTCTGAACACACCATCACAGAGCCACAACCGTGGTTGTAGACTCTTGTTTGTAGGCCTACATATTAAACCTAAACTTTAAACTGCATTGTAGATCCTCAAATTCTGGAGAGAATATTTATAAAAACATTTCAAACCTTTTCACACACATAATTCTTAAATTTCATAATTGTGTTTCTCCACTCTGCTGAACATAAAGAAGCAACTTTTATGAGCCTTTGACATCAATAGAACACTAATTACTGGTAATCTTTTTTTTTTCCTGTGATATCTTGCCAAAGACACTGAGCATTGTGAATATATCACAAGCAAACAGTGGGAAACAAAACCAAAGTGATACCTAAAGAAGTCCACCATAACTCTGAATTATAGCCTCTCCCTACAGTTCTGTCAGCTCCCGTTTGACAACTCTCCTTTGAAGTGGCACTTTAAAAAAAGAATCTCCCAGGTTTGTTACAACAGTTTCATTTGGCTTTACACCACATACCAGTTCAGACATAATTGCAAGGACCTGAAGGAAACCACATTTCTCTGTCATTTTACTTAGAGTTAGTATTTCCAGTGAACCAAATAGGATGAAAAGAATGTGTCTGGTACATTGGTTTACTAATGAATCTTTAATGGCTATTATATTTGCTGCGAATAACTGTACTCAGACAGACTGTTTGCTGCAAATAACTGTGCTGGGTGGTTTTCACATATTCAGCTTGAACAAAAGGAAGGCTGTTACAGACACATCACAGGGTCCCTCTCATCTAATGCATGGTGATTCATCACACTGAGTAATATAATACTCTCTCATTTACATATTTGATGCTAATGTGGTGTTTGTTTACGGTAATGAGCACTTGTAATTGGATTTTAATTCATTAAACAAGGAACAGCCTATTGGTGGAAAAGATTTTTGCTGTATTTATGTCAGCAAAGGCATCAATCATTATGTCAGTGTATTTCTTATGATGAAAGGTGTCTCTTGTTTCAAGAGAGGGCCCGATCTGATTTCAGCAAATGCAGTACCTCTTTAACTAGGTGTTTAAGGTTGTCTGTGACTCAGTTCAATCAAGTCACATTGTTCAGCCCTCACCTTAAGCATCTCCCATTTTGTGTTGCAATTCATGCATCATTTGTATGTACAATGAATCCTCCTGTGCCGCTCAATCGATGTAGCCACACAGCTTCCAGCGGCTGTTAGATGAATATCTCACACCCCTCCCTTCACCGCCACTCGAGAGTTTCAGCAACATCAATGAAACACAACCAGGAGAGCCACATTGTGCCATTTAAATGAAATCATTGTCTACTGCTCCTGTAGTCACAAAAGAGATTGTATTTAGACCTACTGGGACACTCTAGACTGAGATAACCAAAATTAGTTGCCAGTGATGGTAAGAACACATGGTGCAGTGTTATATTGGAGGGAATGAACAAGTGGAATTTCATTTGGTTGTAATTATGTGATATCATTTTTAATTGGGAACAACACAGGAATTTAGGGACTTGCATTGTGACACAGCAGTCTTGCACTATTTATAATAACTCTTTCTCTCGCTTTATGTATTTTGATTATGCATCATCAGAATTAGGTTTTAAATTTCACACTCCTGTCTAATGTTTGCCTTGATAGATACCTTTTAAAAGCTTCTTGACAACCCATTCTTAATTATAAGCGTCTTATCCTGGCATTTTACCTCCTCTTGTGATCATTTCCTGGTCATTTTTCTAAAATTCTTTTGCAAAGTGAATCCAAATATAGCAATATAATCTACTTGAAATGTGCACAAGCACCAGTAGCCTCGAGCTACAGGAGATTAGTCCCTGAAATACCCTGAATGGAGCTTGACAAGACCTCAATTTCTAAGAACCATACATTGTTACGATCAATGACTTGACACTCAGGGTCCGCAACTAGAGCTGAAACAATCATTTGCTTTAAAGCAAAGCTTTTATTTGATGTCACTGAGTCATTGTAGGAGTTTTGTCAAAGAAATTTTCTTGTACTTTAATGATTCTTGGCAACAAAAAAAAAAAGTGATGAAGCGATTAAAGGCATACTTAAAAGGAGAACACTCCAATCAGAAAGGCAGCAACTCCAGTCAGAAACCTGACAATTTACATAAATCATCGTATCTTGGCATGTCACCACCCTCTATTCCTTGTTACTATCTTTCCTTATCCTTATTCCTTTTCATTGTTATTGTATGTATGCATAAGACACAAATATTTTTGAAAAGGCCGTAATATATATTTTAATGTGAGGTGAATTTTCCCAAAGCATAGATGACATAATACCTGAAGGCTGAAATCCTGCAGTATATTCCTTTAAAACACCTCTTAAACCCTTTTTTCATTGTTGGATTCATATTTGGAAAACCTTGCCACCTCTCATAGTTCAGATCATATCTCCTGCAGGCTTGCACACAGAAAGAGGCAATGCTTTTACCCCCCCTCCCCATTTTCTAGAGAACACAATGGTCTGAACTCCCATCCTCTTAACAAGAGTGAGCTGAAGCTCAGAGTGCAATATCAAACCAGCTCCCAGCTCATGTTGCCATGGCGATAATGGTAGAATCCATAGTCTCCTCTTTGCCATGGCGGTAATTCGGTTATTTTAGCGTGAGTGATAGACCTCATCAGTAATACAGCCGAGCTGCACAGACCTCAATGAAACGGGGAATTAAATTCTAATGATAAATGTGTTCACTCACTACATTCAACATGATTGAAAGATACAGAGAGTGTGAGGAAGTGTAAATGGAAGGGCTTAGGAATAACAAATTTAAAACTCCATAAATCACTTTCATATCTTCTCATTATCTACACCCATGCCACATTCATTGCAAACACAAACCTCACACCTCTTTACCTCAAACATTTACAGAAGCTGTTGCTTGAGACACTCTGACAAAATTTCACTGCCAGAAATATCTTCTATAATGTCAGCAAATCATTCCTCCTGTTACAAATGCTTGTGTTTTTTATGAACATAGTCTACTTTCCTTATCCACATACCATGAAAATAAAAATTGTAGAAAAAGGCTGAAAGTACCATATGTTTATGAACCTTTCTTAATCAATCATGTTGTCAATAAGTGTGCACATGCACACAAATAATCTATTTTTACCCCAATTACATCAAATTAGCTACCTGTATCTAATTACAGCTCTGTAATGAGTAAGATCATAATCAACACCACCTGATAAACTCCTACGTGCAGTATAGCTGTTCAGTTTCTGATGTTTTCTTTGAGCTGCACATATTGTGGAGGTCATCACTTGCACTGTTCAAGATCTTGTGCTTTAATTTTTGCATCATGTTGCTCTCGTAAATACTGTAATCATGTTGTTTTCATGATTTAATTGCTGCAGTATTATCTTTCATTTTAAGAAATAATTGCAAATAAAAATGCTCTTTAAGAAAGCTGAATTATTCTGCAATGATGCAGAAATATCGAAGGAATACAACATTAATGTTTCAAAAGGGGAGAAACGCTGGTTCTAACATCAGTTCCTTTGCTCTGCTTTGCTTATTTATTTAAACTGTATATGGCATTAATATATGATGTATTATATTTCTACATAATAAATGAATATACTAACGAATCAGTACAGATCAGTTATTGTAGTTATTGTCTTGACATAAAGATATTTACTTACTAGTACAATCCAATAGCGAACGTTGTCTCAATTTATAGTTGCAGCTGAGTCAATACTTTATGAAATAATGAACTATTCATGCAGTGCATGCCCATTCATGCTTAGGCCGTGGGTGATGGAGTGATAATCCATCACCTACATCAGCCCGACGATGTTAACTGTTCAACTGCATGTTCTCTTGGGTGCCATGGCATATGGGATGAAGAGCCCCAGTGGAGCACCATATGCTCAGAAAACAAGGAATGCTCATAAATGTTGAATCTGTGAACGCAAAAGTTCAATTTAGAGTAAATCCAGCAGCACTGGAGGTCCACAACTGCCTCTGTCTTATCGGGCAGCACACTGTGCAATGTACACACATGTTTAGCCTTATGACCGCTGGCCTGAATGCTGTCAAGAAATGTCAAAATATAACTAATACTATAATACGCTCTGCTAATATCGCTTTGGGTCTTCCTCAAGAGACATGCTGGTCGTAAGCAACTTCAGCTCTACAGATTGATTCATTAAAATCAGTGTACCATGTAAACAAAATCCTTCATTACAAACTAGTTGTACAAAGTGTAAATTAAGTGTATAATGTTCAACAAGGTGTGTCACAAGTATGCGTCACAATTCATACACGAAGACAATTTCAAAGTCCTCGACAAAAAACAAATTATTCTTGAAGCACGCAGTTATTTTATTAGGATCACAGTCATTATTATGAACATTTGAACAAGGGAACTGTTTATGTAAGGCAAAAGGAAATACAGAAACCAATCCAAATAATTGTCAAAATAGTGAGAAAAATGTAGTACCAAGTTCTTCACATTTCATATCCTCCAAATGATTGTGTATGCTTAATTAATAAAATCACCCTCTCTAAAGCCAACAACCATTTCTGAGCAGCTCTCGCTAATGACAAGGTCCATTAATCTCCCTTCTCCTTTCCAAAACTGTCTGGATGATTTAAATATATACTGACTGCAAATATTACAGTCAACATTAGTAGTCAGACACTTTCCTGTTAAAACTGAGTTTTGCTGTACATGCAGCATTGTGGTCAGTGGCCAGATTGGTGCTTCATATCCTTAAATTAAATTATAATGAATCAAAAACTACAACTTAAATGTTGTTATTTAAGGAAAGCTAAAGCAACTTTTGAGAAATAATTCCTTCAAAAAGTGAGAGACTTTGAAAAAGGCTGTCATGATGGCACTCCAAGGAGGCTGAAATTATGGATCAAAAGCTAAGAATGCATGATTGCATCATGACCTCGGTCTTTGGAGACTGTGTGTTCTCAAAGGCCAGTGAGGAGGCTTGAAGATGAAGCGCACTTCATACTGGCCCCCTGCTGCATACAATGCCTGCCCTATGATGGAGGCAGCGATGGCAGTCTGCTACTCCCTGGGTGCACTTAAATCATCCAGCCTGATAAAGACAGCGCTGGATGGAGCCTCATTGGAATTTTAAAACTGCAAGCTCCACAACCATAAACAAGGACTATGCTACTTTTAGAGGTGGCAGTGGAGACATAGCATGAGCTATTACTCTAGGGCCCACCACTAACTGGCCAGCAGTCCTGTTTCTCCTCAATTATGTTCAACTCTGCACCCCACACTACCAGCTGGGAAATAGCACAGAGGATTTCACACCATGAGGCTGCGCTGTACAATACTCCACTTGCATACATTACCACAGCATTCTTACTTCAAAAGTTGGGTTCTAGCACAAGAATACAAATGCTCCTCAGAAAA
This sequence comes from Euthynnus affinis, assembly GCA_029490765.1. Classification (NCBI taxonomy): domain Eukaryota; kingdom Metazoa; phylum Chordata; class Actinopteri; order Scombriformes; family Scombridae; genus Euthynnus; species Euthynnus affinis. Next base: position 18,055,274 of record CM055859.1, on the reverse strand, counting down.
CTGCTGCACTTTTGATACAAGGTGTAACATTGTGATAGCAAAGGGAAGCGAACGGAGATACCGCAAACATGACAATCTCCATATGCAGCTGCCACCTTGACTGTGTGGGATTAATGAGAAATAAATAAATAAAGTGGGTGTTTCGCCCGTAACCTCACCCCAAGGGACGTTATCAGTGTGACAAGCCTTGCTTCATGTCGCTCTGAAATGTCAGACATGCAGACACCGGTGCTGTGGTCCATTCTTAATGATTCAAGACACCAATCAGGTTTGCTTGGTACCTGCCAACTTCATAATTTTCCTCTGAAAACGCACAATGGAGAGAGAACAGATTGCTGCGAGTGGAGGATAAAAGGAGAAGGAGTGCTAGGTTCAGCGCTGACATGAAATATCTAGGAAATTGCTTCCATCTCAGAGATACAGAGCAAGGAGGTGCAGATGCGAAGACTAGCACTGTCACATGTTTATGATACAAGTCTGCCTTCTTTCTGACATGATATACTTTTATAGCCCAGCCAATGTGGTTTGAATGTATAAACAGACAGCATGATGTAGGACTGCTAATTTGGGCAGTGTGTGACGCGTCTGGGACAAAGCGCCATTGCAGGGATGGTAATGAAAACTGTCATAAATTGACTGAAACTAGGGGATGAAACATTGGTTTCTGGGTGCTTTAATCATTTCATTTTGTCAAGAACGAGGTGCATCCTGCCTCCCTTCCTCTGCTGGCTTCATGGCTTCTCTCTAATTCAGGCCTATTGAAGGAAGTACTGTTGGTTGCTATTTCTAGCACACAAAAGGAGAGAGACCACGGCAAGCCTCTCTGGTTGAAAAACAGCTGGATGAAATTATGTCAGAGTGTCGTCAAAGAACGGAAATCACTAAACTGGAGCCTTATATCTTAAAGCACTTTGATGGCATGTTCTTTACTCACACCCACATGATAATGTATGCTCCCAGAGGATGTAAAGCACAGTGAAGGGGTTGAAAATGTAAGTGGATGGTGTCAAACATGGTGGCAGAGTGACCAAGTGTTAAAAAGGCACAATCCATAATACAAAAAAAAAGGCAAAGCATGCCACCGAAACTCAAGATTTAAATTGGTATCTGCAATGACTCCAAAAAGGATTGACAAGTCTTTCAAAACAATAACTAACACTTTAATTTGATGAAAGTAGGAATTTTGCGTGGTGCTTCCATAAAGCTGGGGAACAGTCATCAATGCAACCGAGGCCAAGATATCCTATAAAAGTAAAAAAAACATCTTTCAAAATCTCATAGACAGTTGTAATATAATGTAATACATATATTTTTAGACAGAAAGGAATTAAAAAGTTGGGAAAATGGATCAATCCAAGTTGCAATGGCCTAAGCGCCCAGGCTTCCACGCAGGTCATTTTTCATGGGATCTGTAGTTGTTCGTATGCTAACAAATTAAAATCACCAAGGTTTCAGTGAATCATGTTCCAGGGTTTTCTCCCCATATTCTACAACAGCATTTGCTACTAGAAGTTATTACAAAACAGTTTTAACAATGTTAAAAAGCGGTTCATTTGTTAGCATTTGTAGAACTTTGTAATTTGATTTTGTCCATATTCATATTATTCACTAACATTGTCTTGTAATTTTTCCAACTCTTAAAAACTTTTACACGTCTGAGCTAGCTGCAGACACTCAACTCATCCATGGATTTGCTTACTCTATTGGGATGTTTAACCCATGATGGTCTTTCTAACTGAAAGTTATGCAGAGAACCACATGACATACTGATGAGTAAGTAATTTTTAGTTATTTGCATTACTTACGTCTAAAACTTACTCTGTTGTTCAGGATGGTGATAGTTAAAGTCCATATCTTTTAAACTGCACACGCTTTTTATTAAAAATGTGTCAGCCCAAGCCAACATTACTCAACAAGTAAGCTAATATCCATGTGTTGGATTGGATTTTAATGTTTTGTGATGCTAAACGTTAAAGGGGTGTTTCTAATAATACATCTTTGAAAATAGGCTTATGTTCTCAGTTATGATCATTTAAGAAACTCTCAAAATGCTTATTTTTCTATATCTATAAGTAAAATTCCTTTGATAGAATATATTTCTGAATTTTCTTCAAATGAATGTGGTTAAAATGGGGCTTTAGATTTCCTTTTTGACAAGTATCTACCCTGCCAAAGTGTTCCTAAGCAAGACATTCTCCCAAGAGGATTCAAGGTTACTGTTCTGTAGCTAACTTTTACCTCTGATTTCCATGAGAATGGAAATGTTTGACTTCTCTGCAACAAATAATTTATCTGACAAGGCGAACTCAGTTCAACTGACTCAGCTGTTTTTAATGTTTTAAGTATAATACCATTTTACCTACCAGAGAATTTATCCTTACTGACGTGATGATGCTACATGTGTCAGATTGACATTCAGATATTCGTGCAGTTCCCTGTTATTATCTGAGGCAACGCCACATTCCATTTCAAACCAACCGCTCAGTATATATATATATATAAATATAAATATATATATATATATATATATATATATATATATATATATATACTGAGATAAAGCAAGTGATATCTGAAGCTTTGAACATATGATATAAATAAGCAGACTATTTTTGGAGGCCTCCTTCCTCACATCACCCTTTCAGGTGCCCTCAAACAAGAATTACTTGTGAAAGCCAAAGGTACAGAAGTACAAGGTGCAATGTTCAGTGTGCGAGAAGGCAAATGTCAGACATTTCTGGGAGCGCCGTGCTGCTGTTGGGATCAAATGAAGCCCTCTTTAACATGCATTGTGAATAGCGTATTAGTGACACTTTGTGATCACACACACCTGAGATGCAAAAGACATGAGAGCCCTTGACGTTCTTGCCAAGTTTTTCCTCAAGTGTATTTTCTACATGAGGAGTCATTTCAACTGTTTATCCCCCAACAAAACAAAGTTTGAATTGTTTTAGTTGTCTATGCTGTTTTGAATAAATGCATAATTTAAAAGTCTACCACCATAGTGTCGCCATTTGTCTTTAGAAACGACATTTACAACTGCAGTACATCCTTTTTGGTCAATTAAACTGTAATGTTGATCATGTATCATGTTTTAAATTGTCAGATATACTAAGGTTTAGGTGTTTTTAATTGGCCTTACTTTAATTAGTGGACATGTCAACTGTGAACTTAACTCTGACAGTAAACATGCATCCACATTGTAACATTATGTAAAGAGTAATACCGACAAGCTTGTTTATATTGTCAATTAGAGGCAAGAGGTAGGAAAGCATGACTTCTCTTCCTCACTGTGGTCTTCTCACTAATCACTGATCATCCCAGATCAAAGGACGAGACAGACATTTGTTCAAATTACCAGTGAATCTCCAGCACTGGGACAGCAAGAGTTACGTGGGCGTGTTCAGAAATGAGAAAAAACCTCTCTCTCATACATAACCTTATGCATCTGCACACTGTCAAATGCACTTTCTGCAGATAACATTTTCCTTCTGGAAAATATGTAAATGTGTGCATTTACTCAAAAACTACAACCAGAGATCTTACATTTTATCTGCCTAAGGTATGTCTATCAAACTCTGCCTCCGTGCTGTAGGTCTATCAGCAGACGAACACATGGGAAAAAGAGGATGTTGAATCTGCCTCTCGCAGTATGCAAGACTGAAAATAGCTGACATTTCAAGTGCTATGTTTGGTGTGAATGTGACATACTGATATAAACATGGGAAGGTAAATACTTTCCAAGCGCAGAAAGAAGAAAATATTGTTTTCTTTCCCAGCACTCTAAATTTGCTTGGTTATTATTTCTATTGCTGCCACGGACGCTGTTGTCATCATGTCCTGAGGCACTGAATCCACACTTCACCCTTTAATATACACTACAGTTAACCAGCTGGCCGCAAGATTGTTAGACTCACTTTTTTGGCCAAACAAGACTGCACTTCCCTCTAATCCTCCTGGCCCTTGTGTGTGCTCCTTGGCCTGAAAACTGGGTATGTTATCATTTCTCCTCAGACCGCTGACTGGGTCTGCCTTCCAATTGGTGCAGGATCCCTGGGCCTTACAGTACTCCAAGTAATGCTACTAATGAGTGCTAGGAGGCTTGGTAGCAAGGATCAATGTTCTGAGCTGTGTGTCGGAGAACCAGCTGCCCTTGCCTGACCGGCTGCTGCCCTGCATGCACCAAAGCCCTGCTGACACCAGCACTGCTGAGACTTTCAGGGTGACACTGGGCCTACGGGTGTGGATGTTGCTATAATCACCTGTTATCTCTCTCACACCAGCACCTGAGCCACTGATACTGCTCCCCACTGCACTGGTAATGCAGCAGACTTCATAGACGAAACCTCCTTCATGCACACTCCTGTCATTATATGGTGTACAATACATTTTCTGGCACAGGAATGCTGCAGATCAATTTATGATATGATGACTAAGGATAGCTTACAAACCTGTGCAGTGTCTTAGACTGTATTGTTGATGGTTTGTCTGACTTGATTGATCTGCCACAATACTCACATGGCATGAACTACTTTCACTGCAACACATATCCAACACTCAGCACAACCCTGTTTTGGCAGTGTACAACATTTTGACAAGTATGCTTTTTCACTTTCTGATGGAGAGTTAGATACCACTCTCATATCTGTCTGTTTAGACGTAGCTACCGCCAGAGGCTTAGCAACTTAAAGACTGGAAACAGCTAGCCTGGCACTGTCCGAAGGTAACAAAACTCACCTATCATCACCTCTAAAGCTCAATAATTAACAATTTTGTACATTATTTGTTTAATCTGTAGAAAAACTGAAGTGTAAAATCAACTCTTCACCGTTCTGAGCAGTTGCCAGGCAACCAGCAGCAACTCCAGGGGGTTATTGTAGCTGTTTGCAGTGTTTGTGCTAAGCTAACTAGCTGCTGGCTGTAGCTTTATGTCTAACCGACAAATATGAGAGTGGTATCAATCTTCTCATCTAACTCTCCGCCAGACAGCAAATAAATGTATTTCCCAAAATGTTGAACTGTTCCTTTAATCTGTCAATGTTCCGCTAACTCTTTTGCTGACATGCCTGCTACAACAACTCTCACTTTAAACCTGTGCTGAAACTGTTGCTGTTCATTAAGCATTTTAAAAATACAGCATGAGCCCGAGAGGGAAGTTATCATTGTCACTCCCCACTCCCTGCTGTGCTGAACCTGGTGTTTGTTACATATTTTTATGATTACTGAGAATTTCAAAGAACAGGGGGCTTTTTCTTTATTTGCTGATTTTGTAATTTGAATATTTTTCTCAAGGCTTATTTTTTTTTACAAGAAAGCAAAGACAAAATTATTGTCTTAAACAAACTTCATTTTCTACAGCTGAAATACATTTTTTTTTCTTATGTTCTAACTTATTAATCAGTTTGTGATTTCAAAATGTTTTTTTTATTACAATCCAGTTTCAGAATCACCAGGTTATTATCACATGGTCATCTTTTATACATTTCAAAACTGCAATAAAAATCCACCTAGCCACATTAGCTTAATATCCCAGCACTTCTGTTTTTATGAGTATTCCCCTAGCACTTCTGTTCTTATGAGTATTCCCCTAAATGTTTGCAATTGATGTTTTCAAAAATCAATTATGTATTAAATATGAAAACATCATCAGTTCATTTCTACTGACATAGAACCCACAAGCAAAACATGAAGAACAATAACCTTTTAATAAATACAGTTGATACATTTTTCCTCATAGTTGCATCATTTTGCTACCCAGGAGTATTTTTGTGCGAAGCGAATAACTGACTTTGAACACAGTTTGAAACCATAAACAATTTGTTACACCACAATATAAAAACAGCTACTTGCATCAGGACCAATTTCAGAATGGATTAAGGATCTTTAAGTACCTCTCAAAAACAGATTGTGATTTCACTGTGTAATGCTGCTGAGTCATCGAGCAGTTCAAGCGGCTCACATAAGTGGGTGGATGTGCGCTCCATGAGTGGACTCTCATGGAAATGGGAGAGCAAGAGAGCGAAGCTTGAAACAGTGTGGAGTGATAATTGGGCTGTCAGGTCACCTTCGTTCAAAACATTTGTTTAATTTGTGTGATATGTTGTGCTTTAACACTTCACAAATGCATTGGTCAGATATGTTACTCATCACAGCTCAGAAATCATTAGGGAAATTACAAGAGTTAATAGGTGATCCGAGTATACGGTTCAACTTGAAACCCCAAAAGTAGTCTTCAGTCAGCACACTGTACAGAATGTTAAAAATAAAGTAGTTTACTCGTGATTTTTTACAGAAATATTCATTCATATTGTGTAAGTCTGTAGAGGTATGACTGGTTGACTTTCATACACAATACTGTTTTTAAATGCAAGATAAGGTATTAAAACTGCTAAAAAAAAATGTGCAAATACAGATCAATATTTGTATATTAACAATGGATGAAGTCACTATATATAATATGTAAAAGGGCTCAATCTCAGAGCACCTGATTCAGCAGTTCCTCTCAACTCTATGGAGCATTTTTGTTATGGTTTGGTTGCAACTTTACTGTTTGCTTCGCTCTCACTGCTCTCATCAGCCTCTTTTTCAGGCGCAGCAGGAGCAGCAAAAAAAAAAAAAAACAACTGTACCCTGCATGCCTAGTATCACACAACAGCAGACAAAGTTAGCAACTAGAAGGGGAACATAATGGAGCATTTAGCAGCTAAAGAAACAGATATTTTTCTCAGGAGTTGGTGGAGACCAAAACAGAGCTAAAAGTAGAGTGAATATTGAATTTACATTGATCAGGTGGCTAGACACATGACTTTAAATGAATGCCAATGTGGGATTAATGCAGGTTTAATATAGCAATGCAATAATAATTGTTATTTTTCTATATGCAACACGGTGTATTATCAAATGGGTCAACAGAATAGCAAATTACACATGATCAAAAATTGAAATCATTTTTTTTATTTTGTCATGCTTTAAGTTAGTTCAGAAAGAAGGCAAGATGGAGTTTTTATTACATCATATTTATTTATCTTGTACAGTAGGCCGAGATTACATATGCTTTATTCATTATGTGTGAACTTTGCTGTGGTCACTAATATATAAACATCTCTTTATGTATGAAGTGGTATTTTTTATTGTGTGCATTTGTGACTATATTTCATCTTAATCTGCAGCATTGCAAATATTAACCGTGTTTGTTTGTGTTTAGTACTGTATTTAGTTACAATCAGCATTTTCTGATTAAATCAAAACACATTTAATTAGCTTTCTTTGTTCTAACTTGACATACTCAACATAGTTTGAAGCGCGTATTTAAAGGCTTTATCAGTCAACAGAGAGAAGGATGTGACACAGAATAAGTGATCACCATCATAAGCTGTTTTCATTATTGTGCCTCAGAACAATTATTTATTCATTTCAAGTACAATCAGAACCATAACAAAATAGCAAATACTGGCAATCGAATGTTGAGCCAGTTGACGACATAAACAAATCGACAAGACATTCCTTTCTATAGGTTGGAAATGTCACAACTACTTGCTCTCTTCAGCCAGCAGCGCCAGTTTATATCTACCAGGTTTAAAAGGATGAAAACTATAAATGAGGTTTGGACAGCAGTTCACGTGAAACAATATGTATCTATAGGGTGTCCTCCAGTGTGGTAAACAGCTATGTTAGTTGACATTTCCCAACCATTGATTCCCATCATTGGTTCAACCTTTCAGAGTGCTTTGGTCTGACCTACACGGGGCTCCACAGGGAGGCACAATGCCACCGAGACTCTCACAAAGCGGCCTCCTATCGATCAGCCCGAGCCTAAAAATAAAGTCAGAGCCCAGCAATGACAGAGAGGCAGGCAAAAAGCCTGTGTCTGCTAATCAATGGTGACCTAGAATTTTATGTCCTCAATCAATACATCATGCTTTTCTCCCATGATCTAATGATCTCTAGGATGTGTCTGTCACTGACACTCTTGAGGAGCACAGGGACAAAATGTCAGTTGGAAAACAATTAATAATTCTTCTTGTAGTTTTGCTGTATGTGAGGATTGCTTGGTTTCGAAAATGTGACTTGCAGTTGGATCTAAATATAAATGTGAAAGGAATGTTGTCGTTATATGTCATGTGGGCTTCAGGGAAGTGTTCCTTTCTGAACTTTAAAACAAATTGCAAGCAGATGTGACCTTTCCAGGCAAAGTAAAATTGAACAGACACTGAGTCAGATGTACAGTTTTGAGATGTTAATTGCTTATGGGTCATTCTGTGACCTATTCTTTCTTTATCTGGTCTTCAGTAAATCTTTTTTTACATTCCCTCTCACTTTCCATTTTCCCCAAGTTCTCCCCAGCTTCCTCTCCATCGTTCTCCTCCTCCGTCTCTTTCTCTCTCCCTGCATCAGCAGGAGCCCTGCTTGCTCAAGGCTATGCACTATCTCCCCATATTTCTCTCTGGTGAATATTTTATCTCGCCTTTCAAGTATCATTTTCATACCGAAAGAGTGCCTGTGTCCTGCAGTGGTTTTACCCGCACTCTTCATTGTGAAACATCTCTGTTTCAGACAAGGTGACAATCTGTTTGCACATTTCAGGAGGGCTTTTGATCAAAGAATGCAGATCAGGATTATGAATTTTTATCAACAGGGGCTCATGAAAAAGGCATGAAGCCAAACTGTGGTCATCTGGCATAGAGCCACAGATGACAAGCTTAAATTTAAATGCTGTTCATATTTACTGTGGCCTTTGTGGGTCTACAGATATACTACTACGGAAAAACTCATTATTTCTTCCTCTGTTTCTGTCTTTCTTTTCCCATCTCTTGTTCGCTCTGCGTCATTGCCCAGAGTGACAGTGATTTAAGCTGTCAGACATTTCAAGGCCCAAAATTCTCGACTTAGTGACTCACATTTAGGATCAGCGGATCCCACTTGTTTGCATTTTACCAATTTATATCCCCAGGCTACATTTCCTGAATGCATGATGGTAATAGTCCAATTCATTTTTTTGCAGATAGTAAAGGGGTGAATTGGAAATAGAGAGATGGAGAAATATGCTAGCATCAGTGAATGGGGAATAATGGGTAAAAATCAGGGGACAAAATCTCAAGAGCAATCTATAGTGTATTCATAGAGTAATATTTAAATCAACATATGTGTTTATTCATAAATGTTTTATTCATTGGGCACAATCTCTATGGAAGAGAGAATAAGCAATAACTTGCATTTGCAATTATTCAGCCCATGCATTAATTCAGCTTGACACTATCTCGTGCATGTGTGTAGCTGTGCATGTGCGTACTTCAGCACATGTTCATGTTCATCCCACCATGAATACATGCTGGGATTGACGTGTGTCAGTATCGTGAGAGAGTAAACGTCACATACTTCTATCTTCTGATCAATCATAAGTGCTGGTTGGGATCACATGGGGATTCCCAGAACCTCAGCATATATTAGGATTACCCATCAGGCTTAAAGTTACACCTCACTGGCATGACTTTTCAAGGGAAAGACACAGAAAGCAAAGGAGACAAGAGAAGGGAGAGACAGAAGCAGTGACATAAATAAGATTTGGGTTAAAAAAAAAAAAAAAAAAGAGCTGCACCATAAATCATTTAGTTTCACACTACTCCAAGAACTGATAAATCACCATTCAGTGTTCTGTGGAGTGACTAGCCAAGACACTAGATCTGGGTTGGGATTCAGCAGAGACACAATCTGGGTTAGCAAGTGATTTAAAAATGTCTGGAAATGGGTCTTTGATAGAATCACATGTTCAGCACTTACTGTTGGAAACTGGGATACAAACACAAGAGTCTTGCCGAAATTGGTCCAAACATGTTTTATTTTATTTTTTAGCAGCATGAAACTTTTAGCCAAAGACTTTCATGACTGCATTCAGGGGAGTCTATAAAATACTGTCTGTCTATTGCACATGGACAACATCATAAATAAGCTGTGTTCTAGTATATAACCTAAATATCAGTGGTGGAAGAATTCAGATCCTTTACAGATTCTTATTTAGATCATTTAGTTAAGTTAAAGTAGTCTTGTAATGAACATTTTACTCAAGGAAAAGCACATAAATATTATCAGCAAAATACTTGTTATATACAGTATATATATATAATGTTGCTGAGACTATGAAAACAATCAACAGTTGCTCTACAAGGACACACGAAGATTACATCTGATATCTGCTAAAACCTGCTGGTTGACTTGACATAAATCCAATCTCTGAGCAGTTCTGTAACTGTGAGCACACACTGAAGTCGTCAAGCCACCCGGCAGGGCGGCCAGCCCACGCCTGATGTTCCCTAGAAACAGTGTAGAACCAGGCTGGCCAGTGATGACAGATGGGCACTGAGATACCGGAGACCTGTGTGGCAGTCACTTTCCCCCACAAACATTGTGCAGTGACAACTATGAGCCACCTATAAAGCAGGGGGGAAGGAGAAGACGGAGAGACATGTGAAAGAATGATGGGTAGGAGATACAGCGCCAGGCAACAGGCTTACGATTCAATCAGGGGTATCAGTGACATAAGTCAGAGAGACAGAAGCTCTGGATGAGAGACCCTGCCAATGTACCAGCGTATCCTGACATGAAAACTCCAAATTGGTGCCATTTCCAGTTTTGACTCCATTTAACCATCTTTTCAATCTCATCAGATCTGACAAAATCATGCCAGCTGTTTCACTGTAAAGCTATTTCTGTCAGGGATTACACTGCTCAAAAATAAGAGTTGGGAAGGTCATCAAATCTGTGTAGATACAACCTAATAGCTGTATCTATACAGTTCTTTCTTATTTGTAGCATATATGATCTAACATATACCGTATCTTGTATTGTAAAACATCAAAATCAGCATGTTTATCAAAGGTTGGACTGTCCAACTGGGGTAAAAACCACACTAAATAGATAAAAATAAAGTACAGTAGTTTGGGATGTATTTAGCAGTGTGTGTTTACAAAGTAGACATATTAAGAGTTCATGTGCAAGTGTGTAAAATGTCGATAAAGGACAATTCTGCAAAACCTTAGGAAATGTTTTGACACAATTGCTTTCTGAACTCTTTCTCTGAAGCTGCCTCCGTGTGACACGTATCACACAGTGAGTGCAAAATAAATATATAAAGTTATCAGGCCATGTGAAATGTAAAATTAAATATGTATGTTATTTGTTATATCCTTTGGGTGTTTCGGGGTTTAATAAAAGTATCCACTGGCTCTGAAGAAATACACTTTAAGATGAATGAGGGGAAAAAAAGAGGAAGCGCAGTGCATCCTAACTCAGCTATTGCAGCTTTTCCCATTCCAAGTGTCAGCATATTCACAGTCCTAACTCTATCAGTGTGTTTTATTGCTACAAAAGCTAGAAAAGATCTGTGATAGCTCATCATTACACCCCTTGAATAATTTCACAGCTCATAGATTCATTTGGTCCAGTGAATAATGCTATGCTATTGCAGTAGTGCCAATAAAATTCCTGCTGAGGCACACAATCCGACATTAGTGAAGCCAACAAAGTGGATACAGAAGTCACGCTGTAACAGTATCCCGTGTGAGTGTGTGTTTATGTGTAGAAGAAAGATGGAGGGAGGGAGAGCGTGTGTTGTCGCCTGCAATGATCACAGAAGTGTCATGGCATGAGTGTTGCCAATGAGTCATTATTCACATAACAAGCAAACATGGAGGCCTTCTGATCATGTGCTGTTAAGGATTTCTGTGAGCGAGCAGGGCGCGCGGCGGTGGTTAGAGAGTGCTTGTTAGCCAAGACAACAACACTTCATTATCACTAGCTGAGACCACAACCCAGACACTTCAGTGTTTGACACTGGGGAAGCACTCATCATCATGTTTATCTCTCTCAGGCATACTGATGTCTGAATTTTTGAATTCAGAGCAGCAGACATATTGGAGGGGAGATCTCTCAACTTCATGTCTGACTAAGAGCCCGGCAGTTTACCAGGGCGGCTGCCTCAAGTCTTTCCATCATCAGTATTTCCTCAGTTTTTGACAAGACACTGTCTAAAACCAGACAGAAGCTTCAGTAGCTTTACCTCCCTGACAGCTCAGTTATGAGTAACAGTTTCTCAGCTGGTGGAGCTGTGTAAGGACAAAAGATTTACACATAACTGTAATTCTTCAACTCAGCTTCAGTTATACTTAATCTGTTACAATTGCAATAAAACACTTGCTAAGCTTCCATGCAAAATATGTACAAGCCAACAGTTCTCATGTAAAGCACAATACTTTATCTATTACTACTACAACTATTAGTATAATAATCTATTGTTATGTAATATTATTCTAAATAACATATTTAGATGTCCCACATTTACTGCATTAAAGCTGCACTGAAGTTTGTTGAGTTCAGAATTTTTATATAACACTTTCACACAACAAATCCTCCAAGTTAAACCACAAAATACATCACCTGTCCATGCATTCCAGACTAATACAGTTTTCAGACTCACTAAGTCAATCTTTTTTTTCAACGTGTCATTATGGTCTCAATAACTATAAATTCAGGGTCCGCTTATAAAAGAGCTACTGCTCATTTTGGAAATTATTGCTCCGTTAATAAGATTTGAAGACGGAAAGCTTTGATGCTGTGTGGGCGTTGATTGACAGCTGTGATTGACAGTTCGCTCACCTGCTGCTCTCCCCAGCTCTGGGACTCACACTGAGTCAGACTGTCTTACTGTCGCAATATTTCAGTAAGTACACACCCATATTCCTCTAGTTCCCTCCATCCCAGCATATTTTAAAAAATGTAGCAGAGGACTGCGCAAGACAACGACTGTAGGTTTCATGGCCTCATGGCTACATAATGTGTGATGTGGGGATCAGGGGACACCGACTGATCACCAGCATTGATGTGTTTCATCACAGTACAGTCATATAATTTAGTTTACAACCCAAAAAACACATTTAAGTGTGCAGTACCTCTTTATTGTTACTTGATTATGACACCTAACCTGTTAGTGTAATTTAGCTAGAGTGTGCACAGTTCAGTGTTCCCAGTAAGCTAACATTTGATTCAGTCCAATGTAGCAAAGCATGAGAAGGTCCTGGTTCCAAATGAAATGCAATGCAAACCAATGGGTGACGTCGCTGCATCTATCTTTATATACAGTCTGTGTTAAATATATGTTGTTTTTGGAGATTCGCTAAAATGACTACTGCTTTTGTCTTTCTTGTGAGGGCACTCTCACTTTACTGTTTACAATTTAACTCACTCTTCATCTCTTGTCAGTGCTTACACATCACGTTATTCTTTGTGTATATTAATTTATTCACTTAAATTAATCCACCTGCCTGCAGTCCATTGTGCTCGCAGCGTTTCGAGTAATGACCTACAGCTCCGAGCCATCACGTTGCATTTTCTTCAGAAAATGCACTTTCTAGTCTGTATTGATGTTTTTATTAATGTTGATGAATTATTGAATAAAGCTTTATAATTCAGTAAAAATGCATTAATAAAACATGACATTATTAAGTGAAGCATCTCTTTGGTTGGTGTGTGCACTCCGTCTTTTTAGCTAGTAACAAACAAGAATCTGACAGAAATATCTAACCTGCACCTACATAACATAATAATCAGACCTTAAATTCTAAATATTAAGAACAGAAAGTAAGAGAAAGAGAAAGTCATTTTCTAAGAAAAAATGCTAATGCTTCTGTGATCGTAAACTGAATCTCCTTGCCCTGTGGACTGTTAGTCAGGACAAAACAAAACATTTAAGGTTGGATTTTGGATTGCATTAACAGTGGTCAACCTTTTTCACCACTTTCTGACATTTCATAGGCCAAACGACTAACTGATTAATAGAGAAAATAATCGACAGATGAATTGATAGTGAAAATAATTGTTCATTGCTGTCAACCATTAGCCTACAAACAATAAATTCCAGTGTAGACGAAAGATGAATGAATAAATAAATGAATTAAAATGGATTCTGTACAGCAATGCTGAAGCTAGTGCTTAAGGTTTGCCAACACGTGAGTCATCCTGTTGAAGGTTATCACTATACAGTATGTCACTCTGCTGTCACGAAGCAAGAGTAAACACTGGGTTATTCAAATGTGTGTTCCCCTTCTTTACAATGGGATCAGAAAGTGTCACTCACAGTAACCATTTAATCTTTGATCCTCTTGAGATTCAAACTCATTTTAATAACTGTTCATTCACATGCAAAAAGATGGTGTCTCTCCTGCATGCTAATAGCTGAAGAATAACAACTTTTCGAATCCATTCTGGTATCAAAGAGTGTTGACAGAGGGGGGGGACAGAAGCACAAAAGAGAGAGGGGGAAATAAATTATAGAGATGAGTGCATGAGTGCATGATGAGTGAGTTTAAATACAGTTTTTGATTCCTACGTACCTGTGAAGTTAAAGAAAACAAGGTTGTCTCAGCATGGTTAGCAGGAAACTGTGTGTTTATGTGTGTGTCAGTCATGGGGGGATATCATGTATTAAAAAATTGAGGTTTTGTCAGTTGATGTGGATGTGTCATCTAGTATAAACCCAAGAGAAGTCTCAGTTGCTCGACTTGCTTGTACCCATGTGAATGAGGAAGTTAAGGTTCTTTCTGATACCTGCACAGACCATGAAATTTGACAATTTTGTTTGTGCCACATTCGTTTTAGGAAGTCATAAATCGTTTTTGTCGGTTATATGTTTGTTATGTGACATAAAAATTTGTTCTGCTCTCTTCTATTTTCCATCCACAGTGGCTTCACTGACTTTACTGTTGAAGCGGTGTGCACAGGGCTCCAGTGAGAGCGATACTCTGAATTTTAGGAATTTATAAAGAAGACATTCTTTTTGTAGCCTGCACAAAACCAAAAACACAAAGTTAAGGAATGGATTCAATGATTTGTTCTCCTCTAACATTAGCTGCAAACATTAGCATGCCCAGCTAGCTGATTTACTACTTAACCTGGTGTTATTTCCAAAGATATCAGAGTTTAGAGTAACAACATAGCTCTCCCCTGCTCTATTTGGTCTGGGGAATTTTAAACTTTAATAACTCCAGTCAAACTTCCATAAGATGGTGAGTTTGCCAAAATCATTGGTTACTCCTCATCCTCAAATCATTGTCTTTTATAAAACTAAAGCATTATACTGAAAATTTGCTTTTCCATGTAGGTTTTTATATAGCATGTTTACTTCTGCATGACATCAAAGAGCCGTTGTTTCAAGAAATATTAGGGCTTTGTTCAACTTCCGACGCAGGATAAAAATTTCAAGTGGTAATCTGCCATTACATCTATATTGTGATTATATGATGAAGTGTCATTTGAGAAGTTCTATGCCTGCAATTTTTGTCCTTCACAATATGTAGTGCTTTGGCAATATCTATTCTTACAAGTCAGCTTGTTCCTATTGACTCTGAATGTTTTTCCGAAGAGCATTAATCAGCATGTTGTCATATTTATGTATATATGATGTATTGCACTGTATCCAGCCAGCTGATTTCCATCAGCAGTAGCTGGGTAGTTTAAAGCTCAACCAAAATTCAGAGTAGAAAAAAAAAAAAACAGAACAAATAGCGCCTGTGTCCTCCAGTTCCATTTGATGAAGAGGGGTGAGAAAATCAGAACACAAAATGTGTAATTTACTAAGAAAGATAAATGGATAAAGCAATGGAGCATTCATCATTTTGGAACATTGTCCTCTTAATTGTATTATACTTTATTCACACATAACAGAGAGACGTGCAGCTCGGCAACGCCAGGCGCTGCATTTTGTTTTATGTCTTTCTCTGTGGGATGAATAAAATATTAGTATAAAGTGCAGATACCAGGAACACATGAGTTCTTCCAGATGTAAAAGTGATGGTTTATCACCACCAAGCATTTTTATTTCAAAGTGAGTTACAGTAGCTACTATTTGAAAAAAAAAAAGTGTTACCTAGTGAATGCTTTATTGAGTTATCAGCTAATGTAAGACATTTATTTAAAGTAACAAATGATAATGTCTTTAAATCTGATTCTTAAATATCTACAGATGGATTTTAGGTATCAAAATTTTAGAATGAAACTGTGAAGAGTATTTCAAATGTATCTTTCATGGCTGCTGATATCACGTACACTTATTTTCAGGCCAGGACACTCGGCATCTGCTTCTCTTTCGGTCTCACGTTGCTGTCAGAATAAGCTGATTGATACAAACCAGTGCAGCAAAGGAGTCTCTTACAGCCAATGTTGCCTGCCTGCTCCCCGTGCTTTCCTCGTGACAAATGTAGCCTCTAAGTGGCTGTGGCAGGCTGTGATCCTGCAGGACCTTTCATGTTGTGTATGAGCGTTAAATTATTTTCATTAACTCCAGGTGCGCCATCCCATCTTTTCCCTCTCCGTCATCATGGGCCAGAGCTGAACAGCCCACACCGAGCAGCGCTTTCACTTTCCGCTCTGTTTAAACCAAGTCCAGATAGGCGGAAACGCATGACAGACAATCTCTGCCCTATATGCAGCGACAGCACATGGGCACGCACATCATACAGAGAGACACATAGAACTGAAGCCACAGAAGACAAACCACTTTGGGGAAAAACAGGGCTGAGGGCCAGTCCTGAATCTGCCGCTGGCTGTCCTTGACGAACCTCCTGTGTGGTCTAAGCAGCATGGAGCTCTGAGAAGATTTATCTGGATGGTTGACAACTTCTGCACCATTCATCCAGCCTGCTGGTGTCCCCATAGAGAGCACATGTCACTGCCTTAAAAGCAATGCTGGTTGACAATGACATTGTGAGGTTGTTTTTATCTGGTATTCACTTTATTTTGCGAAGTCATTGGAGTGTTGTTTTGAGGAAGTTTTGAGGAAGAACAGTTTTGAGTTTTTACATTTTTTTTTACATTTGTTTATTTAGATCCACATTAACGTTAAAGCTACTATTTCCTTAAAGTTTGGCAACCTTAGTCATCATGGCAACAGTAATCACCACAAAAATCGCAGTTACGTTATTTTAGAAAATTGTCATGGTTGGAAGCAAGGAGCGAACAGTGGTCTCCAACAACTTAGTCCACTTTTTACAAGTTAGGATCTACTCAACCACCCAACCTGCCACCTCAGAATATGGAAACGTAACTAGGTTGTTTTTGGCGACTGACATTACAACCTATGGTGTCATTTTTCTTGGGAGGATAGGCTCGCTTTATCACATACAAACATAGAGACAGCTCACAATATCATAATGAAAATGACAATACAACATTCAACATCTACGCTCATACTGATATTGACTTGACAAACTAGAATGACATAATTAGCCATACAGTATAAATAGATTATAGCATTACATACAACATTAATCACAACATGAGAAGAAACAGACAGGCTCTGGGAAAACAAATCAATGATCAGTGCTATGATACAGTAGCATCAAGACTAAAAGTCAAATACTGGTTTAATTTCATCGTTATAGAATGACCTTCTATCACTACATCTATAGTGTGTAAATACTAAAATAAAAAGAAGTAATTAATGAAGTGTTTTTTTTATCATCATCTGGGTTTTTACTGTATAAAGAATTTAAAAGTGCCCATCTCTCTCAGATCCATGCCACCTTATGTCATTTCAGTAATAAATACGTTTCTGTAATTAGAAATATATAAATCCCTCCTGGGTAAACAACGCAGCGTAACAGGATGATTAACTGGCTAATTAGCACTGACCAGTGTGTAATTCACATTGCTACCAAAAATTTGTCGGGTTTGATTATCAACAGAGTACAGGAGAGCCACTTCAGGAGGAAAAAATGAATTTCAATCAAGAGAGACTCAATTGAAGGAGAGGCTCAGAGAATAATTAAATTAAAATTATTTGACATAGTTTGGGGAAGGTTGAAGAAACTTCATTGTGACATCATCATTTTCAGAGCTCATGCCATATTCCCCTAATGGAGTCTAGACACTGGTAGTGGTGGTGGTGGTGGTGGTAAAAGGGTAAGAGCAGTGGCTGAAGAGCTGGATGGATAAGATATGCAGCTCTGTTAACATTTGCCTGAAATTGTGCCATTTCTGTAGTGGCAGCAGATGTTGGAAACAGGAAAATTACATTTAGCTGTCTCTATAAATGTCTGTTTTCATTAAAATTTCAAAAATTACCCATTACTCATCTTTTTTTTAAAGATTATCTTTAGAGTCTTAGATTTGAATGAAGCTGTGTTACCAACAAGAGGTATTCAGCTGCATTTTTGATGTGAACAAATTCAGCATGTGAGTAAAGACTGCATCACTGTACAAAACTAATTAACACTACAAATCAAGATACTAGTCCATTTCACCACAAACATGACTTACTTGACAAACTTATGTTAGGTGTGTGTATACAAGTATTATAGCCACCTGTGTTGTTTAAACAATTCATTATCAAACAATCATTTTGGGGGTTTTTTTGGCACTTTTCTACTATTTTTCCAAGTTTAAGTATTAAAGACACCTTTCAGTTTATGCAATAACAATGATTGAGTGCAGCAATCAGAAAAACTCAGTATAATTGCAACCCACAAGGTTTCTATCAGAACTATTAACAGAAAGCCCAGAGGAGTCTGTTAGAATTGGTTGTTGTGGTCCTTACAAACAGTAATAGGCCTCCAGCCTCATTACTGTGTGTTTTTATATGTGTACCTTAGACATCTACCATCAACAAGAATGCATTTTAAGACATTCGTTTGCACCTCTGGGTCATTCTAAACCAAATAACTGCTCACAATTATGTTTTCCTAATTATGATTATTTCATGATTACATTACAGCACTCCCTTGCCATAGTAAACACAACATGGTCTCCAGGCTATTGAGGGAGAGAGGTGACAGTGTCACTGAAAGCAATTAAAAAGCTATCAGAGGGAGGTGAAAAGAAAACATTTCCTATTAGATTGCGAAGTTAACCACTGGCCTGAGCCAAATATGGCCACAGGAGCACTAAGATGTTATTACTCTCTGCAGGCGTTGTGTTGTTATTCCTCATGGTGTTAGATGCTCAAGGCTAGGTAAGGCAGCTTTATTTATAGAGCACATTTCATTACAAAGAAACTCAAAGTGCTTTTAAAAAGAGACAAAAAACGTCAATCATATGCAATGCAGTGGTATAACAATAATGATAATAATAATAGTAATTATAATGATAATAAAAATAATAAAGAAACAACATATACCCACAATACCTACACACACTAACACTGTTCATATGCCTGAGAAAACAGGAGGGTTTTGAGCTTATTTTAAATGTAGATACAGTTTTCATGGATCGCAGCTCATCGGGCAGAGCATTCCAGAGGACAGGTTCACAATCACTAAATCCACCTTTACCACCTCCTGATCTTATTCTGGGTACAACCAGAAAGCCACTGTCAGGTCTGATGGGGGTATAGTCAGTGAGCAGGTCATAAATATCCTGAGGAGCTGAACCATGTAGTGCCTTAAAAACCAGAAGGAGGAATTTAAAGTGAATTTTCTGTTGAACGGAAGGCCAATGAAGTGATTTAAGTATTGGAGTAATGTGATGATATTTTCTTGTACCAGTAAGAGTTGAAATCTTCCTACCGAATGTTTTGATAATCCAGTGAAAAGAGCATTGCCGTAATCTAATCTGTTCAAAATGAATACATGGACCAGTTTCTCAGAATTGGTTTGTGATATGAATCTTTTTACTTTTTATATATTTCTCAGGTAGTAGAAAGATGATCTCCAAAGTTAAGGTCAGCGTCCCGGGTGACTCAGGTTTGTGACCTGTTCACTGGCTTTTAGGGCGTGTGATAAAAGGTATAAAGTTCTTGCCTGCTGCTGTCTTTTGGGGCCAACAATAAGAATTTCAGTTTTATTCATGTTTGGCTGTAAGAAGTTTTTTGCAATCCTATAATCGATGTCTGTAATGCATTTTAACAGGTTGTCAGTTGGGCTAAGGTCATTGGGAGAAAGAGAGATCTATAATATAATAGTTACTTATTACAGATGCATCAATGTTGTTATTCTTGAGTAGCAGGGAGATGGCCGCACATTTGAGAGAAGTCCCAAATAGTAAAGACAAGTCTGTGAAGTTAACCAGGTCATTCAAAAATCAATGAACAACAGATTTAAACATCTTGGTGGGGATGCAGTCGAGAGAGCAGGTGGAGGATTTGAGCTCTTGTACTACTTCAAGGTCATGAGAATTTATGGGCTGGAAGTTACACATTCAATTTCTTTGTACATACATTGTTTAAGAGGTGAATATATGAAACGTGGTGAGAAGTTAAAGTGCTATTTCTAACCTTTGTCCTGAAAAGTGTAAACTTGTTAGATTTGTTTGAGGAAGCAAATTCTGAGGGAAGTGGTCTTTTGGGATTAATCATTAGTGAGGAACAAGAATAAAGTCTTATTTTGATTATTGACAATTAACTGTGAAATGTAAGACTGTCTGGAATGTTTTCTTTAATTGTTATAAGAGTAGATTGCATTTTTATAAATTTCAAGATCAACCTGCAGATTGTGTTTTTAACCACTTGCACTCAGCTCTCCGACAGATTCTCTTCTGCATCTTCACATTCTCAGAGTTCTTCCAGGGTCGTTTATGGGGCCTACACATCCATTTAGCTTTCACTGATGCAACTTGGTCCAAAATTTGAGATAGTGTAGCATTTAACATGTCATCACAGGATTAAAAGGAGGGTAAGATAGACTGGGAATGCTCCTGGATAAACATATTAGCAGTGTCTTCATTAATGTGACACTGAACCAGTTTTCTTAATTTTGACTCATTCTCAGTTTCCACACAGGTTTAAAAAAAGACACATTAATGATCAGAGATTGCAAGATCAAGTACAGCTGTTATGGCAACATCAGAGCTTTTGGAAAGCACTAAATCGAATGTATGACCCAATTTGTGAGACATGTTTAAAATCAAAAGAATCAACCACCTCTAAAAACTGTTTAGTTACATAGTTGATGCTGTTGTCAATATGTATGTTAAAGTCACCTGTGATAACTCTGCTGTCATAGTCAATTGTGATTTTAGATAGCAGATCTCTAAAAAAAAAAAAAAAAACCCTGCCTCAGTTTAGGAGGTTTGTATACCGTGAGAATGAGAATTACAGGAGATGTAGAACATACAGCCAGTGCATTCAAAGGATGGCAGATATTTAAAGGATGGTTAGTGCCTGAAACCCCTCCATTTTTCCCAGTGGACCTATGGCAATGCAGGAAGCTGTAGTTAGAGGGTGAGGCCTCAATAAGTTCCTTACACCAAGTTTGATCGAGCCAAGTTTCTGTTAGTAGGACACAATCTGATTTATGAGAGGTAATCATGTCGTTTATAATGACAGTTTTTTTTTTTTTAAAGATAAT
Source organism: Euthynnus affinis (assembly GCA_029490765.1). Classification (NCBI taxonomy): domain Eukaryota; kingdom Metazoa; phylum Chordata; class Actinopteri; order Scombriformes; family Scombridae; genus Euthynnus; species Euthynnus affinis. The sequence continues at coordinate 18,033,948 of CM055859.1, read as the reverse complement.
GATCTAATATTTAATTAGGCCATCTTTAAAGTAGGAGAAGTCAGAGTGGTGGGCTAAAATCTAGATGGCTTTATGTCTATAAGACATCTGGAAGGTCTCTTAAGTTTAATTATATGTGTGGTGTAACTAGATTTATGATTCACTACTACACTAATGGGAAGTGTTAATGAGCTTTTGATATCAATAGGGGTTGAACTCACAGTCTGTTAGGAGATGATGCCTTTGCAGGATTGAAGAGTCAGTTATATATATTCATGGATAATGGGCATGATCCTGCAATGTTTGGATGAAGAAGGGCTCAGTAATGGCCACTAACAGCACCGCTGTTCCGAAGAATAGCACATCAGGAGCAGTCATCTCCGCTTGACTTGTCACTGTTCACATAAATTCTCAAAGGCATCTGGTGAATTTTAAATGCATTATTTTTCTTCAGTGTTGTTAGGGATACAGGGGGCATGTGTTGTGGATGGAAAGTGTGCAATTATCCTACACTGAAATCAGTTTGATTATCCCACAGTTAAGTCCAATACAGTATAGTATTTGCTGTACCTTTCTATCAAAAGTGTTCCCACCTTTTATCAAGTTAATCAATAATTGTTATGTTTCATTGTTTATTGGCAGGTTTTGCTCAATTAAGCCTCCTTTTTGAGTGTTTGAGTGGGCAAACTACACAATAGATTAGTAATTACAAGTGATGCCTGTCAAGTCAAGTCAGTCAAGTCAATTTTATTTCTATATCGCCATATCACAACAGAAGTTTTCATATAAGCAGGTTTAGACCATATTCTTAAATTTACAGAGACCCAATATTCCCGCATGAGTAAGCACATGGTGACAGCAGCAAAGAAAACTCCTATTTAACGGGAAGAAACACTGAGGAGGAGGGAGGGGGAAAGAGGAGAGAGAGAGAGATAGAGAGAGAGAAGCACAGCAACAACAACAATAATAATAGAAATGTGACTGATAATAATAGTAGTATCAGTGGGCATCAATCTGGACCACAGGGACAGCAGGTGGTCTTCAACCAAAGGTCCACACCTGTAATATGAGAAAGCACAAAACTACAAGGATGATGCCAAGTTAGTAAAATGTATTAATGGGACATGAATGTGCACAGATGGAGAGGGAGAGGAGGAGAGAGGAGCTCAGTACATCATGGGAAGTCCCCCAAAAGTCTAGGCCTATAGCAGCATAACTAGGGGCTGGTCCAAGGCAAGCCTGGACAGCCTTAACTATAAGCTTTATCAAAAAGGAAAGTTTTTAGCCTACTCTTAAACATAGAGAGGGTGTCTGCCTCTTGGAACCAAACTAGAAGATGGTTCCACATCCTGATAGTTGAAGGCTCTGCTTCTCATCCTACTTTTGAAGACTGCCGGAACCGCAAATAAGCCTGTTTTATGGGAGTGCATCTAGTGGGGTAATAGGACACTATGAGCTCTTTAAGATATGATGATGCCTGACAATTAAGGGCTTTGTGGGTGAGGAAAAGGATTTTAAATTATATTCTGGATTACAGGGAGCCAGTACAGAGAAGCTAAAATGGGAGGAATATGATCTCTTTTTTCAATTCTTGTCAGTACACATCTAGCAGTATTCTGGATCAACTGGAGAGTTTTTAGGGACTTGTTAGGGCAGCCTGATAATAAGGAATTGCAATAATCCAGTCTAGAAGTAACAGATGTATGGACTAGTTTTTCTCTATCTTTTTTGCAATGTTAAGTAAGTGAAAAGACAGTCCTTGAAATATGTTTTATGTGGGAGTTAAAGGATATGTCCAGATCAAAGATAACTCCCAGATTCCTTACAGTGGTGCTGGAGGCAAGGGCAATGCCATCTAGAGTAGCTATATCATTAGATCATGTGTTTCTAAGATCACAAGTGATCAAGCGCAATAACTTCAGCTTTGTCTGAATTTAGTAGCAGGTCGCCCAGGTCTTTATGTCCTTAAGGCAAGTTTGGAGTTCAGTTAACTGATCCAGCTTCAGTGATAAATACAATTGAGTTTAATCTTCATAAACAATGAAAATTTATGGAGTGTTTCCTAATAATATTATCTAAAGGAAGCATTCATAAGGTGAATAGTGTAGGTCCAAGTACAGAACCTTGTGGAACTCCATGTCTAACTTTTATATGCATGGAGGATTCATCATTAACATGCACAAACTGAAATCGATCTGATAAATAGGACTTAAACCAGCTTAGTGCAGTGCCTTTAATGCCATTTAAATGTTCCAATCTCTGTAATAAGACGTGAAGGTCAATTGTGTCAAATGCATTACTAAGACCTAACAAGACAAGTACAGAGAGAAATCCTGTGTCTGATGCAATTAGGAGGCCATTTGTTACTTTCACCAGTGCTGTCTCTGTGCTATGATGCACTCTGAATCCTGACTGAAAATCCACAAATAAAGTTTTTGTTATGTAGAAAGTCACACAACTGATTGGTCACTGCTGACTCAAGGATCTTAGAAAGAAAGGGAAGATTAGATATAGGTCTATAGTTGGTTAAAACACCTAGATCAAGAATAGGCTTTTTAAGAAGAGGTTTAATTACAGCTACTTTAAAGAACTGTGGTACTGTTGTTAAAGACAGATTGATTATATCTTGTAAAGAAGGGCTCACTAAGGGTAAAACTTCCTTAAGCAGCCTAGTTGGGATGGCAAATAAGAGACAGGTTTATGGTTTGGACGAAGAAGACGTTTAAGTTAGCTCAGGAAAGTCAATTGGAGAAAAACCGTCTAAATATATATCAGATTTTACAGCTGCTTCTAAGGTTCCTGTGTGTGAGGATAAATCGGTTGAGGGCTGGAGGTGATGAATTTTGTCTCTAATAGTTGGATTTTATCATTAAAGAAGCTCATGAAGTCATTACTACTGAGAGCTATAGGAATACATGGATCAATAGAGTTATGACTCTTTGTCAGCCTGGCCAAAGCGCTGAAAAGGAACCTAGGACTGTTTTTATTCTCCTCCATTAATGATGAGTAATAGGCAGCTCTAGCATTACAGAAGGCCTTCCTATATGTTTTAGGACTATCTTACCAGACAAACGAGGTTCTTCCAGTTTGGTAAAATGCCATATCCTTTCAAATTTGGGAGTCATACCATGGAGCTAACCTCTTTTGTTTTTTTATCTTCTTTTTTAAAGGGGTGATGGAGTCAAGTGTCCTTCATATTGAGCCTGTGGCACAATCAACAAGATAAACAGTTTGGGAGGGGCTAAAATTAGATTAAGAGTCCTCTGTTGTATTGAGACATGGCATTGATAGCATGAATTAAATGCTGATAGAATCGCTCCCTTAAATTTAGCTACAGCACTATCAGATAGACATCTAGTGAAGACTTTTTTTGTCTAACAGTGTGTAGTCCAGTAAGAGGAATTCAAAAGTTATTAAGTAGTGGTCTGATAAAATAGGATTCTGTAAAAAGACTATTAAATGCTCAATTGCGATGCCATATGCCATCGAGGATGTGGTTAAAACAGTGAGTGGGTTTATTTACACTCTGGGAGAAGCCAGTTGAGTCTAATAGTGAGAAAACACAGTGCTAAGGCTATCATTATCATTGCAAGGCTACTTTATCTGTACTAAGGACTAAAGTTGATAGAAACTCTGAGAATTCAGATAAAAACTCAGAGTCAGGAGGGCAGTGCATTATAACAAATAGAATTGGTTGTAAAGTTTTCAAGTTTGGGTGTAAAAGACTGAGAACAAGGCTTTTGAATGAGTTATAATTAAATTTAAGTCTAGGGTTGATTATTAGGCTTGAGTTAAAAATGGCTGCAACTCCACCTCCTCAGCCAGTGTCTCGAGGAATGTGAGTATTAATATGACTGGGGGGAGTGGATTCATTTAGGCTGACATATTCTTCATGACAGCCAGGTTTCAGTAAGACAAAATAAATCAATGATAGTCTGATATTAGATCGTTTACTAATACAGTTTTAGATGACAGAGATCTAATGTTTAAGAGTCCACATGTAATTCTCCTTTTTTGTTGTACTATTGCAGTGGTGGTGTCAATTTTTATTACATTTTTATGTATAACTCCTCTTCTGTTTACTTTAGATTTAATTGATTTAAGTGGTCAGGGAGCAGACACAGTTTGTATGTGGTTTTGGGTGGGTAACTGCTCTAATGGAAGCGCAGAGAGGCGTGTAGGACTGCAGCTCTGCCTCCTGGTTTCAACTCTGGGTTGTCATGGTTTTGGTCTAATAAGCTCGGCCATATTTCTAGATATGAGAGCAGCTCCATCCGAAGTGGGATGTATGCTGTCTCTCCTAATCAGACCAGGTCTTTCCCAGAAAGTCCACCAATTATCTATAAAGCCCACATCGTTTGCTAGACACCACCTCAACAGCCAGCTGAATCATGACATGAGGCTATGCATGTCAACAGATTAGGCAGGGGCCCAGAGAAAACTACAGAGTTTGACAATGTCCTTGCATATGCACACACTCTACATTAATTTTAGGGACCTCCGATTGGTGTAATCGGGAGTCATTATCACCAGTATGAAGAATAATTTTACCATATTTATGCTTATCCTTAGCCAGCAATTTTAAATAGGATTCTAGCCCAGGAATACATTTCACTATGAAATTCACTATCACTTACTTCTTGTTTCTCATGATAGAACTGCCAATAAGCAGAGTTGGTTTCTCAGCAGGTGTGTTGCTCAGCGGAGAGAGCGTGTTAAAAACATGAACTGGTTGGTATTGAAACCTGGGCTTCTGTTTAGGGCTATGCTTCCTTTGGACAGTCACCCGGCACCCCTGGCTTCCTGGCTGCTTGGGAGCTGTCGCGACGGGATAGGAACTATGCTGAGGGCCACACTGCAAAGGCTACTGGTGGCTGTCTAACTACAGTAGCTGGTGATTGAGTTTCCATGGTGCAGAACTGCGCTTCCAATTTACTGTGCCTCACCCCCCAACACTGCAAATAAACTACATTTATTACATGTACCATTATCACTAAATGAGGCAGAGGAAGCATACTGATATTGCAATAATTCATGCTTCTGCCATGCATCAATCAATCAGGTCAATCACACTTTATTTGTATAGCATCTTTAGTACAGGTTAGTGCAATTCAAAGTGCTTTACAGATGACTGACAAGCTGATAATGACACAGAATAGTAAACACTATTTGAGACTAATGCACACAAAAGATTGAAATGTAATAAACCAATAAAATAAAATAAAATAAGAACTAGATAAAACATATAAAGGATGATGGCAAATAAAATAGAAAAGAGGAAATAAAACATTTTCAAACATTAATACAATAAAATATTCTAATGAAAAGCCAATCTAAGGGGGGAGGTTTTAAGTTTACTTTTAAATATGTCAACACTTAGAGCTGCTCTCAGTTTTTTAGGCAGACCAAATGGCATAGAGAATAAAGGCTGAGGGCTGCCTCAACAAAAGGTTTTTGCAGCCACTAAAGTTATTAATGAATGTATTTGGTCAGGTCAGGTCAGAGTTGTTAATTATCTGCACAACTCAAATAAAATACAGTAATCACATGTTTTTGTCCAGCCCAGCATCCTACAGTAGGAATTATGTCCAGGTTTTATGTCCAGTGCCAATGCAGGATGTAGCATTGAGTATAACAATGCAGAATGTAAGGGTGTTGAGGTCAGGGAGGTGAACGGGCACCAGAGCTTACTTCTTGTCACAGACCTGCAATTAATGTTTGTCTTTTTATGAAGCATAACTACAATCTTTTTCTAAGTTTAAGCGTTTAATTAGCTTAACCCAACCATATCTCAGTCACAGTTTGTTTGCCATAACAACCTTGGCCATAAAGTGTTGCCATGCGCAGATAATGTAGAAAGTGAGAATCTGAAAAAAACATAAACTGAGCTTTTTCTAGAATCGTCCAATATAATATAATATATATATATATATATATGTTCTTGTCTGGTGACACGGTTGGTATGTCCCATGCTGGATTGAATCTGTGTTTTTGTTTTGTTTTTCTTCTTTTGTGAATATTTGGGTGTATTATACTGTAAACAATCAATCAAATCAAATACTAGCAAGATATGAAATCTGACAGTGTAATATCCAAGGCTGCAATTCATATAAAAGATAAAAGGGATAAAAGGGTCAAATCATGCATCAAAGCAGCAATAAATCATTTAACACATCACTTCAGGTCCGAACCCTACATAACCCTAAAATGCATCTCACACATACCATCACAGGTTCAGGTTTATTAATTGGACTCAATTAATATTTAAAAATCCCCATGAGAAATAAATTGATCCAATTCCATATACTGATATCATTTATTTATTCTGAAAAGTTTGTCTGGTTCAGTTTTGCAATTAGAACCTGTGCAACAAACCAGCCTTGAATCTTGTGAATCAGTTTATGTTCCTTTAATGTAGCAGTGATATAAAATGTATACTGTTTTTTTTCTGTAAGGGCTTAATGAATACACGTCACTATGTAACGTATATATACGGACAGCCCCTATCCTTTGAGATGTCCCACCCAAACCCCTCCTCATTCCAAATGTTCTAGACACACCCCGGAAAGGATTATTGTGCAAAAGCTCTTAACTTAAATAAATCCCACTTTCTTCCCAGAATACAGCACTCAGCTCCTCATGCCCCAGTAGAATTGAGATATCCAGTTTAAAGGGTTAAAAGGATTCAGAGACTGTTCCCACAAGCTCTCCTATTTCTACAGTTTACTGCCTGAGCAGCAAAAGGTGCTCATATCAAATGTGTGTGTGTGTCTGTGTGTGTATATGTGTGTGTGTATATAAGTGTTGTGACTGTACCATCATTAAAACCCAGCTGGCTACAGTCACTAAGGGGGCTTGGAAGTAAGCTCTGAACCCAGCAGGCGAGTCACGTAACGTCCCTGAACATCTGTGTGAAGGGACTAAGGATCAGATTAAACACAGGCCGAGAAGGCTGTGACACATACACACGCTGCAAACACTCATGCATGTGTTGATGAACCTGTTCCTTTTCCTTGACTGGGAAAGCTGATTTTTAAGCTCTTTGGATAATCAGGTTGAGGATGGAAATAGCCCGTAGTAACGGTGGGTGTGACGGCGTCAGCATCTGTGCTCGGGCACATGTCACCTCCTCCAGAAACAGTTACATTTCAGGTACTGTAAGTCACTCTGACTACCCTGAGGGGACAGGTCCGTTCAGTAAATGATCACGACCCGGGCAACATCATTAGGCAACTGCTGTGTGGCAGCAGCTTCTTGGCAGAGTGATAAGCAGAAACACTCCACTGGGAAATGCTGCAGTGCACTTAGAAGTGACAGGGATAATGTGGGCCGTGCACTTGTTATTCTTAGCTGAGCTGTACATCATTTGTACGTTTCAGTTATAAATAAAGATTTGTCATAAACCGAGATGAGGTGCTGAGCTGCAATTATACTTCAATTTCAAATCGACCGTGACAGCGAATGTCCAGTCATAGCTTAGCAACTGTAACTAGACACAAAAGGTACAATATGTCAAGCTTTGGGTTTGAACTTAAGCAGCAAACATGTGGCCCTAGTAACAGTTATAGTACATAAAAAGTTTGGAGGATGGTGTCTTTTTTTTTCTTTTTTTAAGGCGTCTTCTTTTGTTTACTCTCTAGCAACCCCAGCCAACATCACTCAAGACAGCCTTACATTCAGCAAACACCTCAGTCAGTCTTCATGTATATATTTATTAACTTAAACATTCTGTTTGGAAATATGAATAATAAAACTAACTCCTAAATCTACATCTGTATTACTAGTCTATAGCAGAGGGCTTTGTTAGAATGAAGTAACAGTCTGATCTTCTGACATTTTTTCCTATATAGGACTTAGTAGCTCTGCAATAATACAATACTGTGTCTTCTTTATGTCTTCTATATGGATCCCCATCTGGTGAGAATACTAGACATTTTGCACAGGACATGCATCTTTCAGCACGATAACATGTGAAGCTATAAAGTGCATCTGTAAGACCCTTTCTTAAGTTCTCATTTTAAAATTTGAAACATGTCAGCTTGAAACATTAAAAAGCCAACTAAGCTAACATTAGCTTAATTGGTTATCTGATCCCAACTGCTAACGATGTTTATCGTTTCAGCCTGCAAAGCCTTCCGGGCCCATTGTTGAGTGCTAATTCTGCCTTATTGTCATGTAGATTACATGTGCCATGAAAGAGTGGAACGCTTGACAGGTAAGGGAGGTGGGAGTTGACTAATGATCAGATGAAATAGATGTAGGTTTGTGACAAAAAGCAACGAGTGTATGTGTGCTTTAACCATTTGTGTGGTGGCAGATAATTAGACTAAACTCCAGCTGGCACTACCCCTCAAAAAACCCCATAGGCAATCCACTACAGTATGATCACAGGGGAGCACTAATGGAGAGTTCACATTTAGGCTACAAAACACTGCAGCAAAACACAAATTACATTAAAATTGCAAAAAAAAAAAAGGTATCACAACATGATATTTTTCTCTTTCAATAAATCAAAATAATTCTGTTTCAATACATAATTTAGTTAAGCATAGCCTACCACATTTGTCTTTCTAAAGCAGGGTGTATTTTGGAGTCTGTGTTGGTCTTATCTTCTTTTCCACTGGCAGTTACTGTCCTCCGCCGGAGGATGTGTGTGTGTGTTTGATGATTTCTGATGCAGTAGAAGTTGTAACAGCTATGATGGGCAGCAGGCATCTTCACACAGTCATTTTCACACAGCCCTGAAGAAAAGTTTTCTAAAATGTCAAGCCGCTCAGAAGAAAACAACCACAACAAGCACCATCTATCGACTGACAAGCTGACAAGTGGCTATTAAACTCAGTTGAACTGTTGACGTGAAGTCACAGCACCAAAAATAGTCAGACAGGGGCCAGGAGAAATGATCTAACTGTCGATGATGGAAACAAAAACACGTGAAAGAGCCATCTTCTGAGGGAAGGTGATATCTCAAAAGGGCAAATTTGGCAACTTTTTTGCGTTATTAGGGGGTGCAGTATTGAGTTTTTGTTTTTTTTAAGTGGCAGGAAACAGATGGCCTTAAACAGCTGCAGCCATCTATCAGCCATAAATGCAAATAATACTGCATTCCTAACAGGATCAGCAAAGACTCACAGAGAACAAGAGTGGGTTGGTTTCCATGGTGAGCAAAGCTAATCAGCCTTTTCACATTTTGTTGAGTGACACAAACCGAACTCAGAATACCCTTGAAACTCAGGCTTGAAGCATTAACTGGAATAACCATCTATCTTTTTACCTTGACCGTGTATGCGACCCTCTACTATTAAATCCCCCCCCTCCCCCATATGAGTCAGAAATGAGATGATTACTATCTCGCCTTAATTTGCCATTTCAACATAAGACAGATGTCAGAATGAGCAGCAAAGTGTAATTGCCCTTGTCTAGGGCTCGAGATTGTTGGTTCTCCAACAGAAAAGAGACAGCCTCCTCCTTCATTTGCCACGCGATGAAACTCATTCTCAGAATATATAGCGAGGTAATTGAGCGATGAATTACTTTTTGCATCAGCACCACTCAATGACACTGATTCTGATGTAGTAATATATTATCTCCCCCTTTGTGGTAATTTATCCCCAAAGAATGACACGCAAAAGAAAAATGAACATTCCTCCTCCTTTACCAGACCTGAAAATCAACCGTTCAAACTTCCCCAAAAGCAACACAACACCGGGTCAGACTTCAGAAAGTACGTCCTGACGTTGTGCTTTTTATTTATGTAAAGTCACGTCTGCAAGTTTGACTTGCGAGCGCCTTCATTCCCTAAAGAGAAGAAATAAATGAGTTTCACATCAAGTAATGCAATCTTCAGCAGTTAAACCTAGATCTCTAAAAATTTGATTATATCTGCCATAATTGAGTAGATACCTCTACCTAGAATTATTCTGGTGGAAAAAAACATTAATATATGTGATAATTGGAGATAGATTGGAGAAATAGCTGTCTAAATGGAAGACAGGCAGATAATTTAAACGAGAAAAAAAACAGATGGAGTTTGTGTATATTAGATGGAAGGAAAGATACCAGTCAACAAGAAAAAGAGGACAATCTTTATTTCAATCTTTCAAACCTGTAATAAAGTGTGACAATCTCAATTCAAACCCAAAGAGGAAGTTTGGCAGAGAATGGTAGGCAACTACAAAGACCAGAAGGCAAGGCGAGGGCATGGTTTCCTTTAGTGCAGTTTCACAGTAATAATACAGATTACCTCTGTATGTAAAAACAACAGGTGTGCTTAGGTTGAGGTTCCTAAGTCGATCAAGGTACGAGATTTACTGAGCTACAAACGCACAATAAAATCAACAACAAAACCCGAAGCCATCTTATTACTCAGCTACACTTTTTTTTTTTTTCTTAAAAAGGTTACAGAATGGGGGTTAGGATTGGGGTTACCTTTACACAACAGAAACAGCTCAAAACATTCATTTGAAAATATCATCGTTATTAAGGGTTCACTTTGTTTGCTTGGTTGTCAGGGAGATGGTTCAGCGAGGTGCGGTTGAAAGCTCAGGAAAAAGCTGGTAAGGTTACTTTTTTTTTATTTAAACTATTGTTCTCAAGGTAAAGTTTTATGCCTATTGGGTGTTTGTAGTTTTCAGAAAGCTTGTCATTCATTACTCATTTCAAACTTTAAATTTCTTTGCAGCTCTGTGCGTTAGACACAATATAAATGCATGAATGTTTTGGATGAATTGAAAAAAAATACAGATACAGAGCAAGAATTAATCTATTGTACCCATTTGAATTTAATATCTTCCTAATGAGCTTCTTACTATGAGCAATGGGGTTCTGCTTGACTGCCAAATTTGTAACCATCATGGTGGTATTACGTGAGAATTTTTTGTATTTCTTTTTTTCTCCCTCCGAAGCCTTGTCATTGGTTTAACGTAGGCGGGGTTCAGCTGAAAAATGGTAATGTCACAAATTTCCATGTAGCAACAGAGATTGAGAAGTGTGATGAGCTATTTCAGGCATGAGGAATGATTTTCTCCGTAGGCAATGTGAGGTGACTTAATAGTTGGAGCACTTCTATGGCTTGGATGCTCATCAATCTCTCCTGGTTGAATCATCAGTGCAAAAGATTAACAAGTGTATCAGGAAAATATCTGGTTCTTTGAGAAAAAGGTCAAAGGTATGATCCAGACACAGAGCTTAAAATTCTGCTACGTGCGCCGCTAACGGCGAACGGAAGCTAAAGATCATGCTGTTGAGAAAACTTAAAACAACAATCCGCGGTTTAAATCGTTTCGCTTTTGAATTGTGGGTGAATTTTTGGATAAATTCACCTACATGGAGCTGGCTTTTTTGTTCTCAACTTCAACAACAAAGTTCTGAATTTGCTACAGCTCTGACCTCTGACTGGCTTTCTCCCTAGCAATTGTGGCAAAGACTCACAAAGTTTAAATGATTATAACTGGTGGCCATAACATAAACTTCTAGGATTGTAATATTATAGGAGCCTCATATGTTTCTGTTAAGAAATGCCCTATAAAGGATATCATTAAAAGAATCATTTTAAATGGGATTTCAGAGTGGGTTAACTAAGGATGTTTTATTTTCCATCATTTGGTTGCAAATATTTCTTTTAAAGACAGCTACAAAAGATAATAAAACGATTAAACTGTCTCCACAAAGCATCACTGGGCCACAACAAATCAACCAGTTGGAGAGTACTGTGCGTTTTCCTCATAAAAATAGTATTACACTGGTTGTAGCAGATATTAGGAATACTTGCCCTTTTCATGAAATGGCCGGTTAGGTGAATTCAGGAGGAAGCCACAACCTCTTCTCGATATCAGCTATTATATAAATGTCAGTTATAAGGGTAAGGGAATAGGATAAAAATGGTATTTTAAACCTTGAAACAACTTAACATAGTGAAAACGGAGTGAAACTCAGTAGTAGGAAGACTGTCCTAATATTCTATACGCTCAGTGTGCATCTCAGTGGACCTGGATGTAAACATCTTGCTGACTGAATTCAATATAGCAACCAATGATGGAGGACAGATTGAAATATGGAAACAGACAGAGCCAGTCTATCTGAGGAATACAAGTTGTTAAATGCAGAAGGAGTTACTGATGCATGTTATGGGTGTCTGCTATACAGGTAGAACCCATCTACATGAGGAATTTTTAGCAGGTTGTTAAAATTGTGCATTTGCCATATTTTCCAGTATCAGACAGACTGATACCAATTACCAATCCAGCTATTTATCATCGACTCTCGACACAAATAGATACTAACAGGTGGCTGGCGTGGGAAATAAGTTGAAATGCATGACTGTCTCGGCACTTTGCACCCCTAAAACAAGAAGAAATATTTTCAGGCAATGACATACAATACAAAAAGCACAATTATTTTATGGCAGATTTTCCTTCTTGGGCACTTCCTATGCTTTCTACACATGGCAATTACTATATACGATAAACCTACACTTTGGGTAGGGAGGGTAAAGGTAAACAAAATGTCTGAGTATTTAGGTTCTATTCAGTTTCAAGGCAAGATTGAACTGTTTCTATTATTGTAAGCTATTATCTTACATTTGAAACAAAAAAAAACTGTAACAGGAGAACAGAGGGATTCGAAAAGACGATAGAATTTGAGTGTTTAAGTGGTTACAAAAGGACTATCTAACAATGTCAGAGAGAGGGTCACACAACACATGGAATAAACCACTGGTTGGTCGAATCATAATAAATAAGTGGTATGTTTGGTTCACAGCCGTCCCTTCTTCTCTTGAACATTATGCGTTTAGACTCCGGCATTAAAAAGGCTGTTAGTTTTAAATATGATTCAGATGGCTTCACTGAGCAGCTGACCTTACATACTGACACACAGAACTCAAAGATGGGAGAACAGTCTGTGCTAGAGGGGGCTTGAAGGGGAAGTGAGATGAAAAACAAAGAAGCAGAACAGTAATACATTGATATGTCTTTGAGTTTCATGTCACTGCATTTCACTAGGCCTATCATTCCTCTATCCGGCGGGAGCCCCTGTGTTAATCGGTTTTCTTCTCTTCGGGATCCTTCTCTCCTACTTCTGGCTCCTCTTCCTCGTTCTCTCCTTCTTCGGGGCCCTCCAGCTCAGCGGCGCGTTGCCTCTCCTCCTCCTCATCCTCCTCTTCATCAGTCAGGCCCTCCCTCTTGAGCGCATCTATGTCATCCGAACCGTCATCCGACTCAGCTGTGCAGATGCCATAGCACATCAGGCTAATTACACCCAGCGGTAGGCCGAACAGGAAGCAGCCCAGCAGTGGAGAGCTGCGGAACACTGACTAATGTAGGAGAGCAGACGACAAAAAAAATGAAAGGCGAAGGAAGGAGAAAACGGAGAGAAAGGTAAAGTTTAAAAAGAGTGTGTGAAATATAGAAAAAGCAGAAAGAGAATAGCAAGAAGGGAAAGAAGAGAGAATAATATATTAACATTCTTTTACAATTCACTGTTTCGCACAAGATATTAGGAGATATTAAGATATGATACTCTAAGCACTATAAGGACATCAACTCCACTTTTGTCTTAATGTCAGTATGCTCTCCATATAATTATGAACAAACATGTAAAAAGTCAATCCATCTATTAATGTATCTACCCCTGAATGAATCTATCCCTGAACCTTCTTCTTAGTAGATAACCTTTTTTGTTTTAGTGATATGCACCTCTAAAGCACATTATCATCTGAACTGATAATGGACTGCACTAAACACAATGGAGCAGTGATTTATGAGTGGGTCCCTCAAACACATGCGACCACACGGGTGATGCAAATCACGCGTTCCTATGGTTTCATGCTATACTGGTGATTGACAGTCAGTGGCGGTAATGTAGCAAGAAACTCAGTGATGCAATATTGATTTTTTTGTCCGCAACTGGCAGCAGCAAAACAAGCTATAAGACAACACAGATTAATGTTATAGCAAACACCTGCCTGTTTACACATCCAGCAGATATACAGCAACATAAGCATGTATTATGAGTCATGTTTCTGTTCCCGATGAATTCAAGTTAGATGCTCGCACTTTTAGCTCCATTTTGGTCTCCACCATCTCCTGCGGGTTATATCTGTCGCTTAAGCTGCTAAATAATAATACAGTTTCCTGGAAAAGACACTGATGAGAGTGGTGAAGCTGCAGCATTTAAAACCAGAACAATGAGCTGAATGACACTGAAACGCACTGTAGAGCAGAGAGGAAATGCAGAGTCATGTGATGATTCTCTGTGAGGTTGTCACTACTTGCGTTTACTCCTAGCCTTGGTGCAAAATAAAAGAAACGTCTTTATTTTTGCCGTTATTTGGAGAAATTTACATTTTTGGCCACACACACAAAATTTAATCTCCGTTGCAGAGCTCAGTTTGGACTAAAGTGGTGGAACAACCGACACTGCCATGCCTCTTGTTTGTTTGGTTAAAAGTATTTATTATCCTTCATGTTTATGCCTTGTCTTATGGAGAAGCTTCATGTCAAAATCTTGTTTAATAACATGCCTCATTAAAATAAACTTAATTATTTGGTGTTGGAGGGGGCAAAATAGTACTGCTTTGGTTCTGGGCAAAATATAATTAAGTTGCCATGTAAAGCCTGCTGTGTGCACTGTAGCTCAGGATACACAAATGTACAGAGAATGGGTCAGTAGGGGCCCGTGGAGTTTTGCCCGATGGCCCCCTAATGGGTCGATTCGGGGCCGGCCTTATCTCACGTTCACACATGTGACAACAAACACGCTAATAATTTATCTCTATTTCTTTCATTCCTGTCAGAAGCTCCTCAGGATAGCCGAGCAGAGTTGTGAAGTGAGCATCTGCCATTTTAGAGAAGTGTCTCTTCACAGCCAGTGTTCGCAATGGTAAGGAGACTCCCATTAGATATTAAGTAGAGTGAATTCAAAATCCTATTTAGAGCACTGATCAAAATATATTTGTTGGAAATCACGGAGGCTTTTATGTTTAGTTGAGTTACTACGTTTTTATTCATTCATTTATTCATTCATTTGCATTACGCCATTAAGCTCCACGAGTGTGCTCAGAAG
This sequence comes from Euthynnus affinis, assembly GCA_029490765.1. Classification (NCBI taxonomy): domain Eukaryota; kingdom Metazoa; phylum Chordata; class Actinopteri; order Scombriformes; family Scombridae; genus Euthynnus; species Euthynnus affinis. The sequence goes on along the minus strand of CM055859.1, from coordinate 18,018,906 downwards.
GCAGGTCACAAATCATTTGCAGAAACTCAGACAGCCTTTAATATTTTAGCATTAATTACATTTTTGTCATCCAATTTCAGGATGTCTGTATTATGTTATACTGTTTGTGTTCTAGCTCATACCGACTGTCTTGTTTTACACTGATGACCATATTGGAGAGTTCTACTCTTTTATCTATAATCCTTTGGGGTGTATTGTACGTTTTTGATTGTACAAATTGAGCTGAAATAAATAAATAAATCTCAAGCTTCAAACACAAGCAGGTCCACCATGATACACTAGTCTGCCTGAAGACATTTTATGAATACATAACATGACTTACTTTTTGTTGTTGTTTCACTATCCGTACATTGTAAATTTAACACGCCTTGGAGACTGACCCTTAGAAGCCCTTATGGGTCAACACGTGGTAAATGAAAGTGTCAGTGCATTTATCCCTGAGGATCGGTTATACACAGCGATCGCCAACAAGTGGCTGGAGTTGTTTTGCTCACTGGCCGTGAACAAAACATCTCGTTCACATCCTTGTCCTGAACCTGCATGTAAAATTAAACCTTTTTTCCTTGACGTGTAATTTACCACTCCACTCCTATAACACGCACAACCCCTCATCTCCTGCGGGCACAGCCATGTAGTCACTGAAGGACAACTTTGCAAGTTCTTCTTTAAATGATCTCAATGACATATGAGTCATTTGGCCTTAATATAGAGGGATACATCAGAGACAATGTACCTCGAAGGGAGTATTCAGTCACAAATTCTGTCAGCCACTGAGCTGAGAAGAAGAGAAATATCCATGTTGCCTCCAGTCATTGCCACTGGAAGAGGGATAGTAATTGCCAATGCGCCGTGTTGCTAGATGAGGTAGGGATGCGTATGCTATGCTAACACAGCTGGCTGAGTCATTGCGCCTAATGTGGCTGCTTCCTCATGCTCCTGTCAGCCGTGCATTTAGATAGGCTCTCTGGGGGAAAGGTGATGGCTGCTGCCTATCTGCTTTCTATCATATCATGTCACTGTGAGCGAGACTAGCCGCAGTGATACTAGCGGCTCACTAAAATTAGAGAAGCAAGAGGAGAAATTCACTTCCTTTCTATTACAGCTGTAAGACAAGACCTTCACACGTGGATTTCTTTTGTGCAGCTGCTAATGAGAGACAAATAAAATCCTGCATGCTACGCTTTCACAGAGCCCACAGAAATCTAATATTGTTTTTGTATTAAAACCTTATCCTGTTTCTGGCAGGTGTAATTCTTCCGCTGATCCCATTTAGGAGCCCGACTGTCAAACCTGACCTGACAGCTAAAGAATTAAACCTCCGATAACATTTCCAGAGGCATTTCTTTGTGCTTTGGAGACAAAGCTCCAGCAGTCAAAATACCTTCTATTTCGGCAATTTTCCCAATAAAATCTATAATTTTCCTTTAGGAGTCCTCTACATCCCTTTAAGGACATTGTTAAGGGTAGTGTTAAGCTCGCCCGTGGTTACAGTACAACTGTGCCAACCGAGCAGCGTTACAACACAGCTGTATTTACATTCCTAACACACCCTTGGTAAAATAAACAGCAGTTCTCCCGAAAGAACCAACTACTTAGGGTAAAAGTAGGAGGAGAAGGCAGTTCAGCCTCCTGATCCTCTCTCCACCCTCATTGCTCCACCTCCTCCTGCTCCGCTGCCTTTTCCCCCCACTTTCCCCATGCTGTGTTTATTGCCTGCGTTGCATATTGTTCAGCTGTACGCCCAGTCTTGTCCTCTGAATGATGTTTTTCTCCCAGTGGAAAAGTGCGAAACACCGGGGCATTTGTTCTACAGCGTTACTGAACTTCTGAGCAAGTTGAATATATATAGTGTTTGCCCCAAAATAGCAAGCACAGTCAAGGTGAGGCGCAGTGTGAAGCACATCAACAAGTGCAAGGTGTTCATTAGTATCATAATAATGAATGGTTGAACTGGAGAGGTATAGCAAGGCAAGTATTTCTGCGGGGTTAGAAGAGAGGTGTCCCAGTTGAATAACAGATTATTGTAGCTAATTAAAACCAGCACAAAATAATCATGTTAACCTAAACTGGATACATAAAAAAAAACTTGCAGTAATGAGTAATAAAGTTGCAGCAATCAATATCTTTATTCAAATCAATATGAATGTCTTTCAGCATTCATTCAGCTTTCATTACATGTACGCTGCTACAGTTTTAACTCAACCCTGCACACTATATTCTTTTATTTATCTAATTTCTCACCAAGGCTCTGGGAAACTCAATTTCATGTCATAATATGTAGCATTGAACTGGAAAGTATGAATGAGGCGATAATAATGGTCCTTGTATCCTTGTACATCACTATTTTTACTTTAATTTGCAACCTTACTGTTTTCATTTCACTCTCACCACTCTCATCAGTGTCATTTCAAGCAGCAGCAGGCTTATGTTTTCAGCTAAAAAAAAAAAAAAAAAAAAACCCCTCTGATTAACCCACTGTACACTACCTGCCCGGCAAATGACAGACAATGTTCCTGCTAGCTAGTGAACATAGAGGAGCATTTAGCAGCTAGAAAAACAGATATTTCCCTTGTTAGCGGACACCAAAACAGAGCAACAGTGAAAGTAGACTGAATGTGGGATTTATGGTCGTCACATAGCCAGATACACAACTCCAGTGATCGCTGATGTTGTTCTACGTCTGGTGGATATGTAAATAGGTAACTGTTTGCTAAAAGTTGAGCAGTTCATAATGTGGCAGGTTGTTGTGCTGCCGAAAGAGTGACTAAACAATTAATTCAGGCACAACTGAAGTTACAATACTGTGTCTACTAAAACTAAACTAATGATCTAAGATTAAATATATCTGCATATATTAAATATATGTGTGATTTATAGAGTTAGAGAGTGCATAAAAAGAGAGATTAAATTTTGAGCAAAGACTTTTTGTAACAGACCAACTCCATGAGCATCTCTTCCTCTTGGAAGAAGTGTGAGCACTCTAGATGTGATTTAATTATGTAGCGCTAATGTGCATCTCCTTTAAGACTTCACATTAAACAGAGTACTTATAACACTAGACTCCTGACTTGCAGTGTTAACTAATTCATCCAATTAAAACATATAGCATCTGTTAATATTACAACATAAGTGTTACAAATGAACCATTATAACATTCAACATTCAAGTTGGGAGATGAAGTTCAAGCCAAACAAAAAACAAAATATATATATATGCGTATGTGTACAATAAAAAACTATATAACCCTGCTTGGTAATACTTTCTGTGTACATGAAGCTCATACCAACTTACCATAATGGTGGATCGGGCATCAAAGGCCACACGTTTGACCCTCTGAATGATGCCATCACCTCCGTGTGCCTGCAAGGAGACAGATCATTTCATGGAAACAGAGGAGCTAGTGGGGAGGAAATAGTTTATATGCTAATTTTTACATTCCCCGCTCATGTAGTTCATATGCAGGTTTCATCTGTTATTTAGCTTGGTATCAACAATTTGATGCAATTTCTTGGTGACGACTCCGTAATAGTTAAACAGCAAAACATTATGTCAATATGAACTGAACACACAGTTTCAGCTGTGTGTTTAAATGCTCAGTACATCCCAGACAATTAAAATATTGTCTAATTAAGCGCTTCCCTGCACAAAATTATCTGATGTACCTGAATTAAACCTGTTCACTGTCCAGCAGTTCTGCTCTGCCTGAGCTTACTTATTGGCAACTACACCCAGGGAACCAAGGAGTGATCTGTCCTGACGCTAATTCATTAACATGGCCAATTAGCCAGCTCTGACTAAGGCGAACTTCTGCGAACAAGCTAGACGATTTGGTGGAAGCAGCTGTTGCATTGAATTTGCTTACGCTGTGTGAGGACTGCACAAGCAGTTTAAAACATTTTGATGAAGGTTTTTATAGCGTGTTATAAAAGTTGTCCCTCTGTAATTGCATCAAATTCTAGTTGGCAACCAGAAACTGTATGACCAGTGTGAAGCAAAGGACAGGAGACAGAAACTGAATCCTCTAAAAGCAACTCTATGTACTCAAAAGAGTGGAGAATTGGGACACACTTCAAAAATGTTAACTGTTGGTTTAAAAACCTGTGAGAAGAGATGACACAGCCTGTCAGCTCTCTCTGCTCATGTCTGGCACATCACGCAATACTAACCCGTTCATGCATTTAATGCTCCTTATGAAAAACTAAAGCCCGACCAATAAATCGACCCGGCCGATATTAGCTCATCGCGGATATATCGGCATATATGTCAGCAGATAGATGACAGGAAATTAAAGTACATGAATGAAACAATGTCATCAGTCTAAAGTTTGTCCTCCAGAGAGTAGTGACAGGTTTATTTTTTAACTGTAAAACATCCTGTCCGGTGTATTTATTGGTCGCAGTTGTTAAAAAAATCTAATCTAAGGGAACCTTAACATGAATGTGTATTTACATTATGGGATGTATATCATTATCTGATTTATTTAACACTCAATTTCGGCATTGGCCTCAAAAATTCTGTATAATCAAGTAGGAAATGTAGGTAATTCTTTGTATAATTTCACTTTAATGCACAATTGTATTTTGTGTATTACTACATGAAGCATGAAGCAGCCTTGAGGCACCTCATGGCAATCATTACCAGCATGACACGAGGAAGCTGAAACTGTCCAGGTTTTGGCCGGAACTAGAGAAACATGGAGGTTTTCTTTTGCTGTGTATTTGGTGGGAGGTGGTTTGTTTTGCCAAGTAAAAAATAGCCCAGACCTTCCTTTCTTGGAAAAAAAAAGGAGAGGACCTCTTGCTGTTTGGCTTATGGTTTTATACATCTGGTGACTTTAGTGTAGTGGAGGGAAAATGACGACATTTGGTTCCAAACGGCATGCAGATTAGTGTACACACTACAATACAGAGTCGTGTAGTAATCTGTGTTTGACTAGGAAGACAGAATTATTGTAGATAATCTATTCAGGAGGGACAGAAATATGAAATCTAAACATGCAAAGGGAGATTGCAAAAATACCTCATCTGGTGAAATTTTCCAGGGAGGACTTAAAATGCAAGGCAACATGCTTGATTAATGAAGACTACTGGTGTGATTACAATGGTACAACACAAGGGGAAGAGGGGGGCTATACTGAGCTGAATGCATAAACAGAAAGTAGAAGAGGGAGGAGGGGGAGGGAAGAAGAGAAGATTTGGACCTGTGCAGAACCGTTCAAAACACCGCTGATGAATTGGACCAGCTGCTCCATGGTCTCAATCGGCTCACTGGGCAGGAAGTACTGCTCATTGGATGTGTTGAGGATGATAACGGAGGGCACTGTCACCTCGCTGAGAAAAAACAAGAAATACAGCTTTTAATCTCCTTAACCTCAGCACCTTAGACTGCCATTATTAAAATGCATCATTAGATGGGAACAAACTGTGGTTTCTTAAAGAACAAACTGTTACACAGTGGATGTAATATGAGATAAACAAACCTTTTGTACTGAGAGCAACCTAACTTTTCCCATGGGCATTCTTTCAAAGAGAGGTTTTTTTTTTTTTCAGAAGGAAAAAGGCGATGCTGCCTGGCCTATTTCAGAGTGGCGTTTCTTCTATCTTTTATGCAAACTGTGTGCAACTCAGGGGCTTTATGGGTCTGTGCCGGTCACAGTTAAAGAGACCTTTACAAATTACAGCTGACAAGTGAATCACATGGAGTTCAGAGGAAAGTAACTGCTGAGACACATATAAAACATATACAAAGAAGTCAAGCAAGCCAGTGATCTAAGATTCTTTGTTTCACTAGAAAACACAGAAACTGAAAAGACATACACACTGCTCACTCCCGGGCTTTCTTGTATAGACAAATCAGCAGAGGAATTACAAAACTCAGTCAGATAACGAACAAGGTCATATAAACAAGCAATCCCTCTTTCAAACGTCTCGCGCAACACCAAAGCCAGGCTTAGATAAGGTCTCCTAGTGCTTAGACACAGACACACAGACACACAGACACACAGACACACACACACACACACACACACACACAAACAGTCCATCACGGCGCTTCCCCTCACATCCCTGCAGTGTTACTCAACCCGGCAACAAATTGCACACACACGCACACGTATCCATCACTGTCCCGATCCACCACCCAGCTGAGACCAGGAGTGCAAACACACATGCCCATGCGGTAGAGTCATCAACGCCTCACTACTCTGTCCAGATGAGATCTCCAATCACATAAAGACACGCACGCACACACACACACACACACACGCACAAATATTATGAACGTGTATTCCATCTGATATCCAGCCTACTCAACAGCTGGCACCCATTTAAAATAAATATGGATTAGCCTATTCACCTCTGTGAGTGGAGACTACTGGGGGTTTGCTGCCCATAATGAAGGCTTATATACTGTACACTATACAATTACAACTGGCAGAAAAGAAACATCCTCTACCAAAAATGGAAGATGTCTGTTTTTTGGCTGGACTGCAACAATGGGGTCAGCTCTATAAATGCAAGTATGTGACTAGCTGACTGACTGAGTGATAAAGTTACACCATTGGTCGGTTTAACTTCATTAAAAGCCTCTTAGCATTTTATATACAGTCCAGCCATATACTAGGCTTTGTTATTTGAAAACATTTTTTTTTTTTTTATTAAATGAATGTTTGACATTTTGTGTAATATATTTATTCACTTCAGATATCAATACCCCTCCCCATCTTTGTTACCTATTGAATTAGCAACAGGACACGGTTAGCTTACGTTAAAATAAAGACTGGAAGCAGGAGGAACAGTTAGCTTGGCTCTCTCCAAAGTTAAAAATACACCTACCACCACCTCTAAAGCTCACTAAATAACTAGTATCTCTTAGGTTTACACAACAGAAATGTAAAAAACAACAATTTGTGGTTTTACAGGAAGTTATATGTTGTAACAACGTCTGGGCTAACACGCTATGTTAAGCTACTGTAAGCTAACCGTGGCTTTTGCTCTTGACGTACAGACATGAGAGGGGTATCAATCTTCTCTCAGTAAGAAAGGAAATAAGAATATTTTCCATAACCCCCCTCCCCACTCAAAAATGTGTGTTTCTTCTTGTTCCTTCACTTGGATGTTTGAGCTTCACTGTGCAGAATGATGTATGTGCAGTTTGACACTAGAAGGCTGTTTTCACTTTCATCTGCTGAAAATGGAAAGTTTGTCTGTGCTCATTCAAAATCTAATCTTAAGAGGTGGGCCAATGACCATGGTCTGTGACATCAAAACTAGTTTGGAGCCAATCGTGGTCCAGTATGCAACTTGCACAAGCATGATTTGGAAACTTGAAGCCTCCAGTGCACAAACAGTGTGAATGGACTTTATAGTGAAGTAGAAATTATCTTGTGTCTAGATTCTGAAATTTTTAATGAGGGAGAAGGAATAGATTTTATTTTAAGGATTTGAACATGGCAATTATACTTGTTTGTGGGAAAAAAACATATCAGACAGACATTATTGCTCCAAGCAGAGTATTTTCATACATGTCTGGAGGGGATCTTTATCTTTTCCTTTAGAAAACAAGTGAAATTTTATTTTAAATATCTAAAAGTCTAAAAGTATCATTTACAGTTTACACTCTCTAGAGTAACTTACTGCATTTTCTTACTCATTGCCCAGAGAAGAGTGAGTGGACTTAAAATCTACATGAAAACTGGTTGAAAACTGATCAACCCCTTAAAATCCAGGATACATTTAAATTAAAAATATTTTTTTTTTAAATGAAAAAAAAAAAAGGCATGGAAGTTCATGACCTTCGTTGCATGTATGAGCTGAGACATTGGTCTACAAGTCAAATGACTACTGGTTTGGTGGTTCTGACCAAGCGGCAACCTCCGGGGCTGAAAAAATGAAGCCAACACAAAGTGCCAAAAACTGCAGTTCTTTGAATGGCCAATTGAGGCCATAGACCCACATGTTAAAATGCTCAACTTCACACCAGAAATAAACATGTTTACAGCCAGCCTGGTACAAAAAACCATTTTGGTCTCTGTAGCTAATTTCCCCTTTCATGACAACTATGCATGGGTTGAATTTTTATATACCTCACCTATTTAAATTCTATTAAGGCTTAATGCATAATTAAGGGAGTGGCCGCTTTTAATGAAAGGTGCTACTACAACAACAATGTTAGTTAAAAAACATAACCATGGTGTAACCCCAGATTCACAGAGTATAGGCGTAGCCGTCGCTATTTCAGTTCATGAAAGTTAATTGTAACATTTTGGTCACCTAAAAAAAAGTCTTCTTCAGCATTTGGTTGTACTAAAAGACCCTCTAAGGAGTCAGATGTCCGGTTTTTCACTAAGTACATTTTGTTTTGATAGTTTTAAGCCTGTTTTTGCTAGCGAACATTAGCATTAGCATTACCACAGTTAACCACAGACTGTAAATGCACCGTGCTAATCGACTTAGCAGCTAACCGCTAGCATTAGGGTCAGGTCCACCCTCTCATCCAAATATAGTATTTCTAGCTCCAAAAATCCAAGATGACAACAGCCAAAATGCCAAACTTGAGGCTTCAGAATGGGAATCCACAAACCAACGGGTGACGTCACAGTGGCTTTGTCCATTATTTTTTACAGACTATGGTTACGACTTTACTAGTCATTTACCTTTTATGATTACAAGTCTAACCTTCACAGACAGACTTTTCAGTCACCTCACATTCAGTTTTTTAGAGCCCACGATACATTCGATATAAGAGGTTAGTGATAATCCTATGTTTAAGCAGAGACAGAGACAGCTTCTGACTTGAGTGGGTGCTCATGTTTTGTGTATGCATGTGTGTGTGCGTACTGTATATATGTATTCATGGGTCTATGTCTATGTGCCTCTGGTGAAAGCAGGGGCAGCCATACGCCAAATAGACCGCTGCCAGAACACAGTAATCGCTGTGATGACAGAAAGAGGGATAAAAAGCCATCAGATTTATTTCCATGGCCCTCCTAAGGGAGAGGTTTAGTGGACATTGACAGGCCAGGATTTCATTCCTCAAAGGAGGGCAATTAATCCTATGCTACAGCGGCCAAATTCAGTCCTGTAAAACCCAGTGAAATACATATTGTATGTATTCATACAAAATTAGGGTGGCTAATCACCTCTTTTATCCTTAAATATACACACCACCTGTCTAATTTCAGCCATGCACTGGGAGGTCTGTTTGTTGAATGCAGTCCTATTTCCAATACTGTACTTATACTGTACTCACTGACACACTTTTAATTACACAGGACTTAGGAGACCATGTTTGCTATAATCTCCCTCATACAAACAATAACTCGCTCAAATTAAAATAACATCCTGCTGAGGTCTATTACGCACGAAGACTCTCACCCAAACACATACACAAAATTATACAAAGACACACATAATTAGATACTGTATGTCGGAAGACGGAAAACAGACACACCAACTGCTACAGTCCTGCTGGCCTGTAACACTAGCGGGGTTCTGTCTAATTAGAAGTGTGGGATGTCAGTTTCCCAGGGCTTCTCCGAGCATGACACCACAACAGTTGGCCTCATCCTGGACGCAAAGCTACTGCAGCAGGGCTTGCAGCATCATTAGCACTGCTCTTTGACAAGCCATTAAAAACACACAACCTCTATAGATATAATCCATGCATAGCCTTATCCGCAAATTCCTCATATTTTCCCCTCTCTCTATCCTGCCTTCGCACAAGCAGATTTACGTGGGCTTGTGCATCTTGTTGTGTTTTTCAATGGCTGGGGGTTAAAATTGCCGAGAGCACTAAAAAAAAAAGAAAAAAAGAAAAGAAAAGACAGTCCATCTGTAATTGACTTCTCCACCACAGAACATCTTTAATGGTACAGGCTGGCATTACAAGTAAGTAGCTGACAGAAGGTAACATGAGGCAAAGAGAGAAAGAAAGATGACATAAGAAGAGAAGAGAGAGAGGCAAGCTGGATAAGACACTCACCCCATGATGAGGCTGTTAATGTAGTCGTTTCCATCCATGTGGCCAAACTGGAAGTCTCTGTATATACAGCACAAGACAAATTATTGGCATGAGAAAGATAAATAGTGCATCAGAAAAAGAAAAAAAAAAAATCACATACAGACAAGTAAAATGCTCATCTTTTCCTGTCTCAGTGGAGTAACAGTAGCGCAAACTGGGATGGAAACCTTCCTCTACAATAGCACACAAATATGAAATCACACTGAATGGAATTGCATGTTGTAGTTGTGAAAAACCGGGATCACTTTTGTAGCTACAGAAAAAAGGAAAGTCCCGAAAGCTCTATCCTATGTCGTCTCCTCTTCCTCATCTTTTCCACTGCAGAAAAGACTCAGGTGATTTATCTAAACGATAAGGCAGGGGGAGGAATTCAATTTGTATCTCATTGTGCTGCACTATGTCTGAGCAGAGTGTATTGTAGGTAGACTAGGGAAGGGGGTTGCACAAGTCCGGGGAAGCCAGTGACTCCTGCTGAATGACTGATTATGGGGACCTCTAAATATAGACTATATTTATATTGAATACATCTGGCACGTTTGTCCCCTGGGTTCAAAACAATACTGCCTGTGCCTATATCCATGACATTATTATGAAGTGACTGAACAATATAATAAATATAGCGAAGACAATATAAAAACTTGTCTGGGTTAGTGATAATCTTGCTGACAATAGTGAGCCAGATTGGGAATAAAAGTCAGTTCATCAAAAAGTCAGTTTGTAACTTTTGCTCTTAATGCGGTAACACTGAGTAAGAAGCAGCCAAAGTTGGAGAAAAAAAAAGGTATCTACGTGTCCAAGACTGATTTCTTAAGGGAACAGGAGAGCTATGTAGATATGAAGTAAAGGCCCGCAAGATGTGATTTGGAAATAAAATTCCTTTTGCTGGTTTTTGAAATTATTATCACAACGTTGCCAACGCAACAGCTTAAAATATTTAAAAAGGTCCGTTTCCAGCTATGTCCATCTTCCCACTCCCACTGACACTCCTTGGCCGGACCACTGAGCAAGGTGGCCAAGAGGGCTGAGTAAAAGGACTGAGAGGCAAACTGAATGCATCCTCCTAAATACTGTCAGATTTAGAGGAAGGGTTTTGTGCTATTTACTTGCACTTTCTCTCTGGAAATGAGTACTTGATATTTATTGACGTTATTGGTTGTGTATTATGCTCCTGATGGAGAGAAGAGTGCTATTTTATTTGCCTCATCTGTAACCAAAGTCATCACTCTCGACTGCATCGCTGTCATTGTAAAATTACAAATGAATAATACAGAAGAATATTCAACAAGAAAATAACGTGACCCTCGTCACCAGTGGACTTTCAGCCCTCGGAAATATACATTAAAATATAAGGTGTCCTTTTACAAAAAAAAAAAAAAAACAATATTTTACAAACCCACATCTGCATTCTGGACAGGCTATAAATCACTGATCAGCAAATGCAATATTAAAATCACCTGGGCTAAGACCACTTTGTGTAGAATTTTTATGTGATTATAGAATCTCATAACTTATTCTAATGGCATAAGCTTGTGTTTCTAGTGAGAAATGGCAAAGTCTGTATTTATTTCAGTTTCAGCCCATTCATCTTAATGTCCACCAGGTCGGATCTGCTGGGAGGGGGTGGAGTATAGGCATTAATTACTGTGTGTCTAGCACTATGGGGGCACCACAATTTGCTATTTAAAATTCATAGTGGCTTTACTTAAACCACCATTAATGGAGGTATTCTGGACATTTTAAAAGGAAGCACTACAAGTGCAACTTTACAAAGTTGTTGATGACAAACATGTTAGCAAACAGTTACCTATTCACACATCCAGCAGACATGGAGCAAAATTATCATACAAACATCTATATTGACTCTCCTTTTAGCTCTGTTTTGGTCTTGACCATCTCCTGAAGGAAATATCTGCCTCTCTAGCTGCTAAATGCTCCACTGCGTTCACTAGCAGCTCATTAACTTTGTCTGTCTTTTGTTTGGTGCTGGGCATGTAGCATACAGTGGGTTTATCAAAGATTTGTCACTGGAAATATTTGCCTGCTCATGATGAGACTGAACAAAAACAGTAAAGTTTCAAGCCAGAAAAACAAAACAATTAGCTGAAGGTCATTGAAATGCTCCGTGGAGCGGAGGGGAACTGCAGAGTCGGATAATAATTCACTGTGTGTTTGTCACTACAAGAAACACCTTTCCCATTACACATAAGTCATTTGATTCATTGTTATTGTTAATATTGAAATATTGATTAAATGCAGATTCATGGTCTGCTGAAATGTTAAAAATATTGCCTTTTACCTCGTGGCCTTTCAACAGGGAAGAGGAACTAGTGGGAACTACATTTATGGACAGAAATTCTCAGTTAGTGACAAAGGTTCCCACAGGCTTCCCAAAAACCATGACGATCTGACTAGTGCAGAATTTCAACCCGATACACACCCACCAACTGACAAATTCAGACTTTCCCACAAGTACAGTCTGCGCACATGTAGGCATGTGCCTTTTTTTCCCCCGCCACACACACACACACACAAACACACACACAGTAGTTCCCTTTCAGATCTAAGATTTGTATTCATTGTTCTGTCAAAATGCTACAAATAGTGGGTGAGCTGAATACCGCGACATTTACTGCATCAAACGGTGTCCGCTCACTCAAATGTCAGTCATCCCCCTATAATCTAGTGACTCTATACGCTGCTTCCTCCCACCACCGGGGGCGACACTTGAGCGACTTGTAATTACAAGTACCGTTTATGTGTGTCAGAACACTGCAGGCACCTCTGATCTCAGTGGGGATCTCAAACTCACAAGTCTTCAAAAACACCACTGGATGGTGTGGCAGATAGTCTAAGCAGTAGTCTAATTGATGATAGGGATCTGTGTAATTCAATCAGTCCTAATGGGGACGCCTGAAGTGGGAGAAACACTTTGATCATGGCGGTTTAAGATACATCTCTTCATTCAAAAAGCAAAAAGCTATCTGATGAAGCAACGTGGTCAATGATGGGGAATAGTACGGAACTTAAGCACAACGTAATGATGCAAATGTGATATTTTTTTTTTTTAATCCTTGTAAGGAAATCCTCTTGTTGCCTGCAAACCCCACAAGGGATGCTGAGAGATAAGGGTCAGCGACAGAACAAGCGACCTGAGCTGATTTGAATTCAAGCCACTTCAGCAGAGCACATGTTTGCAGACACAGGAGCTTTAACCTGGGTCCTCAAGCTGAAGGATGACCCACCTACTGTATTCACTAAATCCTCAAGCAGCACACATAGAGAACCTGATTCAGGATGTTAAACATTTGGGTGTCTGTGCGCTTGCATCATCTCCCGACTTCCACCATCTTTCTTTCCATCTCTTACTGCTCACTAGGAGCAAAAATAACAATAACACTGTAATGAAATTGCACATTTTAAAAGTTCATTTTATTGTGTACTCTGAGCCTTGCTAAATTGGTTCCTCCGCCGGCAATAGAACAGGTCGAACAAGGCGGTGCGTAACATAAACATCGCATCTCCAGTTGTTATTGCACAATTGCAGTTGGAGGAAAACAGGAAAATTATGCATTAATACAAGTCGAGCTGAGATTTTGACTGACAGCTGAAAAGAACACCTATATTTGGAAGCTGACATTTTGCATAATTACCTTTCTACTGAACCTCGATGAAAACAGACGTGCCCCATACAAAGGCATAAACTTGCATGTGAATAGAGAGACAGCGTTCCCAGATGAGTGCACCATCCTAGAATAAATGTATAAATTGGATATTCATCTTTGACCTCATCGTCTATCCGTGCCTTACCTGTTAAAATGCTCTCTGTATTCCTTTGCCACCCTCTGAATCAAGGTCTTTAATCTAAAAGCAAATGAGAAGAGAGTGAAATACCACATGAGTTGGAGTCTAACCTTTTTTTAGCCAAAGCCTGCAATTTGTGGGAAGACCCAAACAATAACAGCGAGTCTTATCTTTATTTGAAAGCCGTGCACTTAAGCACGACCATTGTGGTAACAGTGGGAGTGTCTGGCAGTAATTTATATAGAGCTGTGCTTTTTAATTTCAGTGTTTTTTGTACCTGCCACTCTCCTCTGTGGGGTCCTTCTCATCGATGACTGCAATCGCCACCAATTTGCCTGAGGTAACAGACAGGGATTACAAATCACAATCACGCACACAAAAAAAAAGAGGACGAGAAGACAATGGCGGGGAGATAAGAGGCTCTGGAGGAGACGCATCACCTCTCAACGGGAGAAAAGAACGGAGAGGCAACTGGAGCGCTTTATTCATTCATCACTCAAACATTAAGATAGCTTAGGCTTTCTACTTGGTTGAACAGGAAACAAGTGGTCACTTTCTGGTAGAGGAGCTATTTCAGTGCCATTCAAAACCCAAACCCACGACATGACAAATAGGTCTACTTAAAAAAACTGTTACACAACTTAAAAGGTCTGTTATTCAGACTTGTATGGTTTGAGGCTAGAAACCCCTTGTTGTTTCGATGAGAGTGCCAGCCTGCCCCCTGCTGGTCAGTGGCGGTGGTAAGGCTGTGGTTATGTAAAAGCAGTTGGACAGCTTGGCATCATAAAAACTATTTTACTTACAAATATATTTTGTGATCCAAGTTGTGGACGAGGGAGAGGTAGTTAAGCCACAAAAGCTGTTTAAACAGATTAAGGTCTTAAGGGTAGAGTTCTCCTGTATATCAGAATATGTATCACATTCACCATAACATATCATTTTCATAATTTGATTGCTTTGCTCTGTGGTTGTAAGGAAGCAAAGGAATGTGGTATAAAAAAAAATGTTATCCGTGGTTTACTTTGTGATTTTTCTACATTACATCTTCATGGGAATACAACCAGTGGAAATGTGCATAATTAACACTCTACATTCTTGTAGCATCTAATTAGGTGCACAGGATCTACTGTTGTTGTAGCTTAATATACTACAGTCCAAGAATAACAAGGGTAGCTGCATGATTCATTAGTGTCAGAAAGAATAATATTGCTTAAATTTGTAACTTGTTGTATCACACATCCTCAGAGCTAAGTAGTGTCTTGACACCAGCGAAGGGAAAATGTCAAAATCAAAGATCGTCTTGCAGTGTCAGATTGTATGATTGTTCATTTGTTCATTGTTTTCATTGTAATTTCTGTGTTGTTATTAATTCAACACTTTCTTTTTGAGAGCCTCTTTATTATTAACAATTGGATAGACTTCCTGGAGCACAACTGGCCAAAAACTCATTAGGAGATCTTCACTTTTTTTTTCTCAGCCTACTTCCCTCTGGCATCAAGCCTCCCTGTGTGAAAGTAAGGTGTAAGATGAAACTGGAACAGCGCTAAAAAAAAAAAAAAAAAAAAGACTAGTCTGGTGTTGTTTCCTGCCGCTTCCTGAGAAAACGGAGAGGATAATTCAAGCTCTTCAGTCATTATGACTTGATTACTGTGACACTCAATTAAGACGTTCTTGATTCATTTGTTTAACAAAGATGGAGCCAGTATCCGCCCATCATGTCAAGTTCAGGATAAGTGGGAAAAACTTGCTTCAACTTCATCAACAGAGCAATACACGGTTTAACTGTGGAGTACATTTCTGACTGCTCATAAAGGTCTTAATGTCTTAAAGTTTCAAATTTCTCTGGTAAAAGCTTAAAGAGAGGAAGAGAGAGCTATTATCACCCCTATTCTTCACTGACATGTGATGTAATCTGATCTACAAGACATCCATCTAACAACCGGTATGCACCGTATTCCCTAAAAGAAATGTGGTTCTGAAAAAAGAAAATGAAACTGCTGTCCCTGATGTGTTGACCCATAAAAAGATCTAAACTACAGAATCAGACTAGTTTGGTTACACTAGTATTTAGACATGGGTGCCAAGTTTTGTCAGAATGACTTACAATGCGTGGGATGAGGCTTTAGAGCATAAAGTGTCATTCCTCCAGCCCGAACACACACACAACTTGATACTCCATTGAAGTGCCTTTAGAGACGAGGCTTGCAAGTTTTATACTGCTTTCGCACATAGACTTTGATCTACTATTTTAAAAGTAACAGACTGAAACCACAGACTACGCCATCTTTAATCAGTCACACAGTGTTTATCCAATAAGACCCTTTATTTTGTATGCAGAACTACAAGAGAGAGACTAAGACTGTAAGCACCAACAAATGTAAGCAAGGTCCAACCGCTGAGCGTCACTGATCTCAGTAAATTGCACATAAACGGTGTAAAATACTGTGTCTAATATTAGACAGCACAGCTTTCTCTGCGCAGAGCATCAATTTAGTGCCGTTTAAGGGACAGTTTGTGTTTCACTCGCAAGCTTAAATTTCATGTGGGACGAACAGTGTATGTAGATGGAAGCAAAATAGAGCGACATGGTCTAAATCTAGATGGAATGACGCACTTTTCCATTATAGTCGCCATAAACAACTGAGGCTGATATTTTTACAAGGGACTCTTGATGAGTGCCCCTCTAAAATGTCTGATTTTTAATTATAAAGTCACCATGTGGTAGATTGGATATTTGAGGGTGGGCTGGTATTATAACTAAGTATTAGGGATTTAAGTGTAAAGCTATGAATATATTGCCTACATTCTCAGATTTTAGATTTGGGAGATTATTCTGAATTCTTTTGTTTCTATATATTCCCCAAAAAAAAGGACACAAAAATAAATGTTCACCCTTCAGCTCACAGATCTTATCTTTGAAGTGATAAAAAAAAAATGGCGGCCTGTGTCATATGACTACTGCGATAAATCAGTTATTTATAACAATGAGTAATGATAACAGGAATTGAGGAGAGTAATCATACAAGAATAACTTAATCTTAACAAAAAATGTGGAACATGCCATGTTGGAGTAAAGAACATATATCATGCATGTCATGGGACATTGGACAATGACAAATTGTATGCATACTCCACCTGTTTCTCCAAGCTCGTATAGCGTAAAACCATCAATCTGAAGGTATCCTTGGAAGCGCTCCTTGTTCACCCACGATGACAAACTGCCGTCCTCATACTCTGCAACACACAGAGAGAATCTTACAGCAAGCAGCAAGCAGAAGCACACAAAAAAAAAAAAAGTATCGGCATTCAGCACACAACCTGTCTATATTAAAAGCAAAGCAGAACAGTGTATTGATGGCTAGATTGTAAGAAGATCAAAGTGTTTACTAGCTGTTTTCTCTCAAGGGAACACATAATGGAACACAGGCAGAGCATTCATGGACAGAGGTCAGTTGAACAATGATCAGAAACTGTTTTGACAGAGGGCTGCCTCTGGGTTAAGTAGTCAGGGGGGCTATTTTGGGTCTGAAATGGCAAATGGACTGAATCAGTGCAAGCAGATTGGGAATCAATGCAGACATAAACAAATCAAAAGGTATGTAAGGTACATGGTTTTCAAGAGAGAAATGAAAGAACACTTGTCCAGTCTGAGCTTGTTTTATATTTTCATTCACAATAGTTGTTTTTTTTCTGGCTCACCTGACCTGATTTTCACAGCCATCTGTCTCAAAAAAAAAAAAAAAACACACCACATTTGGTTTGCAAACTATTCTCCATACATACATTCATTTTCAGGATACAGTTTTGGCACATTCTTTTACATATTTTGAAGGAATGCATAATTCAACAGATGCATTGGGAAAAAAAGTGCGCAATAAATTAAAAAAAAAAAAAAAAGTAAAATAAAGGATTGTTTCCTGAATGTGAACCACATGTTGTTGCTACCCTAACATCTGGAGGCAACATGCAAATGGGAACTGGAGCCTGCTCCTCGGGGTATAAATAGGGTGTAGCGAGGCTGCTTACACAAAACTGCTTTCTCCGGCTGAGAGAGGCTACGGGATGCTCATAATTGATGTCAAACGTTGCTGGGACCTCATTATGACATGTTAATAAGTTACCATAACCTTTCTGCTACCATTACAGTAATTACAAGAACACTGATGACTTTTACATGGTTCTTAAGCTGCAGGCCCCTAAGGAGCTGTGAGTATAATACTGTACATGACAACTGAAAACCTGGAACACGCTTTTTAAAACCCCAAGGTCATAGCTAGTATTAACATCAAAAACGACCTTAATGCAATGCAATGTATTTCTTCGTGCTGCTGCAGCTGTGCAAAGGCAGAGCGGGCTTGCTGTTAAAGCTGCTGAGTCAGTCAATCCCGTAGACATTCCAGAGAGCTCTTTCCACAGATGTTCTGGCTTTACAGACAGCATGCAGCTGCTTGACTCTCTTCTCCCAGAAGCGAGAGAGAGAGAGAGAGCTGAAGGCCCCATACTGGGATTATACAGGCTGATGAACCCCTACACTGACTGAACCGGCTTCACCTTGAAACAAATTAGAGCTGCTCTCTTCCTGAGCACCAGCCTTGCAATCTCCATACTGCCCTGCAGGAGCCTGTCAGCCCAGAGTTCACACAGCGGGAGACAAGAGAGAGAAAGATGAGGGGCAGGAGGGGGAATAAAAACAGACAGTGGGTGGAGTGAGAATGATCCAGTGTCAGAGTTTTGAGCGGAGGGAGGAGGCAGCTCTGACACATTTCAAGGAGGAAGGTTAATGGCACAGAAGACCTCCAAGACAATGCAAACAGCATAGAAACAAAAGCAAAAAAGGAGCAGCGGAGAAGAGAAGAAGAAGAGGAGGAGGAGGAACACTTCTGTGAAACTCAGAAGGTGGCAGAGGACGAAAAGATCAATGTTTTTTTTTGTGACAGAAAGATCAGTAAAACGATGGGACAACATGTTTCGCTTTCTTACGGAAGAAAGAAAACATTAAGATTTAATGGCGAAAATACTTTGGCTGGTTGCCCTGGAAGACATGTGTTGTTCAGTTATGGAATGAGTTGCAGCCGAAAGCAGGCTGACAACAAAAATATTTAATTGGGATGGACTAATTATTGGATGTTGGTTAAGGGTTGTTTGATTTACTACTCTGGGCTTGGTGAGGCATTTTTTAATAAGGAAAAGATTTGTCTGTTTTTGCTGAGAGTAAAGAACTGTGGACTACTGGCATTAGGAGTAAACCACAACTGCATACATTTAGGATGATATGGAAAACTGCATTATATGTAATTTAGCTAAGTGGCAAAGATCTTTATATGGCCGGCTGAGATCTTTTATTTTACCACTTAATGTTGAAACTGAACAGTATTATTTATCAGTGTTCCATCTCACCGAGTTCCCTTTTGTTTTGTTTTGACCTTTTTACTGGGAACTACACAAAACTTTGTTTAGTAAGATAAAAAGGAATTGATTTTGTGGCCATGGACCATGGCTACTTGGTTCCTTCCAGCTCCAACTCTAGTGGTAGCAGCAGAGCTACAGCCACTTAGCTGTGACTGAGGAAGTCATGTACACACATTACAAATTGTGGTTGTGTTAACAGCAGTGCGAGGTATGAATCAGAAATCTCAGCTCACGCTCACCATGAAACAATCTGGCTTGAATAAATTGTAAATTACTTAGAGCTTCAGAATTTTCCTATTTAAAGTGACTTTAGCATCAGTGGTTTTAACTATAACACACAAGTAATTAGCATTAGTTTGCTGTCCTCATTAGTAGCTAAATTATTGTTTTTGTCAAAACCTTTTTTCAGCATTAAAACGCAACCTGAGATGAATATAAAGAGAATTTAACAAAGAGTCAAGAGATAAATGGTGTCAGTAAAAAACAGTAGCTACATGTTTGTTTTTAAATATTCAACGATGCTGGCTAGTAGCTAACCAGCTAACATTAGCCCTGAGTTTAAAACCTTTTCGCTAACATTTTCTTGTTCAATACTGCTATCAAATGCAATACAGTGTTATTTAATGTCATTCAAATGTTGTTCTAGTTAATCACTGATAGGGTTACTGGAAACTATTTGGCTTAGTGTGAACATTAAAGCATTGTGAAACTGTGTGCCCCCTCCTGGTTGCAGTGTCTTGTAATTCCATGTGCAACGGGCCAAATGTTTGTCCTAACTAACTGTGAGACAGAGAGGATATTACATTTGTGGGCAATATGATTAACACCTCCAACAAGTTGTTGCACTTTTCATCGCCGTCACTCACGCTGACCTCATCGTCTTTGCCGAGTGAAATAAACCGGTCAACACTGCGCACGTGCCCCGTCACAAAAACGTCATCGGTGTGTTATCACACTCGCAAGTGTGATCTCATCCTGTCATCGCAGTCATGGACAGTTAATCGGCCTGTCACTTAAGTGCTCCCACTAAACATATGCAAAATAATTCTGCCTCACAGCTGGCTCCATACAAGGAGTGTCAGGGCCAAGCCATAAACCACTGAAACAGATTAACGGAAAGCCTCATGCTGAGCTCTGTGAATTAACTGAACATGTTTGAAACAACCATCTTGGTGAGTCAATGAACATACTGTGAACTACTAACATACACCAGCTTTCATCACACACATACTGATCAAAACACACAATAACAGTGCGGATCTGTATAAACTGTGCTACAGCTTTGTAGCAGTATGAAACTGAAGAATTGAGTAATTAATTATGTATGACTATGTACTATATTTTAAACAGTGCTCTTCAAAAAGGGATGCTGGCCGTTTGTGATGTGCTCTAAACCAATCAAAGCTCAAAAACGTTATGTCATATATCATTTACACAAAGCGAGAGGCCGCATATGGACAGTGTGGCTTTACTCTGTGACATCCACGCTTGTAGAAGAGTGAGAACATTAAACGTGCAGTGAATTTCTACTAACTGTTCTGAGTTTGCATTTTCACAATAATGCAGGTTCAATGCTTAAGGTAAAGAGATGCTAAAGGTTGCATGTATATTCTGTGAACTGCTAGCCTCTGTAGCTGCTATATAAAAAAATAATACAGCTCATAAAAAATATGATATGTGCCTCATTTATCCATACGACTGCTGCACGTCTGACACACTTGAATAAGCGTCATAGTCTGTAATAAAACAGTATCGCAGGGTGCCTATGCAAATGTCTCTCAGAAGTTCAGCCTAATAAAATCCGATAAGAAAGTTTCTAACACCATGCAAAGTGAGTGTCACAGCGAGCCACAGAAGACACCTCAGCCTTATTTATTTTCAGAGCCAGCATCCCTTCAGTGGATATTCGGTGACACCAGACCTCTGAGAAACAAGGGGCACAGCACAGCCGGGCAGAAACCTGATGCTGAAGATCACAAGTGGTGAAAAGAGCAGGAAAACTGGTGCAAAGTGGGGAAATTTCTTTCTTTTTTTTTGTCATTTTTGGTAAGTGCTTAACGAGCTGCAGTCTGAGCATGAAGCATTTTTTAGCGTGAAGTTTTCAATACTGGATGATAAAAAAAAAAACACTTTTCTTCTACAATTTTTTGAGGACTGAAAGGGAAAATAGAATTCCACCATATGAAGAAGGACGCAACCATGTCATTTAGCCGTACTGCTTCCCTTCTCGGCCCTTGACAAGCTTAATACGCTGTCACCATGGCGATGCTAAGCATTCACCACATCCTCCGTATCAGGGTCTTGGAGGACTCTGCAGAGTGTGGAGCTTTTGTTATCAACGTCTACTGTGGCGAGCCTCTCCTGCTGCAGTTCTGGTGCCGGAAGCCCCCCTATAATAATGGTCAGGTGGAGCAGATGTATGTGAAGTCGCAGACAGAGGCGGAGGTGGATTTTGTTCTCAAGGCGCTACACCGGGCACCAAAACTCCCCAACAGCCACTACTGGGGCCCGTTTGTATTGGGACTGTGCCTTGATGCTCTACCCTTCCGCTTTCGCCTTCCAGCGCAGGCCCACAGCGGCATCAAAATACAAGAAATCATGGAGGAATGTGGTCAACTTACATTGTTGCGGTGAGGAGCTTCAAATTGAGCAACAGGGAAAAAAAGCAGCTCCTCTAAACCTCTTATGTCAAGTATGATTTTTTTTTGCAGAGACTTGACAGCTGCTTCAGTGATTCAATACTTGGCTTTGAAAGATTGTATATTCAGTACCAGCTCTGCATTGGTTTCTCTGGCATAAACTGTGGTATCTCACGCCCACACGGCCCAGTTCATCCACCCTGGCCTGCTATGTGTGTCCGCCTAGAGACAAACCGCCATAACATCACTGGCTTTACCGCACACACAATAGTGGGCTGAGCCCAGGGTGCTTTATGATGGGCCAGGCACCCCATAACTCATTGTGGTGAGGAAGATGAAAGAACAGCAGCAGCGACGGGAAAACTAGAGGAATAAAGCTCCAGTTACAAGGATTACACGAGAAGAGGGGAAGAAAAAGGGAACAGACAGAAAGAACAGTTGACAACATGGCACCCTACTGCCCCCGAAATCTAATTTTCATGCCAGACTAAGAGATGAAACCTCCCCGAAGGCAACGGTAGATGAAGACAGTACTCACCGTCATAGGTAAAGAAGGCACCGTCCTTAAAGACTACAACCGCAGGAAGCTCTGGCAAAGTTATTGACTGGTAAAAACACAAGAAATACTTCATTTAAAACCAAGTTCCATAAATCATCCTTTACACTCTGAATGTACAGCATGCACACCTGGGAAATATGGGACAAGACTGTTGGCAGCAGGTCAATGCAACAAAATGTGAAATATTTCTTTTTGTACACTGTACATGTTAGACAGCATGCAAGCATAATATCTGTATGTATAGGAACTAACTATACTTATGAAATGTAATGATTTACATTATAAGACTAACTAACATCAACTGGAAGCAAATACTGCAGAGTATCAATGGCATATCATGACAGAAATATGAAAATCTCCACAAGTCATTCATTACTTAATGCTTTCAAAAGACTTAACAGTGTGCATGTATATCCTAAGAGTTACCTCTGGCAAGACTTCTTCTGAGGCCGAGAAGAAATAAGTGTAGACAATGAGCTCCGAGGCTACATCATTGTACTTCTCCTGCAATGGCAAAAGGGTCTTTCAGCATTCAGGCAACAGCCTTCAATAAAAATTTGTGTTGAACAGTTGTAAAGGATGAGTCACTAGAGGGTATTACACACAGCCTGCTCTTTGTTAAAAAAAACGGCTTCTGACATTCAATCAATGCATGATTTTAGTGTTTTAGTGTTCTGAAGAAAAGAATAAAATAGTAATGGCATCTTCATTCAGGTCTGCGTGACATGAATGGCACTCACTTTGAGGGGAGACTCCCCACCGATATACACAAAAAGCACATCGTGCCGTTTCATCATGTGCTCAAACATCTGCTTGCTAGGAAGTGCCCGGACAGCTGGTCTGGAGAGGGAGGGAGGAAAAAAAAAACTCACATATATTTTTCAACTCTATTAATGATTCAAAGTAAAATCTTCACACATCACAAAAATAAAACACAACGTAACAAACATAAGAACGTTTCTAGTTTTTTTTCTCCCTATGATTTGTGTGCTGGTGGCGCCACCCAGTGGGGATTCAACAACTTGCAGCTATGGAACATCAGAGCCAAGCTTTTGATCAACCCCTCTGTCACGGATCTAGCTTGATTTCCCCTCAAGGAGGAGAAAATCTGTCAGGCTCAGTTGAAACAGTGGCTTAAACTAGAGCATCAGAGGCAGAAACGCAGTGGGCTTTGAAACAAATATGGCCGGCACAGATAAGCATGCTTGGATGGTTCTTATTAGGATAGCATGTGTTCCTGTGAAATAAGGGAAGTTCTACGCGTGTATGAGTTTCATTTCATTCCTTTTGAAGAAGTGAGGGAGGCTTGTGACTTACCCTGCCACCCTGTTGGCAAATTCCACAATATCGTCTTTTGTCCTTGGTCCCTTGTAATTATAGGCCAGATCACCCTTTAACCTGAGAAAAGGAGACAGAAACAAAAAACTCTAGTGAAACGCTGATCTTTTTTTTTTTTCCATTATTTTCTGTTGTTAATTCATTGCAAAAGAAAATGAAATGGAAATAAATTGTGTGACATTATCAGTCATTATCAGTCATTGCCTGAAAAAAATTCATTCAATGCCAAAGAATATCACAGGAAAAGGCAAAGTTCAAATTAAATTGTGAAATGCCCGAGACGAGATCTGAAAAAATTACGTGATTAACCAATGAGTCAATCAACAGAAAATTAATCAGCAACTACGTTGATTGATTGTTTTAGTTGTTTAATCAAGCAACAATTGTGAATATTTGCTGGCTCCGGCTTCTTAAATGTGTTGATTTGCTGCTTTTCTTTCATTCATATCATTGTAAACTGAATATCTATGTGTTTTTGACTGTGGGTCAGAAAAAACAACACATGTGAAGATGTCACCTGGGGTTCTCAAAACTTGTTTTGTACATTTTTTGACATTTCATTTAGACTGAACAATCATAGATTAATTGAAAATAATAATCGAGAGGTTTATTGATGAAAATAATGCTTAATTGCAGCATCACTTTAGCCCACAATAAACAGCACTTGTCTTTGGTAAATTTTAAGTCTGTGCTCAACAACAACAACAACAACAACAACCTTTTTCTTCTAAGATGAAACTGCAACTCCAACAGGGAAAACTCCTTCAAAATAACAACTTGATCTAAATCATTGCACCTCCAAAGAAAAAAAAACACCAAACCACTGTCACTAATTGAGTTCCAGCCAAGGAAACTGACTCGACTCTCAGCTTCTACAACAAATGAGTGCATTAAGGATTGCTAAGGTTGCATCAGCCCACAGGGCTTAATGAACTCAGGGGGAAACAGAACTCTAAATCAAGCCTCCTTCTGTCACCAGGGGAGGTATCTCATGTTCTTCGATGGATCTTTCATCACTTGCTTGGTTTAATGTTATGAACCCTGCCGAGATCCCGTGGCAGTTTTCCCAAATGAGCTTGATGAAACTAAACGGGGTGCCCATTATGGCAGCGTGCAGATAAATGATTCGTTTTCAAATATATGGAGGAAACTCTGCTGTCTAGGACAGTCATTTCTCTCAAGTCAACATGAGTTCTGCTGTTGAGCAGCTGGTGTATACCTAGATTCATTAATTTCATATAATAAATGTCAGTTGCACTTTGAGGAAAAAGTGTAATGAGGTACAAGGGGAATATCACTTTAAATAGTTCAAGTGGAAATAGTATATCACACAGAGTAGATCGGTTAATCAATAAATCACAATATAAGTTAAAGTGACTTTGGGACATGCCGAAGAAAAGTCAAAACATCTCATTTTATAGCAAAAGATAAAATTGAAGATCACCTTCTCTATTTCAAACACAGATTATCAGCCAAATTTATCGCACCATGTATAATTAACAGAATCTAGGAGTGGCGAACCTAATAGAATTCAAGTTCGGAAGGTGTGAACAGAGTCTGTCACTTCGTTATACCTTAAGGACGCAGCAACAACACCTTAATCCCTCCTGAATAAGTCATCTAAGAGCATCTCAAGAGGCTCAACCTCAAGTGAGAAAAACACGACAGGGGAAAAGATCCTGATAATAACAATCCAAACTCAAGTGAAGACACTTGACATATAGGAAGGAGGAGGCGGGAAAGAAACACGTAGATATAGAATTTATATTTAAAAACAAAAAACAAAAAAAAACCTCAAGATTGACTTAAGAGTTGCATGACGTTACCATGGTGTAGGTCCATATAAAATTCAATGAGCCTTATAATTTTATTCATCAAAAGTCAGTGGATATTTCTATTTGGTAGAATCACAACAAATCACAATCAAAGTGGGTTGAGAGAAATAAATGGTGCAAAGCTTAGAGTAGACACTTACAGTTTTATCGTAGGGTACCCGCGAACACCAAACTCTGATGCCATTCCTGCAATATAGACAATAAATATATAATCACAAGCAAAAAAAAAGTAGACAACAGATGATGTTCTGACAGGCCCGGACTCCAAATCTTGTAGACCATCTTTCTTTCTTTTCTTTTTTCTTATTTAAAAACAAGGTTCATATACCCCTGTCATTTTAGTCAGAATGTAAAATCAATAAATAGGCCTAGAACATGTATGACTAGATGAATAAAGAAGATTGGAGTCAACTGGAGAATTGCTGTAAGGTAGGTCTGGCATTACAGAAATGGTGGAATATGTGAACAAGGTTTCAGTCAGTGAGTCAGTGTATTAAATGATATGTGTCCATGGATACCTCAGTACAACCTGCTTAATTACATAGAAGGATATTGTATTTATAGCAGCACTGTCACAGTGTAATATTTCCCAGTGCACAACTGTTGTGGTAAAAAAATATCACAATATCAATACTACAATATCAACATCATGATAATGTGACAATAACCAACATTAAAAAATAATATTCAAAACTCTTCTTCACCATTGTTTGGTAAATAAAGGGGCATCATGTTGTTATTGTTCAATTAGGTTGAATCCTTGTCTCCATCATAGAAAATAATCAGCTGGGGATGTAATAACCTCCAAGGGAAGACGCTGAGATGCTTCATCGTTTACTCACCAGAGTAAGCGGTGGCATCCATCTTTCCCACACGGACCGGCGACCCAGAGCTCCTCAGCTCAGCTCCCACATCATACCATACTGGTTCCAGTTTTTTACAGTAACCGCACCACGGTGCATAGAACTGTTAATGATCAAGAGAAGCAAAATAATATTTAGATCATGTGCTTTCTGTCAACATATTGTGAAGCTTTCATCATCATATGGTCTTGACTGAACGCTAAATTCTATATATTGTGAATGAAAAAATGAGGTTTACAATTATAAACGTGTCTCTTTACTGTGTTTATCTGCCAGGGTTCATTTTCAACAAACTGACAACCAAAATATTTAAACTAATTATTTTTTCATTTTCCATTTCCTAGACAGAGAATACACAACACTGGGCGAACTCACTTTTACTTTTACCCTATTTGACACTGTGACTTCTACAAGGACACCAACCACATGAAATATATGGTTGTTGTCCTTTATTGCTGTAAGCATCTAGTGAAACAGGTTTAAATTACTGTCTGGCCTTTTGTGTGTATGACCTTGGGGTGTTTTGACAGCTTTGTTTGTTGCCACTACTTTGTAATTCTACTTGATATTGTGTATGACCTCGGGAATGGATTTGTGTGTGTGTGCGTGTGTGTGTGGGAGGGAAGGGGGGCTATGTGTGTGTGTGTGTGTTGGTGGGTGTGTGTGTGTGTGTGCAACAGTGTGTGCACTGCAACAGACAACAAATGTGAATAAGCCAACAATCACAGTGATAGCTCACTTAATTTGAATGAACTTCTGCTAATTAGCACCAGATGAAGGACTATTTCATCTTAAGTCCGTCTGGAAAGGAAAGTTCTCTGTTACTGAACTTGAAATAGTGGTTGAAGAAAACAAGAAATACACTACAGTCACCAGTGTAGTCCAACAGTAATGGACACATCACTGATATCTATCTTCAACCTCTAAATCTATAAATATAATCCATTATTTATTATTATTATGACCTTAAAATCCCCCTTAGCAGCCTGTAGAGGTTACACTCAACAACACTGCAGTGGTTTGAACCAACTTTTCCATCACCTTAAACTCTCGCTACATATCTACAAATAGCTAGCTGCAGGCTAAACACAGAGTTTAGCTTAAAGCTGGATTTATTGTTTTTAAGTTTATGTCACTTGAGGACAGAACTCAACAACAAGCTAAAAAGACACACAGCCTTTCCATATTATCAACTTATAAAGATGCTACGGCTAACACATTAGCAAACAGCAGCCTACTAGCACATCGGACACGAAACAACATTAGCATTCAGCTAGAGTTGAGGTTTTGGCTACCTTATCAATGAATGAAAGTCCAAAATTCACTCTCCTTTTAACTCTGTTTTGGTCTCAAACAACTCTTGAGAAAAATATCTGTCTCTTTAGATGCTGAAGCTTTGAATATTTCTGTCTGTCCGCTGTTTTGTGCCGAGCATGTAGCGTACAGCACATTTATCAGAGCGTTTTTATTGCCTGCTGTGAGTAGAGATGAGGTTCATAAGAGCAGCGAGACTGAAGCAAACCTAGTTACATTTAAGCATATAATTAATGTGTCAGAAAACCACATAATAAAACAAAGCTAGGTGAAAGAGCTCTGTAGAGCTGCAGAGTTGGGTGACAGTTCATCACTAGAAATGACCCCTTTTCACATCCCACAAAGACACGTGAGTCATCGTAATATAATGTTACAGTATTGATTAGTGGAGCTTCAAGAACATTGAGTTTCTGAAGTTATGAGTAAGTGGCAATAATTCATGTCAAATGCAGTGAAGCAGGTTGAGCAGAATTTCATCTCTTCATCTCACAATTTGTGTCAAATTCTGACACTCAAATTTGTCCAAATTAGTTCAAATTCCAACTTTGTGAATTAAGTTGTGTCAAAAACCACAAACTGCTGCTTGGCTGCTGTCGTCTGCGTATGTGAAATAGTGGCATCTGTATGACCCGTTATCTCCGTACTGAAACTCCGCAGCGTCAGGACTCACTTCTGCAACCCAAACTGTAATGAAAGCAACTTTGGCTTATATAGGCCTAGACACAAACTCTGATATAAACCCCTCCAAGCCCCCTGGCTTTGCCCGGCATGCATGACTTCTCATTCACTAATCACAAACACAGAGGACCGTCTGCACGCCAGCCGCGGCCCCCGCCCTCCTTCATCCCACCCTGACTGCTGTAACTTCCGCAAAGGATGAGCTAAGCGGTAGTGTGCTGGACATATAGTAAAGCATTGCTGAATGGACCCGGACTGGTTTAAGTGTGTGTTTGTGTGTGTGCATGCGTGTGTGTGTGTCATAGGCTACTTTCGGGGACAAATTTCGGACTCAAGACCAGTTAACTCAGGGCAGCTTGTCCAATTGGAGACAAAAGCTGTGTCCCATATTTGGAAAAAGGGTCAGTGGTGAGGGTTAGGATTAGGCAAGTAGTGGTTATGGTTAATTAGGATAAGTCTCCAGGAAATGAATGTAAGTCTATGTAATGTCCCCGAAAGTGGCCTAAGTAAATGTGTAAATGGCTGCATTTATATAGCGCTTTCATCCAAAGCACTTTACAATGTTTCTAATGGTCACTCATCCATTCACACACACACTTACACACACCGATGGCAGCAAGCTATCCATGCAGGGTGCTGGTGCAAGCATCAGGAGTAATTTGGGGTTCAGTATCTTGCCCAGAGGATCAAACCACCAACCTTTTAATTAGTTAATGACCTGCTCTACTTCCTGAGCCACAGCTACCCATATGTGTGTGTTTGTGTGTGATATCAAACTTACATCAACCAGCCAGATGTCGTTCACTCTGGTGTCTTTAAACCTGTCAAATAGAAAAAGAATGAATGATAGTTTTGATTTTTCAGCAAACACTAGACTCTGAACTGAGCCTTAACAAGTTTATCACAAGCTATAAACCATCTTGAGTAACTTATATTTTTTAAAAAAGATGCTTGTAACATGTTAAACATTGAAAACAAAACAAAACAAAAAAACGCAATAGACAAAAGAATAATTACTGAAACAAATATGAGGATATGAGCAAAAATAACCTAGTATTTGTGCAGAAAAAATTACAACTACAAAAAGAGACTAATTAGATGTTCAAACACACACACACACACACACACACACACACACACACACACACACACACACACACACAAGAGACAAAAGTCTCAATAGACTTCCCACCACAGGCATCCAATTAAAAAACACCTTACATCCAGAAACCTGAGATGAAATCAAGACTATCTACATCTTTACATTTATTCTGCTTTTAACTGTGTACATGTAACATACATGGCTTCTGCTTGAACCACTGTGTGCATGTAATGTTCTCTCATCTCTTATCATTGCATCATATAGAAAGTGTACTCGACATAGGAAACGGCATTATTGCATGTTTTCCTGCAACAGGAAACACACTGATATTAACTCTGATTTGCATCAACACCACGACGCCGTATACTCAGGAAGTTGCATTACATGATTCATGTTTCGATGTGTGAAGCCTGAAATACTGGAGCAGAGCATTCAGAGGTGCATCACTTACGTGTCATCTAGATCTTCAACAAATGCAAGTACCGCTGAACTTAGGAAAGCAGCTATAACTGCAAACAAACAAGAGACATGAAATCAGACAAAACAACGAGTTATGTGAAGATAAACAAGAGGCTAACAGTCTCTTCAGCCCTGCAGCCTGAAACCTCATGACTGAAGCATCACCAGCTAAGCTGTCGTCCAGCTCACTGTGCGCCAATTTTGGCTCCGCAGTTTCCACAACAGCAGCTTTACAGATCACCTAGACGGATGTTATAGTCGTATGTGTAGTCTAGTGTTGGAAAAATATGAAATTAAACGTGAACGTACCTCCACAAATCAGGGAAGCCTTCACTTCTGCCATCGCTTCGAGTGGACACAGCAAGCAGGAAGTACAGCTGCTAAAGCGGGCCCTTTTGCGCATGCGCGGGTTTACGCAGACTCCTTCGGGCACCGACAACAGCACCATGGTTCATGTTTTCAGCTTTTGTTTGTTTGTTTGTTTGTTTTCCTTTTTTTCCCCCCACAGATCATCAAATCATTCCACATATGAAATTTCTATACAAATTTAAAAATAAAGAAAAAATAGCACGAAAAAATGGTTCTCTTTTGATTTTTGAAATGTAAAGACAGGGGGACTCACACAATACATAAGAAAAGGAAAGACAATGAAATAAAAATAAAAAATATAATATAAAATAAAAAATAATGAATACAAAACAAATGCATAAAATAAATAAAACAACAGAATAGGGTTAAATAAAGACATTGAAAACAAAACAGTCATTAACAGTTTTTACAGCCTTCTTATTAGTATAAGACTTACTGTTTATACAATTAAGCAAAAACCAGCTATAAATGTGTCATTAATACATTTAGAAATCTCTTGTCAAAGTCTTTTAGTATAGTTACAATGCCAAAATAAATGGGAACAGTTTCAGGATGTGCAGAGCAAAATGAGCACTATGTATCAATATCATTCTTAAATCTTTTAGGAAAATGTTTTACAGGGTAGAATTTGTGTATGAGCTTAAAGGACACCTCCTTTATCTTATTGGTGATGAGAAATGTGTGAAGTAACAGCCAAATCTTCTGGAATATCACTGACAAAATATAAATAGAATAGAAATACTCTCTTGTTGAAATGAGGAACGTACAGCTCTAATGTTATTTATAGATGGTACAAATCATTTTACCACAAGGAGTGTCAGTACAGTAGTGTAATGAGATATCTGTAGGATAAGGAACACTTTTGAATGGAGCCACAGAACCATTAGGCACTGCTCTCATTACAAGGTTATATTCTTTAGTCGATACTGGAAAATTAAAATGGGAGATAAATTCACTGTAAGTCATGTGATGACCCTGCAGGTTAAGCATCTGACTCATTAAAATAATTTTCCTATCAAACTAATTCTTTAAAAAGATAGATCTGTTTTTGTATAAAATGTCACCATTATTCCAAATAATAACGTTGAGGGGGGGAATTGCCATGGCAACAAAGCTTGTCTGTGAAATTTTGATAATTTAATTGGAATTTTGTCTGTCTTATAATTACACATCAATAAGAGGAGGAGGCCAGCAAGTTGGTAAAAAAAACACTTAGAAATTAAGTTTCATACTGATTAATCATCATTCTTTCTTCTTGTTTTATCCAATTAATTATAAATGTGTAATTCAA
The DNA here is from genome assembly GCA_029490765.1 of Euthynnus affinis. Lineage (NCBI taxonomy): Eukaryota > Metazoa > Chordata > Actinopteri > Scombriformes > Scombridae > Euthynnus > Euthynnus affinis. The sequence continues at coordinate 17,987,229 of CM055859.1, read as the reverse complement.
TGTAGAAAATCGAAGAAATCCAAACCTCCATTTTTGCTTGAATTGGACACTGAGAGGTAAATACCATGTTCATTCATGCAAATGACAAAATCAGAAACCCGCCTTCACTTGGTATTATTTTTATTCTTTACAGCTGATACAGTATAAAAAATATGTCAAGCAATGTCTCAATTTCTACAGTATCTTCACCAAAAATTGCTTTTTTTTTAAACTGGGTCTCAATATTTAAATAATTGATGATACTTTTAGTTATTTATTTAATGTAAACTCAATGTACTAGCATATAAAATAATGTTAAAATAGTACTAAGTCTAATTGTGTATTCTATCTTTTTTTATCTGATCATATTTATTTATTAAATATGAGGCTGTATTTAGGTGTATTGCATTAGGATATATTGACACTGATGAATGCTACCAGTTTTCACCACAAGGTGGCCCTATAAGACATTACAATGGTCAACAGCTCCTTTAGTAAAAGTAACAATACTACAATAAAAATATTCTTTAAAACAACAAAAATTCCTGCTTTCAAAATGTTACTTAAGTAAAAGTACATTAGTACCTCTGTAAAAGTACATTACGCTTAATAATGACAATCATCATCATCATCATCATCATCATAATGATAATCAATGATAATCAACTTTATTCATATAGCAGCTATTCAAAACAGTTACTAAGTGCTTTACATGGGAAAAACAAAATTAAGAGTCGAGAAAATAACAGTACAGACAATGAAACAGAAAAACAATATAAATCATTAAAAAAGTCAGATATGCAAATAAAACAAATGTATTAGATTTGGAAAAATAAAACTATAACTACTTCGACTAACATCAATCAGAGGCTTTTTTAAGAGACAGAGCTTGAGAAGTGATTTAAAAGATGTTACTTCTTTCTGCAAGTCAGATCTTCAGGCAGGGAGCTGCAGAGCTGCAGAGTCCAGACTGAAAAAACCTGGTCACCTTTAGTCTGGAGCCAAAGGGAAGGAACAGCCAGAGGAGATCTGCCTGAGGATATGAGACTGCACTCTGGCTCCTACATCGGAGCAGCATTTCAGCAATATAAAGAGCAGCCAGTCCATGAAATACTTTAAACATAGTCAGCGAAATCTCACCACTAAACCAGTGAAAAGAGGCCAGAACAAGGGTTACATGAGCCTGTCTGTTTTGTATTTCTTAAAATCCTACCAGCCAATTACAATAATCAAGACTTCCTTGTTAGTGTAATATTATCAAGGCAAAGCAGGCAACTTCCTCAGACCTCTAGAGGCCTCCAAGATAATTATTTATTTCTTAGTTATTTCACTAATCATAACATTGTTTGAGAACATAGAAGTCCTACTCGATTTTGCAGTCCCACTTTGAAGAGGGCCCCTGTTTCAAAATCTATTTAAAGCCCTAGCACACCAAAATCAATGTTTTTATCTGTGTTGCCTGATTAAACCTCTTCTCGGCTCACTTGTTCGTCTTTATTACACCTGTTGGTGCAGGATGATGCCAGCAGACATTTTAACACTAGACTGGTATTTAGACATAGTGCCAAAAGCGCAGGTGTTACTAATAACATGAACGATGGCTCTGTTCCATTCAAGTGTCGCAGTAAGCCGAGACAGTGTGACAATGAGCCAGCATGCACAATATCAAGACCTTGAAACTGACGCAGCTATATGGAATTCAGCCATTATTCGTTCTATTAATTACATATGCATTTATCCTACTGTGACATGTCAAAAGGCCTATTTACACTGAATCTAATTAGGCATGCAATACACCATCATATAAATACTGCACAGAATTCACAGAGGTGGTTAATAGGAGCACAGTTGCTCATTTTTGCCAAAGAGTCCCCAAGCAGGTTAATCCGGTTATGTATTGTGTTATATATTTATATGAATATATTAATATTAGGATATTATCGCTAATGCATGAACATGTAAGTAGCAATTTGTATCTTGAGGTGGAGCATATTTGACCTATTTTACATACTGTTGTGTTCTTTAATCTATATAAATGTGTCATATTTCATAAGATGATTATATGTTTGAATGTAAAGTATAATCTGTAAAGTATAGCTAGTAGCTGTAGTGGATGAAAAAGTACAATATTTCCTCCCAAATAACAGTCCGTCAACAGCGGCCAGCAAAGAAAACGTCACATGAGCATTTATTTTATTGAAAACATATTTATTTATTTATTTATTTATTTGAGGATAATTTGTATCTAATACTGTCAGAATAGCTTTAAAGTTTTCAAACATGTGACCACATAATTAGGATTATCTTCATTCAGTCCTTCGTTTTGACACATTTACACACCAAAAGATCTCACATCAGACATTAGCACATAAACATTACATTACAAGGCGTTGAAAGGTTAGCTTCACAGAATGTGGCTGAAGTTTACCAAATAAATAAAATATTTTTTTTGTAATATTATTTTATTAATATTTGTCACACTGTCCTCCTCTGAATCCTCACACCCTGGCTGGCATGATGGGTGTAGTGATATGTTTTAACATTTTTTTAACTCATTCCACTCATTGCACAGGATGGGTTGAGTACCATTGGATTGACAACTTAAATGTTTATAATGTGCTGCCCTATGCTTGCAAAGGGTTCTTAATCTTTCATCTTTAAATGTTTGATAAACATCAAGCAGAGAAAATGTGACCTTGGTATCAAAATTTTAAATCAGAAATTCCAGTTTCTTATCATTGAATGATATCAATCATTGCAGTTATGTGTGCTGTTTTCTGCAAGCGAGATTACTTCAGCATACGTTTTATGACCATAAAATATCCATGTCAATTCAAGACAAAAAAGAGAGACACACACAAAAAGAAAAAGTGGAGTTTCTCACCAAGTTTGCACCCTGAGAAAGAGCTGTACTTTCTCACGGGGTGAAGAGTGATCATGACTGTGTTACTAAATAGACTCATGCGGAGGACCATCCTGTTGAGGTCTCGTGTGCCAAGTTTGTGAGGGTTGAATGCCTCTGTATTTGGAGGGGCAGAAAACTGGACGCAAGCTGTTAGCCCACATTGTAAAGGCCACAATGACTTGTGCATTGACTGAACTGCCTAAATAAAACACTTTTTTGTTTACACTTAGCCCCACACAAATGTATATTTTTGCCTTTCAGCTGCATTAAAAACACATCAACACGAAGCGAAAGTGCCATCCTTACGGTGGGAGGACCCATAACACATATAAAAGGCATGAATTTAAATCAAGTGTTTGCCTATTTCACACAACTTCTCCTATAGAAAGTGTTTAGCACAGCAAGGTCATTTGTCTTCTTTAGATAAAGAGAGGATTTGTTCCCCCATCGCTCTCCAAGCTGCAGACTCCCACATTCACCAAGACTGTAGTCAGCTGTCAGACTAAACCCACTCACGTCATCTTACAGCGCGGGTCACATATGACCTCCGTTGGCCTACGAAACAAAGCTTTCTTTGCCCTGTTTTTATCACTCAGACGGCAACAACAGCAGTGAGATGATTCAGTTATCCACATTCTCTTCTCTAATATCTCAAATTATTATAAACAAAAACAGGCAACATTACAAGCTACATGTCTAACACAATTACATTCTATTTTATTATTCAGACAAAACTTCATTAAAATTCTCACAGACATCCAAAAAGGCAGCATTATGTTCTCACTTTGGAAAGAGTGTGCTGTAACAAAATGAAATATTAATAATTCTTTTACATTCTTCAATTTGACAGTAGCCCAAGAAACAAGTGAACAGAGAAGCATATATGCATATAACCATGACAAATTAATCCAAGGCTTATGCTAACTGGGAGTCTATTAGCATAAAATAGTCAGAATTCTATTAAGTTCTTCTTTATGCTAATTTCACTTGCATCTTAGAGTACTCTCACACCAAAGAATCAACTGCACATCACAGCAACAAAACTGAAATCGTCCTGTGAGTTTCAAGCTTGTGTTACACGAACAAAAACAAGCTTCTAAATGCTGGTGGGAAATTGCACCATAAGCAAAGATGATACACAAAGCTTCAAGACAGTTTCCTGTATTCCCACAGGAATAAAGCACCAAAGTGGTAACACTGGATTACACTTGAAGGAGCAGTTTAAAGGCGATATCCAGTGCCACTATGCCATCACAGAGGTCCGCTGGAGAATTAGCTGTGCACAGTTCAATGCTGAAGATACAATGACTGAGTGAAAAAAGAAAGAAAGCTGATAAATTCAGCAAAGTTATATGTAACAGTGAATGACCCAATAAGGAACATTAGTTACCAAATTTAAGTCTGCTTCCCTCTAATTGCAGTCATACTCCAAACCACAGATTCTGATAGATAAGATTTTTTTTTTTAAATTCAGTGGCCACGCTGCATGTTTCAAAATGGTGCTGAGGACCGAAGACCTTCAAAATGGCTGCTACAGGTTGTGCTACATCACCTGAAAACCTAACGCAGTAGGTCTACAGACAATCCCTCATGTTTTTTTTTTCTTTCTTGACATACTCAAGTAAGGCTCCGGATGAGGCACACTGGTGACGTCACATAAAGAAAGGCAAAAGATAAAATGGTGCTGCTGTTGCATTCTTTCGGTATTTTGGTTTGTTAATCTGCCCAACTCCAGCAGCAGCAGCAGCAGCAGATTAAATCGGAGCAGCTATGTGCAGCGTTGCATAGCTAGGTTCCATTTAAGAGTACATATTCCTCAATGATAGCATCAGATGTCCATCAGCAGGCATCTGTTGTGTAAGTCCCTCATTCCAGGATGTCAGTTTCAAACGGGACCAGATGGTAGTAGGACAAATTGGTGACATACGCTTCTGTTTCCTCATCACACAGGTCTGACTCCATTGGCAAGAACTCTGATCCATCTTCATATCTGGCAGAAGAATGGAAGACATATTACTGCATTGTCAGGGTAGACCTACGTAGTCTTACCAAGCTATTAAAAGTTTGATGCATTTGATTTGAGACCCTTCATTTATCATTTTCAACCCATATAGTCTTTATGTGCTAGCACAAGGTCAGTAGTGGAATGTCTGTGTTGTGTGAAGTACCGAGAGGAATGCGTTCCTCTTTTGCTTCCTTCACACACCCAGGGAAGGAAGAGGTGCACAGACACGCTTCCTGTGGTGTATACAGGGGTGGAGGGTCCCGGGGTCGGTTTGTATTCAAGGACTTACCAAAGCAATTACTGTACCCTCAAGAGCAAACATGGAAATTCTTACATTTTTGGAAAGCAAAGGGGGTAATTTGAGTTATACTGTAGCCAGTTTGGGGCTAAAATTACTTCCTTGGAAGTATAAACTTTTGCTGTACTCAAAGTGATGCAGCAATAACTTATGAAAAGACAATTTTCGAGATCTTTATACTCACGTATGTTCCACAGAGTCGGTGGATGAAGGTCTCTCCTTTTCTTCTGGAAGACTGTGATCAAATACGATGGTTTCCGTGTTGGCCAGACAGAATCCATTCGACCGCATGATTTCTGAAGGGTACAGAGTGCACATTACATCACCTGTTAGGTCATCATGGTTTTAGGAATGTCAACAATGGGTCCATCTTTGTGTTTCACAAGAACACCAGACACTGTATGTACCTGATATCTTGATGGGGCTCTGGAAACATGGCTGGATTCTGTGGACTTTGTCATTTCTCAGCACCTGGTCCAGCGGCGATCGCTCAAAGAAAGTCAACATCACCTCTGACCTGGAATACTGTGGAGTGAGGATTTGAGTAATTCAGTTGGCAAGGCTGCAAGTTTCATCCACTAATTAGTCACAGGCAAGAAATAAAAGTCTCCTAATGCACACTGAACATTACTAATAAAAACTTAGACATGGTTTTATAGGTTGGAGTTGAGGGACCCACCTTGCATGGCATGTTGATAGCATTCTTCAGTAGTCTTTCCACCTCGTTTAGTTTCTCCTCAATGTCGTTCGCCTCTTTGATTTTTACCAGACCTGAAACAAAAAAATATGAACATCTGAAAACATGATGATGGATTTATTCATCTTTACTTTGTGAAGCTATTTTTTATGTTATAGTTAGTGATGGTGTGTCATACTGAGAGGTGTTTTTTTAGCCAACCTCAAAATCTCTCAATACAATATGTAATCCACGGCAACAGCGTCAATAACTGTGGTCTAAAATAACCTTGATGAAATGATAAAATATCATAAAAATTACACAATCGGCACTGAACTAAAGAGTGTAATGTTCAAAGAAAGTTTACCACGATCAAAATGTTAAGCAAAACTATTTCTGTGCCTGAACAATATAAAAGGGCAGCTGCTTTGACCTTTACTGCCATATATCCATCGGTCTGGAGACAAAAAGCCAGACAGGTCTGAATTTATTCCTAGCCCTTAAAAAGGTTGCCACAAATGCAAGTGAAAAGGTGGTAGCCTGTTTAATTCTGTAACCTTTTTGTTAACAATGTCCACTGATATTTGCCCCAAGCAGGCGGAGAGAGAAAAAAATAGATCACTCGTCTTCACAGCAAGAACACAGTGCATGATATTAGGACTGCACCTAAGAATTATTTTCATTATCGATTAATCTGTCAATCGTTTTCTAGATTGACGGATTAGTTGTTTGGTCCGTAAAATTTCCCAAAACCCAAGGTGACATCCTCAAATGTCTTGTTTTGTCCTAAACTCAAAGATATTCAGTTTACAGTCATAGAGAAGTAAAAAAAATAAATAAGTAAAAATATTCACATTTGATAAGCTAAAATCAAAGAATTTGGACATTTTTTCTTAAAAAAATACTCAAAGTGATCAATCAATTATCAAAACAGTTGGCAATTAATATAGTAGCTGACAACTAATCAATTAATCAACTAATCATTGCAGCTCTACAAACTGGTGTAATTGCAAACATTTTTATAGAGCACTAATAGACAGTAGTAGAGAAGCTACAGAGCAAAGTCTGTGACAACGCATTAATCTTGTATAAAACTAGGAATGCAATTTAAGAGTGAGTGGGAGTGTAAAATCAGCACATTTAGCACAAGACTACAAGGCTACCGCCCATGTGACTGAGCAGTCAGCAAAGCATCATTTACTGTCGTGCTGACAAAGGGATGTGGTGAGGAGAATAATGATGAAGACTGCAGCCGCACTGACGAGGCTCTGTCTGATGTAAGTGGTACAGAGCAAACATAGTCACACAGCGGTTCTTGTTACATAGAAGCACTGAGTAAGAGAGCCTAAAGCAACACTATGCACAGTCACAGCCTCATCCATTTATAATGGCCCACAGTGATGACATCATACCCAGGGGGATGTGAGGAGTGACTGGGCAGTTAAATCATCGCTAGGAACCCATTGAGACTCCCACCCAGTCTGAAGTTGAAACAGCCTCTGGATCAAGTCTCTTGTTTATCTTAAAAAGTTCCTTTTAGACTACTGACTGTATTCATAAATGTTTTATACAGATGTATCATGTTGTTATGTCATAACAGACCAGCTGTTGGTCAAGTTTTTAAACAGTTCAAGTGATCCTTAACCAATAATAATGCAGATATTTTTCTACTGATGTTTTCTGAGAGTTAAGCGCCGATATTCAATATCTTAAATGGGATTAAAGTAGACCTGATGAGCAGTGAGTGTGTCTCAGTGTGGTTCACCCCACCTATTCAATGGTGAGATGAACAGGCCGCAAGCTGTAAGCCGTTCAAACTGTTTTCATGTAGTTCTGCTCAGGAGGAAACACTGAAGACATTAAAAGTGTAGAAGTGAATACAATACACAACCTATATTGTCATAGTCCATGCTGTCAAACATGGAGATCTGATGCCAAAGATAGAGCCTGGATGCTTCATGACCGTTAACAGAAATTAGCATCTTGAACGTAAACAAAGCCTGGATGATGACCTTGTCCTCAGAGACTTCAGGTCCCACCCAGTCGAGCTATTTGCTACCCTCATAAACAAGGTAGTAAAGTTTATGTACTCTTCCTGCCATGCAGGACATTAACGTTGTGAATCAAGGCACACAGCACAAGTGCACATTATTTATTGGGTGCACAGGGCACCTAGGGTGCACATGGAAACAGGGTAGGATCAGGAAGAATGTATTATCAGAGGCTGTGTTGGGAGCTAATAACAATCACAGCAAGTCATTTCATCCCTTTTAAAGCAATGCCCTCTTCAACATAACATACTGACAGTTTGGTAATGGAGTGGAAAGTTTAGAGCAGATTTCCCCAAGAGGAAACTCTTCTTGGACATGCAGGGTTGCTAGTGCAAATAAATAGCAGAGGAAACGTGCTGCCATGGGCAGGAATTGTGTCTTTGTAATTAACGTTTCGAGATAAATATGTTTTTCTTATTTTAGAGATTGAATTTTAGATTTTGCTGTGCACACACGACAATGTCAGTGTTTTCAACTTGCTGATGAAAGAACAGCGTGTTTAAATATTCATGTGGTTGCATGTCACTGTCCCCAACTAGCAGGCCGTGTAAAATATGATAAGATATACGTGCAAAAGAGAAGCATGTGTGGTTATTTTGCAACAGCTCGGTGCTTCTTACACAAGACTTGATTGAGATAACCATAGTGGATCTGATATGTTTAATCACAATTTGACGATTCTTTCCTCTCAAAATTATAGACTGCCAACACAACACGTACCTGCTGCCATCAAATGGCTGTAAAGGATGCTTATCAAATGAAATTAAAGACTTTCATTTAAACAAACTGCTGTGAATGACAGATGCTGGTTTGAATCAGATATCAATATTTACCTCTACTTCTTGGACACCACTGCAATAATCAAAATAAAACCTTTCCTGCACAAATAGACGTAGAAGTGAAACAGCTAAACTTGGTTTGGGGGATTTTTTTAGGGCTTTACGTAAGTTGCCTTCAGTAATTAGTGTTGGAAATAGCACAGAACAAGGATGTGCGCACTTGATCTGGTCTGAGCAGGCAGACACGAAATGCAATCAGTTGAACCCCAGAATTGCACCCACTAAAGTGCATGGCAAATCACCAAACAGGCGAAGACCTCAGGAGAATACCCGAGGCACTGTAAGCCACACAAAAGTAAAATCCATCATGTCAAAGTCATCTAAAAAAAAAAATACAAAATATTCATCTGTGTTCATTTCATCTCTGATCTGCTGTGTTATAATTACAGCATTGTCCTCTGGGAGATGTCTTCAAAGACACTGACATGGAAACCATGGAAACAGCTATGTTTTTTCCTACTGGGGTCCCGGTGTGTTTCCGCCAATTTCCGGCACTGACTTCCTGGCCACAGTGATCCTTCTGTAATAAGTAGTCATTCTTTCTTCTTTGTGAGGATTAATTCTCCAACAAAATAATTTTGGGTAGCAAGTGGTTTTTCTTGTTTATGTGACAGTGTTGATCTACCGAGTGCAACAAGATGCTCAAACGTAGCAAAAACAGTAATTACACACACACCATATGACATTTAGTCATGCTGCTGAAGTTACTTATTGTTAGCTCTGTGACAGCGCGCCATGTTGACAATCTGGATCATCTTTCGGTTGAAATAACACAGTAGAAGCAGCCGTAGAACAGGAACGAGGCTGCGTCTAAGTCATCCTCCGACACGTTATCTAAACAGTCATCAGATGTTGTAAGCACCAGCTATTTCACAGCTATCGCTATGGATCTGATAAGCACATGTTAGCAGCCTGACACTTTATCATCTAACCACTGACTCTGCAGTTTCGCCAGCATCAACGTGTTATTTCTGGACGCCTCAGTCAACAAGCAGATGATATGAAAGCAAGCATCCATAAGCCATAAGAGAAAAATGTAACAGGCACTTCTTGATCCCAGTGTGAACTAGTATGGTGTCTGAATCTATCGCACTATATTTACTTGGTGACATTTTATTTGACTTTCCAGATTCAGACTGTCAAATCTTTGTTGTTTCGTTGCTGTGTATCATGGCCACATGGCAACTTTCTCACAAGTTGCGGATATCACAGCTGAGTTTATATTAGTACTAATAATATAACAATATTTAACAATATTTAACCGCAATCATCAAACACACGTAAAGCGAGATTTGTATGTTTCAACACCCCCAGTTTGAATCCGGCCAGGGACTTTTGTCGCATATCTCTCTCTCTTGTTTCCTTCCTGTCACCTTTCTACTATCGTTATGTAGAGAATAAAATTCCTCTGAAATTTGCAATAGCTAATTTTAATACAGGTTGCACTGCTGTCCTTACCTAGAATTTACAGCCAGCAGTCAGTTTGCTTAGCTTAGTGTATAATTTACGGATCAAACAAAGTCATATTTTATATTATTACAACTACGTTTTATGATAATGTCATTCATTATCTGTTTATACATCAGCCTTCATTTACGGGTGCCCACAGGAGGAGTTATAGTTGTTGACTAATACATTAATAAACACTTATATCTGCTCATATACTAAGCATTAATGATAAAAGGGGGGACTTAAAATAAAATGTTACCAGGTCACTATGATAACTGACTGAAATGATGATTCATGAGTGTCCAACAGTAAACTTTTGAATATTTCCCATGTAGGGAGTAGTGAATGAGTCAACGAGGGAGTGATTTCGGACACTGCATCTACATTCCTCGGTGGAGTCTGGCTCGCATGGATCACTGTCTGTGTTCACTCTGGGGTCACATGTAAGGTAAGTGTTATGAAGCCTTCACAGACCACAGGGACTAAATATGGGAAGCCCACTCCTCTTCCAGTCACCTTCTCTCTCTCTCTCTCCTTCTCATCATGACATCAGTCTGAAGGCTCCGCACGCCTTCCTTGTTGCCTAGGCGCAGCGCAGAAACAGGAAAACATGAGCCGAGCCAGAAACTGGAGCAAAGTGGACTGAGCAGGGCCCAGGTTATGTTTTTCTCAGGACTTTCAATCATGAGTGGCAATTAGAAGGGATACAAATGAAATATTGAACAGAGGTAGGAATTGAAGAAAGGCCATTAGGGGAATGTAACCTTGTGGCTTACTAGTCATCAATGAAATTGTCAAACCAGCATGAGTCATTACCAATGTAACACTGCTGTCTATTTCTAAGCGGATATCACAGCTGAGTTTATTTTTGCCGTGATCAGGAAGCTGTGACAAACATTAAAAAAGAAGTGCAGTCATGGGATCTGAAATGTCTCTTCCCAAAATGCGTCGTACGCCGCTCTGGCAGTGGCAAAGCAGCAAACTGTCAACAACTCTGTCAGCTATTTCAGTGCATGGGCAGGAAGCAAAGCTTTCCAGTCGCCACTAAAGCGATGTTTCCAAAGCATTCGTATAGGCTCAGTGAGTAGAGACAAAAGGGAAGTGCCAAGGAGACTGTGTGGGGTGATCATACACACAGAACAAGCTGGGAGTTCTGCCAAACCTATTGGCAATGCCAGGGCACCACAGTGTCAGAGATCCAAACCCTGGGGGCCATAGGTTCACCCTACGTATAGCAAAACACTGCCCTCCATGAAGCACTGTCTAAAACCTTTCTGTATTCTGTTCTTTACCAGATTACACCAGTATCTTTCCACAAATTAAAAAAGTGCAGTAACAGCATTGAAAGTTGTCAAGTTACGCCTCTTTGAGGATTTATAATTCATCATTTGCTCATTAATCTTGACAGATTTGTGAAAAACAAAAGGCCAAATGTTAAATGCAATATGGTTTGAAGTATTTTGCCCCACACAGGGTGCATCTATCATGGTTATGTTGGATATGATCTGAGTAAATCATATCACTCAATGATATGTGACTGATGACTGTCAGTCTTAAATGTCTGCTTTTAGTGTGATGGGAGCGCAGCAGCGAGCTCTGCTCTCTTCTGCTTAGTTTGTATGTTTGCCTGTGCTTTTCTTTTCCTTCCACCAAATACCTGCATACAGAATACTCCTTACCCATCACGTTTCATCAAAGTATTTGCAGAGTTGCAATGCATCATAGGCAAAGAACAAATTTCCACATGTAGGTCAATGTGCTTTTAGTAGGCAACACAGATGCAGGGCAGACCTTACAGACCATAATACGGCCTTTTAGGGTCTAAATATTGACAAAGATCTGAAACACGCTGTCAGCATGTTGCTCTCATGGTCTATAGGCTATGTGATAGGTCTGCTAATGTGACATCCTACAGTGGACCTTGTTAATTATCAACCTGTCCAAACAAACAAGCAGTTTAGCTCAGATTAGCCCTGAATCCTGATTGATTACATGTTTGCCCTTTTGTTTTGCTTCTTTAAAACATCATATGTTACATAAATGGTGTGATGGCCAATATGACCCAAAGCTGAAGTTTCAGGAAAACAAGCCCTTCTACTTCAAAATTGTATATTTAAAAAAAAAAACAAGAAGTGTTGCTAGATCTGAGGCAAACTGTAAAGAGGAATACACTGGACTTTTTGTTTTTGTTTTTCTGTTTTGTAACAAAAACATTATTGTGCTCCCCTGGAAACATTAGCTTGGTAGCAGAAAGAAACATGCTGAACATAAACTTTCCAAAAAGTGAAATAACTTAGAGAGATGTTAGAGATAGACGAAATAGAGCTGACCCCAGTAATTCTTTTCAAAAGTTCTACACTTTTTCACCTCAAGGACCCCTAAACTGACGCAAAAGACCCCCATTTGATAAGATTTTCTCCCATCCGATAACACTTTTGCTTTTGCTTCTGTTTTACTACAGAAAGTATATCCCATGACTAGCATAGTCATACATTCTGTCACCGTGTTACTTATGAATGGATTTATACACTCACCAGTCGCTTCATTAGCAACACCTGTGCAATCTAATGCGATCAAATACAGCAGCTCTGCCATCAATTCTACATGTTTATTATTGAGGCTGTAGTGGGTGGTGGTGGTAGTGGAGGTGTACTGGCTGCATCACATTGAATGGTGTGCCTAATAGTTTGTCTAATCCATTAACATACATGAAGGGGGCAAAATATTAGGAACACATTTCAATTTAATGCACTCCAGCACATCAGCACACATTATGACCTCTATAATTAACATAAAGTAAAATCATCACCTTTCTGACAATGTCAACAAAAACTGAAACTGTATAAACTGACAGAGCTGTTGTGTTGGATTGCAATACATCGCACAGGTGAGTGTAGTGGCAGTAAATCAATCACCTTTTGGCTGTGGTCCCCCTGGAAGCCAACTAAAGGACCCCTGAGGTTACCCGGAGCCCACTATGCCAACTACTGCTTTAAATGCTCTATCATCACTTCCTGTAAGAAAAATAAATGTCATTTAACCACAGTCATTTCCTTTCATACTAACCTTCTATCAGCGGAGACTTAGAGAGGTCTCTTCTGTCCTCAGGAAAAGACTCGACGAGTCTTTTAAACAGTCGCCCCAGATCGGAGTAACTCCGGTGCAAGTATAAAATGTTCCTATCAGACCACTCAGTCCTGATTTCGAAGAACTCCTCTTCCTCTCCCCGCTGGCTGATGATGAGTCTCCGGATCCCGTTCACCCAGCAGTCCCGGACAAACATGTTGACCAGCGACGTCCCTTCAAAAACAGCCGATGCCATTCCTCAGACGTCAGGCCAGCATGCTGGGGCGGGCCGGCGGACAGCAGGCTGTCTGAAGACTGAGGAAGTCAAGGCCACAGATTTGACTATAAAAATGTATGGCAAATAAGTGAAGACAACTTCGCTAACTTTTTTTTTTTTTTTGGTCAGCCCTCTCTTGGAGGTCTAGCAGCAGCTGTAAACCAGAGGAGGATGATCATTTGCGTTTGCTCAGCCCATCACAGGCGTAATCTCAAACGTGGCATGATTTGAGAGAGGAAAAAAAAATAGACAGACTATATCATCAAAGTAACGCCCCCGTCCCCGAAAAAAAAATATAATGTTTTCAATATCGGACAGAGTTGTTTCTTTAAAGCTCATTTTTCTCGACAAGACGTCCAAACGATTACAAGCCACATCTTTCAAATTAAAGTCCCGCTCCTGCCGCCTTCCCTGTCTGCGGACAGTTTCCTAAATCCACAGCATTTCACTTCACACTGTCTGGACAAGCAGTTGCTTTTTCTTTCAAGCACAGTTTCCTCCCCTCCTTCCTTCCTCCCTCCTTCCTTCCTTCCTTGACAACAACAGGGTATTATTATGCAAGGAATGCAAAGAGCTGCTAAGACACAACTGTCTCCTTATTTATAATCAGGAGAAATAGTTTATTTTTCATTCAGTTTCTTTTTATTAAATAGCTGCCAGTAATCCTGGATTTTATATTCTTTGTCATTTGCCACATCTTTCTTCAAATCAGTACACATAATCTTGAAATGAGATGTTTGGGAATAACCACAGGGGGAAAAATCTGCTGAAATACAGTCTCACAAAGTCCAACTCATATCTCTTGCCAGCAAAGGAGCATTAATATTTCCTGATGCAGGATTCTTAGTTTCTGCCTCACATAACTTCACAACAAAAAAAAAAACATCAGTATTTTAGCCAACGTTTAGCCACAGCAAAAAGATGTCCTGACAGAGTGACCAAAAAAGGAGCAGATTTTCCCTACATTGCTCCTTCGAGCAGCAGCACACTCATGTTTCACTGAGTGAAGAGGCAAGAGCCCAGTAAAAGAGCTTTACAGGAAGCTGTGGCCAAGTCGAGTAATGACAATTCAGCTGTAATTAACTACTGCGCTGTGGGAAGAGGATTCTCTGCGAGCAGTTCTGGTAAAAGCAATTCATAATGACACGGCACAGGAAATAGCATGTTAATTGGGAATAAAAGCAGGCTGTTAAGTACTTTGTATGAGCACATGAATGCATGTGCACACATGACAGCGGTGACGGTGAAATGTGCACAGAAAAACAGAGACTGAAGGAGGGGAATCCTACATTCATGTCCCCTCAGAGCTTTCAATTACCTCTTTGTGAGTGTGTCAGCCTCTTGATGGTCAGAAAAAAGGAAATGCAGCCAATCAGGAACATATAATGTTTCTATTTGGTATAATAAAAATAGTCCAAAGAAGTCTCCTTAACGTGTGACAGTTTTAGTTTCATTTATCCTTATGTCATGTTATTGGTTCTCTGTAAGTGGAACTGAATCTTGGGCGTAAATAGCATGCTTGATTGCTTATTTTTCTTAAAAGTGGTGACTGGTGTTTAAACTGCAAGTGAAATACAGTAAATGGAGTACTGAAAGAACTATAAACTTGCTTTATGAGGATAATATCTGTAGTGACATGGCTAAAAGCACATTTCAAACAGGCTTTCAGTGCCATTTTGTTGGAGCGAAATAAAAAAAAAAGAAATTTACTGTATATTTCAACATATATTTTTGTAATATTCCACTGTAATTCATGAGCAGTCAAGTGTACTAAACATGAAAAGGGAACCGATACAGGCTGTAAACCACTGTGTAAATCCACAATTATACGATCAGTCATCTCAGAGGTTGTTTACAGCAAGAACTGTATCATATTACATAGAGCTCCTTCAGTCCTGCTGTCCACATAGTACCAAACATTAACTATATCATTATCATAGCGTGTGGAGAAAATGACTGTGATGGACTGTAATACTGAAGTAGCTCTCCAGCATTGAATGTTGATTTGTCATGTTGTGATTGAGGTGTGAGACGCAGTTTATCCATCTGATTTTGGCCGGTCTTTGCTGGCACAGAAGCCCAACCATTAAGAGATATGTAGTGGTTGTTTAATGACTAAGTTCCATCTCGGTGGGCAGAGACAAAGAAGCGAGCGGCATGCAGTACAGCCGCACTAGCAGCTCTGTGGCGCTGAGTGACTAAACGCTAACCTCACAATGCAATGACAATAACTATGCAAACAGACTGATGTTTAGCAGTTATTGTTCCGCCATGTTCACCAATACAAATGACTGCAATCCATTCAGATTAGATAGTAAGGGTGTCATGTTGTCAAGACATTTCGCTATTAAACAAGAATGTCAACCACATGGTGGCGCTAGATGGAAATCAAGGGGTCAACAACAACATCCCATATGTCCATCCCATGAATGTCGGTACCATGTTTTTGTGCTATTCCATCCAATAGATGTTGAAATTTGACAGGAAGTGGAATCTTTGACCTGCTGGTGGCACTAGATGAAAAGTCAGAGGATCAACAAAGTCATTAGGATGTATCCTCTGGGGATTTTATACCAATCCATCCAACAGTTTGTTGAGATATTTCAGTCCGGACCAAAGTTGTTGACTGACCGACAACATTTCATTAGAGCTGCTAATGTGGCTAAGAAACCAATAGCCGAGTAGCAAAGTGGATGCTTCAAAATGATCAGTCTTATAAAGACACGAACAATGAAGTTTTTAAGTTTCATTTTGTACAGATAAACTTTACGCCATTCATTTTTAACAGTTGCCCAACATGTTTTCTGATAAGCCGCATCTTTGGACTCACTTATTTAAGGTTTAATTGAGCTAAAAAGATTATTTATTAGAAGTCTTCAAGTTTTAAAGCCAATACAAGGATATGATTTTTTTTAATGCCATCTCAAACTTTAAAGTCTTAGAAAAACAACGACACATATTGTGAAATAATCTATTGTAAATAGTCTTCTCAGTGACACCACAGCTCAAAATGTAGAGATGCCGAATGCTGCACATTTCATTTTAAGCACATATGATTAGAGAATGATTGTATTACACGGGGAAACAGCCTCATTATTATCAGAAAGCGCCCTCTCCCTCAGTGTAATAATAGGATCTGTCTGTTTTGAGCAGGGCTTCAATCTGTGGTGTGGCCACATTTACAGAGTCAGCACATTCTGCCTCACTGCCTCATTCCAACATAATTCCTCTCAAAGAGTAAACTTTAAATGGAAAAAATAGACTTTTGCCCACTCATCCTCCTTCCCATGCAGAATTCTAAACACATTTGTTTCTCCGACAGAGCTGATGACAAAAGTCTGTGGGGAGAAGTAGATGAGATCAGACTTACAAAGTAGTAAAAGAAGAATGTAGACGAAAGTACTCAAGACAAATAAATAAGACCAAACAAAACATGTGTAGAACATTGGATTTCTAACAGAAAAGGTATCAAACCAGAAGAGCACGACCCTTGTATACAGTATATGCAAATGAGAGAGATGCAGCTGCTTGTGAGTGTGTTCATCTCTAAAATGCAAACAAGAGGAAACATCAAAAGCAAAGCTGTTTATTCCAATAACTGACAGTCTGTGTTTCTGATCATGAAAAACAAAAAAATATGTATATGTGTACATGGATAAAAGCTTCTGATGTTTCCATTAAAACTGTTTATATGATCAACAAACCTAACAGCAAACTGGGCTGATTGTACATGACTGCACATAGTTAAACATCATCAGAGGGTTAAACTCGTCTAGGTTATTTATAATAGATCACTTGACAATCCTGACTGAATGTAACATGTTTTGATGGCATCTGCTAAAAAGCCTTTTCCTCAAAGTTAAGAGAAACTATACATCATATGCTACATGAGTTCCAGCTTGTAGCGCATGTTTGCTTTGTAACCTGGGCGGTGGACCTACAGCATAGTTAAAGGCTGACATTTTGGGCCTTCATTATCATTCAAGTAAAGTTTTACACCCGTGTTTAAGTATGCAGCTGAGAGGAGGAAAGTGAGGGTTTCTACATCTCCTGTTTTCTAATTTGTCCCTCACTCACTGCCAATCCCCAAACTGCCACACCCTCAACCTGCACTGATGCTGTCAACACAGACGTCCCCGCTCAGGCTCCAAATGACGTCCCAGTCTGCCCCAAATTACAAGAACTGCTGTAGATTTCTTCATTTAAATAACCTGCAATAACAACAGAAAAATGATCCCCAGTTTTAAAAAATGTTCTGCTGTGGTAGCTCACACCTCACAGCGAATCTATTTCCTCACCCCCTTCCCTTGAAGCAAACATAAATATCATCTTCTGACAAGGCCGTATGCTTAGGTTGCACTCCCAAACCTGCTGCTTCTTTATAAATCCTGTGTCAGCCCCTGTTGTCTTGCAGAAAATCAAACATCAAAAGGCTCATAAAGCAAAGGAGCAGAAAAGAAAAGGGGAAAAACATAAAGATAGACGCATCTGTCAGAGCGCAGAGAACATCTGCGTGGATGGAAGCAGGCGTTCCCTTTTCATTGAGGAGCATTGTTAGCTGCAGCAGACCTGCACCAAGGGGAAGTCATTTTAAGCCATAACTCTGTCCTCATCCACAGCAGAAGACAAACCCTGACGAGGAGTGCAGGGGATGGGTGACAGTGGGTTAGCAAGCTGCCTGAGTGTTTTTAACAGGCTCCATAATGGACTGTGGTTGTTTTCACTGAGCATCTGTTGGAACCCATGTTTTATGGCTCCATCCTTATTGTGTCTCCACTGAGGCTCAGAGAACGGGAGGCCCTCAGAGTCAAGGCAGACTTAATGTCTGTTTGCTTTATTTCCTCTCAATAGAAATCCAAGTTCCAGCCTCCAAAGCCATAAATCAGATCTGCAAGTTAGGGGCATCAAGAAACCCACACAGCTGGCTCTATGAACGTTGTTCCATCAGTAATGTTATCACGCTTTTTTGTGCGCAAACTGACACGAAATCATGTGTTGATTTTATATGCATATTTAACCCCTTAAGCTCTTGACTTTAACACTTTGGTTGCTTTAATTTAGAAAAAAAATGTACTCCATTCTGCTCATCAGTGTGATAGTCTATGTCTGTTTGTTGAAATAGTTTGTTTCGCTTGTTGTTACTTCAGTTGGATTTTTGAGCTTCATTGTGCAAAATGATGCTTGTGCAGAGTTTGAGCCTAGAAGGCTGTTTTCACCTTCATCTACTGAAGAGGGAAAGTTTCTCTGCACTCACCAAAAAATATAAGTTTAAGGCATTTGTGATATCACAACCAGTTTGGGCCAGTATTCAACTTTTATGTGGAAACTCGAAACCTCCAATGCACTGAGAATGAACTTAACAGTGAAGTAGGAGACATGTCGTGTCCAGCAGCTTAACTTTTGAAATGAGTTATATGTGCATATTCATGTATTCTGGAAGAGGAGAAGGAGTAGATGTCATTTTAAGGAGATAATTGGGTGGAAGACACAAATGATTATTTAAAGTGGAGTATTTTATATGCATCTTAAAACATGTGAGAAACAATAATAAAAACACATGTTTGAGTGTTAAACTATACGATGCTACTTACAATGAATTAAATGTTTAAACCCACATTTTTATGGCTGCACCATTACATCATATGGAAAATTACAGATGGGATCTACACTGGAATTCAAAAGGATTTGTGTGTTTGGACAATGAGTTTATAAAAACAGATCCACCAATCGACCTGCTGGAGTTTTATGTATTGCATTTTGTTGTCCACAAAGTTACATAACACCATAAATCACAAACAGTATGGTACACAGTCAGTCAGTCTCTGCACCAGACTGCTAGTAGCATTCACCACCTAGTGTATGTATGTCTATGATTTACTGGGCACACTGGGACAGAGGTCTCTACTAATGGAATATCTAATGTCTCCATGACCGACACTTTAATCTGCGGTGAGACCTCCAGCTCGCAACTTTACTAAATAAATCTGAGACACACTGAACAGCAGAAGCCCCAGACTGTGAGTTACAGCCCTTAGACCTTCTGTGTGTACATATATTAATGTCAGGGGGGCTGGTGTACACAACTACGGCAAAAACTAAACTGCAATGAGATTTTGAGATAGCTTCTGTTGCTGTATATTTTTGGAAGATTTTTTTTTTTGTCCATACGCCGAGCAAGATGTCGTCAAAACACGAGATAATAATGGTAACACCTGCAGGATGGTCATCTGCCAGATGCTCATGTCCCATCTGCCAGGATGTCAACAATAATCCTGCAGTATCTACACGCCTCCATCACTTTCACACTGCTGTGAATAAGCAACCACAGGTGCCTCCCAATAACACAATTTACTGCTTCAAATAAAACTGTCAAGCATGGATAATAACCACCCCCTGAATGCTTTTGCATCCTTGAATGTTTTACTGAGCAGTGTTAGAAGCCAATGCTCAGTTTTTGGGGGTTTTTTAAAATATTTTTTCCAACTGTTTGCATCATAGCTAATGTCTAAAATCTGTCTGATATGTTTTAAATATTATAAAAGGTAAAACCAGATTCAGTGTTTGGTATTTGTATTTTCACTCTTTTCAACTGAACGTCACATTTTGTGGTCTCCTTTCTGAGAAGGATTAACATCGCTTACAAATCTCTTTCCATGAATATAAGTCTGAATTATTTGTGTACGCAATAAAAACTGTTCGGCAAGTAAAAGCTTTGGAAAGGTGCGTTTTCCTCTCTAGATTCCTGCTAAATGGGCAGCTAATACAACCAACAATCAACCAATGTTACGTAGTTAAAATGCTCCCCACATAGTTGTGTGTTTTTGCATATTGAAAGTTTCACTACAGCAATAAACATCGTGAAAATGTTTCTGAAAGTTTAGCAATTACTGTAGGGATCTTTGGGTTTAAAATCTCTGTTGATGCCATAAAATATAATCTTTTGTAGAGGTTGTTTCTCTCAAAATGTGCTGCTGGTCTTGCTGTTTATCTTACATTAAGTTGAGCATTCTGAAGCACAGCCTCTGCATGAGGGGCCCCAAAAAAACCACACGATCCACTAACTGACTTCCAGGGCCATTCTGTGGCATAGGCAACCAGGCAACCACCTTTTCCTTTTTTTTCTTTTATTTTATAGCTTACTGGGCTGCTTTTCTGTTCTTTGTCTCTCGGAATCTCTCACAGTAGATATTAGTTCACAAAACAATGTCAAAGACTATTTCCAGGGTCAAGAATGAACTTTCTTTCTCAACTTTTTTTCAATATTTTCTCCATTTGTCTAAATGTGATAAAACATTTGCAAATGGTAACAAAGAATGAGAAATGCTTTTTCTGTTGTGCACAAGTCATAAAATGTTGAGAATTTCACAACATTTATTAACAATATATCTTGTTTTGACGACTTCAACTGTCAGTTCAGAACTGAACCAAAGCAGCTGAGAAAAACTGTAATAATGAAGCATCAGTGTTAGAGCAGCATGTTACTAGTTTGATCCAGTGGTTCCCAACCTAGGTATCGGGCCCCTCCAAAGGGTCACCAGACAAATCTAAGGGGTCGTGAGATGATTAACGGGACAGGAATGAAGAAAAAACAAAGTTCTGATACACAAATCTGTTTTCAGTTTTTGGACTTTTTCTCTAATCTTTGATCTTTGGTGAAATATTGAATCATTTGAACATTTATTGAAGTGTGAGAAGTTTAAAGTGAAAAATCAATATCTGGTGGAGCTGTTAACAACTCATAGACATCTGAAATGTAACCCCGACACACACTGCTTTTTGTAAGAAGTCAAAAGCCAACAACAAAAAAAAAAAGGTTGGAAACCACTGGTTTCATCTTTAACAATGTGTTTTATTTTAAAAGCATGGTATATTATCCATTGTGTCACATATTCAACTGAAAAGTAACTAAAGCTGTCAAATGAATGCGGTGGAGTAGAAAGTACAATATTTCCCTGTAATATGTAGTGGAGTGGAACTATTAAATACCATAAAATGGAAATACTCAAGTAAAGTGCAAGTACCTCAAAACTGTACAATACTCGAATAAATGTGCTTATTTACTTCCGACCACTGGCAGCCAGTCAGTCTGACAGAGTAGCTGAGGTTTCTGTATAATGATAACACCAGAAGATGATGTTTAGCTTAAGACTTGAGTCAAATTTAAGTCACAAAATTGATTATTTTGACAGTCTTGAAACAAACCCGTATGGTGCATGGATACACCCTGGTGGACAAAAAGAAAAACTGTGATTGTAGTGCGCCGCCAGTGCAGCAGAGGGCGGCTGAGATTTTTTGACGTCGTTTATTTTGCGTGGACGAAATACCCTCAGCTAAGCAAAATGGCCGACGTTGAGATGGATATCGCGTCCAGTAGAATGAATAATGGCAACGAACACGTGTAAGTAATTTCATTTAATATGAGATATTTTTAATTACAAGGTGTCAACCCTTTCCGATTTCGAAAACAAAAACGAACCATCCCGTGAGTTGGAAATGTGGAGGCTAGCAGAGCCGCAGCTTCACGTTGTTGCCGGGGCTAATGCTGTTAGCCACCAAGCTAATGTTCTTTAGCTCACATAGCATTAAGTTTCTCTAAAAAAGATAGTACTTGTAATCGTATCTCGGCCTCGTAGTTGTGTATTTTCTTCCATACGATGCGCGTGTCGCAGCACATGCAGCCAAACAGTATAATTCGGCAGCATATAACGATCTGTACATTGTGTTTAACATGGTCGAGGATGTAGCTTAGCCTGCTAGCTCTTAAGTTTGCTAAGATCGCTTAGCACATCCGAGCTAATGATTGAAAACCGTCTTGGCGGTCGTTCACAGAGTGACAGATAACCAGCGAAGTTTACATGGTGATAAACAGGTGCATGCCACGTCCACTAACATGTAGCTTATTGTCGCTAAATGTAGTCGCTTTTATTTAAAAGGTTACAAGCTTGTAGCTAAATCCAGCACATTACGTAACCATGCTTCACCTTATGTTAACCATTAGGCTAACTTATTCTTTTTGTGATGTAGGTTAACTAACTAGATGTTGACACCTGGGTCATGCTTTTTAATGTTGTTATTCTAAACTTGTTGCAAACGAGAGATTTATTTCACAAGATATTGGAAATGTTAGTCAATGCCGGAATATGATCACCGTTTTCATAGTGTTTTCATGAGGGGGAAAAAAATACAAAACAATAGCTTAAAATGTGTTTGATTGAAATGGTGTAATTATGAAATACTGTACAGAGCAACGTGGTCTTCAGCGCTGCATGGAAAGTGGCGGTCGGATGTTTGTTGTAAACGATAGCAGAGGTGTTGCTGGTGCCTGGGTTGCCCATGGTTACTGGTAGAGGAGGAGCAAACAGAAAGCTCCGGTACAAGCAAAGGA
The DNA here is from genome assembly GCA_029490765.1 of Euthynnus affinis. NCBI lineage: Eukaryota > Metazoa > Chordata > Actinopteri > Scombriformes > Scombridae > Euthynnus > Euthynnus affinis. Next base: position 17,964,299 of record CM055859.1, on the reverse strand, counting down.
CGCAGCTGAGGATTGTTGGCATTATTGGGTGATAAATGCATAATGTTTTTCATTTATTGATCATTTATTTGATGAGTAAAATGTAGTGAACGATGCAATCACGACTCTCCAGAGCTCAAGTCGATGTCTTCACATTGTTTTGGTCGGACCCAACAGTCTAAAGATAGCACATGTATTTAAAGATCCCCTGCAGACATATAGAAATACTTTTCTTGGAAGAATAATATGTGTCTGATGTGCTTTTCTTTGCACAGAAAAGTATGATTATCACTTTTAAAATCATTAAAATGAATCTACTTCTTCTGATTCATTACTGAAATTTCAGAATATATGAATAGACATGTGTATTTCTTTTTAAAGTTTATCTGCTGGACACAAGATGTCTCCTACTTCACTGTAAAGATGTTTCACAGTGTTTGTGCACTGCAGGTTTCAAGTTTCAAGTTTCCACATCGCACTGAAGTTTCCACATCACACTCGTGTAAATTAAATATTAGACCCGAGTTAGCTTCCAGACGAGTTGTGATTTCACAAATCCCAACCCATTAAAATGAGCACAGAGAAACTCTCCACTTTCAGCAGATTCATGTGAAAACAGCCTTCTAGTGTCAAACACATACATCATTCTGCATAATGAAGGAGGAACAAGAAAAAAAAAATCATCACTTAAAACTGAAGCTGGTGGATGGTTGGCATTTTTGCTTGATAAATGATGTGAATTATTACTTAATGAACAGAATTATAGAGACGTATCAGTCCAACCTGTTGTCTCTTGATACCATTTCTGGTGCAGGTACCTCAACTTAAAACTTCTCTCATTACTGTCTGCATAAACCATTAACGCTTTCTCCAAAGTTTGTCACTCAGAATCATCTTTGTGTAAAGTAACATACGGCCAGTGATTACTGCGAGTTGAATGAATGGAACCTAATCTGCTTAATAAGATCTGGATCAGACTGGTGCTTCCTCCCAAAATTTGTTAATGAATTCTCTGAATTGTCTTTAAATAGTCTGGATTAATCCCGATTAATTGACTAATCATCCCAGCACCGATGTGTCATTGACTGCTCAACCTTTTTTGAATTTGTTCCCTTTTCGAACAGGAAGCAGGATCTGGAGAGCCACGAGAGGAGCGGAAATGAAGACAGCGGAGACATGTCTGAGGAAGAGGAGGAGGAGGAAGAGGTAGGCGACGACAACAACAGCAGAGCCTCCGTCCCTTCAGTGGTATGATCACAATTTTAATCCAACCTTTTTTTAACCTTGAATTTCAGTCTAAAATGTGTTGCTCTAAAAAATAACCTTTTATAAAATGGAAGAAGCTTTCTCTCAAATTTCAGAGCATATCTTAAGATGTAAGTTCAGATGATCTGACACCTGAATTCACCGTCAAGCTCATGTGTTTTCTCGTATTAGGAGGAGGCGGAAACTAATGGCGAGAAGACACAAGAGGGGTCCAAACATCACAGCAGTGGCGGTAAACACAAGAGGAAAAAACACAAGCATCGCAGTAAGCACAAAAAACACAAGCATGTCTCCGATGAGGACAAGGACCGTAAACGCAAGCACCGTCATAAACACAGGAAACACAAACGCAAAGAGGGCTCCTCTCCCTCCGGTGCTGTCATCTTTGGCTCCTCCAGTCACAAAAAGGTCGAATCCTCCCCCTCCTCCGGAAATCCAAGTCTGGACGACAGGGCCGTGCTGGAGGATCTGGAGAAACAGAGGGCCATGATCAAAGCTGAGCTGGACAGCCAGTTGATGGAGGGCAAGGTTCAGTCAGGCATGGGCTTAATCCTTCAGGGTTATAACTCTGGATCGGAAGAGGACGGAGATTCAAGGGTCAGAAATGGAGAACAGCGTCAAAGGGGCAGCTCAGGTAAACCCATATCTCCGAGGGGAGGGAAAGGCGGTAAATCTAGACGGGACTCAACAGAGGGCAGTAAAACCAGCTCCAAGCGTCGCAGTCGGAGCAAGTCCGCGGACAAGCCTGCCAAGGAATCTAAGCAGGACAAGGTGACCAAAAGCACCAAGGACACAGGTGTTAAAGACAGAGCCCACGGCAGGAGCAGGTCGAAAGATAGAAAGCGTTCCGACAGCACTGACAGGTCCAAGGAGAGAAGCAGGAAGTCCAACTCGCCCTCCAGCTGGAGAGGAGAGCAGAAAGGTAGCCGCACTGACAAACGTTCCTCGCCACAGCGGGACGACAGACCAAACCAGGAAAGAGTGAGCCGGAGGTCCAGATCACCCGGGCGAGAGCGGCCAAGTCGCTCAGACGCCGACCGCGACAAACGGCCGGCCAAGTCCCCATCGAAGGACGCTTCGTCGGGGAAAGAGAACCGCTCTCCACACAGACGAGGACCTCACAGCCCCGTGAGGAAACGCAGCGCTTCCCCTCGCCACAGAGATAGCCACCACGCCCCAGCTAGTGCCTCAGACAGGACATCCAAACAGAGTCATTCTCCCTCCAGAACAAGGTCCCCCCCGAGGAGAGGCCGCAGCCGTTCGCCAGACGTCAGGAGGAGGGACGTCGACAGGCAGGACTCACCGCTGAGGTTGGTGAACTCAGTTGACTATTAATAACGTGAATGTGTCAGAACAATGAAATGCCGTACACGTCTTAAAGAATACATGTCATATCAATGAACAATAGTCTAAAAGATGAAATGCTTTTGTGCTGAGCCTTCGTCTGCATTGGAACAGTTTTGTTTAAATAACCATGTAGAATATCCACTTCATTTCTGTCCGCTCCTCTTTATGTTTGCACAGGAAGCGCCCGCGGGCAGATGCCGGGCCAGGCAGAGATAGGTCACGAGAGACCAGCCCCAGATCCTCCTCTCGACGCAGGATGAGTCGCTCACCTCTGAGACGGAGATCTCCATCTCCACGACGACGCTCCCGCTCCTCTCCCCGTAGACGGAGCAGGTCTCCACTGAGACACAGGTGATGGCAGCTCACTTTTCACCAGACGATTGCTGTTGAGACTGTCTGTCTGAAAACACTCAACACACAGATGAAATAATACACAAAACACTGCTGGGTTGAAGATTAAAAAGTATTATTGTATAATAAGGAGACAGAACACAAAGATTTAAATCAGTGCGTCTCAATAAACAAATAGCAGACCTATTCTGTTATAGATGCAGAATGTACAGACAAATGATCTGTGATTAAGTATTCATTTACAAGCCTGTTTATGCTAGATAAGAGCCACATCTCCCAAGGACACAAGAAGGCAAGAGCCCTATCCTATATGTGGCCTTTGACCCCTTTATCTGCCCTGTTTGCGCCAAGACCATTACCTTATCTGAACCTAAGCCAGAATGGTAAGAGAGGAGCAGACCTCCTAAAACATATTCCTTTTCTCAAGGACTTGCAGACATTAACAAAGCAAATGATCATTTTACAACTCTGCACATTAAAATGATAAGACACTGTGGCTTTCATTATCTTCACACGATCGTGCACCTCTGCTTATGACAGAGGATGTAAACCAAAACAGTTTATGTATGCAAAGGCAAACATTGACTCTCTATATTTAGTCAAGCATTCTTCATGATTTTTGGCTGGATGTTGGATTTAAATTCTATTTCTATTTGTATTTCTCTCTGGACTTTAACATTTAGTGTGTACCGGTGCTATCGGGGCCAAGACCTTTTGTCAGGTAGAATTTGTATCAGATGCTCAACTATCCTTCCTTGACATCTGTGCCCTGCAGGTCCGGGGAGAGAGACAGGTATGGTAGACTCAGACAATACAGACGCTCAACATCACGTGATCGGGAGAGGAGAAGGCGGCGCAGCAGAGATGAAGACAAGTTCAAGGGCAGCCTTTCAGAGGGCATGAAGGTCGACCAGGAATCCTCAGAAGAAGAAGTGTGAGTAAAAGAAATTACATTTTCAGGGTGCTGATCTGATCACTTTGCAGCAGTAGTGCAGTAGCACTAGTAGTGGATTAAGGTTGTTCATAGCCATTGTTTTTGATGCTAAGTTGTATTAATGGATCAAAAGTTTAAAGTTTTAGAAATAGTTTGGAAATGGGTCAGACAATCTGTAGTCAATACGCTACCTTAAAATGTACTTACTTTCCCTACAGAATGTGCTGATCCATCAGTGTGAACTTGTGGTCTTGCCATACTGAATTTCATAAAATGTTCTTGTGTTTGCAGGTTGGAGGACTTTGATGGGGAGGAGATAGATGAAGAGGCCCTCATTGAGCAGCGCCGACAGCAGCGTTTGGCCATCGTACAGGTCTGTTTATAACTATTCTTCAGTTTTTGTAGTTACCATATCAAAGGTTTGTATTCTTAACATAGTGGCCTTTCTTTTCAGAAACTAATAACACAGCTCTGTCTGAGATGTATCCTTATGTTCTCACAATTCCTGCCATCGTACAGAAATACAAGGTCGTGAACGAGGACACCAACATGATGTCGGAGCCCAGCAGCCCCCAGAGCAGCACCCGCAGCCGTTCACCCTCGCCGGACGACATCTTGGAGCGAGTAGCCCAGGATGTCAAGGAGTACGAACGCGAGAACCTCAACACCTTCGAGGCCAGCATCAAAGCCAAGCACAACCTCATCGCCCAGGAGAAAGACGGTAATGCCCCGCTCACGATTCTATTACCTGTTGGCATACAAGGCCAACTGAATGAACCACACCATCACCTGCGTGCTCCGGCTCAAAGAATCAGACAGGTTGGGTTTGTTTTGGTAGCTGCCCCGGACAAATGTTGAGTCATTTATGTGTCCATGTGCAATAAATGAAACCCATATATCTAATTTAAAAAAATGTAAAGTTTCATTCCCTGATTTAAGTGCATGAATTGTACAGAAAAGTATGAAAGCCCTGAAGTCACATGCACAGGTCAGTCATTGCCCTGAACACTTGGAGTAGTGCTTTCACCATTATCAGTCAGCGGGCCCTCCTCCATATCTGCATGATAAGACTGAAAATGTGGCGCTCAAGTATTGAAGTGGCTCCAAATATGTTACCTGTGAGTAGAACGGGGGTCACGTTGACCCAGAATATTGAAGAATATTGCACTCTATTCTTTCTCTACTTTTACTTTGCCTTTTTAAAGTTTCTGAAACTCTAGAAAGGATATGAAGGATCATTTCATCTGCTCACCTAAATTATCGAAGGTCACAGTCTTCCATCAACATGAAGGACAGAAAGACAGAACAACTAAAACCTCTGTCTGTCAGACACCGCAATCACTTTGAATAGTCTCTTCTCATTTTTTTTTTTTTGATTTTCATAGAAAGTAAGATGGCTGATTTTTTTCAGTGAAGTTAAATTTCAGCTTTTCCTCAGTCCTACAGTAGTCAGTGTAGCTGATATGGAGAAAGTCCATTTTGCTGCTAAAGGTGAAAGCTTCCCTGCAATTTAGAACAATTTGACAAATTGGCCTGTCTCACATAACCATAGTGACAACCAACTGTCATGTTATGGACTGGCTGAAGGATACCAGTCTTAGGCCAAATGAAAAGCAGTCATTGGTTGCTTGATTTGTGTGACAAATGTAGAGTTGTGTAGTGTGATGCAGGGATTTTTAATTTTTGTTTCTTTTTGTCATGTGTTCATTCAGTTGCTGGCTTGTAATCCAAAGCCTGGGTGTCTCTGCCCCCTGCAGCATGTTTTGATCTCTGCAGAGTATGTGAATCAAACACATGTTCCAGATATTTTACAACATGTTCGATGACTATAAACTCATCATGTGTCGTTTTATTGTCGCTCTTTGTTTCAGGGGCCAACCCAAAGAAGCCCTCAGCCCCTGACATGTTTACAGAGTCGGATGACATGTTTGCTGCTGACTTTGATGTAAGTATTTTAGTTAGGAATCGGGGTGGTGGGGGGGGTCTTAATGCTGAATTCTAAGCATCTGGGAACTTCTGAGCATTAGCAGAGTATAAAATAATAATAGGAAACACTACTGAGCCACTGACCTCCTTTTTGTAATGTTTATGCAGAGTGCTAGGATGAGAGCAGCAGGTGTAGGAAAGGACTTCAAGGAGAACCCCAACCTCAGGGACAATTGGACTGATGCTGAGGGTTACTACCGTAAGTGCTTCTTCTCTAATCCTTCTATTTGTGTCAGTATCAGTGGAGACACCCATGAATGTTTGTTTAATATCATGACTACTAATCATTGCTATTTAATATAACAAGTATCTCACGCCAAGACGCTTTTGGCTTCTTTTGGCTTTATTTTAAACAGCTTTGCTGCCATTAACAAATGTGTGTGTGTGTGTGCCATATGTGTGGTCATTCAGGGGTGAATATCGGGGAGACACTGGACAAGCGCTATGATGTGTATGGCTACACTGGCCAGGGTGTGTTCAGCAATGTGATCAGAGCCAGGGACACTGCCAGGGCCGGCCAGGAGGTGGCAGTCAAGATCATCCGAAACAACGAGCTCATGTGAGTCATACCGTTTTATATAGACAAAATTTTTACATGTCATATCCAAACTATAGGCCTTTTGGAAATACATTAGTTACAACAAAGCCAATCATATGGACAGTTTAATTGAATTTTCACTGATAACAACATAAATGCATTCTTGGTGAACAGGCAGAAGACCGGTTTGAAAGAGTTAGAATTCCTCAAGAAGCTGAATGACGCCGATCCTGACGACAAGTTCCACTGCCTTCGCCTCTTCAGGCACTTCTACCACAAGCAGCATCTGTGTCTGGTGTTCGAGCCTCTCAGGTAACGAGATAGGAGACGCTTGTTTTTCTGCTCATCATTTTATCTGGTGGTCTCATTTGCTAATGATCTGTGGTTTTCTCATCGGCAGTATGAATTTGAGAGAGGTGCTGAAGAAATACGGTAAAGATGTTGGGCTCCACATCAAAGCCGTGCGATCTTACAGTCAGCAGCTCTTCTTGGCCCTAAAGCTGCTCAAACGATGCAACATCCTCCATGCTGACATCAAGCCAGACAATATCCTGGTACGACCTGAATACTTTTAAAATCAAAATTAAGAAGGTTATACAATCATGAAAATAGTTGGGTACTGATTGTTTTTTGTTTCTTTCTTTCTTTTTGTCAATCCTTAAAAGGTGAACGAGTCAAAGACCATTTTGAAGCTATGTGATTTTGGTTCTGCATCGCATGTTGCTGACAACGATATCACCCCGTACCTGGTCAGCAGATTTTACAGAGCTCCAGAAATCAGTAAGTCGCATTATTTGTATAAATCACATCTCAACATCCATCTGTTGGATTCAAACCTCGCTCACAATGTCTTTTGTGTCTCAGTCATAGGAAAGCCATACGACTATGGGATTGACATGTGGTCTGTCGGCTGCACATTATATGAGCTTTACACCGGCAAAATCCTGTTCCCTGGATCTTCGAACAACCACATGATCAAACTGGCTATGGACCTCAAGGGCAAGATGCCAAACAAGGTGGAATTGCATCATAGGATTTCAGTTTCTTCAGTTATTCTCTTTCCTAGATGAAGTGAGAAGTGTTGCTCTTCCATGCAGTGTTCAAGACCTTATGAGTGACGCAATGTTGTGGTTTTCTTTCCTCAGATGATCCGCAAAGGCTTGTTCAAAGACCAGCACTTCGATCAGAATTTGAACTTCCTGTACATTGAAGTAGACAAAGTGACAGAAAGGGTAAGGTGCTCTTTCATACTTTCACAGTAGACTTTTTTTTTTTTTTTTTATTTTTTTTTTTTACCCAATGAAAGTTGTTAGCATTAACAAGAATAACGTGTTACTGTACTCGCTGTTAAAATCTGCCAATCAGTATTTGACATGTACTGAAAACATGTAGTAGTTGATATCATCATTTATTGTCTGTCTTTTTTTTTTTGCCTGCCCCATTAGGAGAAGGTGACGGTGATGAGCACCATCAACCCCACCAAAGACCTGCTGATAGATATGATTGGAGGCCAGCGACTGCCTGAGGACCAGAGGAAGAAGGTGATGCAGCTGAAGGACCTGATAGATGGCACCCTGATGCTGGACCCAGCCAAACGCATCAGCATCAACCAGGCTCTGCAGCACCCCTTTATCCAGGAGAAGATCTGACACCCAGAATCCCCCCCTACCCCACACTCCCAGAGCAGATGGAGAACCAACCACTAAACCAGCTCTGACAAGGAACTCAGTGAGGCAGCCAACCCACAGACTTCTATTCAGAATGTCATGGATTTTTGTTCTTCCTCAACATTATTTTGTTTATGGATACATACAAATGTGTTTTATTGTAAATAGATCATTGAAATGGTAGCCATTCTTGGAAACATTGATTTTTTGCGAATATCATTGTAAACTTCCCCTCATACCCAGCAATGCAGTTATGGACTTTTTTTTTTTTTATTTAACTGACATTGGAGTGACATGTTTAAAAGAAAAATATAATTCCTGTAAATACTGTATGTCTATTGCATTAACAATCTCAAGCAGCAGACAGTTGAGTTTTGTCGTAGTTGCAGAAGTCTAAATACATCTTCTCTTTTTTTTTTTTTTTTTTAAAACCACATTGCTCATTGTGGGGCGATGCATGCTTTTGAATGTGCACCCTTTGTGCTCTAGATTTCTGTGGTGCAGGCCTGTGTAAATGCTCTGTATGTGCATCAGTGTCCCACATGTGACAGCAACCCCCCACCCCCTAACCAAGTTTCCAGGCCTTGAGGTCTGAGCTGAAGGAATAGATGCATATTATGTACTCCTTGAACAAGATTTTCTTATTCTCAAAGCAGGTAGTCATTGTTTTCTGTTGCTGGACATTTCCATGTTTTTTACCCTCCTCTCCCTCCAGCACTCTGGCTAGGACCTGGCTCTTAAGGCTCTCAGATTCAAGTGCCTCCTGTATGAGCCAAGTCTGTTAAAACACCTAACAATGCTGGCCTATTGAAGCCACACCTGTGACCCTCTTCTCCCATTGTTGTATATAGTCCATAGTTACTGCCATTTCATGTATGATTCATTTGTTTTTTCCATTAAGTGGTAAAAAACAATCTTGTGATTTCAATAAAGAATAGTTGTGGAAACACTGCTGAAAGAGCACCTTCAGTATAAGACAACTTTTTAGTAATAAAATGTTTCCTATTGTATACCAAACCCCCGTTCTTCATTTTATCCCCAACATGTTGGCGTGGTGGAGTTGATAATGTAAAAGTTGTGAAGTGTTAGATAGGCAGAGAAACAGTCGTGGAACATGTGTACAGATTTGATAACAGGATGGAAGCAGGTCTAAAAGAGCTTTTTGACATACTCTGGATAAGATCCGTGCACCTCTCTAAGTGTAGTCTGAAGATGGCACAGGAGTGTTAAAAAGGTGGTGTATTTCTTTGGAGAAAAAAATTGTTTTCATCTAAGACAGCTGCAGCCTCAGAGCATCAAAAGTAAAAACGGTCTCTCTTGTATCCAGTTGGAACAATTTATGGCTCTCATGCAGCCTCTCTGCAGTGGAGGGACTAACTGTACCCTTCATTTCCGTTGCATGATTGCACTTGTGTTGAGCTTCTAAAAAGCATAATGGGAGACTCACTTAGAAAAGGATGACCATTTTTCTCATCCTGGAAAGTTAAGGGAATGATGCAAGATCTCTCTGTGCTTGCATGGAGCACACTAAAAGGACCTCTGATATGAGCTGATGGGCTGTCAGCCTAAAGGGTCTGTAAATACATGTGGGCTATAGTGGAATAAGCATTGGTAAAGGTGTTAGTGTGAATGACCAGGGACAGTAACACCTACTGGCTTTAATCTCTTGGCATACAGGGACGAAGGCATGACTGCTCCTAATGTGAATATGTAACCAAACAAGTAATTTATAACCATGCTATCAAATTCATGAGAGTGGAATTCACACTTCATTGCATAGCTCCCAACAACAATGTAATTGTAATTCCTCATGATGATCAGAAGAGGGCATCAGCAGCACTAGCTATGTTCCATGAATGAAGTTACTGATGGTGACTGAGTTTGGAACTTGGCAGTAACGACTGTAAATTGAGTTTATTTAATTGTTAGTAAGAGGAGTATATTCTCAAACAAAAATCTAATTTGACATCAGATTACACTTTTTTTTTTTTTTTTACTGTCTTGGCACAGTATTTTTTTTAAGTTGCATAACATTGTTCCTTTGGATATGGTTTGATGAGGTAATAAGTTTGATTTGTAGTAATTTGAGGTGTGTGTACACAATTATAGAAGTAATATTTTCATCCTCTGTCATGGTGTCACGTTAAAAACAAAAACATAATTTAAACAAATAAAATTGTCTTATTATCAAAACCATCACATAAGGAAGAAAGGAGACTTAAAATATAATTTCCATTTTTATTAAAACCATACAAACATTTGTAGTCAGTTATAAAAGAGCAAAGTGGCTCTTCTGGCGGAGGGGCAGTGCTGGGCACTTGAAGCTCCTCTGTGAGCCAGATCTGTCTGGCCTCTACCCAGGGCCTGGGAATCCCTGCTTTCAAAGTCAATTCTTTATTGGCCCCAGGATACTCCCCATTTCCTCTGCTAAACCTACAGAAAGAGTAATGTATGTACACATATATAAAAGCACAATAAATGTGAGAACTAAAAAAAACAAAACAAAATCAAAGAAAAGCAGAGTGCATTACGCAAATCTTGACTTTTCTCATATTCACTTTTCTTATATAAATGTTCTGTCATTTTTATCTTTTTCCGGTCTCACAAGACACTTTACATGTTTATTTTTTTATTTTTTCATAATTCACAATGGAAGATTGGCAGTGATCTTTCTCTTTACTGACAGGCAGATACGTATAAGGCACATACCTCAATGTAATTTCCTTCTCTCAAAGGAAATCATTTCTACTTCTTTGAAAAAGCAAAACACCATCAATGCACAGCTACAAAAATGACAAAAGTACCAAAGAACAATAAAACAATTTGTACCTCATTGCTTTGACGCTGAATAAAAGGTAAACTACTTAATATTCTGTGCGCAGTCACATAAGACTGCAAGGCATACTAACACTGTTGACAAAGTCACTGCAATACTTGATGGCAGTACACATTCTGAATTTAAGAGCTTTGGAGAAAACAATACGGATGATTTCCTATAAAACAAAACACATCACTTTACAGTATTTATCATCATGAGGGGGAATTCATGTGCTGTGGACCACTGTTGGTCATTAAGACAGATTTAAAACATGAAGTACTCATATCTATTCATGTAAGCATACATAAAGCACCAAATGGGACCTTTGATCATCAAGGAGAAAATGTCCATTTTCACATCAGCTCCAAACAACCGTGCAATCCAACGTCAAAAATCAGATTATCACAAACAGAATATAAAAACACTGTTATATACACTTGAGTACCTTACCAGACTAACTAAATCAAGCCATTTAGATATCAAGTAGACAATTATCTATGATACCTTTAAGACTTGGATGTGTTATCCATTTTTTTGGACTCGATACCATACCGCAGTTTCTCTTGACAAAAACATCACTTGGTAAAACTTGGTAGAAGCACTGAAACATTTACAGATTCACCAAAGTAACATACAAACAAAATGACAACAAATGTAAATATACCACTTATTAAAACCTATGATATATAAAGTTATCATCAGGGCCTGTTGAATTGATGCATGACCCATAATCCCATCTGACCTGCTGTAACAAGAATGGATTTGACGGCTTTGTACCTGTCGGATCAAAACGGTAGATACTTGGCACATGGGCTATGTACTTATTAAGACAGTGTTCATGTTTCATCTTGAATACATGCATTTTTACCAACAGTGTGTACAGCAAAAACAGTGACAATACACAGAATACTGTTTTAAAGAAGTGAGCTTTTGCTCACTATCACATAGTAATACAAAGAGAAGGGCTTTCAAAAATAGCCTTCATTCCAGAAAAGGAATATAACTATTTATCTATACATAATTTTTGACCCATCCCATTCCTGTGTGGGATGTAATTTTTACAAAATAAATGGGTTTGGCAACTGCCTGAAGACTGCCAGAACACTTTAATTATATTTTAAAGTTCTCATAATTGCCACTTTTGTCTTAATCTTCACATACACCATAGTTTTTCTCTTCCTTTATTCCATCTTTCCTAAGGGAGGAGAAAGCAGAGAGAGAGAGTAGCTACTGCATGATAGCCAGGAACTTGCTTTCCTCAGCAAGGGTGGTGAGGAGAGAGCTCATGTCGCCAATGGCCATGTTGTTTAGACCAGGGGCCACACTGTGGAAGTTCGCAGATGCTCGAGGGGTTGTCAGCCGTGATGAGGTCCTGGAGAGACCCTGGAAGATGGAGGGACTCAACACCCCTGAGACCAGGCTACCCTGGTCATAGCCATCCTCTAGCATGGCACCAAAGTCCAGACTTACCCCATCGTCCAATACGCCAGGCACAGTGCCATCCACTGTGCTGGTCACCTGGTCTGAACCAGGAGAGAGAAGGGCAACAGGGTCCCCACTGCCACTGCCACCATCTTGTCCCACAGACTCAGCCATGGAGTCTAGCAAGCACTGGTCCTCCAGGACAGAGAACGAGGAGGTCTTGGGATCTGCTGGCTCAAAGGGAAGGCGATCACTGAAGCCATGCTCTAAGTATCCATTGTCTGGGGCCTCCAGCTTCAGCCCAGATACCTGATGTGCAAGGGAACAGTGGTTCCCATTCCTCTGCAGTTGTTGCTGCTGATTGAGGCTAGCCTGGATTTCATTGGAGTTCTCAGGATTGAGATACTGCTGGGTCCTGACCAAGTTCCTGTAATTGTTGATTGGTGGGCGAGGGGCATGGACCTGCCGATTGTGATGAAGACCAGTTCCCTGGGAGAGGCTGGGGACGTTGTCCATGGAGGCCCGACTTAAGATTAGGTTGTTCCCAACCTGGCAAGAGGTGCTACTGTTGTGGTTCTGCTGAAAGTGGCTCTGTTTTTGAGGTCCACTGGAGGCCTGCTGTTTAAAGCCCTGCGGAAGAGGCCCATCAATTATCTGGGAGAAGTGAGGCCTGCCAAAGGTGTTTGTAGAATTGTGAACAGATACTCTCATCTCCGTGCAGGAGTTTGGGGATGTCTCTAGCTTCACCCCAGGGTTGACACTGCAAGCACTTTGAGACTGGTTAGCTTGGGCACAACTGTTCTGGAAATCAAGGGACACCTGCTGCTGAACCACCATGTTTCCAAACCTGCCAAAAGGTTCAGATATGGGTCCATGTTCTGTACCTGACCACCTTCCACATTGTGTCTGGTGGTTCTGTTCTCTCTGAGGAGATCTGTCAGCACTCCCGGAGCTCACTTCATTCCACTGGATGGGAAGCTTACTGGGACTCTTCCTCGCTAGCATCTGCTGCTGCTGGAGGCTGTGGGACCCTCGGAAGGCCAGGTTCAGCCCTGAAGTCTGCTCAGTCGCCTCCATAGATGTATGGGAGTTGTCCCTTTGGCTAGAAACTATTTGGTCCTCAATGTGCATGTAGGAGCCACCATCTGTCTGAACCTGGGAGTGGAGATACTGCACCAAGTCATCTGGTAGCATGTCCTCATCCCCAAGCAACAGGCCTGCCTCCCCGTCATCCTCCATAGCCAGAGCTTCTAAGGCTGCATGTTCTGCAATGCTGGGAGTGTACGGTGAGTGCTGCAGGCCTCTTTGCAGGTTGCCCTCTGAGCGAGTGTAGTTCTGTAGGCTAAAGTTGCGAGTTTCAGGTGTAGAATGATGAGACAGAGGTGGAAGGGGGTGGAGGTTGTTAAGACTATTGAAGCGTTGGACTGGGGGCAGTCCGCAAATGTCAGGAGCCTGCGTCCGCACTGGATCACTGGCCCTCCGGTTCCCATTCATTGGTCCCTCGCCAGGATAGAGGACCCTCCTCCTGTAACCTGTGTGTCCCGTATACCCATTGGTGTACCCGTTGGTGCCATCACTGCAGCGGTGTGGCCTGACTAGAGGTGGCAATGAGTTGTTGCTGCCTCCCTCATCCATCATAGCCATGTGAGTTTTCAAGCTCATACGTTCCATGTTGGGTAGAGGTGTGGGTGGTGGGCCACCAGTTGCTGCTGCATACTTGGCTTTCAGGTGGTAGTGCTGTGCTGGGGTTAAATTGAGCATCCCCCGTGACCCCCCTCCTCCTCCTATGCCTACTCCTCCCACACCTCCACAGCCCCCACCTGAGGGTATCACTCCACCCCATCCTCCTGCCCCACCTCCATACTGACTAGCCTCACTGGACCGGCGGGAGGCATCAGTGGAGATGGGGTCATAAGAGTCGGTGGAACTAAGGTTGTGGAGGCGGCGGTGGTGGGCTGCTGCCGTCATACCCTCACTCTGGGAAGTCTGGCTGGAGCGTCGGCTGGAGAAGCAGGGGGAGATGCCTGAGGAGCGCCGGCTGCTGCTCAGGTAGGCTGAGCTGGTGGCACTACCACTGCTGTCACGCCGGTCTAGGAGCAAATTGAGCACCGTTAGCTCTGTGCTACCCAGCTCAGCATGAGCAGGTGGCTGAGGAGCAGACACCCCCCACTGCCTGCCTAGACAGGATCCTGGGGAGAAACACAGACAGAAAAAGCAATGAAGAAAGTTTGGACACTGATAGAGAACAAGGAAATTATATGGAGAGCAAGATTACAGGAGTATGAGAGAGAAAAAGCCAAATAAGTTAAGTATAAGTGCAGAGAGATTGCTCAGACAGATGTTGCCAGAGACAACTGGAAGCACTTGACCATGAAACATTGTTACATGCTATTCTCTCTGATACGATATACAGCTTGATATGGTTATGATACCATTTTCTAGCGGAACAGTAAATTTTAAGCATTTGTTTTGCCTGAATGCTTCAGCCAAAACTGGCAAGATGGAATTCAGGATAATTCATTTCTCAAGTGTGAATTGTGTGCACATTTGTGGTGATGTATAAATTCAGCGTACAGGTGTTTTTAACTGTAAAATGCCCAAATGAGCTCTCTGTGCGTCAAAATAATGCTACTACGTGCTGTAGTAAATTTTTATGAGGATGTAGATGTTGGCAAAACATTTTAAGAGCATTTGGGAAAAGGCTTGAATATGCATTTGGACATCAAATTCAAAGAGTTTTCAAATAAAATAAAGTTTAAAAAGTTATGCTTACCCTTCCCCAGGATGTTGGGTAGTGTGGAAACTTTAGGGGGTGGTGTTGGGGACAGGGGCCCCAGCCTGGGCAGCGCTCCATTCACCTGCTTCAGCCTCTCCATCTTGATGTGCTCCATCCAGCGCAGGGGGCGGCCAACACTTCGCCTCGCCTGCAGGGTCAGCATGGCTGCAGTTGCCGTGGAGACTGTGGAGTCCATAATGGGGGCTGGCTCACCCTCACACTCCTCCTCTGCCTCCTCTTCATTTTCCTCTTTCTCATCGTCCTCCTCCAGCCCCTCCCCTGGCGAGCGTCCGGCGCTCACAGCAAGCTGGACTCCACTGCTGGGATAGGTGCTGATGGGGGACTGGTCACTGCTGCATGTAGACTGACCGCCAGGGCTTGGCTGAGACGTCTGACAGACAGACACAGACCAGGAGAGAAAGACAGAAGATTTGGAGAAGGTAGGAGAGGAGAAATATATATAAGCGAGCAGATGATTATCACGTTTATTCCAGGTAACACAAGGGCAGGTGTACAGTGTCATGTGCTACAAACAATGATACAATGAAATGCAGGAGCATTTCCTACAACAACAGGCAATGATAATTATTCATAAAACTTTGACCATTGTGAGAGATCACTTTATGCATGTGTTCATTTAATTATCATGTATAATCATGGCAGTTTTATCTGCCAAACCAAAGAACCAACTGCCAGCTTTATTCTTTTAGAAAAAAAAAGCAGCATTTGATAGGCAATGTTTTGTACATTACTGGGGCATAAGTAATGCCTCCCCCCTGTGCTCCAGTTGGGACACACAAAAAAAAACGCTTCAGAAGAGAAAATCATGTTTTGGGTTGTTTTCAGAGGATAGGCAAATAGGATAAAGGCCTCTTGTGAGACCAGCTAGTGCCTAATTAGGTTGTTTACTGAATTTTAGGAACTATGTTGCACTGAGGAATAATAGAATCACTTTTTTTGGCATCAAGTGTCCGCAGTGTTTAGAGAGTGTTTACCCTGTTTACTATTGAATGAATTTGGCTACACAGTGGAGCCCTGGGCAGTATCAGGCATACTTTTTTCAGTTCTGCCCAAAGGCATGGGCATAGCTCAGAGAAGTGCATCACTTTTGGTAAATATCATTGCCACTTTTCAAAGTGTTGTACAATGAAATGTAAACTTTTATGAATGTGAGCGATGAGGGAAATGTACAATGAGGACAAATCTGGCAAATTTGGGGTGAAAGTGTCAAGCAGTTGTGATGAGATGAGAAAAGTCCAACAGACAATAAAATAATGAGCAAGAAAGGAAAGAGTGAGATTTGGAAAGAAAGTGAAAGGATACCTATCTCACCTGATTACCCACTGTCCTTAGAAAGGGAAGGAGAGAAATGCCGAAGCATTGGATAGAAAAAAACATTTACTCATTAGAAGACTTCGGTGTTAAATGTGCATGCCCCCAGTTCAGTGTTAATTCACACACAAACCTACATGTTAGGCATTTATATTGTCATATTAAAGAAGAGGAATTGGTAGTAAAAGTATTAGAGAAGATTTAAAGGAATCCAAAAAATGTTAAAATGTTTAGTTGTATAAAGCCTGAAATGAAGTCTTACCATGGGTTTCTCTGTCTTGATGGACTTGACCTGCAGACATTCATCCTGTTTTGAGGTAGCATGGTTGTACTCCCTTTGGTCCGTATACCCACCCAGGGGCAGTTGGCCTGGAGACCGGCCCTGACTGTTGCCCCCAGGCTCCCGGGGCTGGGGAGGAGGGCGTGGGTAATCTCCACGCTGTTTCTTGGTGACGTGTGCCTCAGGCCCATGCACCGTTTTAACGTGTTTGCGTAAGGAGCTGGGGTCCGTGTAGCGTTTGGTGCAGCCTGGAATTTTGCACACATACGGTTTCTAGAAATGAAATGAGAGAGAGGGGCAGTGAGAAACTGGTAACATACAGTGTCTACTCCGATCAAGTCAAGGAAACATGACTTTCTTTGGCAGTACCTCATTTGAGTGTGTGCGATTCTGATGTTTCGCTCGGTCTGAGGCATTGGAAAAGGCCTTGTTGCAGCCTTCATGTTCACACACATAAGGTTTCTCTCCTGTGTGGGAACGCAAGTGAGTCTTAAGATTTTCCAGACGAGAGTAGGCCTTGGCACAGCCTTCAAACTGCAGGAAGAGAGAGAAGAGGAGGAGGACATCACTCACACATCCTATATTTTATTACCTGAACTTTGTGTTAGCAGGTCACATACAAAGAAACTTTTCATCTGCAGATACATAATGTCGACTGAACAAAAAGAAATATCCTTACCGTGCACTTGTGTGGTTTTTCCCCAGTATGCCTGCGCATGTGGACCACCAGCATGTATTGTGCCTTGAAGGGCTTCTGTTCTCTAGAGCATTCCTCCCACCGACATACGAACTCCTTCTTCTCCCCATGGATGTGGTCATTGTTGATGTGCTAGAATAGAAGAGAGAACTTTAATCATAGAAATTCTTGCATTATTATAAGCAGTTGCTGTGTCTTTACAGGAGGATTAAGGAAGAGCTGCAGTAAGTGCCATGTTATTTCGCCTTGAATTAATTTGTTGCTGAGCTTGAGGAAGTTTTTGCTCTGCAGCATAAGAAGCACATATAACATTTTCTTTCCTGTTTTCCTTCTCTTTTCATGTGGTACTTTAATTTCGTCTCTTAATTCTTTCCTTCCTTTCCAGCTTTTGTCTTTGTCTCCCTAACTCTGTTGAAATCTGCAAAAAGACTGGCAAAAAAAAAGCAGACTTGTGAGTCTCAGTGTCCGATTTGAACAGGATTTTCAAATAAAACCCTGTCACTTCGCATCACATTGGGCCCTCGCCCCTCCGTGACAAGTGCTGACAGTTGTGCTGCCGTGGCAACTTCCAATCTGAGGCTTAGGGAAGAAGGGGAGGTGAGGAGATAGGGAGAGAAAATCAAAAGTTCAGTCAAGGCATCTGAAATGCGAAGGCTTTACAACTCCAGCCAAGCATTATATCTGTGAGCACTACCTTCCTCTTGCTCCATCCCCATCTCTCCTCCTTTTCTCTCTGTCTGTCTTTTTTTTTCTCACTAACTGTTTTGTAAAAACGGCCTAAGTGGTAGATGTTAACAGAGGAATGAAGGAGGTGAGGTGAAAAAAAACACACATACAGACGTAGAACCTCTGGGGATGAAGTCAACATCTGGCTCTCTTTCAGAGACAACAGTGTGTGGTGGCCTCTGAAGTGCCTCCCCGAGAGCAATTTAAACCCAGGGAGACAGACACAATATCCTGACCAAAAGAAACCGGTATTATTACATTCCTGAGCAGTGGAGAAGTCTTTTTACCTTGGGGGTAAATGCAGGGGGACGGATGGGAAGAGGAAAGAAGGGAAGGGGATAAATAGAGACTTGACATTGAACACTCTTAAATGTCTGGGGGGAAATGTGCTTTCTTTGAGCACTTACTCACAAGATTGTTGCTATATAAAACATGCAGGACCAAAGCAAATGAAAAGTATCCAGGGTCAGATCCCCTCCAGGCGTGTCACTGCCCTGACAATGGCATCTTTGTACCTTCCAGTGCCCCGCCCCTCGGCCAAATCATGACCCCATGCACAGCCATGACTATGGCATCCACTAGAAACCTAACTACCCTATTCTTAATCTTCCCTCAAGCCATTTTGACCTTAAACCTCTTCTTACTGCAGAAAAACTGCACTCACGAGTCAGCGCGGCAAGAGGAGGGTGCGAGTAAAATTGACACTAATATATAAGCAAAGGACCTCCATTATTCTCACTTGGAATTTTTTAATTTTAAAGTGACAAAACAAGACTAATTCCACAGAAAATGATTGGGGACTGGACGACCACAGACGTTAGTGAAGTTTCTCCAAGATTGATCTCCTCCCCACCTCCGTCAGAGCCTCAGAAAACCTGACTCGTCCTCTCCTTTTCTTCCTCTCTGTGAGGGAATCCCTGTGGCAAGCGATCGGTCTGTTGTGAGCAGCGTTCAATATCTCCTGGCGGAGAGCGATGGGAGAGCGCTGTGGTGTTGGATCACGCTGGTGGCTGGCACAACACGAGTGTATGTACACACACACACACACACACACACACACACACACAGATACACACTCACACCGTATTTGTACAAATGAAGGAGGTCGTTGACGGGTGTGATGCATGAGCCTCTGAGCTGACAGAGAGGGGGACAGACACCACGGGGAGAGGGGCCGCCGAGAAACCTAATGGCATGATCTAATGGCAATTCTTATTGAATCAATAATCTCCATGCTGAGCAGACAGGCCCCGTTGGCCGGCTAAATCGACAAACAGGTGCTGATAGCGGCGGTGCGGCAGGTTATTCATCTTCCCCCTGCCAGCTTATCGGCCAACAACTGTAAAAACGCCACCAAGATGGATTTAGGAGGGAGTCGCACGACAGGGAGCGCCAGGCATATGGACACAGGGGACACTGAAGCCATCTGTGACGTATGAGAAGTGCACGCACACACACACACACACACACATACTGTATATACACACAGGTGCAGGCGCTGTTTTCTTGGTCCAGACCCCTGATGCTTGGTTGGATGGCAAAAACAACTAAACATAAATAGCACTAAAACACAAAAACAATTTTACACTTGGACTGGTGTTTTTGTTTTCTAGAAAATCAAATCTTCTGATTTGAAATTATTTTCTGTCCCTCCATGCCAATGCTCAAACCCACGCATTACTGTAGTACACAGAATCCTATCATTTTCCCCCAGCATTTGCCCACTTCAGTATCCATCTCCATGTCTCCTTATCAAACTCTCTCTGGGACACAAACCTCATGCATTAGAATGCAAGCGTGCATGAAAAGAGGGCCTGTTTACAAGGCAATTTCACTAAGCTGTGGGACCCGCAACACCGTTTAGCTTTATCAAACACAGCCTAATAAATCATATGCTCTTTTGTGATGTCAGTTGCTGAAGTGCTTTGTGTGAAGGGGGAAAAAAAAAGAGCATGAAAAAGGCAAAGAAGGGAGGGAAGGAGGGAGGGAGGAAGTAAAAGGGGGAAAGATTGAGTGAGGGAGGGAAGGAGGGGAAAAAGAGAGTAAGTGAGTGAGCGAGCAGGGGGCAGGGAGCTAGAATTGGCATGTGTAATTCAGCACAGTCTTTTCATCTTAGAGTAAGATACTCTAGACAGATAAGGGGCCTAATCCTTCTCCTGATCAAAAAAAATCTGCATTTTACCAATTAAAGGCCTGCGCCAGCAGCCAGAAAGGGGGGCTGCCTTCAGACTGCGCCCGAGTTTATCTCCCTTTAACACCGGGGAAGCGAACAGCAGCCGCCTCAACAAGGCTGCACACAGGGAGAGCCAGCTCCACATCTGAGAACAAGGACATTGCAGCGCCACCTATGCAGATGACCTGGAACAGAATAGTAACTGTGGAGGGTAGGAGAGGCCTGATGAGCTGTGAGAACACACACATACAGACCACCAACCCAATCCCAGTCTACAGCACCCTCCCAAATCCATCTGTTACTAGCAGGCCTGCTATGACAGAACAGACTTCGGCTTTCCAAGTTTACAAGCCAGAAATGCTCCAACCATTGAAGGTTATAAACACACAAGATCACAAATTAGTTTTCAGAGGTCAAAGTATAACTTAACAATGAATAAACTAGGAAAACTAGAAACTATAAAATGATACTGACAGAAAACACATTCATTTCATCACACTAATTAATTTCAGCAAATCAACTTTTATGCTGATTCACATTCAAACAAATTACTGTGTATTTTGTCAAAACTCCAGAATCAGACGCCTTTTTTTCCTCCCATATCAAATAACTTCTAACACCACCTTCCTTTTATTAAATACAATATAGCTTACGCTCATTTCCCCCCCCCTCATACGAGGGCAGTGAAAATGCATAGCTGCCTTGTATATTTCTCAGTGGTGAAGTATCAGTAATAGATCAATGAGAAATAATAAAAGATTGTTGAACAAGGCCATATTAAGGAGTTACGGGAGTGTGGGGTTGGCATCTCTGGCGACAAACCCGAGTGAAAAAAAAGCCCACTTCAAGAGAGACATTAAAGAAGCCACCAGGCCTTATCTTTAAAAGTACTCCCTCCAAGGGGAAAGAGGGGAGGGAGAGAAAATGAAAGAGAAAATGAGAGAGGGAGAGGTTTATGCCCAAAAATGGGGAAGCAAAAGAATGTCGAGCTGAGCAAAGAGGGAGATGGAGAGGTAGAAGTTGAAATGTAATAAATGAAATAAATACAGCAAACTAAAATTGACACCCGCCTCGCTTTTGCTGACTGGGTAGGCCAGATAAGTGAGCTAAATTGCATAGATCTGATGTTTATCTTATCGCCTGCACCAAGAGCGCTTAAACGCAGATGATAAAGGAACGCTGTGGCATGTCATGGTGAGAGCATGTTTGAGAGTGTAAAAATATGCATCAAGAGCGTGGCAGGAGTGCTTTTGAACAAGGTGGAAAGCGATGAGGGTGGTGTGAAGGCTTAATTCTAAAATTAGGCCAACCACAAAGGAAAAGGGATATTTGAATCAGTGCAGCCGTTACTTTTAATACTTCAAAAAAAAGCCATTTAATTCGTGACGTAGATTGTCGACACAGCAGTCAAATTTTTTGAACATGCTATGACTACCATTGCTAAATAAATGAATCCATGTGATCGACTGTTCTGCTATATGAACGAATAAACTTTCAAAAGCTGATGGTTAAAATGGGTACAACCAAGGAGAAACCGGTATTTTTTTTTTCTCATCATGTTTTCTCCCCAAAGCCATTTGAGAAGACAAGTACGGGGGAAGGGACGCTCCATTGTTTGGTTATATGGAAATCCCCCACCAACCCCACCCCCCGCCCCCTCGGAGTGTGTGAGGAGAGCCACTGTGGTCCAAATACTGTACTTATCCTATTACTGAGGGGGGTGGGGGTGCGGAGAGATAAGAGCATTTTCTCGTCCGCTCTGCTGAATTAGAGGGCAGGGATTCTGTAGGCGAAGACTTTTATTGGCATCTCTCTGCATATCTGCATGTGCATAGAAAATGAGAAATAAAATGCAATATCAGAAAGTCAAATGCCAGAAAAAGAAAGAAAGGAAAAAAAAAAAAACAATTCCAAGATGGAAAAAATGGAAAACTAATAAGGATTTTGTTGGTGTCTGTCTACATGACAATCTGATAATAGGTGCAGCTTGGCAAGGTTAGTCTGGATAGTATATGTGGAGGAATGAGAGGACGTTGCTTTGTTCAGACGGCCACCTGGTGTGACTACAGTAGGGGGAGGATGTGAGCAAGCTTTTCCTCTATTAAGAAGCAATCCTCCCCCCTCTCTCCTACCACCTTAACTCATCCCGCCCCTGAAACAGGGGCAAGAAGTTGTCAAGATCCTCAACCTTTGAGCCGAGCCCTTCAAACACGGGAGGCAGCCCATTCCGCGCTGAGGATATCAATTATAGATAGGGGTTACCACCGCAGCTAAGGATTGCAATGTCAAGACGGCAAATAGACAGCTGTGGAGAGCTGAGGATCTTTCTATCAGATGTGTGGTGATGTGTTTTTCACGTGCCCATGTGTGTGTGAGTGTGTGTGTGTATACTCTAGCGTCCCTTGTTTACAGCATCATATTGGTGTATTTTCACCACTTCTCCAACTTCAGTCTGCTCTCTCTCTCTGTCTGTCTGACGGCCGTGCAGTTCACAGGCCGCGTGAGAGCAGCAGAGCTAATAGTGTCAGTGTAAGTAGCCGTAGTCAGGGCGACACAACCATAATGTCATTAATATTTAGTTTAACAGTGAGCCCTCGGGCGCAACACGATGAGAGTCATCCATCTCCCGGGCTGTGTGAGAGTTCTGATAACAGACGGGAGGAGGGCTGGTCCAGTGTAGTACACAAAGCTCACATCCTGACTCTGGGAGGCTTAACCCACCAAATCAGTTAGCACCGTTCAGCTGTGAGATGTGCTCTCCAGCTTTTGAGCCCATTACCACCGTCTCTGGATCCAATCAGGAATCCAGCAGCAGTATCAGTCAATGGCTGCAGTTTTGACTTTACTGTAGACTGCTGCTGCACATACGCGCAGGCAAGCTGGGGGCTGATAGGAGGCATTGTCCAAAATAGTGCAGCTTCTGTAGTTGTTGCTGGGATCCACTGAGCTCGAGGACATAAACTACTGAAACAATCACAGTATACAAAGCAAAAGAAATAGTGGGCTCTGTTTGTGTTTTCTGAGCTTATGTAAGAATTTACCCCGTTTATTTCAAACTACTGTGGGCTGCAATGCAGAAACTCCTCTCTTTGCTTCTTGTAAATACACACTGTTGAATCTCCTTGTTTGCCGACATGAAAATCTGCTCTCGGAGTGCAACCTGAGTCTGCCCGCAGAAAGTGATAAATCTGCACTATGTTTGACCTAAAAGTGAAAGAGCAAACTATCTGCTACACGGTGAAAGCAGATTTTTTTTGCATTTCTTGCTCCTTTATTACCCGTTACATAAGGCATCTCAAAGACTTTCTAACTCGTAAAAATGAACATAATGTGCCCAATTTACTGACGCACCATTACAGGATTTCTGGATATTGAAATTTTGCAGCTGTCATTTTGTAGCTGCCAACATGTGGTAAATGCCTGGTGCAACTTTACATGGGCAGTCAAGTCTCTGCTGGAGTGAAGACTTTAGGAAGGCAGCTTGTACCATAGTTTTTTTTTTTTTTAAATAGCATTTGTATGTTTTTGTGCTACTAAATACTCACTTGCACTAGCTGCTCCTGCGTGTCAAACTCGCGGCAACAGTTCTCCCAGTGGCAGTTTGTCTCATAAACCACCTCCGGCTCCTGTTTGCTCTCATCCTTGTCTCCCTCCTCTTTCACCAGCGTCATCCCATCAGGGTGATCCTAAAGAACAACGAGGGGACAGTTCTTTTACACAAAGTAATACACCAGGCAAAACAATGTCATGAAAATAAAACGCATGATGTGACTTTATATCAGGATCCAGATAAAACACTAACACTAAAAAAAGATTCCATAAGATCAGTCCATCTAAACCTGTCATATAAATACTTTTTCACAGCCCCGCTGGTTCACATGAAAGGCACAGCCATAATTGATTCGGTAAAAGGTCTCAGCCACAGAGCCCCCTGTGAATCTGGCCTTCTATGGCTGCCTGGGAAAGAAGTCTTGAGAGCGGAAATGTAGCGCTGAAAGCCCCACTCTGTATTTGGGGGTTGTTATACGACAGGACCGGGGCGAGTATTTAAGGAATCTAACCCCCTCTTCCTGCTGTAGGTTGCTCTATTAGCCTAGACATATTTCACTGTCACAGTTAGGTGGCTGAGTAGAGCAGGGCGGGTGTGGGCTAATACAGGAGAGCCCGGGCTTCCACCACACACCTCAGGCTGTATCTGCTGCTGCCTGATGGAGGAACAGCTGAGTATCGACTCTTAATAAGGTTTTTCCTGCAGACGCAAACGCGCCGTCTGCCTGCCGCATTTCACTTTCATTTTTCCAGCCACTTAAATTTTTGATTAAACAAAAACAATTTCCTCGTAGTGTCCCAAAGATCAATGGATTGTTTGCTTCGGAAACTGCAACTAATAAGAGCAGGGTGGGAAACTAACACCAACAAACGGCCAATACAGGTAAATACAGACTGCGGCTGGTAAGCTTGTTTATTGCTGTAGCAACTCTGGCAGGTGACCACCAGCCTTTATATGTGCTTCCTATTCTAGTGGAAAAATCTAAAAATAAAAAGCTGCTAATGGGTTCTGGGATATACCAACCAGTGTTGAGTGTATTCATTTTGCCAAATGGGCGTTTGCCTCATAACTAAACAGGCTCCTAATTCTATGCAGTCAGTAACTGAGTGAAGTTTTTAATATCTTTTAATAAATGTACTGTAGATAAATCCTCACCTGTACACTCACTGCGCCTGGGCTCGGCAACTCTTCCTCTGGTTTCATTTTGGAGCGTTTGTGGTGCATCGGGTCTCCTGTGCTGCTCACTGCAGATTCACTTGTTGGTTTGATCTGTGGAATCGGAAAATATTTGAAAACTCTCCACTTCAATTTCATCCTTTTCAGCATCTCCTGGCATGGCGTTGACTATGTAGACGATTAGGTTTTTTTATTTAGTGATATTTCTTTTGTTATCCTTTACAGTATTATTAAAAATGCATGTGATCCTTATAAGTCAATTAATCATTTACTTAATCAACCAGCAAAAACAACTACGGTTGAACTGTAATGATTTCCGTACCCTCAGTCCCAGCTTTCACTGTGCAAATGAAAAACTATGCAATTCAGTGTATCACATTAGCTACCCTAATCATTGCAATTAAAACAAACCCATGAACCATTTCAATGAACCATTTGCTGAACCAATGGATGACCTGACTTTGGCCCTGGCTTAAATTTGCCCTGAGGGGAATTCTTGTTACATACCAGCTTGCCAGAATAGAAAAAAAGAGGTAGTAGATTTTAAACTTCTGGAGGAGGAGACAGGCTTCCTTGGTTTTTTTGTTGTTCCTGATCGCTTCAGGAAAAGGTTTACTTCCAAAATGTGGATAGTTTTTTACAGGACAATTAAGAGTTGTAGAGATCCTCTCAGTTTTCGCAACATGCAACACATTTGTCCTGCTATCTTTGCTGAAGCATATGAGATTCAGCTGTGGCCCCAAAGCAATATTCTGTTTATTCAGGAGAAGAAAAAGGCAATTTTGGTGCGCTCAATTTGAATGAAGCCTCATTCCCAATAACACAACATTCAAGTGATGGGAAACAGCAGGAAGGACTAGTAATAAACATTGAATATTTACTTCAAATGTGGGCCCGCACATACAGTAAGGGTTGAGGAAGGAGAGAAAAAGTCCCTTTGGATCCATCCATCCATGTCAATATTCCCACTCTATATCCTTGTTCTCTCTCTAGTGATTAATGGAGTCAGCAGTGGGATTCTATGCTAACAAGCCCCTTGTTGTTTGCTGCAGGCACGTTCTGGGCTGTGCTCGGCAGTCTAAAAACAAGAGACCAAACAAGTAGGAGGAAACTCCCAGGAGATGAGCGCTCGGAGGGGGGGTCCTGCCTGTACCATGTTAGCTCGCTACATTTCCCGGAGATGTGGCTGGCATGCGACGCCGCTATCTATTACCTGTGATGATGAATCGCACAGGCGCCTGCCGCAGCTCTCACCTGTGAGGAGTCGTTGGAAACGGCTGAGCGCTCACTGGCGCTGAGCCCAGAGGGGGGGATGCCAGGTACGGGCCTCTGGGTGGCGAAGGCCGGCGTTGGGTGGATCAATGGCGGACTGTGGCCAAATGCAGAGCCCACAATGCCTGGTTGGCGGCCAATCAGCTGCTGGTGCACGTGCAAAGCCACCGGGGTTGGAGGATAGGCGAAGCTTAACGCTGGGCTGAAAAAGAGAGGAAAACAGGTTGTTTTGGGTAAGATATAAATAGTAAAATTATAACTTTGCACTACAACATCAGTTGCAACAGCAATGAAGCAAAAGAGGGGAAACACAGTGAATAAATGGATTGTTCTGGATAGCTCCTTATCCCTGAGGACAATCTGACAGGAGATGGTGTGGTAATGCTGGAACCACAGGGCTGGCGGCAAATCCTTGCCAATGAATGTTCAGCTTGTTAACACACAGTGAATTATCATGTGGTCTGTGTAAAACAATATGTCATTCTTCCACTAGGCAAATGATACAGTTGATAAATAATCTGGAGGGTATCATATAACCTTGTAAATAAAGCAGAGTTATGTCCCTGTTACTGAGTTGTTTCCTCAGTAGTTTATTTTCCTTTAACGTGAGTTAACTTTGTTGACCCTGTGGTGCAAAGTAAAAAATCCCAGAAGCCACCAAACCTCCTCTGGGGTCTCCAATAACCACAGGTGAACCACCAGATAAACACAGATCTGTGTGGCTCGACAGCAGCGGCCTCCATTCATCCTGAGCCCTGACGCTTCGCTCTCGCTGCGACCCATATGTCTGCTGATCTTATTACGAGCCGAGTGGAAATCAATGGACCGAGACACATTTGGGGGCCCATCCGCTTGTCATATCACTCATCAGTCTGTTGGCTCTGGCTATTTGGGTCCTGTCACTAGGACAGTGGCTGAGCGCACAGTGTGATTGATCAGGCTCTTCTTACAGATCGCTGATCAATGGCTGTGGGTGGGGCAATGGATCTTTCCTTCTCCCTTCCCTCTCTTCTTTTCTTTTGCTTCCCTTCGCTCGCCTCCGGTACCGGGGCGTGATGTATGTGATGTTTCCATGAGGTGTACTAGATGACTGACACGAGCCGCCGGGGAGGCAGGCTGACTGGCTGGCTGGGAGATCGTCACCCACATGGGGGTTTGACATGGACAATATACACACACAGCCACTAATTCACTCCACCACGCACTTCCTTCCCCCTTTTCTCTCAGGCACACATGCAAAAGACTTCAGTTTAACTAGTGTATCGTGCGAATATTGAGGGAGGACACACAGGTTTTTGTGTTGCAAGTGTGCTGTATGAAAAATACCAATCAATGATATTAGACAATCAGTTAGAACTTCATCGCTTTGGGAGAGGCTGCCGTTTGATTCATTATTGGCATGTTAGTCCCTGAATGGCCACCTTGAAAGAAACAGTCAATCACAGCTTCTGTAAGACATCCTGACAGGATAAAAAGTTATTTTTATAACTTTAAAAAGGGGCCATTCAGCATTTTTATTGCATTTACATGTAATTCGGGGACTCGTGATTTTCACTCCAGTTTTTTTCAGTTTTCTCCTGATTTTGTCTCGATTATGGGTCGAGCTCCAGAAACACTGGATCCTACAATTTCCATAATGCCACTTGATAACGCCTGTCATTAGCTCTCCCCCACTTCCTCAAAGCCCATACCTCCAGTTTGTAATGTTGTTTCAAGCCCAATCTGAAAATCAATGGAATGCCCCTTTATTACAGTAAATAACAGCATTTACATAGACATAAAAGGGTTTTAAAAAATAGTCTTAAATGCAGGAAGGGACGATTGCATCATTGCATTTTCTATCATAACTGGAAATCTTTATATCCAAGAGTAAATTAACCTCTTACAAAGCTATACAAAGATATTTTTTACCATTATGTTTGTAATAAATTCAATAAAACACATAGTTATTGTAGCACAAACAGTATCTGAATAGACAAGGAAAATTATATAGCATATCTAGAAGGTATAGTGCAAAAATACCATAGCATGAGCACCTAATCATTGAGATATATAACCGAGAATATCACAATGAACTGGGAGCTTTAAGAATAATACATGCAGGATCATTTTCAAATCACACATTCTACTACCTGATGGCTCCAGCTGAGAGGTGACCGTAGGAGCCGCTGGTGGATGAGCTGGAGCGAGAGTTGTTGAGCATAGTGACGAGAGAGTTGGGCGAGTTCCGAATCATGGTCTGCAGGTCAAAGCTGTGCTCAGAGAGGGGCGAGATGGGCAGGGGGCGCTTCCTGCTGGGCCGTGATGGCAGTCTTGGGCTCGGGAAACGAGAGCCTGCAGGATGAGGGAAGAGGAGATTTATTTTAGAGTAAGGTAGAAGAAACGAACAAGTGAAAACGCAACGTTTAAATGTCTGAAAAGCTGTAAATGAAGCGTTATCTGCTCTCCTGCGTTCCATGCTTTTTTTTTTTGCTTTTTTTTTTTTTGGAGAAGAGCGCCTGTTCAATTCCTAAAAATGTGTTACAGATCAAAAGAGAGCATTTGCGGGTTTATACACTTTTCCTGTTTGACTTCATCCAAACCCTAACCTAATCTAACCCTAACAGATGACATTTTTGTCAATCATCAGACAAAAGGCTCATCTGAATGAGTGTTCAGCTGTCACTTGATGCACTGCTTGCATTTCATCCATGAGAAAACATGCCTTTTATGTTGGAGAAATGCTCTGACTGTGTATGGTAATATTTAATCAAGTCCAATTTGACTCGTTATTCAAATGCAATCAGTGTTGACTGGAAATACTAAAAGGGGGTTTGAAAAGGTAAAAGGCGGAAACGGCACAACCATTCTCTCTGCACATACAATGAGCCACGGGTAGAGATTAAAACATGACTTTTGTTGTCTTTTCACATGGAGATGTCACAAACAAGACAGGGAAAAACAGAGGGAGATGGAAGGAGGGGAAAAAAGCACCGAGGGGATGTCGCGCTTTGTGCGTGAACTGACACAATGACTTTGTGACTCAAGACTTGGAAATAAAACATTTTGAGTTATTTTATAAAGGCAGACAAAACCAGCTTACGCAGCCCCGATAACCCCCCTCTATATTTACGTCCCCCACAATCCATCCATCTCCCAAACGTAAATGCTCCATCTCTCGTTTGACACATCCAACGATTACAGAACGCTCCATTCACATGGTAATCAGAGTGTGTGGATGTGAATGTGTGTGTGTGTGCGCCTCTGTGGCAGCAGCGGTGGTGTTCTGGCATACGCAGGCCTGAGTTTCGACTACAGCATGAAGCTGTATGGAGAGCAACACCCCCTTTACATTGTCATTGTATGGAAAATCTGCCTTTTTTTTTCATGTTTTCGTGAGGAGGGTGTACGCACATACAAATCCCTGAGCGTACACAATCACTAAATACAATTCAGTCCACTGTCGTTTGTCATGTGACGTTCCTTGACATGTCTGCTTCACCGTTTCATTCAGCTCGAATCATATGTCTAATCCTTTTGCAAAAGAAAAAAAAAAAAAAGTCCTTTATCCCTCTGCTGGATTGAGCAAAATAAAACCTTCTACATCCAAAATCTGACACACCTGACACTTTTTTTTAACAAGTCGAATCCACACGAGCGTGAGGGACAGCCTCCACTTGTGGTGAATTAGGAGAAGGGGGTACTGCTGAGGAGAGGGCCAGCGTCCCACCACTGCAAAGCCTCATGGGATTGGTGTTTATTAATGCACAGCCCAAATGATAAATCGGCCAACCGGGGAGACAGAGAGAGGAGCGTCCTGGTTCGTAGCAGGACTGTCCCTCTAATTTCCTCTTGATTTATGGACGGGACGGCTGGTTACGTGCCGCGTCATTAATTCTCATGGCCAGGGAGGGTTCAGACAGGCTGGACTGACGACGTTGGAAATAAAAGCTGGTTCCAAAACTGGGGTTGAACATTCGCCGTCACACATGGGGGCCACCTCAGAGGGACGCTGTCACAGGGGAGGCCTGTAGTGTAAATAGACTGACCAGAATTTTTGTGTGTGTGTATAACAGAATAGTTGATTCAGGAGATGTAAAGTAAAGACACTTCTGGACATAAAAATGGCAATAATCCTGTTTCTTGACATAAAAAAAGTATTTCAGTATTTGTTTAGATAAAATAACTGTCAGTCTACTAAAATTACAGTTCACAACGTATAATTAGTAACTACAGTTAATTGGATTGTTATACAAAATGTGTTCAAAATGCTTAAATGTGAGCCCATTAATAAGAAAAACACCTTAATACAGGAAAAATAGCATAGAAATTAGAATGGTCTAATAAAGACCACAAATACTTCAGTGATCTATGAGAGCTGTGGCACTAATTAGGCAGTAAGAATGTAGACAATGGCCCATTAAAGCACAAATAGGCAGGACAGGCCCATTGTTTCATTAGCACAGCTCTCGCTGAAGGTAATTACGCTGATGTGAAATAGACTAAAATAGCCGCAGTAACATGGTAGCCCAGATTATCAGTGGAAGCCTCTTGATAGACTCTGCTCTTTGTATGTTTTTTTCTTCTCAAATCCAACAAAGCTTTAAAGTGTTAATTTTTCAGGCGTTGGAACACACATTGTTGAAACATGATGAGTTATTACCCAGCAATGATCACAGGCGATTTTTAAGTGAAGAGCACTGCATCACCACTTAAATTTGGCCCTATTTGTTTTGTTTCGGTCTATTAATCTTAAAAAGTGACAAAGAAGAAAGGATTTCTCCAGTGATGAATGGTGGGACATTCCAATTCCCACTTAATAGCAATTAATTTTCTGATACCCGCACAAGTTTGGCTAGTTTTAATTAGTTTGTTCTGAGGAATACGGGGAACTTCACCCCGGATTTCCATGAAAGCGGCGTCTGCCTGACTAAATACATTCTCATCAAAGGGAGCGGGGTGAGGCTGTCCGACCTTTCTAAGATTCAGTGTGCGTTTAATTTCCTATTTACACTTTAAAATAACTCATTAGCATAAGTCCTCTGCACACTATCCTGAGACCAACACATTAAGACAATAGCTCATTTAAATCGTGTCACAGTGAAGTTGCAGGTCTCTCCTCGCTGCGGTTGAGCTGTAGCTTGATCTATATATAGGACAAGATAGGTGTATTGTGAAAGTGCAGTTTAAGGGTTGAATTCCCACTGGGGCCACCCATGCTTTAATGTGCACGTGTGTGCTTATAACACTTTGAGGTGCAATCCCAGTAGGCATGGATTTGGTGTCATTTTTGGTGAAAGTCAAGTTTTCTGGATGTCTAGGTTACCTAAAACTGTTGTTTAAGCATCATTTCAATGATCGCATTTCAATGTGTAGTTAGGACCTTCTAAATATATAGTAGTTATATGTAGCCTAGATGTGTTAAAAAGACTTCAACCATATTTAGCTGTGTTTTAACATAGACACCCACACATTTCCACACTTAATGACATAGACAAAAGCATTCATTTACATGTTGCTGTAGAGTTTGAGAAATGCATCCTACTTCTTAAAATAAATTAAAAAAATTAAAGACTTATTGGATAATCTGAAAAATGCATGGTCACAAAGCTGAAAGCCGGGCTGTTTTCATAAGCTAGAAGATACATGGTTTTTAGAGCACGTCGACTATATGCAAAGTTGATTATATTATATTAATTCAACTTGGCCAATGGTGCGTTAGTATCACCAAGGTTAAAAAAAGTGCTTAAAACTCCCATATCCTGAAAAGAATCGCTGACCCCAGAACAGTTTTGAACCTGAGTTTTGGACCTCGTGTCATAATAGTAATATAATCGTGGATTGTGTCACTATGTCTCCAGAGAGGTTCACGAGTCATGTGTGGGATCAATGCAGACTTACTTTCCATCGCCTGCAGGTACTCCATGTGCAGAGCGCTGGCACTGCTGGCGCCAGCCGTGGACGCCACAGAGGGGAGCAGGTCAGCCGTGTACGGGCTCCGATGGCCCGCCAGCAGAGCCATTTGGTGGTAGTACTCAGCTGTGGTCAGACCTGTGTGAGGAGCTGGAGCAGGAGAGACGGTCCAGTCAGCAAAGAGGAAACAAGGAAAACAAGAAGTGAAGGTGACATATGAGAAGGTGAAGACGATGTAGAGAAGGGCATTTTCAAAAAATGAAATGTGGGTAGAGAGAGAATATTTGAAGAAGGAGATAAGGTAAGAACAGAAGAAGATAAAGCGGAAGGGAAAAAAAATCAGGTAGTGAGAAAAACATGACAGGGAAAGCACCTGTACTGCGATATAAACCTGAGTTCATTTACATGATGATAATCAGCTCAGCAGAACAGTAATGAGCACATTAGCAACACCATCAAGTTAAGCAAAACAGCTGCACAGGGAGCGTCACCTGAAATAGAGAGCCTCACTGGGGATTACGGGATGCTTGCTCAGAGATTACAGTGAGTGTGCATTAGTGTTTGATTGATGCATTCATGCCGAGCACAGCATAACTGATCGTCTTACAATACAATTCTTAAAAAGCCTTTCTCCTCTTCTTTCTGTTCCTTGATCACTTGGAGAGAGTGCACAAGTATATATGTGTGTGTGTGTGTGTGTGTGTGTGTGTGTGTGTGTGTGTGTGTGTGTGTGTGTGTGTGTGTGTGTGTGTGTGTGTGTGTGTGTGTGTGTGTGTGTGTGTGGTAAGAGTATGTGGGCTGACACATCTTTTGCCAGAGATGGTGCTTGTGCGTCGTACACATCAGGGCTGCAGTCTGCAGATATGCAACCTGCTCCTCGACTCTGTTCCCTTATAGGAAAAACAAAAGGCCTAAATCTGCCCAGATAGATCTGCATGCATAAAGATACAGCAAACGATTCTGCCTCCACTTTACTTTCCTCTCTCTTTTTCAAAATGCCTCTCTTTTCCAAGTCATTCCCTTAGTTATAGAGTGCTGTAAGTCCTTGAACCGTAGCCTAAAAATAAACATCTGGCGGTGGGCTTCCTTATGCAAATATTCTAAGAAAGAGAGAGGGAAAAGACTAACACTGTGGTTTTGGATGCAAATATGGAATCGGTTCAGACCCACAGAGTGCTGCTGCTCTTTTTTCCCCAATTGAAGAAATAAATAAAGAAACACTGTATGAGGAGATTTCCTCTTAAGGCTGGCCTGTATGCCTGCAATATGCATCCATGATTGGTTGAATGAATGTAAGAAAAAATTCTAAATTAATTCGATCTGGGTATTATGTCTTCAGTGGAAAGGGGGAGTTTCTTAATTGTCTCCACTGTTCCGCCTTAGCTTTGCTTTTGCATTCAACCATAATGTGGCCCATTCAGTATCCACGCACAGAAAAGGGCTTTGCAGAATTTCTAAATCAGAAATGCTGGCATCAGAGTGCGATCCTGGGGGCAAAAAGGGGGAGTGGGGGAAGGCTGTCAGTGTGGCACTCGACATGGAGAAGGCAGAGACGTGCCTCAGGACTTGGTGAGCCACCGGGTGCTCCTTCAGCACAACAATAGGATCAGGGGCAAGTCTACCTCTGAACTCACATGGAAAAGAAATATTGTGAGGGAGGAGCAAAAAAAAAAAAAAGATGTGAAAGCAAATGTGTGGCAGCAAGAGGGTGGCACTAAATCCCACCCACTTTAAATCTCCATTAGATTCTGTTAATTAATTCATCATTATTCAAATGTACTTTTTGGTAGAAGAAAAAATCTTTGCATATTGAAGTAGGAGGCTCCCTGTAAGCGTGGTGATATACTAACAACACAAAAGCTGATGGGTTAATTAATCACCAGATTGATTAAAGGAGTAATTAGGTGGCTCATTCACAATTCACAGCCTTATGAATTGAAAGAGGATCGCGTGGTAGGTTGGAGAAACTATTTTGATTTAAAGCAAGCTGAGACTGGTGCACATTATGTTGTGGTAATGGAAAATTGGCGGGTAGAGAGTTTCAGCTCGAGTATACACTTCCTGTTCGCAGAGAGAGTGGAGTGCATGAGAGGGGTTGAGTGAGGCTGCGAGCGCAGACTCGTAGTTTTCGCATAGATACAGCTTTTAACAGACCTGGGTGAGACGGAGTGGAGTGTGCTGGTGCCGAGGCAATGCCCCTGCTATCTGCCGTTTCTGAAATACACTTCAACACAAGATGGGGAGTTAAAGTGGGTCTCTGCTGCTGAAGTGCCAAAAGGTTGATGGCTGAGGACATGAGTGCTGGAATAGGTCATCAGGCCATTTCAAGACCTTCAAGGTGAAGATAGATTTCTGGCAAATAAGCTCTTTGATCAGCTCGTTTTTTTTATGGTGGAAGATTTACAGTAGTTTTTATCTCGGGCTAGTTATGCTGTTTTTTTGTTGTTGTTTTTTTACTTCTGGATGGTACAAGACAGCTTTGCATCATCTTAAAAAACTACTACTGCAACTAAAGGTTTCTTCTTATTATAGACTTATTATTTTGGATATTAATCGATCAACAAAAAACTAGCCTGTAAATGTCAGAAAATAGTGAAAAATGCCATTGTGTCATCTTCACATTGGCTTTTTTGTTTGACCAACAGTCAAAAAGACCTAAGTATTTAGTTTACAGTGATATAAAAAAACAATATATGACTTCATTAGTCTTCAAAATGATTCATTTCAGTTAATGAGCTTCTTGTTTCAGCACTATTAAATACTAAAATCACAAAAATGATTAAAATGAGACCAATATTTTCATCAAAACAAGGCTGCTTTTAGCGTAGCTTTTAATATAAGGTTTAAAGGTTTTTTTTGTTACTTTTGTTACTGATATTTTGTATTGTTTTTATTAAAAAAATCTTTAATTTGAGCGGTTCTGGTGTCCACTGTAATTGATTTCCCAGTCCACATCCATCTTGAGATCGCAGGAAACAAATGCTCCCTGTAGAACACAAAACCCCCCCCTTCAAAAACACACACACACACACACACACACACACACACACACACACACACACACCCCAACCCTGAACTTGAATCCGACCCTCCCCCGGTGTGCACAGTGTAACTGTACGTGACCCTGCCGCTCACTGATGCATCCTCCAGAGGTCTCTGACATGACTCACAGATCAAAAGGATTAGCCTCTCTCCAACCTGCGCCCCCACCCACACGGATCACGCCACACTCATAATACTCCAATCCACACACACTCCCTCCCTCAGATAACATCTCACCAACCCCTGAGTCTTAATAGAGATGGATCTGGTTGCCTCTCACCTGACCTCCTCTGATCTCAAACAGGAATTAAACTGATCCAGAGAATCGAGATCCCTCCTACTATCAATCGAACCCCACTAATCAATTTCAACAATTATTTTTAAGGGTCTACCGAGTCCTTATCGTCTATTTCTTCTCCGCTGGGGTTGTGTGCAGATGTGCATGTGCGTGCTGAGTGTGCATCTGCGCCCCTGAGTGTGTGTGTGTGTGTGTATATGCATTGAGCTTTGTGTGCGTCGGTGTATGTTTCACTTTATTCACCATCTGCAGGGCTGAGGCCCCGGGTGGCTGACAGAACGGAGATGGAGGGGCTGCTGTGAAGTGAACGGATGTAGTCCATGTATGGGTTGATGTAGGGGTGCGAGGGGTGAAAGGGCGACTCCGCCCCCACGGAGGGGTTCCGCTGGGGCGAGATCCGGATGAGGGAGATGTCGGAGAAAGCTGGACTGCCCGCCAGCGCAGGAGGCCTGCAGACAAACACAGAGAAAAAGGAAATATAGAAAGGAAATGAGTACATGTTTTGAGCTTGTGCTTTAGAACCTGTAGCACTTACACACATTTACTGAGGAAAATGTGTGTAAGTGCTGTAAAGTGTGATGCTAATTTGACTGATTTTTAGATGGTAACCACAAGAACACTCATTTTCAGTTGAAAGTTTGAATGAAGTTTAATTCTCATAAGAGGAATCGTGAAAAATGTTACACTTAAATCACAACATACATCTCATAAACAAACTGGACATTTTGAAATGTGCTTAGAGGAATCACACTAATTAAATAACATCTTGAACTATGCACTGACTCAGCTCTTGTGTCACCAACATCGCATAAACAAAAGATAAAACGTCAATAATCCACTTGAATCCACACATTTACACATGTTAAAAGCAAACAACACGCTCGTTTCATTAGGCCTGGCTGCCTCTGAACAAACAGATTCTGCTACCGTGGGTGGACTGGCAGTGGCAAGGCCAGACAAATGGACTGTGACACTATCTCTCTCCCTCCATCTGCAAGGCAGAGAGGAGAGCGCCGCATTCCAACTGCTCCCTACGCAGACATTTCCTCAGATCAAAGGCAGCTTTCACCACTGCATCTTAATCAGAGGGAAATGTTAGACCGAGCTCACCGCTGACCAGCACCAGACAAGCAACGCTACACCACTTTACTCAGATGGCTTCAAACTTGGCTTCGGGTTGAAAATGTGTACAGAATTGCACATGGCCGACACAGTGCTGTAAAAAAAAAAAAATCCACCATTGAGTCGCAGAGAAATTTCACCATCTTTCTTAAAATAGGAAATGTGAACACAATCAGGCTATTTTCTTTATCAAAAACCTTTCCTGTGAACAGTCTCTCTGGCCCGAGATGTGAAATAAAGTTGAGAACAATCAGGAAAACTTCTTAAGAGCCAAGTTTGAGATGAACTAATTTGTCTCCCTTCTTATAATTGGCTAGGAGGGCTAGGAAACTTCATAATGATGGCCTTCACCACAAAGGCCTTCCCCTGAGGATGTGGAGAAATCCACATATCAGCCAGACATTAACAGGCTAAGAGATTAGACTGAATTAGCCCCTCCACTTCTCTGCCGCTCCCCAGTGGACCAGTCTACTGTGACAAAAGACCCCAGGAGAAGGAGAGGATGAGCGAAAGGAGGAAGGGAGAGAGAGAGAGAAAAAGTGGAGGTTTTTAAGAGGGAGGTGAGATGGAGGAAAAGGGTGGGAAAAGCTGGGAGAAAAGGGGAGGAAAGAGTGAGAGACCTGGCCCGGAGTTTGTCTCACAGTGACCTTGAGGAAGGCCAGGGGAGCGGAACAGCCCAATTACGACCTCCGCCCCGTCCCCTGATCCCCTACCGGCCCCGCCGTCCCTCCACTTCACAGCCCCCCTAATGAAAGAGCTCAGGCCAGGGCCAATAATGAGCACCGAGGAGCGGAAACAACACATACTCGAGGACAGACACACAGACATATGTGTACACAGGCATTCACACACACAAACTTTGTGTCTTCGGGAGCCTTTTTCTGTAATTAGCCCAAAAAAAAAAGGAGCTCTGGGACTATTTTCAAGGCTTTCACTGCGTCGAGTGTGTGACAACATGTCTCAGTGATGCTGAGGCAGGTGTATGAGAAAAAGGGCCAAGAGGAATCTCAGAGGAATCCTCGCTGTTGAAGTGTGCAAAGGTGACAGATTTAGGGATTGCATCCGACACCGAAAAACAATGGTCATGGAATGTTTTTTTTTTTCTTCCCACCTCCATTTGATTCGTGCATTTCTGCACGTCTCCTGTCAAACAATTCATGAGAAATGTTTTACTTCCTCCACACCGAGCGGGCCACGCTGAGGGCAACTGTGCACGTCAAAAACAGGTGTGTGTGTGTGTATGTGTGTGTATGAGAGAGAGAGAGAGAGAGAAAGAGAGAAAGAGAAAGAGAGAGAGACTGTGTGTTTATGATAAGCAAGTCATGTGCCCACACGCCACCATTACATGCCTCATTTGCACCGATCACAACACAGCTGCAGAGTGACGCTCACTTTGATGTCACATGGTTGACCAAGCATCTCACACACACACACGTACACACTCCTGCACAAAAAAAAGGAGCACATGCGAGCGAAGAGAGGGAGACTCTTTGTCACTTATGACGAAAGACAACAGAACGAGAGGAGATAGAGAAACAGAAACAGAAAACATTTAACCATATCCTGCACATGACATTTATCTCATCGAATGAAACTCGCATCTAAAACTCTAGAGAAGAGTTAAAGAGTGTATTGCGTTGCGTGATATAAAGGGACAGATATCCCTGTGTTCCTGAAATGGCTGCATGTGACATTTCAGACATTTTAGATATAGAAATAAGAACCCAGGAGGAAAGGTAGAAAAATGTAATGACTTTTTTTCTCCTCGTCTGGCCCTCCACATGCCTGTTTGAGGAGAGCCAGACACCCACTCTGGCTGCCATGACACTGATTAACCCTGTCATGCGTTGGCTGCGTCTCCCTACACTGACCCTGGCTAAATGCCTCTGCTTGCCTTGTTTTTCCAATTAACTAAGCGAATAAGAACGGAGTCCTACTGGCAGGCCGGGAGTACTGAGAGAGGAAGAAAGAAAAAGGGGATGATCATCAGGGTGGTGGCATGAGGAAGAGGAGAGATTTATCCCGCTTAAAGGTGAAGGAAACGAATGAAGAGAAAGAGAGAGAGGAGGAAGGTGTGGAGAGAGGATATGAAGGAGGGCTGCCCAGAAGGTGGGAACAGTTAGAGCATGAACAGTAGTTGGGAGGAGGAAAAAGGAGGGAGTGTGTGAAGATATGGACTATGAATTGGGAGGGAAAGGGGCGGACAGAGAAGAGTTAGGGAACAGGGGGAGTAAAAAGGAGGAGGAGGAGAAAAAGAGGTCTCAAGGGGTGCAGGGCCAGGTGTGAGGGGATTTGAGGAGGACAGGAGAGAGATGGATGGTTCGGAGGAGTGCGGTGTGTCTGTATGTGTGAGAGGAAGAGCAAGGGAACGGCCGATCTTCGGTGTTCAGCCGCTCTCTGCAGGGCCGTGATCGCCTTAGCATCTGCCAGTATGCATTAATCAACATGACGAAAGGAAGTAATCTGACAACGTGCAGTGTGTGCGTGCGTGCGTGTGTGTGTGTGTGCGTGAATGTTCACCCCGTGTGCGAGCGTAGGTGTTTGCCAGAGAAGTAGCGTCTTAGTTACACCTGATTTAAGATTTACATCAAAGCTCTACCGCAGGGTTTCGCAGGCTACTTCTTACCACAGAAAAAAAAAAGCTTTTTCCTCCATTCCTTTACTTTCCCTTCATAGGTTTATAATTTGTATGAACCCTCAAAAGAAGACATCCTGCAAACAGGGCACAAGGAAAGATTGAGCTCCTGACATATGGAAGCCATTTCCTTTCACGTGGCCAGGCTTAAACCAGCCAGCGCCTCTTTAAGACATCGCATGTTTACACGGGGCAGTCTGTGGATTTTTAACTGTCGTCTTATTTCACTGGATGAATATGTACTTGCCAAAATGTAAATATGCCCCCGAATGGTTTTGAGGTTTCACGAAGGGGTGTGTGTTCATGTAAACAGGCCTTGAATCTTTGTTTGGAACAAGGTTATATCAACACTAATAAGTTTTTCGGTCGACGCTGCGAGTCGAAACGCTCAGTTGCGGCGAAGGTTGATGACTTCACCGAAGCACAGAAGGTATCATTGTGGTGCACCAGTTAGACCTGATGGTAGTGACACAGCGGTCAGCTAAAAACAGGAACCGTGCTTTGCAAAATACTTATAGCTCAGGCATGAAATGGTCGTGCATGAGAAATAAAATGAACATTGCTCGACGTGCTCTTCGCAGAAAGTGTTCTGGAAATAGGAGAGTCCAAATCCAATAATCCAAGAACTGTGTAGCCGCTGGAGTCCAAGGAGGAGAGTTAAAATGAAATAAAAAAAGCTGAGTCACAATATGTACCAACTCCAACAGATGTTAGATTAAACCCAGTCCTTATATTTCACAAACGGTACAGTGCATCATATTTAATCTGGATAAATCTTTACCAAATTAATATTGAGACTTTTGAGCAATAGCCATTAAAAGTTACCAAGGCAAACGACAGTGAAAGTTCAATGGAAACACTTCCAACATATTTATCCTCTTAACTAAATTGGATTTGCAAACCAGCAACAGAAATGAAAATGTGGTCTTAATTTTAGAAAAAAAAAAGTGATATTTGAATAGTATATATGGGTCAAAAGCATCCTTCACAATCACCTACGTCACCACCCATGACACTTGTCGCTATGGATACAACTCAACACTACAAACATTGCATTTGTGTTGATTAATTATATGTTAAATTTACCTTGACTTGATACAAGTGATACAAGTTTTACATTGACTGTAAGTGAAAATGGTGAGCAGGCAGTTAAAATGTATGTAGCCCACTGTTCACTATCATAGTGCGAATGTACTACATGTATGCCTATGTGGTGTATATTCAGTTGGTTTTTAAGAGGTATGGGGACCTGCATGACTTGCGGAATAAATCCATATCAAAGTAAACACACATTCAGAAAACAGCACTGCATTTTAAAAAAATAAAAAAATGCATGGGGCTGTGTTTCTGGGAGGAGTGCTTCAGGCACTGGTGAGACAATGAAATACAGTCCACAAAGTCCAGTTTGAACAATAGATAGATGATTATGGTGGCTTAGCAAAACACTGCACATTGGTTTATAATTATTGTTATTATAAATATTATGAGGAAGGATTTTACTGCGCTCCAAATTATCACTGTTTGTTTTTTTTTCCTTTTTTGCATTGCAACAATCGCTAGGTAAACAGTAGAAATAGAGTTCAGTGTGAGCTTGCACATATTTGATTGGCTAACAAAGCACTTTACTGGATAACATCACTTTGTATTATGACAAAAGCCAAGTTACTTTTTTTTTTTTAATAGAAGTTGACAAAGTAATGCTGTAGCAGCCAAGTTGCACAATATGCTAATGTGATGATTTTATACTGGAGGGATGTTCAACACTTGTGTTGTTTTCATATATATGAAATATACAGTAAGAAGAGGTAGAATAAAAATACAAGGGCTTAAGTCAAACCCAGGTGCATCAGTATCTCCTCTTGACAAATTACGCCTGTGGCCACAAGGGGCTGAGTGAGGTGGGAACTGGGTTTTTTTTTTGGAGGGAACTGAAATCAGTCAGGTGTCAGGTCCTCTCCTGACCAAGCCTGACAGCATCACACACCCATCCCCCCCTTAACCTCACCTCAATCTCAACACCTCATAGGAACCTGTGTCTCCCTCTCCTCCCCACCTTCACCCACCAACCCCCCAGCCCCCTAACCCACCCAGCCACAGCACAAGGCTGCCACCGCTCTGAAAGCCTAAACCAGAGAGGAGGAAGAGAGGGGCTCCTGACAGCGGAAACAGAAGCACTTTAAAGCTCCAAACCCTTTCACTGAGATCAAAGGGCCACAGGAACAGAGCCAGCTGAGACCCAAGGAGAGAGAAAAGGGAGCTGAGACAAGGGGAGAGAGAGAAGACAGACATAGACTGGAAGACAGACACAAACAGAGGAAGGTGGATATATTGTGGGTGCTTAATGAATAGATGGGAAAGTCTTCATTAGGCTCTGCCACTGAAGCACATTCCGATGACTTCATTTTCCACATTAGTCATGGATATTACAGAGCAGCTTAAATTTAACTCAGTTGTATTTTTAGATCTAATGTACCTTTAGTCAACGCATTGGTTTCTGGATCTGGCTGGTTCAGCAAATAAAGAATTGACATGTCCTCACTAAAGTGGATGCATTTAAAAATACATATTTTTTCCACACAATTTCCAAGCTTTCCAAAAAAAACACTCCAAAGTGGACACGTTTGATACGGCGGTATCATGGTATGATGCAGATGGCAAATAAAGATTTCCAAAAATGCTGACATGTGATTGTCATGTCATAAATCTTTCAGAGGCATGACTGACGCGTGTCGGCTCGCCAGCTATGTTAAGAACCCAACTTTCTTTAGCTTTCAACTCTTTGTTTGATTGATTTTTTTTTTTGTTGTTGTTGTTTTTCCATACAGCTGAACACACCACACAAGTTTTGTCACTGACAGTGATGTGATCAAAATCACTCGCCTAACAGTGCCAAAATGACCATTAGGTTGGTCGCTTGGCAGGTATGATCAATTGCAGCTACCTAATACTCAGTAGACAAATCAATCTTAACTAAAGGGCCACCTACTCACTTGTTCCAGGACCATATTAGTTGATCCTCAACAGCAGCTGGAGTTTTTTTTTTTTTTTTTTCAGTTCCCATGACACTCTGGATGTTCAAACTTTCCATTATCCTGAATACTTTTATGAACTTTCATCCATGTTGGCTTAAAATTTGAGCTTCAAAGTTCATTGTTGGCTGTAGATGATGCGAAAAGGTCGATTAAATGTCATCCAACAACAAAACAGTACAGTATCCCGATGGCTGCTTCTATCCTGTGTGATCAGCACTAAGACATTAATTAACCAATTAGAGAATGATGCAACAGAGCCAAGCTTTACCCCCGAGGCCAAACATAGTACAAGTGGCAGTGAAGGTGGTTGAAATGCGAACACAAAGGGGTTGGTTTTTTTTGCCACTGGGGGAAGCAGAAACAAGTTGTGAACATATTATCATACTTTAAGTTGATATGCTGAAACTATTTAC
This sequence comes from Euthynnus affinis, assembly GCA_029490765.1. NCBI lineage: Eukaryota > Metazoa > Chordata > Actinopteri > Scombriformes > Scombridae > Euthynnus > Euthynnus affinis. Next base: position 17,921,575 of record CM055859.1, on the reverse strand, counting down.
ACATCCAGCAGACAAAAGAGGAACATCAGCATGAGCTACAAGTCATGTTTCTGGCCTTTTAGTTCCGTTTTGGTCTTCACCAAATCTATGTCCACCAGCTAGTCGCTAACTTTGATTTGGTTTGGTGCTGGAAACATTCTGAAAACACCTGCCTGTTGTGTGTGTGTGGAAACAATAATGGTGAGAACAGCGAGAGTGAGCCAAAACAGTAACCTTATGAAAGCAAAAACAATGAGCTGAAAGATGCTAAAAAATCCTCTGTATAGCTGAGGGGAACCACAGAGTCAGATAATAATTCTCAGCGGGGTTTTATTGAGGTCACATTAACGGAACGGATGTCACAGAGATCTAATCTCTAATCATCCTCTGGCTGCAGCCCTCTTATATGAAATGAACATTATGCGTGTTTTTAGAACTCGATTAGCCAATTTGAGTGACAAACTGAAGCCAAGAACTTGTACTCTGGCCTTGTCTATGAGCATCGACAGTTATACAGTCCATGTAATCTGAATTTCCTCCTTGCAGATCAGCAGCAGTTTCTGCTTTAAGCTTTTTCTCCTGGCCCGGGCAGAGCAGACAGCGGGGCCTGGCAGGGCATGCGGAGGTTGCCAGGCGTTCGGAGTAACTATGTCCCCCCGGAGCTGCGAGGGCTCTGTGTGACCCCCTGACATCAAAGGGCTGGGTGGGTTCAAGGGGGTGGGGAAGGCTTTCTATTCATGGTCACATCAAGCAGGATTCCCTATCTGTGGGATACCTCTGGAGGCGTGCCAGACATTCCCATACACTGCACAGTCAGTTCACAAACACACACACTCGCTGTCCAGTTGAATAGCCAGCACTCTCCTTCAGTCTCTCCGTCTCCTCCCCCCGTGTGTCTCACATTGTCTACATATAAGCAGTAAAAGAGAGCACACACTTGTCCCGCCACAAAGATGTACAGTACATCCCTGTAGGCACGTATCACTTCCATGCTACTGGAGTGATAACATGTGTTTATCAACAGGAGTCAGCGAGTGTGACAGGCTCAAGTCATAACAAACGGGTCCAGGTGTCAGAGGCTTTAGTTATAACCACTGTGTGTGAACTCCAGAGGAGTCATGAACCCGCTGAAGGTGTGTCACATGTGAAAAATGTGTCTTGTTTTAGATCAGGGTTCCTCGGCGCTCCTTACACTTCTACAAAGCCAGAGGATTAGGGTTTTTTTTTTTTTTTTTTAATCAAAATAGGACAGAATCACATCTTCTCACCAGTCGTGCAGGTTCCGAATTACAAACCGAACAACACAATCGCCGTCTTGAGAAGTTTATGTTCTGCTTTGCCACGCAGCGGGGTTTGTTGTTTTGTTTTTGCAGGCTGTTTCAAAAACCATTTTTCCACACTGCAATTAAACGTAATTTAAGCCATCGAGATAAGAATGTCTACCAAAACGAATCAACAGAGTGTATAGCAAGTAAATGAAAACATGAAAGTGAAATTACACAAAATGAGCCTGCCTTTTTTCCTGTAATTTCAAGGGGGCTGGAATCAGGGAACAAACATGAGACCAAAAAATATTTTCTTGTTGCCTTTTTTTTTTTCTCCTCTTTGGTCCTCTCTCATGCTTGATTTTTCCCCTTTTACAAATAGAGCAATGTGCATGGAACATTTCACCTTCATCTCTGCTCGCTGCAAATTACTTGATTGCATTTTTTTGGTTTTGTTTTTGTTTTGTTTTTGCTTTTTTTTTTTTTTTTTACATCAGGAGAGTTAGCACAGGTGGAATTAGTCCTGCTCTCTGTCAGTGTTTTGAGTTCTTCTAGCATGCCTCGGGCTAGAGAGGAGACAGGAGGGAACTCCTGGGTGTTGAAGTGTTAAACTTCTGAAAACAGGAAGGAAGCACATCTATCTTTCCTTTTCCTCTCAAGGAGTGTCTCGATGGCCCTGATGCCTTTACACAGAAACTCAGCTGACGCCTGCAGCTAAACAGGGTTCAGGTTCCACACCCCATCGCCTTCGCTACCCGACAAGTCAGGTAATGAGCGTGCGCGTCTGCAGCCCCATCTCAGGTGAGGGGAGGTGAGGAGAATGAGTGTGGCCCAGGGCTGCGAGGAGCGGCGTGGATCCGTGAGACGGCTCCGCATGATCCCCCCTCAATTCACCACGTCACACTGGGCTGCTGAAATGAGCAGCCGCACGGATGGGCCTGAGCAAATCACAAACAATACACAGCGCTACAAGACAGCAGAGACACACTGCTGGAGATGGTTAATCCTTCAGACAGAGATCTGAGGTAGAACAACAGAGAAAAAAAAAAAAAAAAAAAAAAGAAGGGGGTCGGGAGGAAAAGGAGGGGAGGGAGCGTGAGCTGAGACACGGAGGGAGGGGAACAGGAGCATCAGGTACAAGACACAAAAATATATGTTTCCTTCTCTGCGCTGAAAATCTCCTTTGCAGAATGAAATCCATCACGTTTTCCTAATACATACTTCTTGTAGAGGAGGGAAAGGAAAGCCGGACAGAAGAAAGGCAAGCGCTGGTGGGAAAGTGAACAGACACAGCCTACTTTATTCTGGCCATTTCATCCATCTTGTTGGACTAATAAAATGTCAAGTGGAGTTCCTTGATATTTAATCATGAAGGGGCTGAGTGCGTGGTGGTGCCAAGCTCAGGCTTGATGAAGCTTTGGGAGGCTTAAAGACAGACCGGTGGAAATTTTGGATATACCCAGAGGAGGATGTTTCACAAACCTGCAATATGAGTGAAACAAAACTGATATGAATGGTAGGAACTCCTAAATACGCCTACTTTGGGATTTATTTATTTTTTCTTATTTTTGTTCTAAGGAACACAACAAAAAAGTTTCCCAGCTTTATTTAAACTATTTAAATAAACCCTAATCCCAAATTTGGTAAAAAAAAAAATCATTCACACAAAAAAAAAAGGTCAAAGAAATAATGGACATTCATCAAAATAGTGCGGTCATCCTGCAGCTGTGTGCATGACTGCGCATATTTGTGCAGCTCCCGCTGAATGCTCGCGGGGGAGAAAAAAACAAAAAAAAATCTTCACAGGCTGACTCTCTCTCTCTCAAAAAAAAGAAGAAGAAGAAGAAAAAAAAAAGTGAGGTATCATGGGAGACAAAAGCTTCTTTTTGGCTCATCCCAAACGACATTATGAAACCATTCTTTATCACGCTTTCAGATGTAATGGACGCCACATCTGATAAGGGAGATAACGAAGGGCTGAGAGAAAAGAATCGCTTAATGTGATATGAATTAATTTTCATTGGTAAGGAGAGGGTGTAAAAGGAGTGAAATTTTCTGTGATGTAGAAGATAAACAGAAACAGGGAGAAAAGACATTAAAACTGTCAATGGTCTTTAGCAGAACCTTAACCAGACTAAAGGCGTTTTAAAACCAACATGTGGTAATGTTTTAAATTGTTGCATTTAGGTTGCCCAAATCATTTACTGAATGCAGTAAGAGATGGACATGAAAGAGATGGAAGTGAAGGCGAGAGGGGAGGAAAAGGGAGGGACAGAGGGAGGATGGAAAATGAGGAGAGTTGGAGAGGATTTATGATCCTGTTCCCCTGGTCTTGTTACTTGATGTAACTGGCCCCCAGAGTGGGATCGCAGGGTCTGGAGCCCAGAGCCCAGAGATCAGAGTAATGGAAATTCCACATTTCTACGCTGCTACAGCATGACGTCTGTAGGGCACAAGGCTGAGTCAAAATGGTGAAAAGTGACTCTTAATTTTCTTCTGTTCCAGCATGACATACTTGAACTAAAACGGAGTGTTGTACAAAATATTTCCTTCCTAAAAAAACAAACAAAAAAAACAGAATTTCCTCTAATTGCAGGCTAGGCATTTTAAAAGGGATAGTTCAGATTCTTTTTGAAATGGGGTTGTATGAGGCACTGCAGTAGATGGTAGTCTGTACCCCCCCAGTTTAGAGAAGCAGGTAGAAGTACTAGTGTGGACAGGGTGCAGCAGCAAAATGGATTTTAGACACCTAAAAAAGGCCCACATAGGAAAAAAAATCTATATCAGTTTAAGTGTACGCTATATTTAGAATACTGTCACTGCTTTACCTTGCCATCAGACAGCCCTTTCCTTTGGCACTACATTTTCTCAACGGGAGAGCTTCCATATCCCTGCGCATGCTGCATGCTGTATTACGTTGCAGATCAGCTGTTTGGGTCAGAAAGTGCTGTTGCGGCACCAGTGGTGTGCAGACCACCATCTAACCGCAGGTAATACAGTGACTATGTATCTCATACAACCCCCACTTCAAAAATGTGAACTATCCTTTTAACTGACATTCATTTATTTTAAAAAAAAAAAAAAAAAAGGAAACTGCTCCAACTACTACTACTATTTGTGAAGAGAAGCCGACATGAGGAGAGCAGTTGCCCGAGGTTGTGAAGACGATGTGAGGCTGCGGGCTGCCAGCGCTGGGTAATACCTTGACACTCACTGCTGTTCTGTAATAGCTCCCCACCAATGAGAGGAGGGTCTTTTACAAAGCCAATTAAGAACCGGCACGGCTCATAAAAGTGACAGTTTGCCACACCCATCAAATAAGTTACCATCAAAGCCTCTAACAACTCTCTTCTTGATGTGCTCTTTATTAATGCAATATCACTATTTTTTTACAGTTGTTCGAGTGCTGCAGTTCATATTTGTAATTACAGACAATTAATCGATTAAGACAAGCACCAGAAAATTAATCTGCATCTATATTGATAATCAATTAATTGTTCTGTGTCATTTTTTGAGCTAAACATTCTCTGTTTCCAGCCTCTCTTTGTAAAGTGACTAATATATTTATTAAAAGCTATATATGAATATGTCACCTCTGGTTAAATTGTGATGGGAATTTTTTCACTATGCACCACTGACATTTTATGGAAAAAATGATTCATTTGGGATATAATCATCAAATTAATCAAAAGTGGAAAATAATATTTAAATGCAGCCCTATTTGTAAAGCATATTGTAATTACTTAAATGTTTAAATAAAAGTCTTATTCTGCAAACAATACATTATTAAATATGTTATGAAATATGAAATATGTAGTGTGACATGTAAGAGGCTGATAGCAAATAAATCCATCAATGTGAATTGAATTTTGCTTGATTCATAGTGTATTTTTTAAAAGAAAATAAATAAATATAGCAAACACAAATCAAATGTGCTAAGATTGCAACTGACACTCTAACACTGACAAGAAAATATTGAAAGCGTGTGTGTGTGTGTGTGTGTGTGTGGTGTAAGCATGGATGCACACACACACACACACACACACACACACACACACGCACGCACGCGCACACACAAACATTAGCGCAGAGCTGTTGGCACCTGCCTGTTATCTCTTCCCCTCAGACCTGGTATTCCATTGTGCTCCATGGGAGAGCTACAAATTGAGATCTCAAACATGAAGAGGGGGCAAATGACTTGTGTATAGAAAATCAAATCCACTAATGTGTTACATGTGCAAATTCACCGGCCTTGTATTGGAGATTAATGTATTCCTCTTTTATCGAAATGTAAGATATTTTCAATGGACCCTAAAATTAAATTCCACCTATTTCAACAACAGAAATTACAAAGAACAGGAAATATTTGTTGAATAAATAATCAGGCAGGATTTGATTTTGCACTGAATAATTTGTAGATTAGAAATACTATGAATTCTTTTCTTTAGTTGAGATTACCATTTGCCTTTAAGACATACTCAGTCAAAAACCATTTAGCAAGAAGCAGAAAAAAAAACCCATAAAAAATGCATGTGATATTTAATAACTAGGGAGAAATACAAATATACACACAGCGGCGGGAGCAGCCTCAGCGTAGGTAATCCTAGCCTGGTAAGTAGAGTTTTGGAACATGTCTTAACAGATCTCCACAGGTAATGACTCAACCCTTAAACCTTTACAGGCCTTGTCAAATATCTGCTGTGCCAAACTCGTTTTTTCTTTTTTCTTTTTTTTTTTCTCCCAACCTGCTGGATCCATCATTCTCAAAATACACAGGTGCCTTCAAAATATCACGGTCCTGTGCACAGGCTGAATAGAAAAAAAAAAAAAAAAGACTACACTGCCCATTTAGGGGTTCTGAAACTGGTGTATTACAAAAAAATAGATATACTGTAACTTCAATCTGCCCACATTTCTGCTTAGGCATTTATCTCCTTTTCTCTCTAAATCCTGAAATTGCCTCAGAAAAAAAAAAGAGAAAGATACTTTCCCCTCCTTGCACATTTTCACAGAGTGGTGCATAACTTTCTTTCTTCCCTTTTTTTTCCTCCAGTGAAAATTGAAGAGGCTTTATGTCAAATGCGGCTAAAGCCAGCCTCTCCATATCAAACAACGCAGTGCGAAAATTACTGTGGCGATGATAAGGCTGCCAGATAGAGTGGGAGAGGAGAGCGAGGGGGGAAAAAACTGAAAGGAAGTGACTCTACTCAATTATACTGCAAAATTGGTATGACTGAATATTTTTCATTCAGGTGACTGATAGTATCAGTGAAACTGCAATGCAGATAAATAAAGGAGCCTTCTGTCAAGAATAAACACCATTAATCATGAAGCCAGCTACTGCGTGACCGCCTGTCCCCCCGACTTACTCCATAGAGAAAGTATTAAAGAGGGAGGAGGTGGAGGAGCAGGAGGGGTGAGAGATGGCGGGGGGGGGGGAGGGAGGAAGGATGGAGGGGTAACCACTGACTGCACCGGAGAGGAGTGACCTATGAAGTCACACAGAACGGGTTTTGGACAGTTAGAGAGGAAGATGAAAAAGTGGCTTTCGTCTTTCCCTGCTGCTTTTCAGTGACAGCAGCCATATCTGGACAGAGATTATCAGATGCAATGTGAAATAATCATTAATTCTTAATGTAATTTATGGCTCCACTTCACATTCTGTTTTAGTCTAGACAATATTCAAATGTGAATATTAATAGCAAATACTCAAACTGGCTATGATTTTTAGGCATTTTACTAAAAAGAAAGCAAAATATGTGGCTGTCATATCTCACAAAATATATACATTTACAAATTCAACACAACTGTGTCATATTTTTAATGAAATGCAGACAATATTGATTAAAACATGTCTTGAGGTATGACCTTAAACTATTAAACGAAGCCTTGACACAGCAAATCACACCATAAATAACCACTGATGAATCCGTACACTTCAAAAACATTTTCCTCTCCTATATAAACTACACTAGGCCCTTTTGTCTTTCTATTGTTTACCAGTATGTGTCTGTGTTTGTGTGTGTGTGTGTATTGCAATGCTCGGCCTCGTCCCATCTGGAAGGAGGTGTTGAGATAAGACCGTGGTCTTTATGCTAAGCACCACGCCGCTCCTCTATGCCCAGATTGGGCGCTCTGACAACATTTTATGTAAATAACAAAACAACACGGCACACATCTTTAAAAAAAAAAAAAAAAAAAAAAAAAAAAGAAAAGAAAAGAAAAGAAAAAAAACATCCTCTATCTGCCAAAGGCAGAGGACAGTGTAAGGAAGCGTGTGAGAGTTGGTGCAGGGAAACTGTATAAAATTTGTGAGAATCCTGCCAACAGAAACTAAAATTGGAATGTAGAATTAGCTGGCTCATGAGGTATTTTGAGGTTAAAAAGGTGATTCAGTCAGTTTTGGTACGACGTTGCACTCTTTAGATAAAACAACACTTCTGAAGCAACAGCTCATGTTGCCCTAAAGTCAATTAACTCCTTCCTGGTCGCTATTAACCATCATCTCAGAGCTGGTGTTATGCTGCAATGACAGAGACATGGTGCAGCTCTCCACTGGTACTGCCAGAATACCTTCCAGTCAGGCCGAGGCCCGCAGCTGAACAAACACACTCCTGAATGAAATAACCACACAGGCTGGGAACACGGAAACACACCCGCACAGCTCACACCTGCACTCTACCTTCTCACTGACAGAGAATACAGTCCATGACTTTATTCATGAGTCAAACTGAGACATTCACTTTTATTTTATATAAAACTTTTTTGGCATCTCAGATTGGAGCCTTAGATTGTGTATTTTTTAAATACACCAAAATAAACCATTAATGCAGTGACGACAAACTGATCATTTTTTGTATGAAGAGGTTTCTTCATATCTTTCAGAGCGGGAAATTATACAGTATTTAAGCTTTTTAAATGTGTGTTTTGGTGGAATATTAAAAGAAGAGAAGGAATTGTACATGTAAGTTGCAATGTAATGTTTTACTTTAGTTTCTATGTAATTTAAATATTAATTTTGTGGCTTTAAGTCATTTTAGACATTAATGTATTTTTGAAAACAATTGATATTGCACATATTTGACAGATATTCCATCATAAAGACAAAGTCAAATAGAAAGAAAGCAAAGATCAGAGATCAGCACATTATTTTTGTTTTACAACTTTACAAACTCTTTAATTGACTCTGTCATTCTGACTAATTCTGTCCTAAATCCACATACGGTAACTGCGCAAAAGGTTGTGAGTCAATTGCTTATCCCATAAGAATGTTTTGTTGTTTTAGTGGCCCCATTCACAGCACGAGGGCCTGGGACTCCAGAGTAAACTCTGATGCTGATAATTGACTTGTGACGAATACCTCTGTTTGTTCTGAGTGGTCTCCGGGTGACCGTGAGCCGGCGCTGAGCCGCATGAGAGGGCTGTTTTGTTTTGCTGTGTACCGTGGTCAGGCAATAAAGCTGGAATGAAAGGAGCGGTCTCTTCTCTTGGCCCCATCCTCCCCCCAAACTCCTATTAAGCCAGTCCCGCACAATAGTGGTGGCAGAGGGGACCAGAGCTCCCACGGAGAGCCTGCTCTTCAACGATCAATGTGTTTATTTAAGTAGGAAGCATCTTCTTTGAAGCAGGAAGGGATAATTTTCTCTTTGGAGAGGATGGAGGTCAGCTATTTCCAGAGCAGAGGTACAGTATAGAGAGGGAAAAGCACCAACCTCAGCGCCGAAAAAGACAATCTCTGGTCCTGGTTTAGTGAAGGACATTGAGGCTTTGCTGAAGTTGGAAAGTTATAGAAACTGAGAAGCTTGTTGTTAGTTGGCGTTGGTTTCAGTTCAAACCGCTGAAACTCTTGTAAAGTGCTGTTCTTTCATGTGAATATACGAGTTCCTCAATAAAGCAAGCCTCCACTCCCCCTTCTGACCCTGAGGCTTTAATATTGAATGGCACATTGGTACCTTCCCCACAAGAATTCATAAACTAAACGATTAGCCTCTGTCTGTAATTGCGCTCTCCCTTGCCTAATAGGGGAGGTGAGGTAAAGAGGGAAAAAAAAAAAACAAAGGACAGTTAATTTGTGATTTCCTCTGCTCATTTGAAGGCAAATTAAGTGTCAAACAGCTAATACAGAGCATATTTCATTTTATGAGCTTTTAATTTAATTCCACCGCCTCATATCGCAGGAGCCCGTTAGCTGCGCTGTTAACGCCTGCTCCTCGTCTAAAAACGGGGGCCATAAATAAACATGTTTCAATTAGGCCCCTCACAGTAATAGGATATGATTCTGTTCATTTGCCACGTATGGATGGTGGATGTGTCATTGTGGCAGAGAGGAAACAAGCTGCTGGGCTTTTCGTGGTGTTTTTCTCCGGCCACGGATGCCCAGTGGTGGCTGGCTCGTGTGCGTGGCGGGGGAAGCTGGCTGGATTGATGGAACTGCCGCAGGGCCAACCCAACTGTAATTACAGGCCGTAATGAGAGGCTGCATGGGGAAGTACTGCAATAATAGTCCCTGTGTACTTAGGCATATCTTTGAGAGGGCTAATAACGATTAATTCTGCTCACCGAGGAGAACTTGTCTTAAAACAATTCAATATTTCTCCATAAGCCGCCTCCTGTCCTCCATTTCCCTGAAGCGACAGCTATACGTCGACTGCCTCTGTTTGCTCAGGCTGGCTACAAGCAACATTACCGAGCAGAACGCATCGCTTTTTAAATCCTCTGAGAGGTTTATTTTTTCGGCCGCAGTCGTCTGGTCGTAAAGTTTAGCCACAGCTAAAACTTGCACAAAGCTGAACCTGGAAGTATAATTAACTCCAATTTGCCATCAGGTGGTTGGACCCAGCTGTAATACCGCAACTGATGAGTGCCTCTACTCACTGAGGAATTCACTGCTGCTTTTTTAATCAAGCAGGCAATATTGCTGCTTCCCTGTGCAAAGACTCAAAAGTAGTCGAGATCATTTCTGCATGAAACCCACGTAAATTCACAGACAGCGAGTACGACAGTGAGTTCGCATACTTGATTTAAATAAGGCTGGCCGCTAAACAGCTGTCTTATAATAATGATAAATAGTTTCCCTCAGCATAGCGTGTCATATTAAACAGCTCTATGCTTAATGGCTTGGATAAATAGACCATAAGTAGCATAGCAGAGCACGGCCGTGTCTGTAGTGACAGCAAACCAAGCGCACAGATAACTCCTGTCCGGACAGAGTGACTGAAGACACCGGCGCCGCATAACTTCTCCCCCCTTAATTCAATTCCCTGTCCCCGTGTAGTCCCTCCACCCCTTCTCACCCTCCCCACCACCACCTGCCCCCACCCCCAAACTGTGCTCCAGATCGTACCAAAGCGCTCCTGACGGATAACAAGTAAGGCTGTTTGTTCAAGCCTATGTTGCCGGCGCATGTTCACCCCATTATCTCCGCATAAGCTAAATGCTAAATTATATTTGCCATTTTGTTTGCAGTGACACGGGGCATCAATCACCTCCCTTTTTTATTTCCTCGCCTCTACTCCCTCCTTTTTTTTTTTTTTTTTCCTCTGCTGCAGCCCCTGAGCAGGAGACGAGGGGTTGAGAGGTGGGGTGGGCCGGAGGTGGGGAGGCGGAGGGTGACATAAAAAATTCATTACGCTTAGTGGCACATCAGCAAGGGAGAGATATGACTCCTGAGGAGGAGAAAGGGGGGAGTTGATAATGATGAAGAATATCAAACATAATGCGGCCCAAGTAGCTGCCCCATCCAATTTGTCCTCGTCGCGCAGTGATTGCTTCCTTCGTGTCTGCTGGTAGAAAACAAGCACCGCAAGGACGATGAAGCATCTCCTTGTGGTGCTCACTGCTTGGACGCAAAGAATACAAATGATGGAGAGAGTAAGAGAGACAGAAAGGGAGGAAAAAGTACGACTAAAAAAAAGTGAGGGGAAAAAAAAAAGAGCACCGTGTGCACGAATGTATATATGTGGTGAGCTGAGGGAGGACTTTGAAGTTCTCTGCTGACCTGGTCAGCACTGCCAGAAGCAGTCCAGGGAAATACAAGACAACTGTAATCAGAGTTCCCCTGCTTATAAATACTTACAACTCTCTCTTATGAGGCATGACACCATGTTTTTACCTTACTTCATATTTGCCTGCGCGTGAATGTGATTGGATGGGGTGGGATGGTTAGTTGTATACAGTTCATGTGTCAGGAGCCCATCTGTGTCTGTCAGAGATGGGTAGATGTCAGCAGAGGCATTGCTTCCTTCTCTTGACAGGGCTTGATCACTGCTCTTGTGAGAATCGCACGCTCCCAGGCTCCCCTCACCCTGCTCTCATTTCCATGTCTCTGACACATGTTCATTTGCGTGTCTCTGACATGCGGATCATGTTGCGCACGTACAGGGCCGTGGCCTTTGATCCTGAAAAGGCAAAGAGAGGAGCCCAGCACCCATAAGGAGGGTGCTCCACACCCACAGGCGGAAGGAAGTTCAGGAGCTCGATTCGTATCGCCATTAACAGCAGACTCGTCGTTGATGTGCGTGATGCAGCTGAATCAAATGTGTTCTCAGGTATGATCAGCAGTATTTTGTTTGGTTGCGTGCGTGCATGTGCGTGTGTGTGTGTGTGTGTATGTGTGTGTGTGACCAGTTTGAGAGACTTACACATGAAGAGGGGGCACAGGAGAAGGCTCGTAGATGTAACGTCCCTGGGTATGTCTGTCATCGATTGGCACAGGAGGATGGAAGGTTGGGAAGAACTGTGGTGCGGCTGTACAGAATAACAGAAAGAGAAACAGAGAAGAAATATGAGACGTGATCAACTCATGACTGCAATCTTGCTATTTACTTTACATTTCGCAGGACCACTGGTTCCTCTATAAAATATTTCGTGTGAATTAATTCCCTCCTCGGCTAATCTAAATAGCAGCTAGAATGAAAGGCAGTGGTTGATGGCTATCTTTCAGCAGACCCGCCCAAATGAGACCTCATTAAATGAACTGAACTAAAAGCCACATTGCTCCAAAATGCTCGCTGAGGAAGTCTTTGTAAATGTCTCAAGGCTGATAGAACTAAAAATAAACAGTGATAAATAACCATAAGAAAAGCAGCCAAATGGCATTTTTCTCACTTAAACAAGCATAATGTGGTTTTGTACAAGGGATAACGTTTAAGCACAACCAATGACACGTACAAAATGAGAACAAAAAACAGCATTTTGTCATAACTGCCAGAAAGAATTGAGAGGCTTCTTTTTCCCCCCTCCAGATAAAACATTAAAACATTTGCATAATATGAGCTTTCAAGCCTTTCTCTATTTTTACCCCTTGAAGCTGAAACTTCAATACAAGCTGCTTCCAGGCTGGATTCGTATATTCTTCCAACCTTAAAGGTAGAGTCAGTCATTCTGGAGAGAGACTGTTGATATTTGAACTAAATATTGTTGATCACTAACTTGCACGAACCTATCCAAACTATTACACCCTTTCCCTTTCGTGCTCCTTCGGAAGCTCCGCCCTACAAATTAATGGTTGCGCATTGCCACGGCAACAACCAAAAGAGAAATATGGCGGAATCCAGAGCGATGCGTCAGCTGTAGAGTCATTTCTGTTCCTTTCACACTTAATCACGAGCGGAAAAACAATTTCATCTCATGTGAGCACAACAGTCCATTCAGACTCTTCGCCTCTCTGCGGCCTCCCCACCTCTCACTCAACCTGCGTTCAGCATCTCTGTCGTCAGCTGCAGTTCTTGGGAAGCTGAGAGGACGGCGGCCGGGCGAAAATGCCTTCACCCGGCTGACTGACAGCAGAAATTTACTGAACCTAAATAGTTTGCATGTCAGCTCCACGGGAAGAAATTGACAGTGTTTATATTTATTGATTCATGGATACGGTTCATAAGTTGAAAACACATATACAGTGGGATATTTGTGTGATTTAAACAGCTGCTTGGTCAGATTACATTTCATTTAATGCAACGGAGACAGACTCAGAGTGTAAAAAAACACGGGGGGGGTCTTCATGACACTGTATCGGATTCAGTGTGGATTGATACATTTAATAAAATGGAATTTGGTCCATGAGAAAACGCCGTCTATGTGAATTGGCCACAGCTTCTCTCTCCCACCATTCAACTAATGCCGTCGATGGGAGACTGTCATGTCCTCGCACAGACAGCTGCTCTCATGACCTCCCCTTGTCCTGTGCACGAGCACAAACGTGCCCCTGTTGCTGATTGGCTGTGCCACTGCGTTTACATGTTCATTGACAGAGCCAGTGCTGTGTATGTATGATTTTTTTTTTTTTCCAGTGCACACAGAGAATGGATAGGTAGCGAACCGTGAGGAGATATTCACGGAATTTACAAAAAGCGTATTGGATTAGAATCACTGACACTATCTTTAACTGCACTCCACACTATAATCTTGAAGCTGGAATTCTGTGTTGCAATTGGACAAGTTGCCGCGTGTAAAAACCATAGTTGGGAATTTTGCTCGAATGCTGCCTACCAGAGGGTCAAGTTGTGAAACTGCAATAGGTTAAAACTTGTACAGAAAGACAGAGCCAACAAATGACTAGCCAACAAATGTGAGCCAACGAAGGCAAGCACCTTTTTTAAAGACCTTAAAACAAATTAATCTTCGTTCACATACTGTACAAACATCTCCCTGCCAGAACACATGTCACTTTGTTACTGAGATTGCCATTGCCAAGTAGTGTATCACCACCCCGAGGCAAGGCATATGTCAACATCTGCGTACCTGATGCTACTAGCTATGTGTTTTTTGCTTGTAAACATCTGTCAGTGTGTGCCAAGAGGGCAGATGGCCAAATAGCAGGGTGCCCAACAGCTCTGCAAGTGTTGGTCCATACCAAACGCAGCTACATCACTGGGCAACACAGCAGGTGTCGATTCCCCAGCAACTCTCAGGTCCACTTACCTCATCACTCATTCATTCATCGTGACCATCGCTGCCAGCTTGGCCCAACACAGCTACAATTAAGAGGGGATTGGCTCAGGTGTTGCTTGAAGTCTTGCACCATTAAGCCCTCGTCACACCAGCTACATTTTTTATTCATTCCAAGAGCACGCAACTGCTGCGATCAGTGGATTTGCTCAAAGGGACGAAGGAAATCCATGCAGATTGTTGTGAGTGCAACTTTGGGGGAACCACCACACAAATTTGTGCTGCTGACCATAGCAAACTGTCTTGGTAGTGCGATCCTTGTAGGGGATGGAGAGCTGCAGAGTCCAAAATGGAGGAAGCTGTTATTAGCTCTGTTGCAACATCCTCTATCACAGGAAAAAAACTGTTCTTGGCATGCTCCTGTAAGCCAGTGGTTAAGACACATGCCACGTAACTGCAACATCAGTGGTTAGAATGCAGCAGTGGACCTCTGCTGCATGTCATTCCCTGTCTCTCTCTCTCCCCTTATATCTGTCATCTCAACTGTCACTATCTAATAAAGGCAAAAAATGGCAAAAAATATATATTAAAAAAAAAGAAGAGTAAAATTATGTATGAGACAGGAGTCTTTCGAATAAACAGTCTCATTATCGACCTATCTAAGCTAACAAGCTGACAAGTCACTTCAATAATGTTGGGTGGCTTTCCAAGACATTAAAAAATAAAACATCACAGGCTATAGATATCCTAACTTTTAATCTCTGGAATAAGCCAAGCCCCAAAAATACTGGGTCCTACACTTCTCATATACAACTCGGTAGCGTCTTTCATTTGACCTTCCCTGCTTGCTAGACTCGACACCCTCGGTCTCTAACACAGACTCTCTGTTAAACATTTGTAGTCTCCAAGCTGAGACACCTGGCCACAACATTATACAGCTGTTTTCACAGGCAGAGCAGTACTCCCAGTGACTTGTAAATTGACTTTGACACGTTAAATCGGTGGTGCGTCCCTTTAAGTCTTTTTAAAGACATTTAATCACTTGTGCTATTTAATGTGTAGCAGAACTGCCAGCCCTATTGTTTTCTGCTTAGACCCAGACACCAGTGCCTTGTTTGTCTGCATTGATGCCCCAGAAACCTGTATCAACCTGTATCTAGACTATTCTTGTCAGTTGATGGCACACTTTTGAGCTCTTGCAGCTGTTATTATGACAGCTGCAAGAGAGGTCCAAATTAGTCATGTTTAATATAGTAGTATCTAACCCTTGAAACGGATCATCTTTTTTTTGTGGGGGGGCAAAACAAGCAGTCACAAGAACAAACAGAATCAAGAGGAATCAATGCCTGACACGAAACAGCAGGGCAGCACTATAAATGCACTTTAAAACCTATATATTATATGTTGCATAGAGCTGTATTTAACATTAAGTATCACTAAAGGTCTCTATAATCTAATTACCTCTTGTTTATCTAACTTGCACAGACCTGCAATGAATTATTATTCTGAGCAACATCAGAGCAAATTAAAGTTTGCTTAGACAGCGACGGTATGATGTGCTTGACGAGTGAAAACTTTTACAAACTATTCAGGGGTTTTCATACTGTTTTCACAATAGCAGAGATAAGCGCTAAAATCCTCCTCCATACAGCTCTGGCAAGTATCTGACCCCTTCATCTCTGTCTGTTTGATAGTTTCCTCCTGATGACTCAGTTTTGGCTTGGCTCACCTCGGCTGATTCCAGAGCTGCTGGGGGAGGGAGAGGAGGGATGGGCTGGTGGTAGACAAGGGCAGAATCTGCTTTGTTTACTCTCCACAACTCCACTCCTGGGCTGTCGGCCCTTGGCTGTCAAGAGTCGGAAATGAACCTTTCAGGTTTACCAAGAGTGTATGTACTGCGTTCGAAAGCTTGATGGGAGTAAAAGCTTCGTGTTCTCTAATCTGGCTGCTCCCTGCCCACATTGCAGGAGCCTCGTTCTAACCTCTGTCCTGTTAGGCAGTAGCAGTGGCTGTAGAGGTTACAAACTGCAAAATCATTTTAAAAGACTCCACCTCTTCACCCCGGCCAAACACACCTTCATTCCCACATCCGCCACTCCTCCCTGAATTACCCAGATCCCCTCTATGTTTATGTCTCTGGAGCTCCTCACTAACCACAGCTCTCTGCCAAGCCTGGACCCTTTTTTTTCATGCTCCTCCCTCCCTCCCTGCCTCCCTCCCTCCCTCTCTCCCTCCGCTTGCTGTGGCCCACGACTTTGCCGCATGGCAAACCGTTCCGCCGAGGTTTATTTAAATCCAACTCAGAAGTTTACTTTACCGTGGCCCTATCTAAATAGAGCCTGCCACCTCTTTTACGCCAGCACAGCTCTCCATTAGCAAGGCAAACAGCCCTGTGTCACTGGAGGGAATGTATACAGTCGCAAAGAACAGAGGGCGAAGGAGAAAGGGGGAGAGAGTCTCCATCCTGCAATCCATCTCCAGTGTTTCCTGTAGGGACTCCTTACTGTTTACTCCGGGACTAAATTGCCCCT
The DNA here is from genome assembly GCA_029490765.1 of Euthynnus affinis. NCBI lineage: Eukaryota > Metazoa > Chordata > Actinopteri > Scombriformes > Scombridae > Euthynnus > Euthynnus affinis. The sequence goes on along the minus strand of CM055859.1, from coordinate 17,904,915 downwards.
GCTCTTCTGGATATTCAGGGGTATTCTCGTTCTCTAATACAGAATACAGCTGGAAGGCACATAGGAAGCCAACTGACGCATCGCAGTTTTTACCTTCCCACTGCGGCCACACACCACAGCAGCTCCAGCATTCCTACGGAAAGTGTAATCACGCCGGTTTTGTCCCGGCTGCACGGCCACCACCGCTGGCAAATAAAGTGACAGAGGATTAAAGAAATCATCTCAGTCAATCAAATGCTAAAAAAAAAAAAATCAGGAATCCAGAATTCATCTTTTGAAATATCTAACATTTTTCCATCAGCATTCGTAACTCCTCTCGAACATTATAATGACCCGAGTGCAACTTTTTAGAGCAGCAGTTTTCATTTTTATGTTTATATTTTTCCTTTTTTTCTTCTTCTTTAGGGAAAAGGGATGGAAGTCATTAAGACATGATTACAAATGGGTCTTAATGAAAGGGCAATTAGAGGCAAACTTTGACCGGGCTCATTAATTCTAATTCAACACAAACACACCATGCTCAGGACCAAAAGCCAGCTTCCCCTTCATTAAAGAGAGGATGGTAATTGCCTTGTCCTTTATTGGACACTTGAATAATTTCAAAAGAAGGGGGAGGACAAGAAGAGGATAAAGCCTAAAGCACATCATTTGCAATATCCTTATTGGTTAATCTCCTTTCATAATGAAAGTTTTACTACAAAGGATCTTCACTGTGCTTTGGAACCTATGTGGTGTGATACTTTAAGAGAATTCTGGCTGTCACTCACAGTTATGATTTGGGTTTTGATAATACACAAAACTATTTCTCTTTCTCTTTTGTTGTCAACTCAGCATTGTGTGTTTATTGTCTTGACGGCTAAACCTGGGCTCCTCCTCTCCTCTGGTGAAGGTTCACTGACTCTGCTCTAACAGAGTGTCACCCGCAGCCGAGGACGAAACGCTCTTCCATAAACACTGCACTTCTCATCGACGCTCCGCTGCAAGAGCACAAAGAGCCAGTGACAGATTGTCATAAGCGACTAAGGCGGAGTGAGAAAAGGGCTGCTGGGGCCTGCTCCCGAGGTTTGTGAATTGCTAATGTGGAACATATGAAGCCTGTGCAAGGGCTGTGACTGCCAGATTTCATTATGCCACCTCTCTCCCCGCTCATGATCTCACTGCTAAGGCACGCTCGTCTGCAGCGAGGTCTGCAGTTACACCATAACTCTGCAACACTTCGCAGAGTGCGTGAAAGATGCTCAAGACTTTGCCTGTATGTAAGTGTGCACGTGTGTGCAACTCGTGTCGCTCCCTTCTGGGAGTGAATACAAGCACATGTACATGACTTTACTGTACAAGAAAGGACAACGCAGTTCTGGCCCCATTTTGTTACTGGGGGTTTTTGTACTTAACTCTTCAAGAAGTCACCTTGAGGGACTTACAGGAGTGGTTCCAGACCTTTTTACATTATGACCCCTCAAAATGAAGCAACACAATTATGCTTGCAACCTTTTATCATGCCTTGTGTATTTCAGCGAGAGCTATCCAGTATTCCAGTTTCAGTTTTTTTGCCATCAAGTTTTGAAGTCAGTAGCTCAGAATGAAAAGCTTTCTGCTGAACTCACTGGTTTGTATTGGCGAAATCCTCATCCGTCCACCATCATAAAAATAAAATTACACCTTGTCACAAAATAACTCCCGTAACGCACAAAATTTCAGTCCAACTGCATCTGAGGGAATTTTCCTCTCGGTAATTATAGGCATGACATCTGCAGACAAGCATGACTGCAAGTATTTAGTATGGGTCTGAACTATGTGATGTGGTGATCCCGCTTTCCTCCAGCTACGTGACACCGAACATCTCATCATTATCTGGCTGGCGGGAGATGGAAATGAAGAAGCCCCATGCAGACTCAGATCAGTGGGAGCGGTTCGGAGGCTGGCTCTCTCATGAAGGCGAATTCCCCCTTCTGATCAATCCCCTTCACACCCCGTCTCTCATCATGTTTGCTTACACTGAGACCTCAAGCTGTTTGGACATGTAAATAACACTTTCGGAGACTGTTTAGCTAAGCTCAATGGGAGTTGCTGTTGACTTTTGGAGCGCTTTGCTTAATTACGGGTCCCAGATTGTTTCAGGTCTAATGGCCTAATTACCGCTGTATAAATTAGCCTAATGTTCTTGCTGTGCAGAGCTTTCTCTACTGTATGCAATGCTTGGGCACTAGAACAGAGAAAGATAAAAACAGGCCTTTATTCACAAAGAGCAGTGGTAAGAAGAGGGGGAGAAGAAAGCAAGCAGAGAGGTTAAATAACAGAAGAATGTTAAGTGTTGGCTTGCCAATCTCTCTGCCATTCATCATATACGCAAGCCTGGCAGATCACACTCTGCCCTTCCTCAGTAAATCAATAGATTTTTTTTTTCCTCCTCTCTTCCGCTGTGTCCTCTTCTGTTTTTGCTTTCTCTGTCTCTCCTGCTCAACTGCTCTCAAACCCTCAAACACAATCTTTCTGCGGGTAAAAGTAATTAACACGGTGGAAAAGAAAAAAACAGAAGCAGAGAAGAGAAAGCGAGCGGCAAAAAGAGAATCGTCAGCTATGCGCGATAACAGGCTCTCTGTTCAAGTATACATTCCATCGCTACTCGCTGTCAGAAGTAATTTGTTTGTCTAGACTGAACAAGTCGGTCAATGCCCATCCTTTCTCTTCATGGTTCTACATGTCTATGCATATTTGCACTGGGACTTGACGTTCAAGCAGGTTATCTCTTTGTGCTAATATTTACAACGTTAAGCACATAAGAATTTTGTTTTTCATTCAACCAAGGGTTCGCTATCCTTATAAACACCCACATGACGTGCACCAATTTGCTGCCAAACTTTATCCAAGCCAAGTTTGTTTTTTTTGTTTTTTTTACACATGAATATCCCGTGGAAAGTACATATCCATTTACAGGACATTTATATGAAATAATATACAGTAAGAAGTCTTGATTCTAGAAGTCAGAAAGCAGAATGATGAAGATCGAGATGTAGGCAGCGCTCCAAGCAACTTGCAGTTACCTCTTTCACCCCTTTCCTTCTCCATAAGTCACACAAATATCTTAATGGAACTCCAGCATCTGCAAGACATTTACCAAGCCAAGTCAATCTTAACAAATTGCACGCCAGTGGAAGGACCCTTGCCTCGCAAAGACTGGAGCTAAGCACGCACACGGGTCTTCCAGAGGCCCCCAGCGCCATCCAACCCCGGCTATACCCCGTTTTTCTTCCCTTACACACCTCCTTTCCTCTCTGTATCCCAGTGTGGATCAGGGAGTGAAGGTTATTTCACAAGGCCTCTGTGGAGCACCAATCTATCTCCTACATTTGGTGAATTTCTCCAGATTGGGATAAGCTGGGGAGCAGAACAAAGCGCTGTGCGTTGGCCCTCTCCCCTCGCTCCAGCACCCTCTCTACCCTACACCACCCTCGAGCTTCCTCTCCCCCACCCAGCTGGGGAGAGATTTACACAGCAGTTTAGTAGTTGAAACACGGCGCTACACCTCTCTCCCCTTCTCTCTCTTTATCTCTCACATCTGTCTATCTCCTTCTTTCCAAACAGTGATACCTCTCAGAGAGAAGGGAGTTGATTTAAACCTCAGGTTAACTCACCAGGACTTTGCTACATATATTTTGCTTCAACTCCCCCTGTGTGATTTATTCTACTCAAATACAAGGCCGCTTTAGGGTTTGATCTTTTTTGAGATCTTTATTTAAGTATTGAGGGTCACCAAAGAAATGAAAAGGGGGTATTTTGTCCACAGTGTCCGCAGTCTGTTTCCCATTAAATATCTGTATCATAGAAAATGTATGATAACTTATTCTGGTTTACTGCGGCATGTATGAACCAAGGCCATATCGGTGACAGTGTTCATGATTGCCACAGCTGTGTCAGACCGCTCTCTGACAGACTGACCCTCTATGTCACAGCTCCTCCCAAGGATCCTATGCAGGTGATACTAAGACTGCATGTGGCTGTGTGATAGTGACTGTGAGGCTAATGCACCTGCATCATAATAACACAGGCTGGACACCGCAGAAAAAAAAACAACTGGACAGCTTCTCAATTTTGAACCACGCTGAGGAGGTGGTGACCTTTGGAGTTATTGTAATTCTGTTTGAGAAAATGACATTTCCAGGTAGCCATTGTTCTCAATTCATCTCTATGTGCAGTGAATATTATTTTTAATCTTGATTAAGAAAGGTAGTGAGCATTTTGACACCTTGTATGTTATAATCGCGAGGTAATGTGGTTAAAAGAGGAAGCAGGTTTAACAAATCTCAATGATGCATTCAGGGGCACTCCGATTTCCACGATTCGAGATGTGTGAAGCCTAAAAGCATTAACTATACTGCAGCAAAAGGAAGTAAAAAAAAAAGGTTAACATGCTGTCTCTTGAATTACAAAGGTTGCAGCTGGAAAAGCAATCATGGTAAACATTTGAATGCACAAAAAGGATGAGTTCATAATCTGTGACAAAAGACCTACCTCATTTTCATACCGTAGTGAAATTAGTGGAAACCAGCGGCTGCCTGAAAGAGTGTGGCCCTTAAATATATTTTTACAATCTCATGGCATTCCTCCCTGTGTTTATAGTCTATTCCTTTATTTTCCACCAAACCATTAGACAGACATTAGACAAAGTCTGTGCAGGCCTCTAGAGGTACGTGGCCATTATTTGGGCTAATGGAGGAAACTGTGTGTCACAGAGCAAAGACAAAGCCCAGTGTCACAGCAATCAGACAAATGGCTGCTGGGCTCTGCAGGGCCAGACAGGGGTCGATGCTTCTGGACCAATTAGGTCTTATGAGTGTAACAACATCTGGAACACTCCGATTTCTCCTTCTTTTCCACTCCCTGTGCTTTCTGCGTTGCTTTCACCTTACCCTCTCTTTCACCCTCTCCCTCACTTCTGCATCCTCCTCCTTATTCTCTCAGTTAATCTCGTTCTCGGCCTGCCTCTTTTTCTTTGCCTCTCTCATTATTCAAACCGCATCCTCCTGATCTCTCCCCTTTCCCTCCTCACAGCATCCCAAAACAAGGACAAAGTTGTAATCCATTTACTGCACCCCTGTCAACAGATTCCACCCAAATAATCCTAAAAGACTTACAACCAGGCCTAGGTACTATCAAGGGAAAGGGAAGATAGCAGAGGCGGAATGCACAGGGGAAGTGAAGTGAGATCCGTAGAGAAAGGGGGAAGAGAGAGGAGAACATACAAGGGGAGGTGAGAAGTGAGGCAACAGACGGAGGGAACTTGTGTCACAGTGATTTGAGTCTTTGTCACGCAGGTGGCGCCCAGGGGTTCCCTCAGCCTGGGCAGAGAGACAAACTGGGGCCCATGTAAACCTTAAAGAGGATTAACCCTGCCGGAGCGCTTTAATGAGACCTGAAAGTGCCGGGCACCGGAGAGCCCCACTGATTGAGCCGCGCTCGAGTCGGCTCCCAACGGTCCGCCGGCCCAGTGGCCCAGCAGCGTTGCAGCAGCCCTGTGGCCTACAGCTGCCCGCTCACACTGAGCCACATCAAAGCAGCCTGTCTGGGAGAGCCCCGAGATGGGAGGAAGGGGAGGGGGGTGGGCATAAGGGAGGTGGAGAGTGTGAGTGAAGGAGAGGTAGAAGGAGGAGGAGGGTGCCTGGATGGAGGAATCCCTTATCTCCTCCTGAGAGGATGCTGCTCTGTGGTGCGAGATTGTCTGGAGCTGCCACCTGTCCCAGGCATCTTTGAAGGCAACACTAAAGCCTGTGATGGGCCTGACCTCCTTGAGCTCCCATTCTTTTATGTCTCTCTTCATTTTCTGCTTTGTTACACCCCCTCCTCCTTCTCCACTCTCTCTCTCTCTCTCTCTCTCTCTCTCTCTCTCTCTGGCTCTTCTCTCTTTTTCTTACTCTTCTGTCTCACTTATACCCTCAGATTCAGCTCTGCCTCCCTCTTCCTCTTTCTCTTTTCACCAGCGATATCTTACATTTCACCAGGCTGCTGGAAACATTTTAATTATACTGTGTTCATCAGCCTCCTCTTCGTGTAGAACAATATATACTTACGACCCTCCAGTGACTAGAGCAAGATACGGGTTGTTGGCTGAAGGGATAAGGGTGCTTATCTTTGTCACTATGTGAGAGAAATGCAAATACAAAAAAAGGAGCGATGAGATTTGGATACATGGACAACAAACATGTAGAAGAGCATGAAATAACTCTGATTCTCCCACAGCACACGGAGGTGATTATCCTACTGGAGACTACAGGGTAACTTAAGGAGGAGAGAAAAAGCTCAAGATATTGTAGCTGTAACCAGCTAGCCGAGAAGAAGCCCCCATGAGCATTTAGTCATCTTGTTTTTATAGTATAGCGCTTAATGTTATTGTTGCCAGTGGTGTTCACTCCAGTTTATTTTCCTTTTGGATGGACAAGATGCAGCAAATCTTCATTTAAAGCCTTCACAACATCAGCAAAGTGCTATTGTTTTGACTTGCCTCTGTGAATCGACTGATTAACCAATCTCGCATGAAAAGAAGTAAAACACGCAGACAGATGTTGCTACAATGATACCAAGAAATGCTGAGTATTCTTCTTTGAACATCTTAAGTTCCCTGGAAATTCTTCTTAATTCTTCTTTAGCCCCTTCATATTTAATCTTGTCATTGTTAATAAGAGCTGCCATTATTCTGAGATATTCTGTTCACACGCATCAGCTTTGTGGTAACGAGAGCACCACATGACTTTAAGATGGTATGAAAGTGCGTTCTCTTAGCACTTCAAACTCTGCTTAACCCCCTTAAACCATCAAGCGCTACAAAGAGGCACATGCATGTGAGAATATGGCCTATCTTACAGCATGAGATGCCTCTAATAAGCTGTATAAAAGGGGATCATCTGATTATCCCTGGTGTGCTGGACCAAGGGGCCACGGCAGAGCACAGACCCATGTTGTTCTTTCTTGATGAAAGGAGGTGGATGGAAGGAATCCCTCTCCGTTGCCTGCAGTGTGCCCCAGGCTTCTCTGTGCCGGCACACTGCTGAGGGACTACACCATGCCACCATACTCAAAAAGCCAATATTGAAACAATCACAAAGAGAAACATTTACCCTTACCTGTGTCTTCTCACCCCAGGCTCTCCTCTGTACTCCCCAGTTCTTTTGGGGGAGGATGTTTGAACCTGCACACCAGCCAGTACTTGTCACATTTAAAACCAATAAGAAGGTCGAAAGTTTGTTCTTTGAGTGCAATTTCAGAAGAGCTCTCTTTGGGTGTGTTGGTAAGTTGATTCCTCCTAAATATACACACACTTTACAATTGCTTGCTCTTGCTGTTTTTCCAGCTTTTACTCTTCCGAGACAAAAGGTGCCTTGCAGTCCATATGAACTGAATGACCAAGCACTGTAATTAACTGTGTAGAGAGTCGAGTGCCTTTGTTGTGCAGATCACGTTCAGTTTGGTGACAGCTTCTGTAGCTCATTCAGTTCAGTGGTCAGCTGCATTTTGATATTGAGTCAGACAGACTGACACCGGGGCAGCGGCTGGCGCGCTACGGCCCAGTAGATCTGAGATCAGCACTGCACAGCAGTTTGGTGTTTAACCCCTGTGACTGGACACCCACCACCCCCACCAATCATAGAACCAAGGGACGGTTTTTCCACTATGGCTCAGTGTTCCCGCTAGCTTTCCCAGAGCACAGGGTAAGAATGATCCAGGTAGCAGTCACCTCTGGCCAGGCTCAGAGAGCAGGGTTACTGTGATACATGTGAAGGAATCCTTCAGCTAAGAGATCCATGCCTCCACTGCCTGTAGCTTAGCAGGCTTGGTTTCTGAGATCAGTCAAGGACAACAAGGCTTTGGTGTAGGGATTTGACAATGGCAGCCAGATCTGGGCTTGATTTTTATAAGGGGCTAAGCCAAAGACTGTTGAACTGATAGGCAGCCATCACAGTCTGGAGATGCACTTAATGTGTCTGGTTTACTTCTTGAAAGGCCTACTGTATCGCAGATATTGTACTGCCACAAAAACTTATGCCATTTTGGCGCCAAAATGCTTAAGCATTGTCTCTAAAGCTTAGAGATTTTACTTTACCCTCTAGTTACCTTCCATTCACTAAACATTTTCTGGTGTTTCAGTGCAGTTTTAACATTTGCAAGAAAGCCATTGAAATGGAGGGGCTTTAAGTCCCTCCATGGATGTGTTTAGTCTGGCAAAGAAGGGCAAGTGTTTAAGAAAGAAACACTTTAAAGAAGACGATCCCCTCAGAGGAGGCAGAGATGCTTCGCCAGCAAGTGGGCTCGCTGTTGCTGCAGGACCACTGACCGACTAATCGGCACACAATGTAAATAGATGTTGGCGCTGCGCATCCCATTCACACTTCTACACAATTAAGATGTTAAAAAAAACACTTCTCCCTCATTAATCCTCAACTCAATCCTTTCTTCTTATCCCACAGCAAAGCCCCATGTATTAGTGTTGTGGTAAGAAGGATATGGACTCTTATCCAGTGTTTGCCCAAGAAAAGCAGCTAAGACTCAGGCATCACCATGATTAGCTAATGCTAACAATAGGGGCAATGTTTCCTTAGTGCCTCCTCTTTTCTGCACTGAAGTGGGTGTAAAAACCAGAGTAAACACAGTCTTAGGCCACGGACATAAGAGGAGTGGGAGATCACAAGTCTGGGTGAATAGCAGAGATTTGCCCAGAGCACAGAACCCCGAAGATAAACCCCCCTTTGCTCCCTTCTTGTTGTTCAACTCCCACGCCTCCCAGAGCTTCACCATCACGTTAACAACCCAGCAGCCAGGTGTGGGGAGGCTGCAGGTGTCGTCGCATTTAGGCACATTAAGCACTGACACACACCAGCGCTAAGAGTAATCGGATTTACCTGGCTGTCTGCTGCGTGGCGTGGCTCGCTGTGCAAGCACAGCACAAAGGCTTAGGGCCCCCTCTCCATCACAAACACACACACGCACACACCTGGGATGAATTTAGGAGGTTACAAAGCTCTCATAATAGAGAGGGACTGCCGTCGGTGGGGTGAGACCTGCATGTGTGTGTGTGTGTGTGTAAAATGTGTGCGCTCACATGTGTATGGAACCAGAAACCAGAACAGGAGCCAATGGCTTTTTACACCTTGTGGCGCAGGAGTGGCGACAGACGCTACAGGCTCCTGGTTCAAAGCAGCAGAGGGAGGGAGTGGAAGTATAGGTTTTAGGGGGAACCCTTTCGTTCTGCTGACCCTCAGACCGTTGGAGCTCATGGGGATTGAGCTCTGGTACTGGGTTCAATCAGACAGAATGGGACCGCTGCCTTTAGGGACACCCCACGTCCTCAACACCTGGGGCCATGAGGAGGTGTTTTACACAGCAATGCTCTCATCTCAGATCATAAGTCTTCCTAAGCAGAACCAGGATCAGAGAAATAACTGAGAAACATCGATGAAAAGCACCAGAAGACAATTTGTATTTTTTGTCCTTATTGGTGTTTTTTTTTCTCTTTATAGCACTGGCAACAAATTAGCTCGTAACTTGTTTGTGTAATTCTTGTACTCTACTAAACTACTGAAAAGCAAACTAGCAAAGGCTCAGCATTTTCGCTTGATAAATTAATGATCACTTCATCAAATAACACCAACGAGTTTCACTAAAATGTGGAAAAAGCAGTGTAGAGGGAGAGTAAAATCAACGCGCATAAAGCCTCTACCTTCCCATCACTGCGTTGTACTCTACTCTGCCTCGTATGATTACGGTCTTCCAGACTCTTGAATCCCAGCGCACAAAGAAAGCCTCTTGAAGCACTACGGCCCTTTTGACTTTTCCTGCTGCTTTTGAACTCTCCATTTCAGACTGTGACTTTTCCACATGACCCCAAGCCTCAGAGTGACCCCCCCCCTCCCCCCTTTCCCCACTCCTACCCCAAGGCTTCAGTGGTCTGTAACCTCCAGAGCTCCTTCACACATACCCACACACATATATAAAATGAGAAGTGGCAGTGTTGCTGAGTTAGGTCAGGATGTAATGGGCAGTAATGTTCTGCCCTCGAGGGTCCTGTCCACAACACCATTGCCTGGTTTTAAGTAACCTTTCCCTTAAAGAGGCACCTTAGTGACTCTCAGGCACCCAAGCACAAGGGAGTAGCAGCTAATGAAGTGGCTGAATAAATAGAGTTACAGTATACGGTTGGGGTCCACTGGACTTTTCATTACTGCCTCTGGATTAAAATCACTCTGCCCCACTCTGTCTGCCCCAATTCAGAGCCAATTTAACCAAACTAAACAAGCTATCACATCAAATCCTTGTCTGCAGGCTAAGTCCTGGCTACAGTGGCCACTGAATTAACCTCCTAATCAGCCTCTTACTCCCCAATCATCTATCTCCTGTTCTCTCTTTCCACGTACACACACAGTTTGACTTTCATCTAACTACTACTGTCTATCTCACCTTTTTTTTTTCAAATTATCTTCAGTATCTCACTCAAGCCACAGCTCTCCCTTCACCACAATCTCTAAGGCTTCATCTACATTAGTCTCTCTCTCCCTCTCTTTCTCTCTCTCTCTTTCTTACTGCCTTTCTCTCACACAGTCTCTGAGTCCCAGAGAGAGAGAGAGGCAGAGTAGAGGGTGGTGAGGTTTGACTCCACACTGCTTTGGGGCTTTGAAGTGTGTGTTGATGAGAGAAAGCGGAGTACTGTGTTCAGACAGGCCCCTAATGAGGGAATTAAGAAGCTACGCTGGCCGTTCCCCATACTAACTTCCCAGGCACAAAACAAGACAAGGGTGCGTGCATGTGTTCACAAGTGTGGGAGTGTGTGTGTGTGTGTGTGTGTGTGTGTGTGTGTGTGTGTGTGTGTGTGTGTGTGTGTGTGTGAGCTTGCCTGTGTGTGTGTAGATACAAGTATGAGCATAAAAGAGAGGCTAATCTGTCAGATTTAATCAAGTATCTGGCAGTCCTGCCTCTCACCTGTAGTAAAGAGACAAACTTGGCCTCAGTGTTGGAAACATGTCCTTGAGCTGTGTACTTTCCTTACTTTACAAGATACAAGTAGATAAGTTTTCTAGTTTAATGATATGTAAGTATTTAGTGGCTAGACTTACGATAGTGCGAGTCTAGATAGCCATTGCGGGGGTCCATGGCGAACAGAGTGCCTCTGTATGGCAGGGCATGGTCAGCCAGATGGGGCAGGGAACCATGCAGCTCCTTCTTGAGCAGGGAGGGGCGCTCCTCCGTGGATGTTGAGGGCTCCTCACTCACGTTCCTGTCGTGGGCACCAGGCGTCGGGGCCTGGGAGCTGATGGCATTGCGCCTCTCACGGTGGTAAGGCGTGCCTGAGCTCTCGTCTTCTGCGAAGACAGGTTGAGAAAAAGAGAGCAGAAAGAAGGGACGTTAAAACAAGGAGCTGCAAATTCATAATGAGCAGATATTGGAGTAAAAATCGGGAGCAGGTTTGAGGATCTCTTTCCCTCGCCGATTGTTTCACACACATCAAACTCTCTCACACACACACCTCTGAACACACACACATGGTCTGAAACCTCATATACATGGTGAGGAAGTCAGTTCACATAGAGTAACTGGGTTGAGGGAGGAGTAGGAGATCAGCTTTGTACACCTGCAACCTTCCAGGCTTTAAGGGTGTAAATCTGCCTGGGTTTGCCTTCCACGAAGCCAGATGTGGGAGTTCAGAGGCAGACAGTGTATAAGCAAACGGACACCATGGACGAAAAAATCCCAACCTCTTCATTTCGTACAATCGAGGCAGCATTTCCCAAAAGTCTTTTTCAAAAATTCAGCTCTGTCTGTTCTTTTTATAAAGAAATGGATTCCCATGGAGGAGGCAACACAGGCTTTCCGCCTGCATTCCAAGCTGCCCATTAACCAGCGTCATGGGTTGTATCAACCCCACCCTCCTTCAATCTCTTGTCGTCCCCCCCCCCCCCCTCTTCGTTCTCAAACTAAATCTCTCTTTCTCTGTCTGAGGGCAAAATTAGGAGGAGTGGGATCTCTGGGGAAAGCTTCCTGGCATGCTGGGTAAAAGGGATAAATGTGGAGTTGAGTTCAAGGGCTGAGCTCCACCAGAAAGACATAACCCTTGATCTTTGGCCTGACCTCTGAACTGACATGTATGAGGGTCAGCTAGCCTTCTGACCGCGTATTAGTCTTTTGTGTACTATGATACTATATAGACTTACTCAGAAACTAAGTATGGGATTTATTTGAATTTTCAAATGTCAGATTTGCAAATATATTTTTTTCAGCAAACGTTTCTGATTTGTTGTTCAAAGAAATAGAGAAATTTCTGCATGTTTAATTATTTAGCCATGTACACATTCATGGGCAATCATTTACTAAACTGTGATACCTATGATGACTGTATTATATTGTGTTCATGGTGGAAATTTTGTGAGATTGTTGGTAACAAGTTACTTGCATTAATCTTTGTGTTCATGTATAGTGTATGTACAATGTACAATCTAGAAAGGATATTCTAGGCCTCTTTTATATTGTAGCCTGTTCATTATAGATGATGTATACTGGTATATAATCCCTGGATTGTATGTACCTGAATATCTTGTTTAAATATTGCTTTAAACAGTATATTCTATATGTGTTTTGTACTTGGTGCTCTTGAGTAAGATAATATGCTTAGTGAGACAACTTACTTTTTTCCCCTGAGCTACTTTCTTCAACTCTTTCATTCAGTCTGATCAACACAGTCTGGTCTAGTCTCTATTCAGGCCATGATTCCTTCATTAGCTGCTGCTGTGAATGGTCTCCATGTTCAGCCCTGCTTATACGCAATTATGATTTCAGGATGTTGGTCATCAGTACACTCCGGTGCTCTTGCCTGCATTTATGTCTCTCACTGAGGACCTGGCAAAATGCCGCTGTGCTGGCGCCAGAGGTTCTGCAGTATTAGCAGCCTAGCAATACACAGCTTCCCCACTATGCATTGCAACCCAACAGCATCCAATTGCCAACTAAGAACAGAGGGGAGGGCCAGATTAAAGAGCACTACCTTAAGCACTGAAGAGGGCCGCCATAATGCTGCACCACTTCACAGAAGAAGAGAAGCAATCCAAAAGGGGGAGGTTAAGAGAGAGAAACAGAAAGAGAGAATGAGATTGTGAGAGGCGAAGAGAGAGCAGGAGGAGCAACCCACGGGTCCCGCTTTTATTCCCCTCACTCTCCCACATCCATTACCTGCGTTCGGGCCAGCCGTGCCACAGCGCAGCACTGGCAGCAGATTCAAGGATTCTTAACGCGGAACTGACAGCCAGAGAGGCAAGCTGCTCTCATCCGCAGGAAATGACAGTGTCAGTTATGATATAAGTATTTAATCCTATACTGCACAGCCAGTGATCTTATTAAGGGAATAATGGCATTTATACGGTTAAAGCTGGATTAATAGGTCTGCTCTTGCAAAGCGCAATATTAACATAAAGGGATTTCGGAATTGGGTTCATCTCCTGACAAGGATTGAAAGTCGAGACTATAAACTATGCTGGGAGCAAGCACTGCTAAGGGTAAAGCATGTAGCTGTGTGTAAGCACAGGCTTGGACTATGTACTCCAGGCTCTTTCGCATCCAGAAAATCTAGCATTACATCTGAGACAGTAAAAACGGTCTACATATTTATGAGCTTTTTTTTTTTTTTGCTTTCATACAGAGATTGATGTTTTTTCAATATATATATATATATTAGGGTTAGAGGTTGGAGAGGGATGGGGTGGTGTATTTTATACCTTTATTATAGGGACAGTCAAGAGATGGCAGATGACTCATCACTGGGGCCATAGATAGTATAGCAGTTAGGAGATCATCAGGCACTGATATGTCTTTTTCCTGACTTACCAAAAACAAGGGAGTCCACTGCTTACTTTAAAAATATATTACTACTTTTACTACTATTCCTTCCTTCTTTTGTTTTCCTGTCTTTTGCAGTGACCCCCACTGCTATTCAGATAGTCTCCACCAAGGGAGGTCAAGCGACTAATAGTTCAATCACAGCGGTGTCACAGTCCCACCATCCCCCAACAGTTACCATGGCAAGCCCACAGGGGGTTCATCATTCTACCATATACCACCTTAAGGGGCTTCATTACTTCAGTTCATAGCACCTTAAATGGTTAAACAAACACTCAGCAGCACAAGGGTCAATTGACTCCTAGGACTGGTGGAAGAAAACCAGAGGTCTCAAGAAAGGTTTCTCCTTGTGCTGCTTGTACCTGCTGGTGGAAACTTTTTGTATCCTTATAACATGTCAGTTATCTGTCAAAAAGTGGGCAAATGAAGACAGAGAAGACACAAGCAAACACGTTCAACTTTCAAAGTTGAACCCTGCAACACTTGTCTAACTCTGACCATCCGCCCAACAGACCCGTTCCCATTTTCCCTCCCTCATTTTTCATTCCTCTTTTATTTCCCTCTCTTTTCCCATGGTTGCCGCATCCAGTCCTCTACCAGTTTGCAGGTCTATTCAGCCCAACACAAAAGCAGCAGGCCGGTCCTCTGTGGACCAGAGGAAAGCATGCCTCTCAAAAAAACAGAAAAAAGAACTATCCCGCTCTCTCTCTATGGTGATTGAATTTCTTAACATCTTTTCAAAAAGCGCTTAAATGCCTGGAGGCGAGAGGAAGAAACAAGCTAATGGTGGATGGGGAGCACTGAACAAATTTCAGAGCCCTTTCCTGCTCGCGTTTGAGGTTGAAAGTGAGCTCCTGCCTTTCAAGTTTCAAAGTCCTCCTTCCTCCCGCAGTGTCACTGAAGGATTTGAAAAGAAGGTAATTGTGCTCACTGCCGTCCTGATCAGAGCACACGCCCCAGCTCTAGTATTTCAGGAGCTTTCTCTGCCACTATAATGGTACCTGGTGCTCCATTCCTGCATTCTTCCTCCCTTACTACTCTTTCTCCCCTCTCTCTCTCTAACCCTCTACAAATGCACTCCCCCTTGCTCTCCCTTACTTGCTTTCTCTCGTTCTTTCACCCCCAGCAAGCCACTCATTAAATCCTAAAGCCCAGGTTTCTCCCTTTTTCCCCTTGTCTGGGGTCTCTATTGTAAAACTCTGGTCCGAATACCTTCAGAGAAAACCCTATGCATGGCCTTTAATATAGTAGTATAAAAGAGAGTGTGGATGCAATGACAAAATTAAAATTTAAAAGAGATAATGAGATATGGAGTGGGGCCAGTTCCTCTGAGAGTTGGGCTCCGGGACAAGGGGGGGCTAAAGTTAAGGGTGCCTGGCCAATTCAAAGAAATGAAAAGTGAAACAAAACCCTTGGCTTGTTGTTTTTGAAGGTATTTTCCTGAGGCAGAGGTTAAGAAGAAGGATTGCTGTTCCTCCACATGCCAATCTGTCCTTGACTCTCAAGCATCTGATTTGCCCTCCAGCCTGAACTCTGTCAGAGTCTCTAAAGCTGGGACATGTATGTTTCAGGGGTGCACAAAGGCCCATTGCACATTGCAACTCTTCCCCCCTGTTACCGCCTTTTCTAAAAGCCTAAACATCAGAGGAGGTGTTGTTGTACCTCTGAGCCAAAGCCAGATATATGCTGTGTTCCACCTTCGAACTTCTCAAAGCAGTGTTGTCAGTGGCACAAACAGGTTTTGGCTGGGGAGCACATGGAGAGTGAACATGGAGGAGAGGAGTGGAGGATATACAGTGAAATCACAAAACACTTCTTCAAAGCTCCTCTCCTCCTGTGCAATAATCTCTTGCTCCTTTTTTTCTTTCTCTTGCAAATCAACTCCCGGGAAAGACTCAAGACTCCCCAATTAACAATGAGAGGGGGAAGAAAAATTCCAGCAGCTGGCTAGAGTTTAATAAGAGCACCTCTCCAAGCGGCTTAGGCTTATGTACCTGATTCACCGGCCCTGGCATTGGCACTATAGACAGAGGGAATCATTCACGATTAGTGCAGGCTGAAAGACGAGGGAGTGAGAGACCGCTCAAACTCCACCAAACCCAACACAACAAGAGCACGGGGGATTACTGCAATTGTGTGAGGTATTTTTCTGATCAACTTCTTGGCTGTCGGGCTCAGTGCCATAAGAAGCTGGGTGCCTTCCCCACGACAGAGTTCAGCTCTGCATTATGTGAAGGTTACCAAGTCCTAATGGAGCTTCCTGTATCTGCCTAAAAGGGTGACATTCTAAAAACTCCTTGACAAACAAATCTTCTAAATGTCAGCAGGCAGAATCAGGTCATTACCCTGTTATCTGTGGGCAGGATAGTTGGCAATCCCCAGTCAAAATATCTGTCAGAGCTCAGGAAAACTTCAGCAAACATAAAGTTCATTCCCTTTAACTTCACACTCATGTTTGATTCTGTCTCTGCAGAGTGAATCCATGGTGGTACATTATTTAACCATCAGCGTGTGACTGATGTTTGGACGAATTGCAGAGAGAGGCATGGGCAGGTCAGGATGGTCCCTCTCCTGGTTAGCAGTCTATTGTCAGCTGCTGATTTCCCACACAGCTCCTGCAAATGCCCTCTTCAATATTCATCTAGGCAAATTCTACGACTCCCACATCTCAATTTGTCTCTCGGCAGCCCACACCCCAACCCCCAGCTCCTCAGCCCACAGTCCTTGCCTGTTCTCTCCGCCGCCGGGGGTCTGCTGGGACGCACCCAGAGCTCAGCATCTTGCAGTCCCAGCCTCCAGGCCCCGGGGCTGGGGAGGGGCAAATCAAAGCCTGCTTGGCTTCTTCCTTCTTCCCTGCGCTCACCTCAAATCAGCCTCACAGCAGGGTTGTGTCGTGCCAAGCCCCCGCCTGCCCCTAGCTACCCCTTATTCACCCATTAGGGGCACAGGCCCACCATAGAGTAGCCCGAAACCCCACTACCATTTCATCAGGGCCACATTGTGAGGGAGCAATGAGCATTGCAATGAGAGAGCTGAAAGCCCTGACTCTAAAATGCACACTGATGCGTTTTTGACCATGGATAGTTATGGCTTTTAAGATTTTTCACTCAAAGGGCACCTTGGCCTGCATTCTTTGAGGAATCAAACACCAAGAGATGCATTTGATCAGGCTTCAAAGCAAAAAGTGCCATTTAGTGCTCTGATTGGCTTATAGGGTGTATTAGCATTGCTTCAAATAGTCACAAGCCAGTAATGATCAGCCATAACCTGTTAGTTATACTTATACTGTCCTCTGTAACAATATAAAATGATTGTGAACTTGGGCAGAATTATGACCGGTTGGGATAGTAGGTCTTTTAGGGTGGATCTGGGCACACTTCCCACCAGACCGGAGTGGGCCAGCTTTCCACTGGGCCTCACCATTGGAATCCCACTTCTGACACCAGAGTGATCCGGACCAAGTCTGTGGCACTCAGATTAGGAACGGCTCGCCAAGAGAAATGGATATCCAGCCAAAGCAAAGCAGCACAGAGCCAACAGTTAGGATAAAATAGAAAAAATATTACAGTAATTTCATGCACATCAAATACGATCCAAAATGCCACTGTGGATGTTTCCCACCTTACTGTATAGAAAGATATCATAAAGTTCTTTTCCTTAACTTTTAATAGTTCAAACTTTATGTCCATGCTGAATTTGTGACCTGAATACTCTTATGTAAACACAGCATGATGTTGTGTGCTTTTATGTGTGTAAAAAGTACACATTCACACATTCTGGTACATGTGTTTAAGTGCGCACTGAATTGAGGCATAGAGGCCCCCATTAAGATAGTTAGCCAGCACTTACTAGGAGCTGGATAATTAGACACTTCAAAGGCACCTGCCCGCCATCCCAGAGGGGGCAGGAATCGCCGCCCCCCGCCCCGTTTAAAAGCATGTTAACTCCTATCTGAGGCTAGCAGGCTAATTTAACTTTTGACATTTGATATCTAAGGAATGAGAGGGATCAGCCATTTAGCTGGAACAGGATTACCCCCCCACACACCCCCAACAGCCCTCCTCCTACTTCTCTTCCTCACCCTCCCCTTTTACCACAAAACCCCCTCTCCCAGTCAGGCCGGATTCATTAATTTTCCTGCTGCTAAGCACTTTATCAATGACTGGTGAACGTCTAAGTCCAGAATGGACACTCTCTCTCTCGCTCTCTCTCACTCTCTCTCTCCTATAGTGATTAGGCCTTTGGATGTTCAGATCAGCCTGTCTATTCCACTGCCTACTCTGTTACTGCTGATCTAAACACCACTGAGATCACGTCCACACTAAGCAGGCTACTTCTGAAGACGTGGTTTAGGTGTGAAAATGACATGCATCCAGAGAAACGTTTCCAGTTTCTTAAAAGGTCTCCATCTGCACCTCTTCCTCATCCTGTTTCAGTCAGCAAAGAACAAAACTGTGCATCTTACTTAACACTTAAATACATAAATTGCTGAGTCTCAGCTGGTTAAACTTCTGTTCTGTCCCCTCATCTGCTGAACTCATGATTTTGTTGTTAATTATTTTGTTGTTTTTGACGCCAGTCAATAAAGCTACCTGTTAACCAAGTGAACAATAAATCCAATCAATAAAACATTTGTAAAGCCTATTTCTTAATTACTTTAAGTATTTCTTACTTATTATTATTATTACTTTCCTGCATTGTTTACATCCATATTTACCAGCTTAAAGTCTCCTTCTTCCCTACATTTGCTGGCGTACTGCTACTCTTGGTACATTCTGGAAACCATCATTTTCATTTACAGTCACCAACACATTGGCATAATGGGTACGGAGGGTCAAAACAGTGAGAGAAAAAATTAATTTAGCGAGCTTAGTGTGAGCATGTCCTCAGAGTGTCAGCATAGAATTGTAGGTTACATTTGCTGGTAATGATATTTTTCATTTCACACCTGTATTCATTTCCAACAGCGCCTCGGCCAAATATATTCAAATATAGTCAGAAACCTTTGACATATCACAGGTAGAGAGGTGCTGGGAGTTAATTCGCATCCATAACTCTACATTAGTCTCAGTCTAATGCCTTCTGCTGAATGTCTACATTACAGGTTGAATCAGGGGCTACACATGAGTGTGACGGATCTGGGTTAAATGAACAGCATGCCTGGGCCTTTGATGCTGCAGCTGGTAATGCTTACAGTTTCTAACCCGTCACGTTTGGACATAAGGCCTTTTTACCAGAGAGCATGACAATCAGAATTCCAAACTACAAGCCAAATGCCATATAAAATAACACAACTCAACTGACTCCTTCACTGTGCTCCCACAATGAGGGGCTGTTCTGTGCACACATTAAGTCACCTGGTGTTAAAAAAAAAACTCCAAGGCTAATCAAATCAACTTTTTGTCTTTACAGCTTGACACATTAATTATTTAAAATAACATTAGTTCATTTTCCACATTTTTTTCCATCAGGATGTTAGATGTGCCAATTCACCTCACAAAGAATCCTTTATAAACCTGTCATTCATCATTTGCCTCCCAACATCCTCTCATCATTACAGCTTAAGGTTGGGCCACGTTTACTACAGAATCCCCAACTTGACCTCCACCTTCCCCCCCAACCTGTGATATGAATGAGAGTGCCCGCTTAATAAACAGGGTGTAATTCACCCTTCTCCCCCTTAAAATACAGGTGAGACCTGGACCCCTTCATTACAGTGTCTGCAGCAGACAGAGAAAGCTCTGAAGATTAGAGGATCTGCCATGTTGGTCAAACAGACTTAACCACTGTCTGTTGGAGAGGGGCTGGAGGTTGGAGGTGACTGGGGAAAGGAAAAGGCCCCATACTCTCTATGTGATTAGATAAGTAGCAAAGCAAAGTGCTGGGTGAAAATGTCATGTCTGGATGATATGTTGGATCGACTCGCTCGGCGCACACTGCAGTGTGTAACAGGCGGAGTAACAGGAAGTAAAAGTCATTTTCTTCATAAACAATTTGAGATGACTGGCAGTTTGGGGGCTTCCAAGTCTTGGATGACCATAAAACTATTTTGGTTTCAGTACAAAAGATGAGCAACTGCTCTGAAAAACATCTGATTCTTTGATTTTAAAAAAGTAAATCATACATAAAAAGCTTTAGGAGAGAAGTCAACTAAAACTCCTGAGGAGCACTGTTGCATGAAACATGCAATTACTAAGCTTAAGATTCTGTTGCCTGCACCGCTTCTTTGCAAGGTTTGGGCAAATTTCTGAGGAGTTCGGCAGCTATGATTCTGAGTTATGTTGAAAAATGCAATGATGAAGGCATTATAATTTTACTACAGCTTCTACTTTATGGCATCTTAGATTGCAACAGCTGCTGAGGCTAATGGATAGTGTTGCATCTGGAGCCATTTGCCATACAAAACAGAACAAGACATGATTTCTCATACACAAGGTTAACTGAAAAACTAAACAGTTATCTGTGTGTGTATCTTTAACATTTCATTGACACATTTCTCTATTTCACTACACAATATGTGGCCTTTAACTGAATTTTAATCTCTTTGATCTTTTCACCTGTCAGTTTTCCCTCAATATATTGCTCTTTATCCATTTTCCTTACTTGCTTCTTCCTTCACTCTCCTCTCTAACTGCTGTCCCCTCTAGGTAATGAACTCTCCTCATGTATGACCTCTCCTGTCACTCCCACCAGTGGAATCTCCCGCTCCTCGCCGCTCTCACCTTATTCTCTAATCTCTGCTTTACTTTCCCATTAATCCCACATTCCACATAAGTATGGCCACTGCACCTCAGCGGACATGTTACCTTCGTAATCTGGTGTCCTTACTGGAATGAATCAGTGTGATGGAGGGGAAGCAGTATTTAAAATGATCATAGTCAAGACTCGCCTATTTAAGGCTACTTTAGGATTCACCAGTGGCGTACTCTTTACCTTCCTCCCCTCTCCATCCCTCAACCCCCACCTTATGCATCTCGTTCTCGCTTTCTTCCCGCTAATCTCTTGTTACTCACTCCTACCTTCCTGATCTCATCCCTCAGTCTCCCAGTTCCCATGTATTTCCCAAATCTCTTCAATATCCCTCCATCTCCCCTCATCCCTTTTCCCTCACATTCCCTCCCTCTCTCTCTCTCTCTCCATCCACTATACCTCCCTCCATCTATCCTTCTCCCTCCCTCTTGAGCCGCAGTGGGACTGTTGGACTCATGCAGCCCCATGCTGAGCTGCTCCAGAGCCAAGCCAGAACAAAGAGCCCATTGAGCCGAGTGGAGACATAATGTGGGCCGCCTCTGACAGCACCGAAGATGAAGTCATGAGGTCGCCAAACAGTTAATAATCACGGCCCCATCCTCCAGCTGCACCGAATGTGTGTGTGTACAGTTTGGTGCAGTCGAGGGAAGTGAGAGAAAATGAGAGATTATGTGTCTGCATGCATGCATGACTGAGTACCTACAGTATGCAACGCGTGTGTACATATTTTAGAGCATGTGGATGGATAAAAAGCTTTTAAAGGCGTAATGAGATACTCCATGACACTCAAAAATGTGCTCAATCACTTTGTAAATACCACAGTGGAAAAACAAAACCATCAGAGAATTGCACTTTCAGTTTTGGCTTTGCTCCAGCTGTGTTGAAGAACACCCACCCCACCCCGCCACCGCCCCCCCCCTTTCCTTATTGGAGTCTGTCTGGCGCAAAGTCTGACATGAGACATATCTCCCCGGGACTGGAGCTGTCGCTGCGAGGCCCACACTCCGAACATCATTAGACTCACAGCTCCAGGTGAGATCAGATAGGGTAGGAAAGACAGAGACAGAGGTGCATGTGTATTTGTGTCTCTGTGCAAAAGCTTGCATGCGGGAGATTCAATTCAAGCATTAATCTCAATGCCACTGAATGACCATGGCCTATTAAAATGCCTTTACAGGACCACTTGCTTGTCAAGAGGCCTCCGGGCTGACTTGGGATTGGGAAAGGGGGAGGAGGAGGAGGCGGGGGAGAGAATGGTGAAAGACAACTATGCAATTGATTAACATTAGAGGGACTTGCTCAAGTTCAAATTGCACGGCCCCTCTGCTGTAAGCTACAGACATTTGTTTCCCCGCAAGTAGAATGTTTCTTTCAAACCCTGTCTCTGCTACACATCTGAGTTCAATTCTCCGCATGCCCTCTCTCTGAAAATCAATTCCTCCTCCTCTCCTCTGCTCTTTTCCTCCAGCTCTGCGAACAGACCAGGGCGAGGGGATTACACTGTCCTTCCCCAGATCCAAGCAAGACAACAAATGGTTCTTATCAGCTGACACCCCCCTGCCATCCAGGAGGAAGAGGCAGGAAAAACCGGCCAAGCCGCTCCAGCACGGATGTGTCTTTTGGGCTCTGTCTGCCAATCGTGGCAACTCTTTTCACACTTAAAGCCTGAGCTATTTACGAGAGCCCTGGGAGAATGCGTGCGCAGGACCGGAGGGTGGGAAGAATGGAGGGGAGAGAGCCGCTGCTTCTCAACCTCTGCTTCTAATCAATCACCAGAAATCACTGCCATGGTTTATGGCCTTTGATCCTAGCTCCTCTTTCGCACTGCGAGGGAGAGAGTTGGGCGGGAAAGGGGAGGGGGAGCAGGGAGAAGGGTGAGAGTCAAGGCCCAAGGGGTGTGGAGGTCAGGGGAGAGAGATTAGGGGGTATAGGGCCTTTTGCTCTCTCAAACCTGAAAGCATGTCTTGATTTAATCCAGTGAGTTTTGAGCAGAGAGCTGGATGTGGCCTGAAACATTCAGGCTGGCTGCTGTCAGACAAAAAAAAGTTTCTGTCTTTGATTCCATATTTCCGAATGTTTTTGCTAAACTGGACATCAAACAAATATCTATTAAGAAAGAATCAAATCAACATTAGCCCCGCATGAGGAAGCGTAGCCATTCATTCATCCGAACGGAAGCAACGCAGGGGGCTCCAGCGAAACAACGCAGAGTCATCCGGCAGAAAAGCTGAGCACTTCTAAACTTTTTGCTGCGATGCGCCGTGACATCATCCAGCGAGGTGCCGCGTTGGCCAATCACATACATGCAAGCACACATTCCTGGTAGATGACTACCTCTCGATCATTGTGATAAAAGATAAAATAGTTGTGCTTCCAGCATTGTGAAATTCCATATGTTAGTAATACAAAGAGTTGTGCAGTGTGCTGGTGTCTGATAAGCCTTTAAACACATAAATCTGTTACTCCAACTGGACTTCCAGGATTGTATTTCATGGTCTCACCGGTGCATGCCTGGACCAACGCAGCCTCCTGAGTTTTTTTTTTTTTTTAAACGCAGAGCTATTTTCAGTCTGAATCCCCCCTTAATGAGTTAATTTATGTGATGGCAACCAACCTTTGTACAAGAAAATAATTTTACAGATTGTCTCAATAAAACTATTCTGGCACGATATGTACTTTGGGAACAAAGCTTCTTTGTACTTTGTGTTTAGGGTTCATTTTACCTTGAGAGCTCTTAAAATTAGAGTACATATTACTTTAACATGTTAACCTGTCAACATGTTCAAAGGCACACAGAAAACCCACAAATAATAGAATCCACAGATAATTCACAAGCCAGGAAAGAGTCTTTTACAGATGTCTAACATGTCCTTACCACATAATGATGTAACATAATAAAACAAATAAAACATCAAAGCAAAAAGAGTTAGCCGGAAAATCTTTTTTGTTAACTTGATTTTCTTTACATATGATCGAAACCACATACATCATGCAAAAGCTCTGGTCAGCATCAGTGTCTGTCCTCCTCCATTAACAGTCATTCTTTCAACTCCAACCCCGGTGGCAAGGCCACTAGTTGCTACTTCATCCTGAGCCCCATTCAACAAGAACCCAACTGTGGTAAGGAGCTGTGAGTGAGTGAACAAAACAGAGAGGACGTAGAGAAGAACACACCACAATAAATCCTCCTGGCAGGGTCAGGACACTCCTGCATTGTTCCTACTGGCAGGAGGGAGGCCACTGATGCCTACCGACAAATGGACAGAGTGGTAGAATAATCAACTACTGTTTCCCCACTTTATGGGTTTATGAGTTTATGGGGCCCCTGGACACCCCTTGCACCTCCCTCTCTCAGAGGAGTGAGATCCAGCATGTCCACAGTGCTGCTGGGATGCTGCAGGGCCAGGCTGTGTGACACATCTCCTCTCACACAGGGCAGACTGATTTGTCTTTGTGTGGCTGGGTCATTGGTTTAGAGACTTGTCTCTGACCCGGGTGACCTCTGACCCCCAGGCCTTTCTGGCTCTCAGCATGTCAGTGAAAATGACCTCAGGTACTTCTAAGGAGCCATAGTGATGTTCAGCATGAACCATCAAAACCTATTATAATTAGAAATCTGTGACTGAGATGTTAAAGGTCTGGAAGAGAAAACGAACATTAGCAGTAAAATTGGTTGGTTCAGCTCTACAATACTTACCACAGTTGTGCGTACCAAAATGACAGGTGCACTCACTTTACATTTTATGCCTCAAAATGAAGAAATTAAATATTCTGGCTGAACTATTAGCTAATATACAATATCTGATCATCAGCTAGTCTTTCTTGCCTCATCTGACTTTGTTTCAGTGATGTGGCCATGTGCCTAATCTCAGCAATTGCTAAAGTGAGTACAATGTTACAAACAATAGAAATGATGGTCAAAACTATGAAAGAAGTTGTAGTAAACTGCAATTCCCTTCAAGGGCTAATTTTGAAGTTTTCATGCCACTACAGTTAAGTTCTGGCAACATCTCCTCAGCGTGCAAAAGTCTTGAGGCAGTGGCTTATATGCATCTTCCAGCAGTGAAGGAGCAGTGGAGCTCCAGCAGGCAGATCTGGGCAAGCGGAAGTTTGCCAGACAAGAGAAGCCAGGCTGGGCTGGGCAGCTGAGGTTCCCCTCCGCCCTTAGCAGCAGCGAGGCTAAGCTAATCCTGCGCCTCAGGCCCCTGTGAGGTGGCTCTGCCAAAGCCTGTCCCCCTGCTGCTGCAGGAAATTGCCTTCAGTGCAGAGGTCCATGAAATGGCTATGGCTCACTAGTGAAGGCAAAGCCCATCCACTGTGTGTGCGTGTGACTTTACAAATCCTAATCTACAGGTATATTTGAAATTTCATACCTCTTTATCTCTAAAAGCTAATGTACAGTTATGAAGAAGCCTCATTATGGCTAACATGCTATTCTGTTTCTACTTGTATAATAGTTTTTTTGTGCATTTTATGTATTATTTATGTACCATACAGAGTACAGAGGGCTTTTTTGACACTAAAAGACAGTTTTCCTGTATGGGGTTGTGTGTCAGGCTATATAACGCCTCCTCCATTGTGCTGTTTGACCTGTGGGCCAGCCAGAGCTCCCATGAGGTCCCTTATCCCTCCATCAGTCCTCTCTCATTAGCCCCCACAGGCAGAGCCCAGAGCAGTGTAACATGGAGGGGCCCCTGCTTCCTCCTCTGGTCCCCATGAAATACATACAGCACAAATACAGATGGCAGAGATCACCTTTTAGTAGTTATGATGCACAAACCGCTCAGTCTAACCGCCAGCTTGCTTTCTCTAAAAAGGAAAATGCCAATTTAAGAAAGCGAGCAGATACATTTCACATTTCCAGATGCTGAATCACATTCATCGCCAGCATTCATCGCTTGACTGTGTCTAGTAATTCTGGTTAAATTTACACTTTTTATTTTTTTTTTTTTCACTAGTCACACCAAAAAAATAAGATCACATTGCCAAGGTGGTTCATCCCTTAGATGGAATAAAACAGGGATAAAAATTGGAAAGCAGAGGTGGCAGCATTAGGAGGGAGGAGGAGGAGGTGGGGATGGGGCAGGACACAGTGGAGAAACAGTTGATTATGAGTCCCATCAAGTGATCAATGATTTCATTAATAAGACGGATCACGCAGCTGTCATAGCTGTGACACAGGCTGAGGGATGATCCGCTCCCAACGCTCCATTTCCCCCCCCTCAAGCCTCCCTCCCTTCCTCCCTTCCTCTCTTCTCCCTCCTTGTCCTTTCAATACTGCCTCCCTCTACCAACGACAAGGGAACGCCAAGGAAAAAAGGGATGGAGCTGGGTGTTGACGGAGGTAGGGGGTAGTGGGGGTGGGGGTGGGGGTGGGTGAGGGGGGGGCAGTCATGAGGGAGGGAGGGAATGGAGGGGGGAGAAGAGGGAGGAAGAAAAGTGAAAATCCATTTTGAAACCCATTTTCAATTAGGGGTCCACAAGCTGTTATCACAGGTGTCCCAGAATGGGGGCCCGTAAGTGAAAATGTCTCCTATCCGTTTCTGAAATGAAACCTTATCTGGAAGGCACAAAGATGGCGGGGACAGCGTATCTGTAAATTACTTTCCATCCCCGCTGTTAACGGGAACTTTATTTCTGTCAGATGACATTCCCCTCTATTTACTGTTGATCATTTAAATGGCTGCCTAAAAAGAAGGTGGCCCCTCACTCTTCTTCTAAATCTCCCCTTTCTGTATCAATCTTCCCTCTCTCTTCTCTACCCGTCAGAAGATTTTTTTTTTTCCAAAGCAGTCAAGTATTCTTTTTCTTCTTTAAACACTTTAGGCACGCTTTCCATTTGCTTAGGGATTTTTATGGTAACCTACACGAAAGCGTAACATTTGTTGCCCTCAAAGGCTTAACTTGTTTGCCTCAGAGACCCTTGCTCTTGCCTTTTTAAGCAAAAAAGGTCCCATCTCACCCACTTCATAACCTGTTATACAGAGGCTCTGTTATGTTAAAACAGCACTCTCTGACAATTTTCTGAACCGAGTCCAATGCTTCTTCTTCCCATTTTTCAATTCTCATCCTATTACTTACACTATCTTCCTCTCTTTCCCCAAATCAGCAGCACCCATATCAAAAAAAGTCCAACCAACCAGAAACTTTTCCTCTTCTTTTTCTCTTTCGCAAATAACCAACCCTTGACACCCACCCTGTTTTTTTTTCTTTTTTTATTAGCAAATTATCCCATGACGACAGGATTTATTCAGCCAGGGAGCATGGACATCTTTTTTTTTTTTTTTTAGCTCAGGACCCAACAAAAGAATCAGGGGACTTTGTGGTCCACCTGCCTGCCGAATGATGAGGGTGGGAGGGGTGAGTAAGCCCCCCCTACCCCAAAACCCCTCCTAAAGAGCACCAATCACAGCATTGTTGTGGCACAGTCGGCTCTTTTGAGCTGTCAGGCAAGAGGAGGGGGCACAGAGATGAATGGCACACAGGATGAAGCCACCATTTAAGCCAACCATGTGGGAACGCTCTACCAGGACTCAATAATTACTCTGGGCCTACTCAACTTGGACAAAACTTAGAAACTGAGGACAAGAGGGAAAGACAGAGTGGAAGAAGTGGAAGTTCAGAATTATCCCTGTACTGCATGAGAAGTGAATACTTTTGGAGTTAAATCAGTTTCCAAGAACAAAAGTTGTGCTCTCTGATCAGATCAATACCTGTTTCCCAGCTGATCACAGCCACAAATGTACTTCTAGGTAGCAGAGATTACTTTGGGAAGACCAAGCTAAACATCCGCCATGTTCACTCCACCTGCCCCTCCTACTTTTTTTTTTTTTCCCCACTTTTCACAACTTATCGTAGCACGCTGTTGCCGGGTGCACCACGGGGTTTCCACTGCACAGAGATCAGGGGCCGCTACTCTGCTTGACGGGGGGAAATATTTCGCAGGGCCTGCCTAAGAAGAACCAGTCACTGGGGTTCCACAGCTGCTCACAATTACCTTTTGTTTGGATGGAGGCGGTGGGGCAGGGGGTACGGGGGTTAAAGTTGAGGCGAGTGTAGGGTTACACCTGATAAGAGGTTATGAGTTCTGGGGGCGACTTGGGAATGTGCTGTAATTATAACCACACAAAGAATGTGTAAGCTATCTTATGATTCCGAGAGAGAGATTGGGATCTAAAAAGGGGACCTTTCTCTGCAGATAAGTATCATCACTCCCCTCGTCCAGTGAATTATGAGGCTACTGTATTTTAGGAAGTGCAAACATTGCTTAAAGTTGTAGCATGTCCTCTGACGTGGCTGACTTAGGAGACTCCTCAGCAAGGTTTTCAAGACAAACCTCCCGCTGTTCAGAGCTGTAATTACCAGCACATTACGAAGAAAAATCCACAATCACGGAGCCAAATTACATCCATGCTTTTTCCACAACAAACTTCTTTTTTTTTTTTTTTTTCACTGCTGCCCCTTTAATTAATAAAACAGTGCTGGCCATCTGGGAATGAGTAAGAGAGAGTGTGTTCCCAAGATACAGGATGCATTACCTTACCCACTTCCTGTGATAACTCCCATATGGGGAGAAAGTCATAGCAACTTATTTATTTACCCTTTGCTGGAGTGTTTGTCTCCTGTTCACACTTGGGACAATCACATCTGACATGAGCCGAGCCGAGGCGAGGCGAGGCGGGGGGTGACAGAAAACTCTATCAGGCCACCAGCTCCATCTCCCAAAGCCAACTCTCCATACCTAAAACCTTCCAAATCCTCTCACTGCTAATGAGCACAGCTGCAGCTTAGGCCGTGGTGATCTCAACTCTAGTTTTGTTATGACTTTAGCTTGATGTCCCAAGGCTTTCCAGCACACACACACACACACAAAAATCACAATCTAATATCCCTCATTCCGGCATCTGTATTGAGAATGAAAGGCTGAATGACGACAGGCTTAATGAACTGTAAGCTCCCCGCCACTTTTAATAGCATGTGTTGAAGACATTGCTATGTAAACATGCCAAAGTTTTGCTACCAGTGAGCATTATATGTGACTCACTGTGAACCATGAGAATAGGGGGGGAAGTAAACAGTCGAATGCAAGGATCTGTGCATGTCTTAATCTTTCAATCCAGTTTTTTTTTTTTTGGGAGTTGGTCGATTTCACATTAAAGTAATGAGAACATGGGTACAAAAACATTCTTTGGTCGCCAGCATCAGATAAGATCAGATCAGTGGCCCCAGCGCTCATATATGATGAGTGATAGTAGGTGATGTACTGTAGCCACACGTCAGTCTGGAAAACGTCTGGTCAAAAAAATGCCAGACAAAGAGACCTTACAAGCTTTGTTGGTTTAGCTACATTATGGCTAAAAGTAGATGAAAACTTGGTGATGTAATGGTATGTGTATTTACATACAAAGGCTACCGTTTGGTTAGCAGACCTGACCTGCAATATACAAACTAAGAGTGATCTTTTATTGACATCACGTTGTTTTGGGTTTAATTTTATGAGCTACAGAAATGTATTAGAAGAAAGTGATTTTTGTCTGTGCCTTGTCTCCTCACATCACATTCCCTCATGACCTCCATCTCCTTTTCTTCTAAAAAACTGGGTGTAATTCCAACAGACCAAAGTTATTTTTACATGAACCACTGTGGTTGCAGTTAGAGGTGGCACGTACCGTTTGAGGTGGTGCTGGAGGCCACCGCCTTCTCGCTGATGTCATTGCGTGCTGATGAGCCTTTGGTCGCCACAATGGTCTCCACCCTCTTCTTCTTCTCAGCTGCTGAACTGGCCTGGGACTGGGTTTCCATGGCGATTGCTCATTCCTCAACACCTCATGGAGACGGGATAACTGGGAGAGGAGAAGAAGGTGGAGAGGACAGGTGAATGCACAAAATCAGATGAATCCATTTTATTTGTCCGTTTCTTTTTTTCTTCTTTTTTTTTTAAGTGTCTCTCTGCTTGTTAAACCAAAATAAATCAGTTTGATTTCCACATTAACTTTAAAAATCATGTATTTCTTTCTTGATACAACTTAAACATTTTATCAATAGAATGCCTCAAGAAAAGACTTCAACACTGTGAACCATGTGAGGAAAACTTCAGATCCAATCCTCCCTTTTCATGATGCCCAGAGCAGACCACAGGTCAATCCACTAGCTCACCCTGATTTATTTTAACTCAAACCTGCTGGGCTCTGATCTGCTTGTGAGGGTCTGATCTGCTTCACTGCTGGTTAAATATCCAAAACCAAAAATTTAACTTACCTCATTTTGAACTATGCCATACTAAACTTCTGACTTCTTGTCAAAAAAAAAAAAAAAGAAAGAAAGCACGACAACTCTATAAACATAGCAAGGTAGGACATCCTGATGATATTTTATATCTCAGAATAGAAGTAAAGGCAGCTTGTGGATATACTGATAATCCTGCTCTAGCAGTCTTTCCAGAGAGAAAGGAGAAACCTTAAGGGGATACCACAGAGAGAGAAACATTCACAGTGCTGAAAAAACAAGGGTTGTTTGAAGGCCCTTTTGGGAATATCATGGTGCCGGGCAATTTTTCTTTCAAAGAATAAAGGTGGTTCAAGTTAATACTGTCTGTGGGTTTAGAAGGGGTTCAGCCAACAGTCTAGCAGACATGCTGCTCAGTTCAGCACCTCAGAGCTGAACTGAGCCGTCTACCTCAGCCGTCTACAAACTCAACTCTATCTAGGTCATGGAGGTCTCTGATTATGGAGACAACACGGTGATACACCACAGCCACTCATTTACACAAAAGTACAGGACAGCTTCATTTAGTCCAATACCAAAGCCTTTACTTAGACTCCATAATTCATGGATAATTACTGGAAATATTTAGTCTGACTAACATTTTCTTTCCAATAAAGACCAGCTAATTACCCAACTGTACTATTTAATTGTCCTCCACTCTATAAACATGCATGGATACAAAGGCCAGCAGTAAAGTCAGCTATAATGCAAACAGAGGAGTGCTGCTGAAACTACAAGCGAAGGGAGGGGGGGGGAGCTGATTTTTACCAACTCCCCAAGGAGGGAAGGCGAGGGGGAAGTGGTGAGGGGTAAACTTCAGACAAACACTGTGCGCTTTGTTTGTTTTTTTTCCCAACCCCCTGAAAAACCAGAGTCTGTCATCTATTCTGACCCGACAACAACATCTGTAAGCAATTGCTGGCTTACAAAAAAAAAAAGAGAGAGAGAGAGAAAGGAAAAAAAACACAATGCAATTACACCCCTACCAATCAAAACAGAATTAAACAAGAGCTCGTCCTCTAATCACTCCAACATGAATACATGTGTAGCCGTCATCCCCAACCAAAGACATTTTTGTCCTACTTGCACAGATATCATCTCAAATCACTGCTGCACGCGTTTGATAGAGTGGATGCTTTCATTTCTGGGGGTCTTTGCAGCAAGAGCGAGTTAATCGTCAGGAATATGTGCGGTGCATGTCTGTCTGCACGTGCATATTTGGAAGTTCCTACGCTGATAACTGATCATAGGTGCCACCCTTTCCCTTTCATCGGCAGAAACTGAACCGAGAGCATGATCAGAGAGAACTCTTTCCCTTTTCCATCATTACATCATCCTAATGACTGAACTTGAGCAAAGAGGAAAAGAAAAGCGTGAGATCCCAACATGCTTTCTGTGAGGGAGGATGCGTGTATGTGTGTGTCTGGCTGACGGCCCCAGGTGAGTCAGACCAAAGCAGAAAGAGCTCAGGAAGCACAGTGCTGAATATGAGGGTCAGGACTGGGGGTTTGTAGGGGAGGTGAGGAGAAAGCGGGGCATTCCAGTGGACGGGGAAATATTCACAAGTCCAAGCCACTGAAGCGTGTCTGACCGGTCTTTTGTGTTCCACAAGGCAGGCCACAGTTCCAAAGCAGCAATTAAAAGCAGGACCTTTTCACCCATAATCCCTCTGACCTGGACGCCCACACCCAATCCTGCAGATGTTCCTGTCTCTGCTTTCACGTTGCTCATTTTCACCCCGTCCAACTCCTCAGAAACATCCAGATATTCATCAACACAAAGACACTTTTATGTGTGTTTACAACAAGACGGTAGGAGTACGGGAGAGAAACGGGGTGAGAAAAAAAGTTTTTCCTTTCATCTAAGAAAGGTGAAGATCCTATTCCCTATGAAATTAGTTTGAGTGTCATGTCATTTTAAGTTTTGTTTTGCCATTTACGAGCAGAAATCTGATTTTTATATACATTTACATGAGACAGCGCAGAAATAACCATCTGTATGGGGAATACCTTACAGACTTTTTTCAGTGGTGTGACACACAGGCCT
Organism: Euthynnus affinis; assembly: GCA_029490765.1. Classification (NCBI taxonomy): domain Eukaryota; kingdom Metazoa; phylum Chordata; class Actinopteri; order Scombriformes; family Scombridae; genus Euthynnus; species Euthynnus affinis. Next base: position 17,872,989 of record CM055859.1, on the reverse strand, counting down.
GGCACAAAAGACGGAATTAACTAGGCATCGGTTGCTGTTGTTACGCAAAATAAATGTTAATTTCATATTAATGTCTTTTCCATGAAATGACTGTCCTACACCCAATTAGAGAAGAGAGAAAGAGGGTGTATCTTTATTTGTGCTCAACTGTAATCCTTCCACACAGAAAGGGAGGCGATTAAACAGGTTTAAAATACCACAATTCAGACTGTTCCCTCAGAAAAAAAAAAAAAACATTCTTATTTTATAAGCACATTAAGCAAATCAATTTAACATAAATTATACGCCTTGGTGACAAAGGCACTGAGTTGAAAGTCATCTGCAAATTGTACACATCAAAGTGAAACACTAAAATAAACTTTTGCCTTTGATAAAAAAAAAAAATCAGTCTTTCTTTTTTTTTTTTTTTCTTCTTCATGCAAGCTTAAATGACTGCCTCTTGTTATTTAAAGGCTGCGTCTTTACAAGCCTAATTTTATGAAGCTGCTTAAGGTGTAACTCTAATTCCACTGCACTCTGTGCTTGGGAACATATTTGCAAATGCATGACACACACACACGCACACACTTGCACACACAATCAGAAACTGGGGGACATTTCTATATAAACTCTTGAAGTGTCTTCTTAGATTTGGCACCCCCCCCTCACAGACGGGGTACTGTATTTGTGTTCATTTCATTAGGGCAACTGTTCAGTGTCGAGGGCCCCCTGAGGGGGGAGACTGGCAGCAGCGCAGCATTCATCATCATTACATCAGCGACCACCGAGATCTGCTATCTTAGGCTTATCAACACTGCACAAACGCACCGCAGCGCAGCAAGTTAGAGGGGAGGGGAGAGATGGGAGATGGAGACGATTGAGGGAGATTGTGAGCAAAAGTGGGATGAGAGGGGGAGAAAATGAATGGAGAAAGGGAGGAGCGTGAGACTGTGTGTGTGTGTCTGTGTGTCTGTGTGTGTGTGTGTGTGTGTGTGTGTGTGTGTGCGTGCGTGTGTGCGTTCATGTCTGCATGCATGTGTGTGCACCTCATAGTGCCCCTACATGCCTGCACATGTTTTCCTGTGTGTACCTTGTGTGTTTTTGCACATTTCGCAGCTATGCCAACAACATTAAGGGCTCCTGCACAGCTGGAATAACTAAAACACTGAGGGGCGAAGAAGGAGGAGGAGTAAGCCCTTCAGCAAGATTAGCTGAATCTAGCAATAAAACAGAATGCTGGCTTGGGCTGCATGTGTTTGCATTGGATAAGGTCAGTGAGGGGATGAGGCCCCTTAAGGAGACAGTGGAAGTGCTTGCTGGTGGTTAAAGGACCTGTCATGGGTTCAAAATCCCTACCAAGGAGGTGTTCCCAAACTCATTGGCTCTCCGAGGAAACCGCATACTTAGGTTTCCATGCTGTGTTCAACACTGCACTTATGGCTTCCCCTTGGCCCTGCAAGGCAAAGGGGAAGGGGAAGGGGGAAGATTGGGGATTTGGTGGTTGTGGCTCCCATTCACAAGTGAAACTTAACATTGTGCCCAGATGGCACTAAGTCTGGCCTACAGCTGATGGGGACCAGCCCCTCAAGTAAGGGCCATTTAGCAGGAATTAGTCACACTCTGCCACACACACACACATATCAAATCCCAGATATGCACATGCAAACTGGTTTAGTGCAAGGCCTTCTCACCCTTTTGTGTAGCACGACATGGTTGAGCTATTCAAGTTGTTAGTCATTTACATGTTTCTATATTATTGTACCTCGATGTGTGAGTCCCGCTTCTGACAACAAGGTTGTAAAAATGAAAGTTGAAACATTTATTGAGGTGATTTATTGGTTCGTGTGTTGAAGAAATAAATCATCTCATGACTGGTGCATAGATAAATGAATGCATATATTATAGTTTATTGGCTTCAAAAGTTTACAGCAGGCCTACCTGCCCATCATCTATCATTACTTTAAAAGTACATCAGCATCATAATAGCTTTCAATCAGAAAACAATTGGAGCTGCTTTCACAAATGTGCCGCATAAATTCTGAAAGCAGAAAGCCTGTGCAAATGAGGGATGTTTATATTTTTGTCAAGGACAAACAGTGCAACAACACAGCCCATCAGTAGCTTTCAGCGGAGCTAATAAGATTATCCTCGCGTGCGTCTTGGTCCCTCAGACCTCTCCACTTAAGATGCTTTGGAGGGCTGGTGAGGGACCCTATGTGCTGCACAGCAGAATGAGCTGAGTGCATCTTACATTCCTGGGTAACAAACCCACACGATGTAATCGTAATGCTTACACGATGCCTCTTTTGCACTCGCTACCCAGTAGATAAGGGGCAAATAAAGCACGCACCACAATGGAGATCTTGCGCGTTTTCCCCACAGCCCCCTGCTTATTAGATTGTTTATTTATATATTTTGACTTTGCATTTGTTCGCGAGCCACTTGTGTCAGGGCATGTGGGGCTGCGAGGACTGAGACAATGGATAATGCAGGCAGCTTTGTTGCTGTGGTGGCCCAGTTATGCGGTATTGGTTTCCCCTGCTCCCTGCTTTATTCATTTTCTTCCCATGCTAAAACATACAGCATTTGTTTGATCAGACACTTTTCCTGATTCTTGAAAAGAGGCGAAAGATGCTTGTTCAGCCTTTTACTGGAGGCCAAAGCAAACAATGCAGATTATTACTTCAGCAAATATCATGAAAGTCCTTGGAAAGAAAAGAAAGACATTTTTCTATATGCAAAAGATTTCTGCCATCAACTGGCCAAGATTAAGATAAGCATGATTTACAAACTTGTTATGCATCTTAACAGCCACTTGATATTCAGTATTCAGTTTATCAAAAGGAAAAAAAAAAAAAAAAAGTCCCCGCCTGTTGCAGCAGCCAGCACATACTCTAAGGTTTCTCCTCGAGTGGCCCCTGCATATGGCATACACTGCGATGCAAAGGGGAGTGAGGTCTGTATCCTGTCAGTGGGCCTCTCATCTCCAGTGAAAACAGTCTTGTGTTTGTGGAGGCATTCTTCGTATGAAGCTTTAGAAGGCGCTCTGCACGATGCCACAACCAGAGCTCAACAACATCCTTTGCAGCGAAAGAGAACATGTTACGCCGCGTGCTGCGATGTTTGAGAGCGGCTCCTATGTAACTCGTGTGAGTGTGAACATGGCACAGGGAGATGGGAGAGGGACTGTTTGCATTGTGTTGTAAAGTGTGCGCACCTGACAGTGTGTATAGGAGTGGATGCACCAGGTGCTCTGCACGCCTCTCAGTATGCAAGTGCGATCACTGTGTGCGGAACATAAATAAGAGAGGGGACCCCAGGGGAGGGGGCTGAGTGGAGAAAGAGAAATTCCTGTACTGATGAAAACCTCACATACATCTCTCTCTTTCTCCTCCTCCTCCTCTTCCTCCTCCTAAAATGTGCACTCAGAGAAGGATCAAGCAGATAGATGGTCCTGTGTGTGTGTGTGTAGTGGCAGCAGGTATGGCTTTGACACAAGGTCTTCACACTTAGCCTGCGGGACTGTAGAATATACTCCTCTTATCCTCCGTGCCTTAGACAGACATGTATAACAAAGAGAGGCGCTATTTGGCTGTACAGCATGAGTTAGCTACAGGTTATGGAGTCATTGTGAAACATTCACTCGCACTTGAAGTTCTTGTCCTCTTCGGTTCAGTTTTAGTCTACTTATTTCATGCAAACTCTCCCTCTCTAACCTCTTCCCTATCTCTCTTTCCTTTCCTTCATTCCTCTGTGTCATTGGGATAAGTGTTGGAGTGGAGTGAGTCAGTGCTGCTGTGTGATTAATGACGGGCGCTGGCGTCTCCGGGGCCGAACCCTAACAACAGCCAGGGGGCAGCGCGATAATGCACAATAATAAAGCCAGCAGACAATCAGCCAGGCAAAGCAAGTCCTATTAGCTAGCCCCATCAGGACGGCTAAGTGAGAAATTAGCCCTTCCCAAGCTCCGCCACAATTCATCAAGTGCTGCCTCTGATTCCCCCCTCAAGAAGTCATAATGTTTACTTAAAGACTGGCCCCGATGCCCCAGCGGCGAGCTTTATTGGCTCTTATTAATTCCCGTCCTGGCCCTCGCGGCCATGCCATTTAAACCGTATTAAAGGGTTGAAAATTGGATGAGATGAAGTTGTCTTGGTGTTTGGCTCTCGCATGATAAAGCCGGACCTAAACAGAGAGAGACTTGAAAGAAATGAGAGGGGAGGGCAAACAAATCGGGATGTAAAGGAATGCTGAATGAGGCTGTCCTGAAATGTGCCACAGTCAGTCAAAGGAATGCAGGGAGAAATGGGAAACAAGGAAGCGAAAATGAAGAAAATGGCATCGCTTTAATGCTAGACTTCCTGTGCGGATGGGAACATATCCAAAAGGGTAACAGTGGGTCACACATTCCACAGATGAAGAAACGGATAATTCTGTTGCATCTTCACATTTCCCTTATCTTTCATCAGACGGGCTGAAAAATACCTTAAAATAAGGTCACTCTATCAGCACTCCATCCTTAATTCAACATGTCAGTGACAGGGGTAAAAAAGAGGAGTGAGTGCACTAAATACAAAGTACATGCACTTAATAAGGCAGTTGAGTTGCTCTTAAATCAATAACTTACTTATAAAAAACAGTGACAGAATAGGCTCATTTTCATCAACTTCAAAATACCTTCTAATTCGAGCTGCATATTTTGTGCTGAAGTCATTAGTTTATAAATTGAATGATTAGTTCAGTCATTTATCAAGAAAAATGCCAAAATATTTTTTATATCTTTTTGGTTATTCATAAGTGAGAATTTGCTTTTTATTCTCTAAATTACATCGTTGTTAAGTTAACATCTTTGGATTTTTGACTTTTTGTCAAACAAGTCAAGACATTTGAATGATCGTCTTGGTCTCTGGAAACTTCTGATGGGAATTTTTTTTTTTACTATTTTTCTGACATTTTATGGACTTCAGTAGTTGAATGATTAGTCAAAAGGGTGATTCAGCCTTTTCATTCTGTTTTCTTTGCAGTTGTGGGCTTCAAAGCTTCCTTCTCTCGTAGCTGTAAACACAGTGAATGGGCTCACTGGCCCTTGTGCAGGTCTGTGAGTAAAGTTGGGAGTCTCATCGACGTGAACTGTGGGTCTGTGTTGCAGCATTGGTTGGCGGCAGGTGAGAGAGAGTTCTATAGAGTATTATGGAGTATACCGCAGCGGAGGTGTGAGATCAAAGACAAGTGAAGCTCAGAGGGAGTCCCAGAGACTTCTAGCTCCCTGACGGCTCTCCCTACGGCAGCGTCGAGAGACAACTCTCTCCCTTCACTTTCATATCAGCCACAGAGCCCCCCCATCCCTCTGCGCCGGCTTGTAGACTCCACACACACACACACACACACACACACACACATACACACAGACACACACACACACACAGTCTCAGAGGATTTGGCAGTGCTGCCAAACCTGTATCCCATCTACAGCAACACTCCACTACAGATACACACACACACAAACACACACATGCTGTTGCTCATCAGAAACCAATGCATCAAAAACACACAGCTGAATATTTCGGATTTGAAAGGCTGAGTTGGGAGGAAACGCTCAGCCCAGTGAAAAAAAAAACTCACGCAAGTCAAATACCAAGACAATATCACACCACACAACACTGGAATGAGATGCTATAAACCTCACAGCGCTGCCAACTGTTCAACAAAAAACTTCCCATAAACTCTCTAAAGAGCACAGTCACAAAATGGCCCCCTAAAAATCCCCAACATAAAGAGCGAAGAACAAGACTGTCATTAGAGCGGCAGCCCCCTCAGGCCCGCCGACTTGATCGTGAAGAAGCCAAACATCTGGGTGTATTTACTCGTTTCAGCTGTTTGCAACCCCGCCTCAAATAAATCTGGGAGCTGTAACGCCATTCCTTAGGACAGCTCCTAAACAAACACGCTCAACGCTTGCCGGCTCACTCACTCACCTCCTCGCACTCGAGCATCTCGACCAGAGCCGGGCCGGCTAACGCGGGCAAATAAATTTGTGAGGAGGAGGAGTAGGCCTTAATTGGAGCGGTTGACGGGTGCCTGGGGTTAATTGGGAAGCATGGAGAGCAGCTGGCTCCACGGTGGAAGTTGAGACAGGGATAATAAGTTCACCCTTTGCAAGAGAGACAGTTAGTGATGAATCAGATCAGAGGAACAGTGTACTGTAATCATCCTCACATCTCCCCTCCTCCACCCGGCTCTCCTGACAAGCAGAGACAACCTGGCTCCCAGCTACACAATCTGGCACCTATCACACAGGACTGGCAGTCACAGGGAAGAGATCACCCAGTGATGGTTCACACACACACACAAACACACACACACACAACCCGGCGTTCATTCAGCTAATCACTCGCGCACACAATCATTCTTACCTCTAGGACACGGAACCTAGTTTATCAGTTTGCCGGTCGATGTATGTAAATCTCTCCAACAATGTGTGTACTAATGGCTTATTACCCTGCGTTAGCTGGTTTGCATTGATCTCTATGCCAGAGGGAGATGGGGAAACTAGAGCAGTTTGCTGCTCATATGTACCGAGCAGGACTATAATCACATCCCAGCTTGTTTCAATAAAGGCAACATTAACATAAACCATCTCAAACACACTAAAACCTTCACCCCCGCTCGGTCCGTGCAAGTAAAAGGGGAAAAAAAACATACATGGATTATAGGGTAATCAGGGCCATATGGGATGGGTCGCTGTAACTTTTTGTGTCTTTCTCAAGTGTATAGATGTGTTTGTGTCCACACATTGTGACTTTCTAAATGAGAAAACTACTTTTCCAGAGCATCCAGCCAATGTACAGTACATATAAAAAAGAGGAAGAGATTCTCTCTGGAAACTAGTAGCTGTAAAGGGTTCACATATAACACTAAACTCAGTTCCTTGTGCTGGGAGGGTGGCTGAGGGAGCATTTGGGGGCTGAAAAAAGCCCAGGTAGAGTCATAGGCAGTAATGGGAGGAGACAGGGACTTAGAGCGCCACACAAAAGCCAGGCTTTATAAATAATTCCAAAAGCTAACAGGATCCCTTGTATGTGTGAATCTGTGAAATACATTCACACATGAATGCACACACACCCGCAGACACACACACACACACACACACACACACACACACCCTGCCACCAGGGGGAATAGGTTATTCATACTGCTCCACTGGGGCTGTTGTGAGTCTGACCTGCTTGGATTGGCAAATTTGTGTGAATATCTTTCTTGCATAGATGATGCAAAAAGGAAAAGAAGTTCTGAAAAAAAAAAACCCAGAAAGGTCCATTTTTGCAAGAAACACACACACACACACACACACACACACACACTCACTCACTCACTCATAATGCAGGGCAGCAAAGCACACCGGAGACCTGTCTTGTAAATCTCTTTGTGAAAGCAGCTTTGGGGGGTAGACAGGGGCTTACATACTGAGCCCTGAGGTAGAGCTACAGACTCCACTCCCTCTAACCCCCCCACGGTCCTTTTCCCTCTCCCACACACATACTCTGCACTCTCGTCTTCTCTCTTCCTCACTTTCCACCTACGGTACCCCACATTTCCTCCTCCTCTCTTGCCCTACTCTCACCTTTCCCGTCGCTCCCTCCCTCTGTTCCTCCTTCTCCCCTCTCTCCTCCCCTCTGTCCCAGCCCGGGCTCCAGAGCACTGGTCCTTAGCCCTGCAGGCTCCCGTGGTGTTGCGGTGACTAATGTCCTGCCTTTGCTCAGACAATGAGTTTGAGACTGAGCCGGGAAAGTGTTGAGGAGGGAAAAAGACTCCAGCACCTTTGACAAATGGAACCCTTCGCACTCCCATGCCCACTAAGGGAGGCTTTACAATGTCGCGCTCCACGCTCCACGTCCTCCGAGGGACGGCTGCAACCCGCAAAGCCGCATCTGGGGGAATATAATGAATTCTTTGGGAAGTCTAACCTGGCTTTCTTCATGAATAAGATATATTTCCAAAGCATGTCGACCCCTCTTAATAAAAACACCCGTCTGGCAGGAATAGCCAAAGCCGTTTTAGGGCCCCATGTACACGTTAATATTTCTGTTTCTCTATAAATTTTTCTCGGGACCACTTCTTTCCAGGCCTGTCAGTGCAAGGCCAGCCCTGCGTTTTCCCTGGAAGGTAGAGGAGCCATGATGACAAACTGTCATTAAAAACGGCTGGAGTCCCTCTCTTTCAAGGAACTCAAACTCTTGGATGCTCCCTCCTCTTCCCCATGCACACTACCCCCCATGCAACCCTGAAAGGAACTGGGCTTTGTCTGAGGAGCAAAGGAGAGAGGAATCCCCCCCACCACCACCACCACCACCACCACCTACCCACCACCCCCCTCACCACCATCTCCCCTCCCCAAAAACCCTGTTCCTCACTCCCTGTGGAGTATTGTTAAAACACAGCCCCCTCTCTTTCCATGGCCCGGGCTCTTAAAACAGTGTGCTTTGCATGAGAAAAAACGATTAGTCTTCAAATGCTGCGCTGTCAAAGGAGGGCTCTGTCAGGTTGGGGCAGAAATTTGCTCAGATAGTAGAGTTCCCCTTTTGTTTTTCTAAGATGAGGCATTATTAGAGCCAGGGTCTGTTAGCATTCATTGCTGAGAAGAACACACTAGAGGGGTTTATACGGGATGCACACCCCCCTCCTCCTCCTCCTCCTCCTCCTCCTCCTCCCTCCTTTTCCCAACTTGCCCCAAGTCCGCAGTAGACGGAAATGAAGAAGCAGAGTGGGGGAAGAGGTACTCATCTAAACATGTTTGGAGAGCAGAGAGAATGTCTGGGCCTCTGCTTCTTTCAGGTATTAACCTTGGGATTTACATTTGACATTCAAACAATAGACCCCTCCTTGACCTCCACTCCAGGATGCAGCAGGACTCAAGGATAACTCCAGCTGAAAGACAACTACAAGCAGCATGGGATTGCAAACACATGGGGTTCACATTGTGAGCATTATTGCATGACAATAAATAACTTAATTAGTGGTGTAAGGACAAGAGTTGTGTGTTTAGAAGATGCACAGTTAACACTATGTTTTGGGGTTTTTTTTTTTCTTCCTGAGTTCAAATGATTTGGCAGAGAAAAATGTGTGAGCATACTGGTGTCCGGGAGGAGACACAGCCTGACTCATGGCTTCACACATCAAGAAGCAGGGGTAAGTGACAGATCATTGTTCACAGCAAGCGGCTGGCTCATCTGTCCCCCAATCACCACCCCGGACGAGAAAGCACAGACCCCCTCACGGATGCCACAACCGGCTCCCATCAAAGCTGACACAATGCCACATCTGCAATAATACCCCCAGCCCCGGGAAACTGTGTCTTTAGGCGCTCAACTTTACACACAGCCCGCAAGCAAATGGGCCCCAAACCAAGGCACTTCACCTCTTGCTGCTATACTTCACACCGCAGACTTAAAGACATTTTTACGGCAGCTATAGCAAACAGAGGAGGGAATGAACGGCGCCCTCATGCAGGCGCGACCTGTCCTGTTTCTCCTCAAGTCTGTGAGAAAAGAAAACGCAGCCGCTAGCTGGCACACTCTGAATTCTCACACGCAAACCTGCATATTTGCAATAAAATTTACAATGACCCACAACCGCGCTTATGTAAAGCTGTCAAACACAACTTCATCCGTCGTAAATCTGAATCACTTGATTCATATTTATTTATTGACTGTTTTTCCTCTTTCTTTTTTTTTTCCTTTTTTATTGCTTATTCGGTGCCTCACTCTGGGAGAGCAGTTGACCAGACTAATTGTCAGGTCCAGTTGGAGTTTCCAGAAGGCCAAAGCCATGGAAAACAAACCAGCCCTCTCTCAGCCCCTGCTAAGGCAACTTGAGCTCCCACTTTTTTTTTTTCCTCCCATTTCCTATTTCTTCAGACAAATGAAAAAAATAAAAGTTGCTTCCACAAGAGAGAGAGAGAGAAAAAGAGAAACAGACAAAGAGAAATGAGACCAAATAAAAACTAAATGTGTGTTTGTGTATAAGTGAGAGAGGGAGGAAAAAAAAAAAAAAAAGAAGCGAGAGAGAGAGAAGTGTGGAGGAGCTGCAGAATGCATGTACATGCATGCAAGTGTGATGAGGTGTATGGCTGTTGTGTCAGTATGCTGTTTGCAAACGCCCCAAGTGTATTAAGATTCCCGAATGTGTGCAATATACATATCTAAAATTACAGTATGATATCATGAGTCTCACACCCCCGTCATCACCACTTTTCCCCCCGCCGTATTGCCTTATCCAAAGACATCACCCAGCTTGAAAGGTGCCTTTAGCAGGCTCCTTGAAGCGGGGAGCGGGGGTCCCGCTCTGGGACAATGATGGTTGAGGTGGAGGGGAGCCGGGGGAGCAGGAACACATAGCATATTAAATCTGCTGGCGGAGCTGGGTCGTCCGCGCGGAGAGCCAGAGAGCCAGATCTGAGGCATGCCCTGAAGGGATGGCTGGGCCTGGGGATTAGGAGGCCAAGGAGAAGCCCTCGCGCACCCGAAGACCCCTTCTTGTCTCTGCTCGCACGCAAATGCATCCAGACGTTTTGACGCTCCTCAGGTTTGCCATCTCAGCCCAACTTTTCATAGCACTCCTCCTTCCTCACAAACCACACCAGCACCCGCTCGCACAGCCTTTTTTTTCTCTTTTTTTTTCCTCAATCACTACCTCTGTCTGACTTGTCCTCTTTCTTTCCCCACTGTGTCTGTTTCATTTGATGTCAACATATCAAAGTACCAAATCATCAAAGTGAGAGAGATTTCTTTTGGGGGCCATCTATTCAACTATACCAGTTATATGCAAGAGAAGCAACAGCTAATCAAATTACACAGGGAATTACTCCAAACTTTCATTGGTCAAGTGGCTAGTGGATATTTATTTACTCTCAACAGTGAAAGGTTATAATAATCGTACCTATTATTATAACCTGTAAACTCCACACAAGTAAATTTAGAAAAAAACACAAAGCCGGAAAAACACACAATCCTCCACAAGCTACAGAAAAAAACTGCAAAACAAGCAAGCTAACACTAAAAAATACACCCTAGTTCTCATTATCATGAGGAAAATCAACTTCCCTCACATTACCCCTGTTTTAACAAAACATTTGCCGCCTCTTTGAGGGCTCCCGATCAGAGCATTAGCACAACAACACAGCTCATTAGGGCCTCTTGCATACAAACTTGATAACAGGTATTCTTCCTGCAGGGTGTAAAAGGCCCGAGGACAGAACCTGCCTTCTGTGAATGCGAGGCCCTTAAAAAAGAGAGAAGAGGGCCATACCTCAAAAGCTAATAGCATGTCATCTCCCTGCATTAACATGACAGCCCCTATTCTGCCAGGTCGCCAGGTCACGGGTGTGCTGGGCAAGTGTCGCTATGCATAATTTTACCTTAAGGAGTGCTTAAAGTTGAGATAAAACAGTACGCTGCCTCTGCTATCTGACGGACTGACTCCTGCAGAGGGAAAAAATGTTATCCGCCTGTTCCTCACGCATGGAGCCGAAGAAGCAGAGAGCGGCAGTGATACATCTTTGCTGGCTACAGTAAGCGAATGGCTCTGTGTTGTGCATCTCATTCCAGCAGATTAGCATCTTAAACACTGCTGCATTCATCACTGCTGCTGCATCATAATGAGACAAAGTCCTTTTTGGGGGGGTAAAGGTGCACCTGTTTGACATCAGTATCACCCAATTTAATAGCATCAAAAACAATGTTAAGTCTACACATAAAATATTAGCATCTATTTCGAGAGTGGATAGAAATTTTATTTATATTATGAAGCTGTTCCATATTTTTCATTATATAAACAGATATTTGAAAAAAATTTTACTAACATCTATATAGTGGTGTAAAAACTAAAATTAAAGTGAGCAGCTTGTGTGTAATATTCAGATATGTGATATATTGCTCTGCCATCAGTCAATCACTAAAATTTAGATTAATCACACTTCATTAAACACTGTTGGGGAAAAAATACAGTACTCACACGTTGAAAATAATATCACATGCCGTCATAATTTTAGTCTCCAATTATAGAATGCAATGACAATTATGTTGTATTTTTTTAATTTGCATTAATATTTAAAAATGCTGAATAGCAGCAGAACATATAAGGGAAAAGGTGCAGAGCTATTTGTTTCATCTCTATAAATACAATTATAATAACAAATGGTTGTCATATTAGATTGAACTATATTTAGTCTAAAATCAGTCCTGTTCTGTCTGTTTATTATTTTTTTAAACTGAGCTGAATCATTTTGACACTGATTAATTTTCCACTTGTATGCCCTGTGAAATGTTATTTTGTTATTATAAATAAAACAGGGAAAATATTAAATGACAGTTTATGTGACAGTCCCTTCTTTATTTTATTAGACAAATGTAACCAAGAGCTGCAAAAACTCTGCTCAAAGCCAAATGCTCAGCCAAGATGAATGATGGAACAACCTCATAAAAAAAAATAAAAAAAAAAAAGCTAAAAGGAGATTTTTATCTGTGTGAACTTGTGCTGTTAAACATCTTATTTGGTGTGTTCATTCACTGCTCCGTCTCAAGGCAGCCAGACCTCCGTTAATAATTTGCCAAGTGTCAAAAAAAGGAGGATTTGAGCTGCACCGCATGGCTGAGCACCTTGGACCCTCGTCGTCTGTGTGAAACCCGAGAGCAGACAAGCAGATAAAATGTGGAACAGCTGGCGAGGACAGGAGGGAAAGTTTCAAACAAATATCTGCACATGTGGAAGCTCGGGGCTCTCGAGCGTTTTCGTGTCCCGTAACCCCCAAATGAACACACAAACTTCTGTTAGAGAGAGGTTGTTTTTTTTTTTTTCAACTCATGTGAGAGTTTTTTTTTTTCTTTGAGTGTTGATTTTGTTTTTTAAATTAATTACTGTCTATGAAAGGGAAAACATATGACTGCATTAGTCACTCATATCCATTTTTAAATGTGATCATTCTAATTAATTGCGGTAAGCTAAATTAAAAAGGGAATTTACACTATTTCCCATTTTGCTTGGGGCCCCATAAAACTCCCCACATGGACCCCTGCCGAGCCACAGACCCCACTGTAATGGGCTTAAATTTCTCTGAACACATGCACATGCCTTCAAACATGCTGTGATGTCTCCTAAAATATTTTTTTTCTTTTTTTTTTTTTTTATGTGACAGAATTAACCAGATAATTTAGAAGAAAAAAAACCTTCCTATGCCAGTCAAACTGTACAAAGCAGTACTGTGGTTGAGTGATTTCATGCTCCTGGATGACTTGCTTTGACTCTGTCAGGTTTCCAGATACTGACCAATGCTTCTGCAGAAAAATGTAAAGTTCACTGGAGACAATTATATAATTTCCACATTTTAAAAATACCAATTCACTGACAAAAGTGAAACTTAAATGAGTTGTTAATAAAATTGTCGTTTTTGCAGTGCAAATATTTATTATACTACTCTTGCCAGAACAAAACAACAAAAAAAAAAAGGCCTCAAACTCACTTTCAGGCTTGGAGTTGGAAAAACATTATAAAACCAGACAAGTGATGTATAAATGTTTGAGTGATATAGTGGCTATAAAACTAAATATGTCTTCATGTTAAAGGTCAAGGCGAGGGTCAGGCACAGTCTCAGATGCTTTAAAAAAAAAAAATCAGCTTGTGTCTGAACATGCTCGTGTATCTTCTCATTAACTGTTTCAACAATGCTGCTGAAGTCTAACAGGATAAACCGAATCAATAACAGACACTGAAATATGATCACGCATTCACATAAATATGCCCCCCCCTCCCCACCACCACCCCACCCACCCCCTCCCTCAACCCCCCCACCACCACCTCTCCCTTCCACCCCCCTCCTTACCCTCCACCCCCACGCGCGTTTCTTTAGGCATAAGTCCAATAAGTTTCATGTCTACAGAAGTTCATTAAGTTTCAGTTCACAACTCCCACCAGACTAACATGTGTTTTTTTCCCCCCGCACTGTCTTATAACGCATCAAAGCTCAAGAAACAAGTTTTTTCCATGAATACCAAAACTTCATGCAACTTCAAACTTGTTTTAAAATGCACATCTGTCTGTCGGATACTTGTTAAGTGTGCCATCCGGGTTTTCTAACAACCAACACTTATTTCACACAGAATAAATCATACTCAGGCCAAGTGTAACACAGTCTGTGTTGCCTTCTTTTTTTTCTTCTTCTTCTTTTTTTTTTCTTCTTTTTTCTTTTTTTTAAGGCTGTTTTTGGGATCCAGATCGAGCTTTCATCATTGTTTAAAAAGCTGGTGTTTCATACCAGTGTTCTCGCAGTTAATCCACTTCATGTCTACATCTAAACTTGTATGAAATTCCACCGTTTTGAATAGTGAAATGTCTACTGCTTCACAGTCTGGCTTTCTCACAACTTTAAAAGTAGACAAATAAGCGCAACAATGTTCAAAGTCTATTCCGCATGTGTGTGTGTGATTTTTTAAAATAGATTACTTACTTCTTTCTGGGTGATTTTCCCCTGTAATTCTTGACTTTTTTTTGATCTTCACAGAAAAAAATGATTTGTCTTCTTTCTTCTTCTCTTCCTAAGTTGCAGATGTGCCTCTGGAGTTGCCTGGGACTTTTTTTTTTTTTTTTTTTTTTTTTTACGCTGCAACTCCAACTCCAAAACGGCGCTGCCAGAGTTTTTCCTCTTGCCTGTCTTTCTCCTCCTTCTCACAGTTTGCTGTGTTCAACCACCGCCGGACTAACACCATCAGCCTGCCGATAATATCTGCCGATAGCAGACCGCAGATGTGCGTAAAAATAACATAAGCGTCAGAGAAGCGCATGGAGAGTTATTACATTTAGTGCGCTTTTTCGAGGAGAAGAGAGGGCGAAGTGTGGGACTCCAGCTGCTCCTTCCCTCGCTTGACTCCTCCCTTCGGATTGCTCCCTCCTTTACTCACTGCCTCCCTCCTTTTTTTTTTTTTATTTTGTGTACCCCCTTTCTTTCCTTCTTTCTTTCTTTGAGCCAACATTTTTGGAAACTTTGATCCGGGGTAGTCCTAAAATTATTACTATCTGAGCATAACTTTAAAGTCAGTTTACTTCCTATCCTTCAGATGTCTATGAATCACATTAATAAGTCTAAAACTGACCCAGGTTTGGTAAAGAATGGGATGTTTTTAAGAAAACCTTAAATGAATGAATGTTTTATCTGGAATTGAAAAGAAAGTTGGATTTTGATTATGTTTGACATTATATTCCTCTTCATTTATTCATTTATTTAATTATTTATTTATTTGGCAGTGAGTGTTTTAATGGACTTCAGGCAGGAAGTGCATATTATCATTGGCTGTGTTTTGTAACAGACATGATGTTTTCACCTTTTTGAACCACACAGGAATCACACGGTGGTATTATTTAGAGCTGTCACTCACTTTTCACAAAAGTTTAAAGAACAGCAAGACATATGAGCACAGTTACATAAATACTGATATGATTAAAGTTACAGGACATACAGTATGTGACACCATTACATTCAGCAGTAATGCCAGTCCATATAAAAACATAAACACATTCACACCTAAAAGAATATATATGTATATATATTCTTAATTATATTGTTAAAATCCTGCAACACATAACAACAGCTTAAATTAATTAGCCTGTAAGAATCATAGTGACAGCTAAACATGTTGATTTCTTTCTCAGTTATGACATAATGACGATTATGAACTTTAACAGTGAGGTATAAGTGAATTCTTTCTCATTTTTGATCGTTTCACTCTGCCCTCTCACTCAATTATGTAGCCAAAAAATAAAATATCCAATTTACATTATAGAGCAATCTCACTCACATACTGGAATCTGTCGATTTATGAACGCTAAAATAGTCTCCTGGGCTCGACCTTCAGAGTGATACCTAATGCAACGGTAAGGCAGAGAGAAGCCTTCCTGTAGGGTTAGGTGTAATCAATATACATAATCAATATACAGGGAAATTATGTGGTAAGAGAGGTCTTTAGGGTGCTGTTTCAATCAATGAAGAGGTGGGAGTTTGGAGAGGAAAATCACCGGTTAATCGTTTAACCAGGATTTGAATGTGTGTGTGTGGCCAAGAGGTCAAGTCCATCAAGTCACAGTTTGTGTATTTATCCTGATTTTTAACGCTCGACCAATCAGATACTTTGGCAAAGACAGAAATCTGAACTTTAAGTGAATTCTCTCTTTGAAAAAGAAGATTTTCATGTTTCATCATCACTTTGCAGATGCTTATCATAGTGATAACGTCTGCATTGACTAATTATTGCCTTAATCAATCAGAGCCTATGATCTTCTGTCACAACTGTCGACATCTTTATCATCAATAAACTCCTTAAATGTTTGATTCTGGTGGTGTCAGAATACGTGGACGAGTTAGACTTTGGTTGTCAAAGTTAGGAAAACTATGATGATTTGTAAACAATTATTTTTAAAATGAAATGGCTTTCATCAATAAATCCACAGATACAGATATTTTTTTCCCCTTTTATCCATAAAATGTGGCAGTTAAATCAAATCACATGTGATGATTTTAAATCCAAATACAGACATTTTCATTAAGGTGTATAACAAATACAGCAATGGTACAAATGCACAATGATGGAATATGAGCTGTGATATAAATCAGTGTCAATACAATGAAAATTCTCGTGTCCGTGACGACAGGAAGTTGGGCAGAGAGAGGAGACAGTCAAAGGTGCTCTGTAAGACACGACTAATTCTCCTGTCAGTTTGTCAGGCGGTGCTCATCTGGCCTGGACTACACAGAGATAAAGTCCTTGTTATGAATCTCTCAAAGAGAATCCGAGGAACGTGGAGGTGGAGGGTGGGCGGGTGGGTGGGTTAGGAGGAGGGGGAGGGGGGGTTGAGGTGGGGGAGAACAAGAGGGTAAAGGAGGGAGGGGTGGGTTGCACATGGGCATCAGTAGGGTTAGCGGCTCCCGAAAGTATTTCATCAAAGAGGGCCAGGATCCTGGGGATTGAGATTCTGCCTGGAGGCAAGTAACCAATGGTCTCCCAAGAACATATTCCAAAGTAGGACTCGCAGAGCCAAAGCACACATCAAAAGCACCTCTGTAGCCAAAGCGATTCTGGAGGAGAAAGAAAGGGGTTCGGGGTCCCTTCTTGGCCCCCTCTAAGCCCCAGATCTCACCCCAATTAAGAAGGAACTACTGTTTGTTCCAGACCCTGAGATCTACAGACAGGGAGGTGCACTCACTAAGGTAGACACTCAGGCATCCTTACAAACACACACATACACACACACACACACATACACACACACAATAACCAATCAAGAGCATGCACACACTCATATATTGTCACTTTTCCTCACACCACAATCCGAAATAAATGCTTTGCTTTCAAGATCAGCATCTGTGTCAATGACCAACTGACAGAGCATGTTCCCAGTTTCAGCCGTGATCTCACTGAAATGATATGTAGTGCTCCGTGTGTATGTTACACGCGTAACAGTAAATCAATACTTGGCAGAATGTTGTGTAGGCATTTGGATTTTTGCCTTTAATTCTTTGCCGCTGGACAGATGTCACTGTGAAATGGATACGGCAGAATAAGCATATTATATCCACACAGATGTGGCCGCTGGAAAGGCACTGGCTGCATGAACAGAGGAATGACAGAGGCTCCTGTGTTTTTCACAGCACAGAGGCAGTATTTTAACATAAAGGAATATCTCAAGTGTCTTCAGTTATCAGCACATGCTGATGGAAGATGTATGGAGATGTTTTACTAAAGTAGAAGTGGCAACATTATAAAAAAAAAAATACTTTGACATTGCAAGTAAAAGTCTTCTTTCATTCACAGCCGCAAAATGTTCACACGTGAAAGTATTTCTAATGCAGAATGTCATTATTCACTGTCATATTTATCATATTATTGTTGATGCTTTAATGTATAAGCAGGAATTTAATGCTGTCAAAGTGGAGCTAATTATAACCACTTATATACTGTTGGGCAGTTTATTCTACAACAATGTATTATATTTTTTTTAATTCATTTGTCTTATATGTGAAATTCCTGCAGCTGTCTAACAAATGTAGTGGGGTGTTATAAGTAAGTGTAATATTTTCTTCTGAAATGTAGTGAAAAAGAAATAAGGAGTAACATAAAATGGGAATACTCAAGTAAATAAGTATCTCACAATTGAACATAAGTACAGTAATTGAGCAGTACTACAGTTTCCACCACTAGTAACACACACAGTGATCTTGTTCTGAGCTTCTCAGTCTCAACTGAATGCAGCTTTTTAAATATTGCGTTTTATATTCTCAGATTGAATTTATAGTCTAATTACTAGTGATTTTTTAAAAACATTGGGATGGATCATATTTTCTTTCTACCGAGGAAATACTGCTTAAAACTGTTGATAGTTCAGTCTGTGGATTATCCTGAATGAAAAGGGACACTGATTCTGGTACGAGATGTTGCTGTTGAAAAACTGAAGATAATTGTTTCAGTGCTGTGAGAGCCAAAAAAAGAAAAAAAAAATCCACTCACCTTCATTGTACTGGGGTGAAAGCAGAAATATCAGAAAGAGATATCTCCAAACCTGTCTGCAGTGGAATGTAAGTACATTTACATTATAAACAAATATGAACTATTTGTACTGTATACATCTACTTCACTGCATTACTGCGGGAAATACTGCACTACATTTATTTGACAGGTTGAGTTATGAGTTACTTTACAGATGAAGATTTTACGAACAAAACATATGATCAGTGTATAAAATGTGATTCGCTGCTATATATTAAATTACCAAACAGCATATCAAATATTTCAAATTAGCTCCACCTCCACTAACTACAACAGTAAAACACCACTTACACATTAATGTATTAGTAATAGTAATCCAATAATATAATATAATAAATAATAGTGCATTCTGCATTATGATTAGTTTTACTTTAGGTATATTTATTCGTATTATTTACATACTTTTACTCAAGTGACATTTAAATGCAGATGTACTTGTCACTGAGTATCTTCATAATGCATCAACAAAGGGAAATGAAGTCATTTTGTGTAAAATACACATCTAATGATTCAGTACAGTCCTAGATAAAATTGTGTAACTATTAATTTTAATATTTTTTGGTCTGTGTCTGAGTGTTTGCTTTCTCCTAATGCTTAATTTTACATCTACAATAACTGCAAGTGTGTCGACCACCAAACTATACTATACTACAGTCACCTGACACTGGGCCTGTTTTCCAGGGACCCGATTTGGGGCCAAACAAACATATGACAAAAGCAGCTCTTCCGTGACCTCTAGTCCACTGTCAGGAGTGTATTAGTGTGTTATCGATCCTTGTACTCAGGGTTCATTAAGTGCCCTCCATAAAAGACACTTTCCTTCTACCTCTTATTGTCTCCGTCTGTGTTGATTCCTTCTCCTCTCTTTCTCCTTTTCTCACACGTACTGTACCTGTACACACTTGTACATTCAGGACATTATCACACACACAACCCCACCACCCCCCACTGCCGGAGGTATCGAATGGCTTGAGTGGGCCATTAGTGAGAATGACTGATAAGACTCTCTGCCCCCAATAATCAGAAAAGGATATTTGCAGTATTTTTTGAATCCGTCAGAAATAATAAACGCAAAACTATATCCACTTGGGCAATTTAAGCAATTTCCCCGTGATAACATCCCGTGGGGATTTCATGTGGATTCCAAATGACGACATAATAAAAACCACGACGCCTGCACCCCCTTATCAGGGTGGATTAAAAGGGAATAATGAAACAGAGAGGGTTTGGAGCCTTGTGTGGTATGAATATGATTATCTAATGGACTCCAATGGAAAGGCATGTTAATTCCACTTTAACGCGAGACCTTTCCCAGACTATCTCCTGCCCCTGGCTCCTCCTAAGACCCCTCCTTCCTCTCCCCCTCGACCCGTTTCTTTGCCTCTTTCTGTCCTTTAAGTTTAAATAATCGCTCTGCTTTTTGCCACAGAAGTCATTATGCCCGCCGTCTATCTCTGTGTATGAACGTGAGCATGGGAGAGTGATAAATCCCCCTCGTTTTTTTTTTTTTTTCTCTTTTCCGGTCTGATTGGAGTATGTTGGCCTCTTAACTTTCAGACAAAAGCACTCTAGGCAATTATCAATATTCAGATTTTTTTTTTTTCTTCTTGCACGAAGATCATTGTTACTTGAAGAATGTGGGTCACTTTCATACAAACTCAAATCAAACTTTCTGAGCACCCAGTTGAAATCATATTACATGGTGATGCTGGGCTTAACAAGGCCTTAGTGTTTTAAATACTGGGCCAAGAAAGTATAACTGTGAAGAATCCTCAATTGCTTTAACCACATACTGTGTTAATAGTTATTTTTAAGATGATACGTTTTAACCAGTTCGCTAAAAAGTACACATCAAATTAACTCTGGTTCGTGTGGACATTGATGTTTATGCTGTTCAAGCTAAATTAATAGGAGGGCTGATTTTCTTTCCCCCCATTCACATACATTGAAAGTGCATTATAAAGGCATCTCTTAATAGCTGGTGTGAACAGGGGGAATCATTACAGCAAGAAAATCACGTGTCAGTGTTCAATTGGGCATCTGCATATTATTTTAGGATAGACTTAAAGAAACTGTGAACCTATCCTTTAAAGCCGTTGCACCTTTGTTTCAACGGCAAACAATTACCCATCCAACACCAAATAAAGATTTAAGTCATGTGCAGGCTTTACTGTGGAGACGCTGTTAAGATGTTGACACACATCACTTGTGTGTGTATTTTGTAATAGGTGTTGACTGATTAAAAGTAATTCTCCTTTTGATCAACAGAAAAAAAAAGTCCCTGACCGATTCAGACCCATGTGGGGGGTCATCATTAGGCCCATTAGGACCAATAAGACTCCTTGAGCCGAATAGTCAAGTCCATTCTCATCTAGCGAAGCACAGAGCCGTATTGTAGATCAGCGCACACATCCTGAGAGCAGACTGAGCTCCCACAGGACACAGTTAAAAAAAAGCATCAATATTTCATCAAACTACTCTCTCTTTCTGGTCCAGATCAAAGCCTCGACTCCCACAGTCCTACAGGTAGAGATGGCTCTTTTGTTTTTGCTCCTCAGGTAGAGCAGCAGTCAGACTCTGTTCACTTTTGGAAACCTTGCAACGCTCAACCCATCCATCTCTCACGGTTTACTGCCTCGCTTTTGGAAGAGGAGAGAGGGTGAAAACGTGTTCCAGAGAGTGTGTCCAGAGATTGAACTTCTTGGCCTTGCTGTGCTGTATTATTTTCTGTTGTTTTCGGTTCCCAGTCGGCCCATAGTGAGAGTAATGGTGAAAACAAACTGAATGTGTTGTAATTTGTGCCTGAAATACTAAAATAACACAGCGAACTTCATTGTAAATGTAAAATTAGGCTCATTTGATGATCCTGAATGCGGAATTCATTTGTTTATTTACTTTGATTCGTTTAAGTATAAAATTGATTTTTAAAAACTTTGTTGTCAGTTTTAGGATCGTATCTGAGGGCAGATGTCATTTTCCATTTGTAAGTGAGAGCTAACAGAGTTACAGCAGCTTATGAAAGGAGTGTTGACACTAATCTGTCGTGGTCAAACATGCTACATCTGTGGAATTAAATCTGTGTTTGAATTTGTGGAGTCCTTGTTTCATGGCGTTGTTTGTATTGTCTGTTTGTTTGTTTTTTTCATCTAGTAAATTTATTAGACATAATTTCAGCAACATGCGCTTTCATATATCTCGGAGGCACAGTTGCCACACTGTTGCTGTGATCTGCAGATGTATGAAAGGAGAAAAGGCTTTCATCAGGGGGCCAAATTTGGCCAACAAGCCACTATTTGCCCAAACTGCTGATTAGAAGAATCTAATATGTTCACTGACATTATGCTGAACATTTTATCCACAAAAAATTTGCTCTGTTCACCACCAGATCCATTATTTTGTCTTTCAACTACACCTTAAGAGGTCTTTATATCTGGATTGTCTGATATTTATAGTTTTATGGAAGAAGCTCTTGGAGAAAAGTGTTGTTTATTCATATATGTAAGCGTGGAAATAATTCACCTTTAAAATATGATATAGATATGATATATAAGAGGAGTTGAAAATATTTTTACAAATGAGGAAGCATGCCATCCCCTTTTGTCCCATGATTGTGTCATTATAAAGACAGAATGTCTTGTTTTTTAATCCCCTTTGATAAATACGTATATAGGTATGTTTGTGTAAAGCCGTGTGTAAATGTGTTTCCTCCCCTCTACATCATCCGTGCATTACTGCTGTCCCTGAACACACCAGGCCTCTCCTCTCATCATCAGCGTCAATCTGTGGCTGTCACTCGGAGCCGGACAGTGACTAACGACACTCCCAGTCAGTCAAACACTTATCACCGCACAGGTAACACACAGGCCTGGAAATGACTGACATGAAATGGAAACGTCTCTCATTCTGTGGGCCCGGGAGCTGAAGTGAAATATTAGCTGTGGGAGAGATGGCGGATGATAAGAGGCTCCCTGTTTGGGCTGAAATTGTGGGGGTCCAAGTTCTATTACATTTCTTTTTACGCCGAGGCGTAGTATGAAGATCCTGTTTGCTTGGATAAAGGATAGCGTTCCTTTTCTATTTCCTTTCTTATGCTCGTCATTTTACTGTTTTTTTTTTTTCACAACATGCTTCAAATTTGCAGATGAGCCGCAGCCAAACTTTCACGAGGAGCTATTTGTGACTTATTATAGTAGTAAATGGTGTTTGACGCCAGTGGGTCATTTTTGATACATAAGCCATTGTCTCTGAGGATTTCTATGGGCCACAAGAACTAGACCATAGGCCAGTTGAAACCAGAATGCAGCCTGCTCAATGTCAATGGGTCACATATGCTTCCTCTGTCTCTCCTATTAGTCATAGACTCCACCATGTCCTCCCTCTATCCTTCTTTTTCTTCCTCCCTCTCTCACATCTCCTTCGTGCACACACACACACACAATTCCCCCTGTGCAGAAAGATGGATGGGATGTTCCCAAACCACAGGTGCTGCTCTACTTGTGAGTCTTTCGCATTCTTCAGCACACAGTCCAGATCTGCTCAGTTTTTTATTTTTTACTGTTCTCCCCAGTGGTGATTACTTACAGTTCTTCAGAGTTGTGGGATAATGAGGTAGGTGGAATATTAGTAAAGCAGCGTATGATCAATCTGCCTGTCTGTTAGCTGCTCTTTGGGAACGAGGGTCTTTTTGCAAGAACAAGACAAACCACATGAATTTGAAACTTCATGTCAAACACCGCTCTCCGACACAGGCCTCCAAACCAGACCACCACTAGATGGAGTTAGTTTACAACTTGATGGTAATTCTCACTGAAGCCTGAACTATAAACTCACTCTGCTGTGCAAGCTACGCCACCTTGTGGTTGACATTACCAGTGGCCTTTATATTAAAATAAAGGAAAGCATACACTGTACAGTATGTTCTAAAACAGCCTAGTTGATGCATTTTTATCTTGACAGTGATATGCAGGTGTGTGAACAAAATAACAGAAACACCCTAAAATATAAAGCAGTTATTCCCAAACAGGGGTACTTCTACTACAGATGGTACAAGGAGAGATTGAAGAGTAGTCAAGCTAAAAAAAAATATATGAATAGAATCAGAATCAGCTTTAATGGACAATTATGTTTGAACACACAAGGAATTAGAGTCTGGTATCCAGACACACATACAATGTACAACACATACAGAGCTCATGCTACACGCTACATCAGCTACACAGAAGACATAAACATGGAGCTATGGAATAAAAAATAAATATGCACCACATATGCAGAACCCGTCAAAAGTTTGGACATACCTTCCCATTTTACCCAACTTTTTACTGGTACTGTATAAATAAAATAAAATAAAATAAAATAAAATAAAATAAAATAAAATAAAATAAAAAATATATACACACACAACAATGGAAAACAACATATACACACTGTTTGAATATAGGTCAAACTGTCACTGTAAACTATAACGGTAGTGCAAATGGTAGAGTTAATGTAATAAGTTACCTTTGGTGTATTCAGTGGGTTATGTACAGTATACATATATGTACATGTAGATATAAATACATTTTTGTCTTCAGTATATATGGTCATTAGAAATTATATCTGCATCTACATCTTGCATCTGCAGCTTTTACAATAACCTGCCAACATTGGTAGTCTGACTGCATACGACATAACTCACCACCAGCCCGAGTCAAGTGTTGTGACTGAGAGAGTCTTAAAAAGTGTTAGCAAAAAGCCAACAAAAAGATAAGAAAGCAATGGATAAATGGTCGAAATGATCATGTTTTGATGCTCCAAATTATAGTAGTATAAATAGACCAACTTGACCGACTATTGAAGAAAAGAAAAAGAGTGCCAAGCCTGATGTGCAGTCAAGGAACCAACACAGTCACTGTGTGTTCTCTGCAGTGAAAAACAGAAACTGATGTGAGGTTGTGGCTTTTTTTGGTGTTGAATTAAATTGCATTATGAGTTGCTCTCGTTCAATACAGACAGCTATCAAAGTGTCATGTGTTTAACTTGATGATGTTGACTAAGACTGATGACTTGGGGGTCAAATAAAACCTTCAGATGATCTGGTTTATCCTTATAAGGTAAATTCCCATGTTCAGAATAACTACAGCTAATATGACACAATTTTCTGGTTTATGTTTTTTAAAGAAGTGAGAAAACCACTTCCTTCTAGTGCACTTAAGATCTCTTGGGAATTGACTCTGTCAAGCCGAACAGTATATCCAAAAAGATACGTTTTGTATTACCTCAACATTGCAGTTAAAACCAAAGCAAGGTTTGTAGATTAAGATGGAATAAACAAACTAATTCAGATTACTCTAAAGCTGTGCTCTCTCTCAGATAAGTTTAAATTGTCCTCAGTGTTTGCCAGTTGAAACGAATTCAAGACATCTGCCAGGGTCCCTGAGGACATCCATAGTGGAAAGGCCTCAGCTCTGCAGTTAAGCAGGAGCATGTTGTTTTTGACTTGACTGATGGGTTCGTGTCGTGAGAGAAAGAAACAGTACAAAGGAGGAAAATAAAAGAATTTCTCTGTGGTCTCACCTGAACTGAGCAGGTAGGTTGCAGTTGTTCAGGGGCAACCTCAGTGACCACAATAACACACCAGGATGTTTTTTTTTGTAGACGATGTGCCAGACTGTAGAGAACATGTACTTTGTGATGTACCCTCTCTTTGTCTTCCTTCATCTGTCTCTTTTATTTGTCTTTCTGAGTCAATAAACAATGAGACTGAGATTTAATTCACTAATCTTTACTTTATTTGCCAGGTAACCAACCTTTACACTCCAACCACCCAACCAAATGTAATGAGCACCTTACAACACTTTTATATTTGCATACTTGATCATACTTGGTCAGGTATGAAAGTATGAATACTTTAATAGGCGTGTGTGTTTCTTTTGCTTCATGAATCTAACACAAACCAAACAAGCTGTGACGTTAACTTCAGCTCTGCATCTCTGTCAGTGTTTGGAAATACCTTTCCTATATCACAATTATACAGCAATTTCTGTTTCGGGATATCATGAAACTGTGATTATGTGACACAGAGCTCATCGCCCACATTTCACCCAACAGAGAGGAACAGAAAGCAGACCACCAGCCTACCATTAGGTCTGCATGGCTTTGATGTTCTCAAATGACGGTGGCATAGGCCAGACAAGTAAAGACAGTTTCTCTTCCGCCGGAGTGTGTATTGAATTTCACACGGATTGTGTAGGTTTGTGAAAAGGACACTGTGCACTCAAGCAGTGTGTTGGTTTTTGAAGTTGGTGAAACTGGAGTCCCATGCTTCTAGGTAAAGTTGTGTCTGAACAACTGTCTGTCTGTCTGTCTGTCTGTGTGCCTGCTTGCCTGCCTGCCCGTCCGCCTGTCTGTCTCTTGTCTGAGCTACAGCCGCTGTGAGGTCATTGTGGGAAACTACTTTTATGCTAGGTTGAATGGGCATCCGTTAGCATTCACAACGAAACTGCCAAGTCATTGCCCAACACAGACTACAGTTAAACGTGTCAGCACAGACGATGGCACAGATTGTCAACAGGACATGTAGTCAGACTGAAAACGCTGTGGATTCGATTTGCCACATTCACAACTGTGTTTCATACCACAATATGAACGTTACACCAATGAGGGTACTCTATTTTCCCATGTGTAGCAGTAAACTGCTGATTTCATCACTGAATTCATTTATATCATGTTCTTAAACCTCGGCTGTCTTCACTTTTGTTTTGTTTTTGTGCAATGAGACACATTGTCTTCATGGGGGTATGGGAAAAAAAATGCAGAAATCTTAAGATTTTCATTATTTTTTTTATTTTTTTTTGTATCCGAGAATTCAAAATTGTTCATTTCACATTCACATGACAAATAAATGATGGAAAGACTGTGACAACACACACACTTAAAGTATTTACAGTTACATTACATACACACATTTTATACAAAGGATCAATATCTTCACTGTCAGAATGTGAGAGAAACTGATTCAGACTTTTTTGCTTTCAACAAGTAATGTACAGGGAATATTAAAGAAGATAACTGTTGAGTTTCTCTCTCTGTAAATTACAGAGCATGGTCTAGACCTGCTCCATGTAAAAGTGCCCTGAGATGACTTTGTGTTGTGATTTGGCGCTTTATAAATAAAATTGAATTGAACTGAATTGAGTAACTTTGTTGTCAGTTTTAGGGTTGAACTCAAGGCTCAAGTCGCAGGTTTAGGATTTTAGGAAAATGGTGATTTATAGGGAAAGAGCAGGAGTAGTTTCAGAGTCTGACATGACAGTGACACGTGTGGAAATCTGCGATGTACTGAGCTTTCTTTTGCCCGTGCCTGTACACGTCTGTATCATCCTCAGGAGGTCTTGTCTGAGGCGGACTCCGATGAAGACATATAGGAATGGGTTCAGGCAGGCGTGAGTGTACGCCAGACTCTTGGCTATCTGTCCAGCTATATCAAAACGTTTCACAGTGTCACATGCAGTGATGGTAGTATTAGCTGCCTGCACGGCCTCCATTATCAATAGACCGTTGTGAGGCAGCTGGGAGAGAATAAACACAAACACCACAGCAAAGATGACACGTAGGGCTTTATGCTTCTCAAAGCTCCTTGCCTGCAGAAGTCTGCGAATAATGACAGAGTAACAAAAGAACATTATAAATAGCGGAAAGAAGAAGCCCATGCAAATCTGCAGGGACAACACCAGGATCTTAGTCAAGTTGTCTTCATTGTTCTGGTACACCAGAACACAGAAAGACTGCTCGTTTTGGTCTGTCTTCACACTGGCGAAGGTAAACTCAGGGAGGGCCATGAGAATGGAGACAACCCAGACACATACACAGGCAAGTTTACTGTAGAAAAACCTCTTATTCTTGATGTTCTGAGCTCTGACGGCTTGTACAATAGCAATATAGCGGTCCACACTAATGCAGGTGAGTAGGAACATGCTGCTGAAGAAATTGATCTTGTAAACAGCGGACACAATTTTGCACATTATGTTGCCAAATTGCCATCCCTTGATGGCATCAACAGCCCAGAAGGGCAGCATGCACAGGAAGAAGAGGTCAGCCACAGCCAGGTTTAGCAGGTACATGTCAGTCATTGTTTTCAGGCGGTTTTTCACAGTGGTGTAGATCCAAACCACCATCAGGTTACCTACAGCACCCAGGATGAAGATGATCAAGAAGAGCGGTGGTTCGTACTGCCCTCGAAACTCCCTGACCCAGCTTCTGTTACACATGCCTGTGTTTTCAATGGTCCCAATGTCATAGTCTGAGAAATCAGCGGTAGTTTGCTATGAAAAACAGAAAAATAGGATTATCTGATGTGATATTAAAGAGAATTGCGTGCGACAGATACAGTGCCAGGTCTTTTTTTTTTCTTCTTCTCAGTTTTCATTTCCTTTCAACTCACTAACTGCTGTCAACGCTTCATAACAATAATGCATCTAGTGGGGATACAGTGATATGACATTAAACATCGGTGACGTACAAGCTAACCAGAGTGTGCAGGTGTAGTGTCTGTGCTGGAGAAACCACACCACACTACTGCACACACTACTGCTTCCTGCTGCTTCCAAGCCTGAGAGGGGTAAACGATCCCGAGGGGCTCCAGAAAGGGGCCCACAGCCAAACTCAGTACCCCAGAAGCATCAAGTTTAGATGTAGGGCAGAGATAAACAGCGAGGTGAAGCTGGGGCTCAGCTTTTCACAAACAATGGAAAATTTGACGCAGATACAAGTCTGACTGTAGCATTTAAGTATCTTACAGATGTCTGCATGAGATAATTTTACTGTACCTGAAATGTGAAATCTACTCTTTTGCACATTCATTAGAAACATTTAATAACATATGGGAAATGCAAAATATATCGTGGGCGTATGTTGCGTTGAACGGACTGATTTGTTTTTTGTCACACACAGTCTTGAGATTTAAATTTCATTCCATAAAATCATTAAAAATAATAAAAATATTGGCGCATAAACAAACACTTATACAGACCTGCACTAAAAACATAGTATTTGAAGAGTTTTCTCTGTGATTATCTGGTAATTCCAACTTTTTAAATATATTCAATTATACAGAGCATAAAAAAATAAAGACCTCTTCTTTAACAGCACTTATCGGTTCAGTGGTTTTTAAACGTCATAGAGAAACATAATTATCAAAAGTAATACTCACAGTTTCATCATCATAAGTCATAGTTGTTGTTGCCGACATTTTATCTACAAGGAATCAAAATATATTGATATAAAACAACAGACCAAAATACATTTTTAATCTTGTGAAACAAGGGTAAAATATGAATGAAATGGTGAAAATTAGGCTTAAAAGTGCCATAGTAAATGAAATGTAATTTTACAGTTTTGTAGCATTGCAATAAATCACTTACCTGATGCTGAAATCAACTTCTTAGACACAGCTCTGCTCGTCTGAGTAGTACAGCTGGTTAACAAATTCAGTCATCTTATAGCCTTTTAACCACAGGTCACGTGCCTCCCGGCAGAAACAGTGTAAAGCTGCAACTGTACAGCAGCACAGCAATGTGGCAAAAATATGCATTAACCTTGGAACAGTGACAACACAAAGACTAACCCACTGAACCGTGACCATCAGGATGGACAAAGAGGAATACACCCACATACACTCTACAGTCGATTAAGTTTCATCTAGTCGAAGCCCATTTTTGTCACACTTTGTGTACACAGGTGGAGCACTTACCACCATAGTTGACTGATGCATGAAACCAAACACGAGTGAGGTGTGATTTAAGACAAGCAGTAGAACAGGTAGTCGATGTTAGGGTGTTGTAAGCTCTCCTTTTAAGGCTTTTCTAGCTGTGCCCGACACTCACTGGCAGCTAAATGCTTAAAAGCTAAGTGTGTGGGTGATAGGGATGTCTATTTATGAGGTTCCTGGGAATTTATTTTTAGTGAGTAAGCAGTGATGAAACATGCCTCGTGGTCTTTAGGAAAAATAACATCCCCTTTAATTATATATTTTTAAAAAGTTCAGTAAAAAAATCAGTTTGGCATTTTGAGAAGAATGCCTCTTTGCTTACTTGCTGAAATTTAGTCAAGAAAATCACTACCGCTCTCATGTCTATGAGCTAAATATGAAGCTAGATTAAGTTAGCTTAGCTTAGTAAAAACACTGGAAGGTTGATTGGTTGGCTGGTTTTTATATGAATTAAACAAGATATGATTAATTTTTAGTCAGTTTTAAAGGTGCTGGTAGGCAGATTCTTTTTACACGTGGACAGAGCCAAGCTTCCTGTGTCCCCTCGTTTCCACTACTCCAGATTCATATTTATTCATTTTATTTAGTTTCACCCAAGTCTTCATACATACTAGCATAAGCACCACACCATGAACAATGACGCATATATTCCAGTGCCAATTGCTCTGAAATGAAGGGCATTCATGTGATATGTCATGAGAAATAAGAATCCATGTCTAAACAAGGAAGTGCATAGTTCACTGGTACTGCCCAATGTAAAGGGGATTTAAAAAAAAGTCACACAGCTAACCACAGTGTCACAAAGCATGGCATAGAAGAAAGCCCCTGTCATTCCAGCAGTTTTACTCGCTGCCCAAACAAAGGTAATTCTGACAAATAAGGAAACTTGTTATGAGTATACAGTATGAGATTAATTCTTATCAACAAAACTGAGTTTACAAAGCCAACAATGACATGATTTGAAAGCATAACAAAGAAGAAGTGAAGGAAGTATTGTCTTGTTGTTTCCTGTGAGTGAGTGGGTGTCATTCACAACCGGATCTATCTTGGCCCTTCAAACACACATAGTGGGCACGTTGGGCTGCTTTCTTTTCTTCACTTCATGGTTTCTTCACTTCCTGGCCTGATTTAACATTTTTCATTCTCAGCAAATTGTTTATGTTGGAGGAGGAAGAGCATGTGAGCCACCAGCTCTTCAGATTTCTACCAATTGTTGGTAACATTTCTCGGTTTGCACCACATTGAGGCCCAGGGAAACGGCTGTGTCATGATCAAGACAAGCATCTTCTTCTGAGAACAAGCTGCTGAACAAAGTGGCAGGTTGAGACACCACTAACTGACAAACTTTGAATAGCCAGCTGTGTTGTTCTGATCTGCAGGCATAAAATAAAGAGAATGACAGAAAGTCAAACTGAACCTTTATCCTGAGGTCCCAATTACAGATACAGTATACAACACTTTGGATGCAGTGGATTATTCTGACTGTGACATTTCATACAGTTTCATATCTATAGCTGATTCTCTTACACTTTGCTATGACGCATATTCATAGTGTTCCTAACCTTGAACATGCTGATTCTGTAACAGACTAATTTTTCTTATATGGTTTCTCTTTAACCACAGGTCACATGTGGCCTGTGCCTCTGCAGAAGCAGAACACCACAATGTGATGCTCGTTCCTTCGCAACTGTACAGCAGCACATCGATGTATCAAAAGATGCATTTCATCTGTCATAACACGTTTCTCAAAAAAGCTGTGAAAAAGAATAAACCCACATGCAGATTCTGTTTAAGTTTGTTGGAGGGCTGAACTGGGTGGAAAGCAGGAAAAAAAAACGTCACAGTCCATCACTAAGCAGCCACAGGTGGATCGGCACTTAAAGGATAGGTTCACAGTTTATCAGCCAGGTGCTGAACACTGAAACAGATTGTTGCTTGCTGTAATCATTCTTCCTGTTCATACTGATCATTAGAAGCTCTCCTCCAAATGTGCTTACAATGCAAGTGACGCGAGACAAAATCCACATGCATTTACATGCAATACTCAGATTAACATGGCGATTTGACTGCTCTCTTACTGCTTAAGTAATTAGAATATCAAGCTGGTGAGAAAAAGGTTGAGATGCCATGGGTTAGTCACCAGCGTAGGATGAGAAAGGCAGTATGATTTTTAGCTAGATAACAGGGTGCAGTGCATGATATCAAAGTGGGAAAACATCAAGTCAGTCTAATTGGCCTAGCATACTCCATATTTAGTTTTGAGAGGCACTGCAATCCATTTCCCACATCATAACTTTCATTTAGTTAAATAATGCAGCTGCGGTGACTCAGTTGCTGCAACTTAACTTCAATCACTTTGAGTCATTACTGCGAGAAGAGAGAATTACGTTTTAATCATAGTCATACAGGAAGGTCAAGAGTGTAGCGCTTGAGTGTTGATCGAAAATAAAAACCACAAATAGTAAGAGAAAGGTCTTCTTGAACATGTTTTGTCTGGTATATGATCTGATGTCACTGAAATGATAATATGGTGACTTGAGCCTTGAAAACAACACTTACAGTCAAACAGTCTCATTCCAGTTAATGAGTCACTGGTCATTTTCATTTTCTTCCCTTTTGTGCGAGAAGCATCACAGCTGGAGAGACCAAGAGGACACAGCAGCCATCTTGAGTGTTGCTTCACTGGCTGATCATCATATACAGCACATTGAAGATATGCTGGTTCAAAGTAAAATACAGCCAACAAGAAGCAAACACAGTGAATAATCATTCTCAGAAGTGTCTAAAAGGTGTATATGTCTTAATCTTGATCTGATTCTGTTAGATTTTTGGACTCAGATTATAGAGCGGCTTTCTTGCTTGTATATTTTGCAACCTCTCACCCACATAGCCATGACCACAGCCTGTGTGAGGCCACTGAGGGTAAGTCACAAAGATGCATACAGAGACAAAAGATTGACCTGAAAAAAGTAGACCACAGACAGATTATAGCCACATGTTTTGAGGTAAAAAGGTGTACAACTACATGGTTAGCAACTGTTTGCACTGGGGTCTTTCAAAAATCCCTTAACATCTAGGACCTGATTTCCTTTTTTTCCAATTGTCTCTATGTTTGTAATTGTTTATCTCTGTCTGTGGTTCTTACAGCTCCCCAGGTCAGTTTCTGGGCAGAGCTTGAGTAGAGTTGGGAATCATTGTGAATGTGGGCCTTTTGATAAAAAAAAGATTGACCTTTAAGTAAAAAAAAATAATAATCAAATAATCAAAAATATCACATATACTGTATTCATCATAAAGCTACATGATACTGATACTGAGGGAGATATTCAAACCTGGACTGGATATAAGCTCCAAGTTATCTGTTGTTCCTCTAAAATTCACATCGTCATTGATGTTTATATATCGTACAGTATCCGGACGTCATGATATATTCAGAAACTCTCTTGAAATGTACATAATTTCTCACAAGCAGAACTCTTGCTTGCTTAATGATTCTACAGAAAAACTAAACAATCGACTCGTGCTGGTGAAACTGATACCTTGTCTGTGAGCAGGAAGCTGTGAATGGTTGCAGCTACCAGAATTAACAGTTGCCCCATGCTGTGGGAAAGTACTGTCACTGTCTCTCTCTCTCGGCAGTGCGAGAAATTTGAAGCAAAGAAAGTTTGGTACTAGTCACCACTTCCTGCACCAGCTCACTGTGATTTATGCACTGATACACATCCTTCAGAATTTGCATGATATCTGAAATTATCAGCACTTTCCCCAACCCTCAACAATCGAAAGATAAATATATAAGACATAAGATATATATATATACATATATATCTATATATAGATATATATATTCACACCCCTTTATTCTGCACCAATAGGAAGAAAAGTAAACGGTGAATACTGTAAAACCAACAAGTTTAAATCAGGACAGACTGTGGCTAGCAGAGTTTCACTCACAACACAGGGTTTACGGTTGATTGGTGGCAACTTTGTCACTATTTCTATTCTCTTTGTTTAACACAAACAAGACTTTGTTCAGAAACAGTGAAGTCTTTACCTAGACATATAAAACAGTTGATGAAGCAGATGAAGTGATTAAATGTGCTGAATTATGCACAAAAACAAATTCTCATACAACCACAATGTGCAAGCGGTATCTTGAAAATGAGAAAAGAATATCCTGTTGCAGGGCTTTTGCTCTTAACAAAGCATGCATCTTATGATAAGTGAATATTTGGCCCCCAATGTGAACTTTATGACCAATATCTCACCAATATCTCTGGTCAATCTCTGTGATGCAGCATTAATTTATACAGAACCTATTAAGATTCTGTCATAATAGCCTTACTTAATGTTGTGAAAGTGTATGCAGCCTTACCTAATTTTGTTTTGACTCATATGAGTAAAAATATTACACCTCCAGTTTGACCAAGGTCATTTATTACATGTCATACTCATTCCCATCACCTCCTAGTGTCAACTAAGGGAGCTAATGAGGGAAAACATCTAACCTTGAGTTTGTAACAGATATCTGAGCCATCAGAGGGACACTCAGGTCTCTCAGTGAATACAGCATGTACTGTGTTATCATGACATCGTCTGTTTTAATGTATTGTATATGTACATTATCCTCTTCTTTTTCTTCCCCTTTTTCTTGACTTCCTCTTCTGAGTTCTCACATCAGGTAGAAATAACAAACATAATGTTTGTTAAAAATAGACTGGAGTACTCACATATGCATTTGAAACTATCCAGTGGTTAAGATCAGATCCTCTTAAATTCTTATTTAACACTACATAATGTAACTGAAACCATAAAATCCCACAGCATGTTAAGTGTACAGCTTTTGATGGATTATAAAGGGACATGTTTTATTTATGTGTGAATTCCCCATCTGTAATTGGGGGATGGTGCCACCTTGTTGAGTCAGTCAGTTCCAGACACAGTGACATTTATTCAGTTCAATATTTTCGCAATTCATCCACTTCCATTATTGTGCGGTTGTTGCATACAATGATGACCAACTACACTCACTAAAAACAGCCAAATATTTGGTAACAGCTTTTATTACCCCATACTTTGCACGATACAAACAAATGCACATCTAGTGTAATATAGGGTAGATATATCATACTCTACAAGAGCATTACTTCATGAACATCATGTATATTTTTTTCTCTTAAACTCCATCATCCACAGCAATACGAAAAAGTACACAGTTAAAGTTTCCAGACAAAAATATTCTATGCCCTTTGTTTATAGGGAAGTAGGGAAATCATTCTAGATCACTATCCATGTCGTCAATATGCAAGAGCCGAAAAAAATCAAACACAAGAAGCTGGTTATATTTTCGATGATCAGACTTTTACGGAACATCAGATCATTGGAAATATTTTTTGTGAAAATGCTTTTAAAGGTTTAAGTTAACAAATCAAAGCAAAATTGACCTTGAAAGGTCAGGAAATGTTATTTTGAAGCTGTTCACTACTAACTAACTTAATTAAAGGCTGCATTTTGAGGACAAAGGGAGCTGCTAAAGTAAGACTGATCAGTGGAATAGCAATAATCAACAACCCAGTGCTAAGAAGCTAAACATTACCTATAAATATCTGATAGATAAGACTGCAAAGGTTCAGGCAGACAGTATCAGTTCAGCAAATGGACAAGGCCTCTTTAAACAGGGACATTATAATAATTGCATAGAGCACTGAGGGAAGTCTGCTAGCTACTGTAAGTGAGCTCCAAAATTGAGACGTAGAAAAAAAGCACAGCTGAAGAAGGCTATCATTTGTCACTACTTCATTTGTGTGTTCAGTTGTGTGTACCGCCAACCTCCCCAATCCCGCTTCTTGCTAAAGCCAATAACTACTGAAGATGCCAGATAAAGCATGTATAAACAATTCCATGTGGAAGTGTTTTGTTTTTTTTGTTTTTTTTGCTGTCTCTGTTGTCTAACAGCAGTGGAACTGACGGTTTCTTGTCCAAACCACAGTCATAAATTTTGGTCCTGTCTTATCCCTTGGACATCTGCTTAAGCAGCTGTCTTGGGTAGAACTCATTCGTTGGGTTCGTATCTGAAAGAAAGTGAGATAAGAATCCGAAATTAGGCAAATATCATAATAGGAAAGCCAATTCTACAAGTAGTATTGATGAATGCTCACCTCTGCAATCGCTTTCTGATGTCTTTGATCTGCTCGTTCTTCTTGGTTAGGATCTCCTTCATGTTGCGGTAAGCTGCAGTTTGCTGGAACTTCTTCTCCAACTCCTGGACAAACACATAAACACATGAGAAGCTTGGTGCACCCCAATCAGTTGTCTCAATACCTTTACAGTAACTGGACAGATGTCGGTTGCTGCTGAAAGACCACACTGATGTACCTTCTCCGCCAAGGCCAGCTGCTCCTGCACTCGCAGAAGCTCATGTTTGGAGGAGATCAGGTTTTCCTGCAGATGCTTCTGGGAGGCAGCGCTGATGCTGAGAGACATTTCATAGTCCTGCTTCAAAGATGCCACTGTGTCCTCTAGACTGTTGATCTCCTGGGAGTGAGCAACCAGCTTAAAACAGAAAAGAAACAACATATTCAGTTAAGATGGAGAGAATAGCAGCCAGAGCTATTTCATCTTTACGCTACAGAAGATACACTCTATTCCTATTCACAATGAGAGACAAGAGCAACATTTTGGCCAGCTAGATACATACCATGTGGGGTCCGAGTTAGCAATTAAAAACAAATGACAGCAATTGTTCAGATGAAAATTAAAAGCAGCAAAATGGAAAGCGAATACAAAACACACACAAAGTTGATACTACTTGAGCGTCAGATGTGGAACAGTACCTGTTGTTCACCTTGCACCTTCTGGAGGTCTTTCAGAGCTCTCTCTGCCTTGGTTTTCTCATCTAATGCACTCATTGCCTGGTAAAAATCAATAAAAAACATAGAGCTAAGAACATAACTGACTGAATTGTTTATGAGAAAAGATGTTTGATTCATTTTCATACCTGGGATTCTAAAGTCCGCAGCCTGGCTTTCAGTTTATCATTTTCCTCCTGTAGTCTCGTTATCTCCTGAAACATTAAAGATGAGTGTATGAGTGTGATAATGGTCAACTTCCTGCATTTAATCTTTACAAGTAATCTATGTATTACATCTCTTCACCTTGTTCAGAAGTTCAGACACCCCACCTTCATTCAGCGGTGCTAACTTGGGTTTGCTTGTTTCCTGGTTTATCTGGAAATAAAGTAAACATTTGACAACTGAAACGATTAGACAGCACTTCCTATTTTTTAGTTGTAAACATTTTGGCAACCGTCCCCTGTTATTGCTTTGCAACAGAAAAAATAGAACCATGATTTTTCCATTAATCTGGTGGTGCCTTTCTCAGAACTGTGATGACTAAAGAACCTTTGGAAGGTGTGAATAACCAAACCCATGAATAAGTGCATATTGCACTGCAAGGTTGATTTTCATCAAGCATGTGTTGAAAACCACGTTAGCCTCAGTGATGTGTGGCGTATGAACCGCATGGCTTCATGTAAGGACAGATGGCCTGATATATAGGACAACCGAAAATGAAGTGAAACGCTGCACTGCTCTCTACATACTGAATTCCATATGGGTGTGGACACCCTTTGAGCAAATGACTTCATTACCTCATCTCTGGTGATGTTTCAAGGTCACTCACCTTGTCAGTGGTTTTAAAGTCGGTTTTCTCAAACTCAGCCACTTGCTCTAACAGCTCCCTATACGTGTAGAGAAGAGCAAAAAAAAAATAGACAGCAGAATAATGAATAAAATAACAGAGGCAGGAAGACAAACATGCTTAAAATATTATAAAATATTATCTGAAAATGTTAATGTTAATGTATTAAATCTTTTGCAGGCAATACTGAATATCTTAAAATTGATCTGATAATCTGCGGCGTCAGCTTGCTACCACAGTGTTGATGTTTATGTTTTTTGACATGACAGTAATCTACTTGACAGTTATATCTGGCAAGGAAATAAAACACCCTTGTCCTTGTGTTAGCTTGGCAATTATACTAAAAAAGACCAATGCTTGTGGTAAAACAAAAGCTTGATTGTGGTTTCAAAAAGCAGCTGAGCGCACGTAGTCTCTTTGACATGGGGCGTATTCCTTGTTTTAAGACACCGTATCAGTCACGTAGGTGCTCTGCCCTGCAGCAAAGAAAAAAAAACTTTAGGGCTTGTTTACTAACCAACCATGCGTATTACCAACACAAGAACTGTCAAAAACACAGTGTTATATCCAGGTGAAAGGTCACCGAGGTCAAAAGTTACATTAAGTTTACCCAAATAATATACAAAACTACATTCAAAACTGTGACAGTTTTGAATGTAGTTTCAAAACCAAACTGAACCTACTTTCAAAACTGTCAGTTTTGAAGGTAGGTTCAGCAGATGAGCAAATATTATGAGATTCTGCTCTGGTGTCAGATAATGTGAAGAAAGAGAACATGGAAAACTCTTGTTTCCTCCTTCTCACGGACAAAAAGAGAAGCATGTTGACATGTGCTTGAGCTATAGTTTGACATTCAGATTCGTCTATCAGATCCAACAGTTTCATATTCTTTAATTACCAAATTTCCATAAATATACCACCTCTACATCTCTGAGGTCTGACTATATTTGTGACAAGATACTGTACGTCCTGCCAAAATGTCAGGAGTGCAAAGTACATTCTGAGAAAGTTTCAAAAGATGATTTATCTTTGTTCCTGGTATCACATGTACATAACTGTATTTCTCTGGGTTCAGGCTTGAAAGATGAAAAAGAAAATCACTCTCAGCAACCTGGCTTAGTAACAACAGACATTTTAGGTAATCCTCTTACGTAGATGTTTTATCACACGTGACTACAAACCATCACACCTCACATGCTCGCATACCTTTGATGACTTCACCACTTCACAAGTACACACTCAGAAACATGAAGAAAGCAAAAGCTCAACAACAGCTTAACATTGGATGAAACAGTCGTACGTTTAAATGAATGTAAATGTGTAATAATGTGAAAATTGCTCATTTAAATTTGCCGGGTCTAAGGATTAAAGAGTCCAACCCAAACCCAAATGAACCCAAATCACAAAAGACATTCTATACCCGGTGCAGATGCAGAGATCACTGTAACTGGAATATTGTTTGTGGTGTTAAAAATCTGAAAATTACATTTGAAATAAACCAGAAATCTCACCAGTAGATATCTCAAAATATTTGTATTGTTCAATATCAGTAGAGGTTATCAAGAAAGAAATAGTTTATTCGGAATTTGGGTGACCTGACCTTAAAATATGGGCAAAGGGTAGCAGAAGTTGTGGTTTTCAGGCTGAAACAGAACATCACTGAGAAAAGGACAAAATGTCTGTAATGCCACACTATAAGAGCATGTGATTTAGCAATGACCTTTTTGCCTGGCATATCGCATATGAGAGATTTCAATCTAAGCAGTGCTAAGGAGGAAGTGGCCTCTGATTACAAAGTGGAGATGTTTGTGGAACATGAAGGTGCTACCAGGCCTCGCCTCACTTCTTACTTTGATACGACACTGTTTGACCTGCCTCAATATTTTCAATCATTTGAATATGTAAAAATTTCAAACAGCTTATTTAATATGAATTATTGCCACTCTATCTGAGCCGACAAAGATGTTTTTTTCAATCTTTTGCACACAAGATTCAGACGTTATTATGCAGTTAGTTATTATGTTATTAGTTATTATTCATATGATATGATCCACAATCTAAGATTATATTAATTTGTGTGTGCAAAATAATAACATACACTGATAAGTTGTAAACGGAAGTTATTATCTTGTGCATGAAAGATAATAAAATATAATCTTTGAGGACTTTGAACAATCCATTATGTTCTATAAGAACATGTTGTATTAATATGAGCACAAACTTGACTACCTCACTTTCTATCAGATGCCAGCTGGAGGTTTCTAATCTATTAATTTAAAGGTAAACAGGAAGTCTCAAGTGTGCTCCCTTATTCTTGCTCACCTGTTTTCAAGCTCTGAAATGTCAGTCTGCAGTCTAAGATAAAACTTCTCAGCTTGAGAGAAGAGCTGCCTGAGCAGCAGCACATTGGTGTGGGCTGTGTTGATGAGCTCCGTCTCCACTTCACCACGTACCACCGCCTGCAGCCCATCCAGCATCTCCCTCACCTCATCCACTGTGAAGGTTTCCTCCACCAGCCTTTACACAGAAACATATACACACACACACGCTATAGATCCTTCTGAACCGAAAAAGCACTTTATTGTTGTTGTCTGTTATATGACATTAAAAACTTAAAGGGCGAGTTCATGGTTTTTTAAGTCTGTCTTAAAACAACACTCAGGAGCCCAAATGAACACTGAAATAGTTTCTTCTTGTCATAATAATTCATCCTATTCATACTGATCATTAGAAGATCCCCCTAGAAGTTTTTTTGGGCCTGGTGGTACACACCAAAAAAACCCAGTAGGTATGAGACACGCAGGATGGCATATTCGCACGGTCGGCTTCAGGCAGATGGCGCAGCAGGTGTTCTGCAATTTATATTTGTCCTCAAATTTTTGTTTGCTTGGTATATTCAAGACTCGAAACAAAGTGGTCACAAGGAGAGGATGACCTAATGAGGTGGATTTATTGCATAAAAATAAGATGTCCCTCTCACTTCCCCATTTGTGTTTTTGCTCGACTCCAGAGTTCTGGAGAAAATCATCAAACTATTTGTTTGTCCGTCACCCACGTCAGGGACTCTGATAGCCGTGGCACTCGCGTCACATCAAGAGTTTCCGAGGCAACAACACAGAGGTTGACTCACGTTGGCTCCCAAACGCTACTGATTATTGATTTCCCAATGAATGGATATTTGGCGTTATTTTTGGCATTCAAAAGATTTTTTTTTGGCCTGGTGGGGGTTCTCGTTGACCCGGTGGCCCACCAGGCCTGTACAATTGTAAGGGAAACACTGTGCATTTATAATGGAAGTGATGGGGTACAAAATCCACAGTCCTCCTTCTGAGCAAAAATGTATTTAGAAGTTTATCTGAAGCTAATATTAACCTTCAATAATCCAAATTAGTAAAATCAAGTTAATATCTTTAGTGCCAAAGTCTGTCTTTTTGTTACTAAACTTCCTCCGCAGCTCAACAGGGAAACGCTGTCCAAAAGAAACACAAAGAGGGAATTTTATACTAAAAAGACTGTAAACGTGTCAGATATCCACTTGATATGACCAACTGAGACTGCTGAAGCCTCATATAAACTTCAGATAAACATTTAAATGCATTTTTGCACAAAATGACTGTGTGGACACACTGTGGATTTTGGCCTCCATCACTTGTATTGAAAACACATATGAAGGGGATCCTTTAAAATCCATTATGAATAGGAGGAATGATTAAAGCAAGGAAAACCTCTTCCAGGGCTCATATTGGCATCTGACCGTTGTTTTAAGGCAGACTTGTGAACCTGTCCATTTAGTATGAGTAGTCACCTGCTATCTTTGAGTTCTTCAAAGCATGAGTCAATAGTCTTCAGTCTCAGCACCCTCTTCGAACGCGCAAACCGCATGTAATTGATGACTTCGTTCTGATGATGTTCATTGAACCCGAATTCAGCCTAGATGGAGACAAGAGGAAACAAATTAATCTCGCCCAACCAACACTGGCAGGAAGCACAAATAAAATATGGGCGGAGAGAGACAAAGAGAAAGAGAACCTACAACTAGCTGATCAGCTCAGTTGAGGGATTTCCCCATGCTAATATGTGACAGGGCCTATTCACATGAGCTTGTATCTATAATGCTGGATGGATGTTCACTAAGTATCTAATGTTACTCGTTGTTGAATCCAGGTCGAGCACCATATATAGAAAGCAACGCTAACGCTAGATGTTTAGCATACTGACTTCTTAAAGCAAACAGGTGGTCTGGCTACCCATGAACAGCAAATGATAGGAGCTACTTACCATGGTGGCTGTGGAGCAAACGTTACTAAGTTAGCTACCTTGCAGACTGAGCTGATCCAAAAGGGAAGAAAATGGGTGTTTTCAGCCTCTAATTTAGGCCACGCAGCGAACAGACTACAAGCTAAAGGTAATATGTTGGACTCGAGGGTGGTAGTAAACTGTTTTGTGCTTCAAGTTAAACCCGATCCACAGACTAGACGGGGCTTATATCATAGCTATAAGATTATCTGGCAGATTGGCTAGCTAGCTACCCAGCTAGTGTTTGCCTTGAGAATGCTTTGGTAACGAAGAAGAGCGTCATTACCTTGGTTACAGTGGTGCGTTCATGGCGCCACGTACAACACGGAACAAGACGTTATATGCGTTAATTTACTAAGTACAACAACAAGCTATATTTATTAAACAAACTTGTCACGATAGCCACATTTAGTAAACAATATATGCATACGCATTGTTTAATATATGCTTTTAACCTTTTATACAACGTAAATATTCATTATTTCTCTACCTTGGTCAGAAAGATGTAATCTAAAACCACTATTTTCAGTTTGAAATCAGATTTCACCGATTTCCTGTCAATGTATGCTTGTAAAGGTTTTGGCAGCATATTTTCTAAACCAAACATTGTGGTTTGTCCTTATATAAAATATCGTATATGAAAACAATAAACTACCAATTATATATGTATTCAAGTTTATTTCATTAGGATACACTGCTTGAGATGAACCATCTCGTTTTCAAGGGGTCCCTAACATACAATACAAACAAAATAAAAACATTAAATTAGGCTAAGACATTAACGTAATAATGGAGACAGAAACAAAATCACAACCAAAAATTTAACAGACACACTATAACTAAAACAATCCTCACACAAATATCAGAAAGATGAGCACATGATTAAATACAACCACCAGATGGCCACAGTGAGGCCATGAACAAACGATTGCCCTGCAAAAATATACTAGAGAATAAAAAAAGAAAGGCCTACAGTTTATTGTATATTGTATATAGCTGTGGTTCTCAAAGTGGGGTCCAGGGACCTTGAGGGGATCCCAGGGGGTCCTCAGCAAAAAAGGGAATAGTTTATTTTCACTACAACTCCATCAATAACTAACACAATAACAGAATGACTATTTTGATCATGGGTTTCATACACTTTCTGTAATAAAACATCTAAAGCAAAAATCTTATCAGATGGGGGTGATCTCATTTGTGTCATTTTACTGGTCCCTGACATGAAAAAGCTGAACCACTGATACATAGGTGTGGCATCATCTGAAACATGTACAAGTTATCTCAGAATAACAAGATAAACCAATTTTAAACATGTGAAATGTATAAACAGTAGATGGCAGTGTTGACTAGTGTGAGAGCAGCTCCCAGTTCACAATGTGGTGAAATACTTCAAGTCATATCAATTTTATTCATATAGACCACTATCACCAATCACAAATTTGCCTCAGGGGGATTTATAGTCTGTACAGCAATACAACATCCCCTGTCTTCAGACCCATGATTTGAATAAGGAAAAACTCCCTTAAAAACCCTTTAACTCAAGGTGGGTGGTGGAAGAAACCTCAAAAACAGCAACAGAGGAGGGAGCCCACTGCTCCTCATCTGCAGTCAGCCCTGAGCCTCCTCACTCCCAGCTGTGCCTTCTTCCTGCGGCACCAGGTCTCTCACCTGTTTTAGCCCTGCTACCTTTGCGTTCACAGCGAAGCTAATCTCAGTGTGACAGAAGGGCCTTGTTAGGATTTTAAATCCCACTTATTTCATAAAGACAGAGAAATCTTGTTGTCACAAGCTGATTGAATTGCTTGACCTAACTTCCTTTCATTGAGTACGAGGGTGAGGAAAGGTTATGAGGAAGTTATTATGTCCACAACACCTTGGAGATAGTAAAAAACAGAAGTGATACAGCTTTATTTATGGCACTTTAATTATGCATAAAGCTCTTTAACCACCACTAAAAGAGGATATTAGATATAAGATTATGTGCCTTCACTAGTTACAGTTGGAGTTTAGACTACGATTTTTATATTTTACTGACATTTAGTATGTAAAATCAATGTAAATTTACTCATTTAAGCTTCTCATTACACCAAATTTTCCGTAATGTATTTTCATTATGGCATCATTATTCCAAGTAGAGCAGTAAACAAAGTTTGTTTTCATTTTGAGCTGTTTTTTCTCTCTCTCTCTACACACTGATTGTTGCATTTAGTAATAGACTGGGGTTTAATCATTTCATAGAAAAGCTCGAGTTCAAAACAAGTTGACATATTTGACACTAATTGGCCCAATATTGACCGCATTTTTTGGTCACATGAATCTTTTCCCAGTATGTTTTGTAGTGTTACTCTGTTTCTCCTGTAACTACAAACCCTCTTATTAATCATTTATCTCGATAATGCCTCCGGCAACAGATTGGTAAACCAATCTGAGCATATTGCTGCGTTTTTATTTTCAGATTTACAATACACAACTATTAGCTTCTTTTAATGCATGTTTCAATTAACTGATGGGGCACAACATGGATGCTTCTCTTTCAGCTAAACTCATTTGACTCCACGTGAAGCAAATAAAAACTTCTTAGTAATTGTGTTGCACCATCTCCTTATCCCCTGTCACTTAACCCTAAAGGACATCACTATCCATTTTGTTAAGGAGGATCCTAAAGAAAAAAGAAGGAAACTTTTTTTCCTCATGTCTCTTTAGCTGTAATTAAATTAGACTAACGGGCAGCGCATGGTTAGTCACCTAATCAGATGCCTCATAACGTGACCAGTCTGTGCTGCCCCGCTCAAACTCACTGTGCAACATCAGTCAGTCACAGAGGCCAAGATGTTTCCCCTTTACCTTCAATCACGGTGAGTCACTTAATATTTGAGACAGGGAGTAGAAACGAGCAGGTTAAAACCATATTCTGAAGGGTTAGAAGTTGTAGATGATTTTTGGTTTTAGTGAGGCTCCTGTATGTTGCTGCTGCTACTCTACAGTTAGCAGTTAGACCAAGACTCTTGGATTTTAGCTCTTACATGCTTGGCTTGTAAATGTAGCAGAGCCTAGTTAATTCATTTTTATATTATATCTGTAGTCGCTCCATGAACTATTTGTATAAACTGTAAAAGAAATTA
This sequence comes from Euthynnus affinis, assembly GCA_029490765.1. Classification (NCBI taxonomy): domain Eukaryota; kingdom Metazoa; phylum Chordata; class Actinopteri; order Scombriformes; family Scombridae; genus Euthynnus; species Euthynnus affinis. The sequence continues at coordinate 17,828,560 of CM055859.1, read as the reverse complement.
GATTACAGAGGAATTAGAGTCATTGGAACAAAAGCATGCGAAGAAAAAAAAAGAATATGAGCACAAAAATGTTTCATATAATGAACAATGAAAAGCAGAAGAAATAATAAAACACTGTGGGCTAATAAAAAGACCATGATTTGTTATCTGCATATATTTCCTTAAGGTTGTGCTTTTTTTATCTCAATTTCTAAATATGAATCTCAGTTGCTATCTGACTAAGTTTTACAGCACTAACAATATTTGACACATTCTACCATAAATAACTTATCAAAAAGGATAATCTTTATTAGTTCATTACTTAGATGACTTTTAAATCACTTTTTTTGCATCTTTGATAGCAACCGTCTGTGTGTGTGTGTGTGTGTGTGTGTGTGCTTGTATACGCATGTATGTATGTGTGGCCAGTTCATTTTCATCCTGGTGTCAGCCTGCATGTTGGCTTAACGGTGCTAAAGTTGATGAGAATTGTAGATTGGATGAATTTGGCTGAGCAGAGCTAATGCTGCATTGGTGTGATACTGTCCCTAGAGGGCATAATAATCCTTTTTCAGGTGTATTGTTTTAATGAGTAAGCCAAGTAAGTGATGGAAGTAGCAATACCACCATGTAAAATTACAAGTAGAATTCCTGTATTTAAGATCATACTTAAGTACAGAAGTACTATCAGCTAAATCAAGTTACTTGTTTCACAGAAAATTGGCAGATACAACTACACACAGGCGTTACAACGTTTTGTATTTTACAAACCTATCATAAATTATTATTGAATGGAAAATTTGAATCTGAAAAGCAACTACAGCTGTCAAATAAAAGTAGTGGAATAGAGAGTACAATATTTCCCTCTGAATTGCAGTGGAGTAAATGTTTACAGTAACATAAAATGGAAATACTCATATCAAGTTCAAGTAGACTACCTCAAAATTTTCTGTCCACGGTTAAATGTGTGAACTGTGCAGAATGATGTATGTGCAGAGTTTGACACTAGAAGCCTGTTTTCACTTTTATGTGCTGAAAGTGAAAGGTTTCACTGTGCTCGCTGAAAATCTGATTTTAAGGGGTTGGAACTACACACATGGTTTGTGACATCACAAATGGTTTGGCAGTGTGATATTTAATTAACACAAGTGTGATGTGGAAATTTGACGCCTCCAGTACGCATACACTGAGAATGGACTTTACTGTGACATGGGAGACATCTTGTGTCCAGTAGTTAAACTTCTGAAATGAAAAATATTTACATATTCACAGAATCTGCAAAGATTTTTAATGCAGGAGGAGGATTAGATGCCATGTTAAGGGTTTTGAGAGGCTAATAATGGAAAAACCATGTCAGACACACATTATTTATCTAGACAGAGTATTTCTATATGTCTTAATACATGTCTGGAGTGGCTCTTTAAGTACAGTTATCGAGTAAATGTACTTAATTACATCCCACCACTGTATTGATACCTGGAAACCTGCCAACATAAAAAAATGAACAGGGTGAGGCTTGAACAGGTTGAGTGTGTACTGCAGAGAGAGGAGGCAGCTCTGTATTTCAGTTTCCATTCATCAGGATTCAATTCTACCATTTTAGCAAGATGACTATTATTCTGTATTAACATATTAGTTTCAAATTAGCCGAAATGGAAACGAAACATTCTACTAATAAACCCGTTATCAACTTTTCCTTACACTATACTGTTCTGAGGTCAGTTTCGTCTGGAGTCCATCAATACAAACACAGTAGAAACGAAAGAAAAACTGATCTCGGGTCAGCTATCTCGATTCATTCCTTGTTCCGGACAAAACCAATCAGCTGACAGCCGCATGACAGGCAGGCCTCGCGCATGCGCAGTGGTACACTTTAGCTATCAGGACTATGGCAGCGTCCTGAGCGCTGTTGTGGGGGGGAAATACGGCGTTAACTGAGCTCCTTCAGCAACAGAGTGGGAAAACCGAGAAGCAGAGGAGGGTGGGGGGCTGAGGGACGGCTACGAATAACACCCGTTAGCGATTTGACAGGTAAAAACCACCATTTTAACACCTGCAACCTTCTACAAGCCTTCTGTCTCCACGTCTGCTTGATTGAACCCCGCTGCTAATGCGACGAGCTGCAAAAAAAAAAAAAAAAAAACCTCTGAGAGATGTGCTAGTTAGCCGTTAGCTGGAGGCTAACCTAAACATGAGCCTGCCACAGCCCTTTATTCTGCATTTGGCAAACAAACGCTGGTAACAAAAGTGTCTGAGCTATCGGTTTTTGACAGTTAGGTGGAGCAACAGCGTGAAAAACGGTGCTGTCGTGCTTGTTTTTAGCCGGACAGTCCACCGAGTAGGCCCGCTGCAATGAAGCAGAGTTTGGTTAGCTCCTTGAAATCCAGGTAATGCTGCTTGTCATTGGATTTACTTGACACATCGGGAGCCAGCTCACATCCTTTAAAATGGACTTAAGAATCGCCATTTGACATAATTTCTATCTTTAAACCTGTTCGTTGCGTGTAAAAAAAACGAAATTAAATCAGCAAGCTTAATACATTTTGTAAGCAAGTGGTTCATGCAATCGAAATGCAACCACAGGAGATAAAGTGGAGGGTTTTCAGGGCTGAAAGTTCCCGTCTTGGTTGGAGAGCTTGCTTCATATAATTAGCAAATACAGGGGGGCATTGCAACACGTCTTAAGTATAGAATAGATTTTCGGTGAAGAAAACCGCATGAATATTACAGAAAGGAACACAATTTTGGCGTTATGTTTGTGGTTATGTTAAGGCTTTTTAAAATATTCTGTCAAAATTCAATTGCATAATTGTTCTTTCCCAGCTGGGATCACTTCACGTTTATGGTATAGTGAGTCAGTTATGGTAACAGCTTTATGTTAGGGTCAACTGTAACTGCACATGTAGGGAAAAGTCATGTACTGATATGACTCATGCTAGTTTGACCCTTGCACCCACACAGATGCTGAGGCAGTTTTTTTTTGCTATACTTTATGCTTTTTAATTAGAAACAGGTGACTCCTTTTTGCTCCCCCATGTCTGTAAAAAACAAGGTAGGAAACAGATGTAAGTCAAACAAATACGCAGACTTACATCATGAGCTGTTTGCACACAGTTACTTGACCTAAGTGACATGACACACGTAACCTGTGGCTAGTTACAGAGTCATTGCTATGTGGCTGACATGTTTGTTTTCGGATGTTTAGACATTTTTTGTTTAGAGGTTTGCTTCAATCATGTTGAAATCGAGCGTAGTTATGCACGATGTGACTGTCACAGCTATACAAATGACACGATCTGACCGTGACAACTATGTTAGCAGCAATGATCTTTGTTAAAGTTCCTGAAAAGTTGTGACACCTGTCTGGATCAAGTTATCATGTAAATGTTGTGTGCTTTGTTTTGAGCGGAGTTATATTTCTACTTCACTGTCCTCTCATTTGGTTGTCTCTTTGGGGGTTTTTTTTGTTTCCTGTTAATCTCTGTCAAGGATAGCCCATGAATAATTTGCCGTTGATCTGCATACAGGCAGGAAGAGCTGGGAGGGGTTATCACATGACTCAATCCTGGAATCTGCCTTGGCCTTTTTTTACACTCATCACAGCACACATCACAGTAGTATAGTAAAAAAAAAAAGCACTGCCCTCTGCAGCAGGAAAGGGCACGCTGTGCACTGCTCGCTGCTAACATCTCCTATTGTGCGTTCCATCAGCCCCCACCGCTTTGGATTAGATTCATTATACAGCCCTATGAATGCATGTTTAGGGGAGGAAAAAAAAACTGTTGATGCAAAACTTGGCTCTGGACTGTTCCTTGCACCTTTGTTTCTCCAGCACAGGCATCCTGCTGTAAACCATTAATGAGTTACTCAAAGTGGCAATTTTTTTTTTTTCATCCTCTTGACACTAGACAGTGTATTTTTGTCCTGTCATCCCATCTTTTGAACATCAGAAAGCTTCGCCTTTGGTGAATGGTGTGAATTCCATGTTTTGGCTTTATTTTGAGGCTCACTGCTTCATTTGCACACCCAAACGGGGAGGAAGGAAAACTGGAGTCAGATTTTTCCAGGATCCTGGCAGAGTGCTGACACAGGTTCCCCTTGTCACAGTGCAGCCACCAGAAAATTACTGCACTAAGGATAAGAGAGACAGTTATTCTCTTCCTTTGCTCTACTCCAGTGTGTTGATTGGTTTATCTTTGTAGTCTTAATTGTTCATGTATTTGAAACAGTAGGTAGTATAATGTATCAACCCTGAGCTTTGCGTGTTGTCCTGATTTGAAGAAGGAAATCTTTTAGGTGTGGTGATGAGAACATGGATCCTAATTAATCTCTTGTCCAAGTGTGAGATCATCTAGCTGTCTTAAAGTTAAATCGCAGTGATTTTTCATTCAAATTAGGCACTGAGCCAAGACATAGCCTAACCCCTGTTTATCTAAAGGCGATCAATAGGCCACACTGGCTTTGCAGCCGCCCATATTGACACATGATCAGCTGGTGCGCTGTTGTGTTGTCTTTGTCTCTATGATAACAGCCTGGAATGGGAGACCTTTACATCCTCGCTGCTTTTGCTAAGCAATTTGTATCCTAGTGGTTTTTCACCTACCGGCATTAATCTTAAAAAGGGCGCCTGTGAAAATGCATGCATGAAGCGGTTGAAGATATCAGAAAGGATTATGATAAAGTGGAAGTCATGTGCTACCAGCTGCATTGATGTTATGGCTCATAACTGAGGTAATGGCAAGAAAAAATCAGTCAGTCATGGAGCGATGGACTTCTGTCTGTTACTGGATAATCACTGTTTGCTCTGTATTAGTTCTGTAGCCGAGGGAGTGTCTGGTCTCTCCCATAAAGCTGCAAAATGTTGAATGGTTGTGTGAAGTGTGTGTGTGGCGGTTTGGTAGAATGTGTGTTGCATGAAGTTGATGCAGTAACGACTTATAAACATCTGCGTGCAGGTTATTTTCTGACTTTTTCTTATAGACTTGACATTAACTGAGACATAGGCCCTCTTGTGTCTGTTTTATCGTTGGAGTTCAAAGAGAATCATCCTCTTTTTCTTTGATCTGCTTCTGAAAGATATAATGTTTCCCCTCAAGTGATGCTCAGATGAAGACCTCACACTTGTTTTCTGACGCTTCTGTGTTTTAATATGTTTGAATTGCTTTTATTCTGTGTCGTAGGTCCTGTGAAAAGATGAATGTCGTCAAAGACAACAAAGATCTGGCCTGTTTCTACACTACCAAACACTCCTGGAGGGGAAAGTAAGTTGTTTTTTGTTTTTTTTGTTTTTTTAACCCCACCCATAGATTTTCAGGGCTGGTGGCGCTGTCTTTCACATCACCTTTGTATTGGTTTACAAGGCAACTTAAGCCTCAGCTATTCTCATCATCACTTCGTAGAGGAGGTTTGGGAAAATCCTGAAATCCTGACTCAGTGCTTCCATTGTGTTGACTTCCTTATCTAAGCCAAGGAAAAAACGTCTGCAGACCACTGTCAGCAGTGACTGATGATGTGACGTGCGTATATTGTAGAGCTATGTTGTCTTATGAAATGTAATTGACCACTCATGCTTTTTACATGACAGGTTGTACATTGATTAAATTGCTATTTTATAAATACTGTATTACATCTGCAGTGGCTTACTCAAGTTCAAAAGCCAATCACATGAGATATGATGGTTTGAATCGCACAACTTAGTACTAGTTGTAGCTAGTTGTAAGAAGATATTTGGCAGCATATCAGACTGGACAAATATGCTTTCTTTCATCTTTACTATCTTCTTTATGACTATTATAAGGTTGATCATTACGTACTCTAATGTAACACAACTATTTTTGTCCTCAAAATTGACCCTTTTTCTGAATTTTCTCAGAACAGGAAGTGTGAATAGTATAGAGTCAGGTGGTGCGGTTACCATATTGACTTACTTTAATGCAATTCATTGGAAACAGATGTAAAAAGGTACGGTATATTATAGTAGAATGAGGCCAACACACTGTACCTGTGCTAGGATCATATTTCTGAATGGTACAACGTCCACACTCATCTGCTACTAATGAAGTGTTTTACACATTTTAAGACATATAGATTCTAACTGAGGATGGGATACCTGCTTATTTTCATTTTAAAGTTACACATTTTAGCCAATATAGGCCTGATATCACATGGGACACGATGCAGCTTCTTGGTGGCCATCAGAGCAGCTAAAGAATGGACAAGCTCCAGTTTGAGCAGAGAGCCAGTGGGATCACATTACCAATACCTGCTCTCTAAATGTCTTTGTCCCATTAACTTAGGTAACTTAAGCAGCACTGCAGAGCATTAGCCATCATCAGAGCTTCATCCTGCTAATGCCTCCTGAAGTGTCCGGCAGAGACGAGTGTTGATGTATATGAGGCGGACAGTGGAGAAGGATACCCCCCATTCAGAATGACCCAGTGACGCAGGCATCGGCGTTTGATCTGAATGGGTTGAAATACGTCAGCTGACATTAGTTAAAAGATGGTCGGACATTGCTTTGGCTAACAAGTGCCTCTGTCAGCAGACTGGAAACTGTGAGGGTTAGGGTTAGCATGCAGGAAGAAATGAAACCGTCAATGAAGTGTAAGTACTGTTGCAGACATAAGTGTATGGACGCTGCCAGCCAAAGATTAATTTCTAACAGCAGCAGTCTCATACAGTATAAATGGGTCACACACAAGCTAAATTATAATTCAATAGACCTGTGTCATATGCGTGTCTGCTGTAAGAAACATGTTTGAGACAGACAGAGCTTTGATAAGTCAAAAGAAAGGGAAGGTGTTTTATCAGTATGTCCCATTTCATCTAACATCATATTATCGTCAGACACTGTAGGCAGTTTGACTTTTTACCAACCCATTATGATTTAGACCCAAAATAAAATGATAAAACTGTGTTTTTTTTCTGCCAGTGTGACACACAAAGAAAACATAGGTGTTTGAAAAAGCAAAATATACCAAGTTTTGCTGAATAGTTTAATTAATCATGGCTGTTTCCAGAAGCCACAGGATCATTTCTTACTTAAACAGTTACTGCGCCACAGATGAAAGGAGCACAACTCTTCCCTGTGACCACAGAACATGTTCCCCAAAGCAAACTTTAATTAGACTCATCTGTGATTAGCATGCCCCCTTGGCCATGTATAAATAGTACTTTTGTAATGTGATTATAGGCTTGCAGCATGGTAGACACAGGATTCAGCATCACTCCTCAAAGAACTACATCTTTGCATACGTAAGCCGTTTCACTCTGAATACTTCTGTCAAGTGCAGATAAGTAATAAAAATCAGGCTTCAACTCCTAGATGTAAGTTTGACACAAATGCTTGAACATATTTGTTTCTTTAAAAAAAAAGGACTATAGAGCAGTTCAGGAGACATGTAGGATATCATCTTATCTGTTCTGCAGTGAGCTGAAATAAACATGAGGATGTGGTCTTGCTTTGTAATTTCCCTTATTTTCTTTTCCTGTAAGTGTTTCAGATTTTGTGGTGACAATCATATTTTTGAAAATCTCTGAAGATTTGAGATTGGGTTAGACTCGGATCATAAAAGATTAAAACATCAACTTCTCTGCAACAGTTAAAATTACAGTAGAACTCAAGTGTTGTAGTGTGCATCTAGCTTCAGAATTAAAACATAATTTTTCCTTCTCTCTGTGCTCATGATCATGTTTAATTGAAAAATCCTATGACTCTTGCTTGAAGATAATATTAAGTCCCATTTCCACCAAAGGTTCTAGGTACATTGGACCCAGATGAAATAATATCGAGGTATAAATTTGGAACTTTAAAGTCCCTGTAGTGCAGTCCAGTTTGCGCATAGAAATGATGGCGGCCTATAGAGATACAGCGTTAACACATGATGAAACAACAACACAGATTTATCATGTTCTTTGCATTTATTCCTGCATGAGTTGGATGTAATGAATGAATGAAGAGAAAAATAAAACAAACTCAGAGCGTCTGTCTCCACAGTAAATCATCTTCTGATGGTTATTTATTTCTCTTTTTTGAACGTAACCACCATGAAACAATCAGAAAATAACATTTTATTTCTCTCATTCACTGCTTTGTTCTCGCTACCGCTGCTCCCTCTTATTTGCTCGACCACAGCTGCTCTCTCTCTCTCTCTCTCACTCGTGCTCGCAGCTCACTTACACAATCTCTCTCTTTTTCTCATCTTTTTTTTTTTTAAATGACTCAGTAATCTGACGGTAAAGCTTAACTTTGCTTTAAACGTCACCAGATGAAGAGAAATGTCCTCCCCTCATCCTAAATTTGAACTAAAGGACTTCCTTATTTTATGAATGAAGCGTTACACAAGTTGAAGCAGCCACGCTGTGTGTGTTGGACCAATGAGCGACAGTCATCCCCCGCACACCCCCATCCTTAAAGTTCCTGTATTTTTGGAAAGTGCTACCCCTTGAGCAGGGACTTTTTTGGGGGGTAAAACAATCTCCCGGGAACTTAATTTAAACCCTGATCCCTCTGGTGGAAACGCAGGACGAGGAACTGAGTTCCTTGAAGGTTCTTAGTCCCTGGGGAAAGTTCCTGCAGTCAAAACATTGGTTAAGATTTGTGTGTGTGTGTCCTCCTAATGAAAGGCATTTCCCTGCTTTGTTGCACAAATGAATCCCTCAGAGTTTTCTGTCATTTTAAGGGTTTTGCTTTTCAAGTAGAGCACTTCTTTGCATTTTTTCAGAGCATAAGGATGCAAAGCATAATCTTCTTTGAATATCCTTTGAAGTCTTAATACCTCTCTAAATTGTTCCTTGAACAATAAGGAAACTTGGCTGCTCCAGTTGCTCCAGTTATATTTTTCAGTAATGTGTTAGTGTTACTTGTTAGTGGTTCCCATCATTGTTCACTGGGTCTGTTGCTCTCTTTCCACTCTCTGTGTCTATGAAATCCATTGTTTGTTGAGTCTGGTAATGGGATTATGTAGTGTTGTCGTAGCTCTTAATGTTGTCTTACAAATCTTCAGCTCAGGCTTCTTTTTGAGAAATGCATGTGCATATTTCTTTTTAAGACAAGAGGCAGTTAGGAGGGTTTAGTCAGACACAGGAAGTTGCTAAATGTGATACATTATGAAACTTTGGAAGTGGAAGGAAAACCTTAAGATACGTGCTGTACATGACAAAGTGAAGAAAAGTAACCTGTTACTTATGACAACTGTAGCTGTAAAGCTTATTTTATAGTGTGCTCTTCTCTCATAAATGTCCTTTATGAAAGAGTTAAAGGACCATATCACTGTTCTTGACATATTCTTTTATTAGTGCTGACCATTTTTTATGGCATACCAGAGTGATTTAGACTTTTCCAAATGTATTCCTGCCTTCACAGCTGTTGGTTTCCATTCATACTGGTGCTGTGTGGAAATAAATGACTCATCCACATTTGTGGACATCATGTCTACCTTATTTATGATAAATCTATCTAACTGCTGTGTGATAATTCTGACTTTTTAAAAAAAAAAAAAAAAAGCAAACTGCACTGAAAACGGTTTGACCACGTGACTGTGGGTTCAAGTCTCTGCCGCTTGATTTTCATATCTTCGTCTGAATGGAAATGTGAACCACTGCAGAATGAGTCATGAAATGGTCAGCAGTGATATCAAGGATACGTGATTTGCAGCAGATAGATCAAAACATGCAAAAACACTGTTATGGGTTATTGCGATTTCTATTTACTTCTTAAGTAAGCTTCGATTTTACCTCACCGCATCCTACATGCAAGTATTAATTTGTTTTCTCCATGTATTGCCAAACCTCCAGCTGCTCTACTTATCACCACATCACTTGATTATGAAGTTGGTTAGAGAGGCGCTTAGTGTGTTGCCTCTTATAGTGTAATTAGCTTGCCTGAATCAGAAAATGTCTCTCATTTTAACACGTTCTGATTATCTTCCAAAGGAATGTTTTTTATGATCATGCAGTTAAGCATGCTTGTATTACATTCAAAGACCGGCTCCGCTTGCTTCTATTAAATGTTGAAAATCAGAGTATTGAATATAGTATGTGTGTAAAAAGCGAGAAATGGCTTGTTAACTTTGTAACTCGAGGGAATGTTTGATTTAAACAGACAGGAAATGTGACTTCTTCTTATACATCGTCACACTGATCACAGCTGTGTCAAATTTGCAAAATCTATGTGACTAATTTTTCTGTGGAGAATTTGGTATTGTCACAAAGGAAGAGACGTACAGTAAAAATGTAAAATGTTGTATTGTTAGCCTTACAATACACCTACAGCCTACAGAGAATGAATAATTAACCAGGTTTGTGCTGACACCCAGTTGAGCCAACCATTTAGCAACAAGGTCAAGACATCTAGAGAGGCAGCACCCTCGAAGCGAGACAGAGTTGTGGTCTCAGACTTTGGGCCCAAGGTGACAGAATAGCGGATAAGAAATCTCTGCGTGAGGAGAGATGGTTAGAACAGAGAATGAGTTTATTTGTTTTCGCTTTCTAGTAAGCAAGGTACATAAAAAGGACAAGACAATTGTGTAATTGTGGAGAAGGAGGAGGGAGACGGACTGTGTGACGTGCCTGAACCTAATATTCCACTTCAGCCTTGCCTCAGGCCTCTGTCTGTCCTGTCTGTTTGTGTTTGTGTCATGCACTCTGTATACAAGTACGAATGCATCGTGCGGAAGTAACCTCTCAATTTGACTTCCCTTTCCTCTGCGTTTTGATGGAACTAGCTGCCTCAATGGTAACTTCAACAGGCGTCTCAATGTTATGAAGCGCTTATGAGGATGTGTAAGAAAGAGAGAAGCCGAGTCAGCATGTTCAGTGGGCAGGCTGCAATGACAGTGTGAAAGGAACACGTTGTACACTGACAAACACATGTTGTATTTTATATTTTTACATATAATCCTAAATTGAACACTACTACTAACTTTTCCCCAAATATCAATACATTATTTTAATAGGAATAACTCCAAAGTGACCCAAACAGAGTGTTATGAACCTTATTAACCTGCTGGTGGTGTTAGATATGAAGTCAGAGAAAGGTCAAAGTTAGTAGGATTCATCCTCTGGGAACCATAAACGTCTATACAGTTGTTGATATATTTAAGTCTAGATCGGACAGATTGATGTTGCCGTCCTTTAGAGCTGCAAGCAAGGCTTCAACTTTTGCCAGACCACACAGTGTGCACACAGAGAGTCGCTCACTGTAACATGCAGAAACATTGGCAAAAATCGAATTTCACACTTCCTTCTTACTATGCGAAAAAGCCTCGCTCTCATACCAGTTCCCAAGAATTAGTGTTACTTGTCTCAGTGTCAAAGAGTGACTCAGTACAGAACTGCCAACTTACTAGAAGTTGTGACCTTTCATTTTAAATTCACTCAGAGACATAATGAAAATACGTAGTAGTAGTTATGGCTGGGAATAATAGGAACAGGAAATATATTTAGAAATCATCGCAGCAATACTTCAAGAGTGGTGTCACATGTCTATGCTGAATGGTTAGTGGCACAAATTAGGGCCACACGTCTCACATTCACTCCGTCTCACTGGCTGGCTTTCGCAGCTGTGACACTGGCGGTTGGTTATCTTTTCTAAACATCTTTTTACCCTGTTCGTACATCATCTCAACGGACGGCTCATAAAAATGTCTGGAAACTGACATAACAAACCTGGATGTGGATGATATCATCAGGTACATGAGCCACAATGATGTCACCTTGACTCATCATTAGTTCAAAGAGTGGCCACAGTGGGGCTGCGAATGTACCTGCTCCTTTGTGACATATCTTTATTTATGTCACGAGATATATTTGGCAAATGAGGAAATCTTGAGATCACGAATAATAAAGGGATGTTCAGCGTTGTCAGCACTAACTGATCAGTTAGTTTTGCTTCAGCTAACCCACACATGTTTGAAAGATTGTCACACATTCACCCTGTATTCCCACATAACGTGTTATGTGACTGCCTGCGTTGTTCTGTAGGTGTTGCTTTCTTGTGTAGTCGGCGAATGGAAGGCTTTTTCTGACTCATCCCATTTCTTTGTGTTCTAGGTACAAGCGAGTCTTCTCAGTGGGAACCCATGGCATTACCACTTACAACCCTACCACGCTAGAAGTAACAAATCAGGTCAGTATGCATGCAGCCTGTTACAGACGGACGTTAAGTCCTGTGTCATTCAGGAAACTCCTCTATACTGTAGCTATCAGTTCCTCACAGGTCTTTGTGGGATGTGCTGTTCTTGGCTCCATGTGACTATTGAAAATCCATTTGAAGCGCATTGCACTTTTACTAAAAGCCGACGCTTTTAACTTCTTGTGCCTTCAGCACCGCAGTGAACATACAACAGCATATCTTAACACTGAATACAAATACATGTAATCATGTGTAGCTTGTCAGTCAAGAAAATGGTTAATGAGTGAATATTAGCCTCATGGTTACTTTAAAGGAATAACTACATCAATTGCTGTTTTGAAATATGTTTTTTATGTTTAAAATGCTTGTGTGTGTGTGTGTGTGTGTGTGTGTGTGTGACAATAACAATATGTTTATCTTTGTGTTGCTAGTGGCCTTATGGGGACATTTGTGGTATCGGTCCGGTAGGAAAAGGTCAGGGAACAGAGTTCAGCCTCACATTCCGCAAAGGCAGCGGCAAGAAGTCGGAAACGCTCAAGTTCTCAACAGAGCATCGGACAGAGCTGCTCACAGAAGCACTGGTGAGGAGAAACGGTCACGGCTGCAACACTTCACAGTCATTAAACGGACCTCGTGCACATTTTTATTAACAGGCTCTCAGACCCGGCTTGATGGATGTAGCTTATTCATGTTTTCTAGTTGTGTCATGACTGCAGATTTTGCTGTGTTGTTTTAAAAACAAATGGCTGCAAAGTCACCTTATGTACTAAACACTGAGAGCTTGGAATGCAGTGCTTGCAAATCACAGGCCCTTTGACTCAACGTAGGTGTTTATCTCAAATGTGAATCAGCAGATAGTGTGTTATTATGAAGAAATAAACTCACGCTGATGTGTTTCGTAACTACAATTAGGACGGGTATTTCCCCAATTAAACTTACTTGTAATTATGCAATGACGACATTGCATCATAACACAGTGATGATTTAAACAGCTGACCTATTTTAATTTGCATCATTTAACATCTTTGTTTCTTTATTTTCTTTATTCAGAGATTCAGAACAGAGTTTTCAGAGGGAAAGATAACTGGCAGGGTAAGTACTGGGATCTATACAGACATGAACTGAGAGGAGTGCAAATTACTAATTTAAGTGAACAGTATATTTGAATGCCTCACAACACATGTGCCTACACCTGCAGCGTTACAACTGCTACAAGCACCACTGGAGTGACACACGGAAGTCCGTGAGTTTAGAGGTGACTCAGGGCGGCATCGACCAGATCGACCCTCACACCAACCGGGTGGTTTGTTCCTATGACTACCGTAACATCGAGGGATTCGTCGAGCTCTCTGATTACCAGGGAGGATTCTGCATCCTTTATGGCGGCTTCAGCAGGCTCGTATGTATTCATAGAGACGCTTCAGTGTGTCTGTTATATGTTGTAGTGGAAAAGATTTTATTTAGATTTCTTTTCCCCTCTCTCTCGTTGCCTCTCTTCCTCTCAGCATCTGTTTGCCTCCGAGCATCGGGATGATATCATCCGCTGCGCCATCGAGCATGCCGGGAACTTCATCGGTATCATGCTACGGCTGAGGAAGGAGGCCTTGACCTATGAGGATTTTGTGACGGGCAGGTTGGGGAAATACAGCTCGGACGAGAGCATCACTTCGCTGGCTGAGTTTGTGGTGCAGAAGATCACCCCTCGACACCCGGTCAGAGCCTCTCATTATCCTTCTTAGACCCTCTCTTGACAAAATTTTAAAGGTTCCACTTAATCTGTTTGATATGAGATACTGTTATCAACAGTGAGATAATATCAGCACATCTGAGGATCCTTTAAAGTTGTTGATGAAATATAAAAATTTAAGTTCTTAGAAATATTGTTTTTTAATACGGTTATTAGAAAATCATGGTTCACTAGCACTTACAGTATAGTGACACAGAAGCTAATGCTATGCTATATAGTGAGACTGAATGTACCTTATGTTATTTCCTTTGATATTGTTTTCTTTACCGATATATTTGTGGTTATAGAATACTCATTAGTGGTATGAAACTGTTTAAATTGTCAGACTGGGGTGCTCACTCTGGTGTTCATAAGGAAAATGTGTGTGAAAAAGTATCTTATGTTGAACCTTTGTGTCATCAGTGATTGGTGACATATACTGTGATGAACTGGGTGATAATTACTTACTTAATATTTCATCTGCAGTCATTAACGATGCCTTGGAAATCTAAAATAGCCAGAATCATGCAGTATGCACAGTTTCATCGCCTACCTCTGCTCCCACAGTGTATATATTATTTTTTTAGATTTATTTCCAGTTCAGTTTTTTGGTCTCAGCAGCCATTTGTTAGTATTATCACTGATCTTTATGCTGTCTGCTGCTCTCTTCCAGGAACCTGTTAAGCGTATCCTGGCCCTGACAGAGACATGTCTAGTGGAGAGAGACCCAGCTTCTTACAACATAGTCACCATCAAACCCTTCGGAGAGGTGAGCTTAATCATTAAAGTTACATCCAGTGCATAAAAATTTTAGACTGAAACATTTTTTTTACTCAAGAACCATTTTCGACTGTTCCGTCTTTGTTCCATTATGTATGAACTGCATCACGTCATGTTAACAGGTTGGACAGAAACACCTGTGTGTCTGTGTGATATGAGTAAACTCTCCCCCTCCCCCCACCTTGCTTTTCTCACTCTGTCTTATCCCCCCTTCAGGTATTTGCTCTCATCTGTGACGTAGACAACCCTCAGGTGTTTACAGTTGAATTCATCAAAGGCCAAATCAGGAAGTTCTCCTCCACAGAAAGGTACATAGACATAATGTGTGCACCCTTCTTTATGTACAAGCCCTGTTGGTTTGGTCAACATTTGTTTGGTATATTTTTGGCATCGCTCATTTGCTTTTTTCTCATTTACAAGATGAGTAATTTTCTTTTGCCTCACATGTCTGCCTTGACTCTTTCCTGTGTTTGTGCACTCTCTTCTATCACTGATCATTTGTAATGCATTTAGCTGAGTCTGTTTGTTTGTTTGCACGTCCATAGGGACTCTCTGTTAGCCAGCCTGCTTGATGGAGTCCGTGCGTCAGGCAACAGGGATGTTTGCGTCAAGATGGCCCCCACGCAGCGAGGACAAAGATGGGGCCTATTGAGCATGCCCGTGGATGAGGAGGTGGAGAGTCTCCATCTCAAATTCCTTGCAGCACCTCCTAGTGAGTCAAAGTTTCTGATTTCATGAGATCAGTTATATTTTATTGGATTTTATATCATTTGTTCACGTTGTCTCAGATCCTTTTGACTTTGGTGATGCCCTGACTTTTCATCTAAGTGCCAGTATCAAGTCAAAACTTCTCTTTTTTTGTCATCTGAACAATACATTTTGAGGTGATGTATTCTTTTTGTCTCATTTTTCATTCCTTCTTCTTTTGCTTAGATGGAAACTTTGCAGATGCAGTCTTCCGATTCAACGCCAACATATCCTACAGCGGCGTGCTTCATGCAGTAACCCAAGACGTGAGTGTGATCCATCCTTGTATGACTTATGTCTGTCTCTCTGCCCAAGCAGCATTCATACTCATTTCCCTGACTTTATCCCTCTTCTGCTTCTCCTTTTCTTTCTCTCCAGGGTCTTTTCTCTGAGAACAAAGAGAAGCTCATCAACAATGCGATCCTGGCTCTTTTATCCCAGGAGGCCGAGCTGCCGGCTCTCAACTCTGAGCTGGAGAGCCATTTCCAGGCCATCCGGCGCTTGGTGGCCTCCAAGGCTGGCTTCCAGGCTTTCACCCAGCTGCCTAAGTACGAATGCAACACATATGCCACTCTACAGTACCTCCTCCTACTTGTATTTCTATAAAGTACACTTTTGTTGAGCTGCTGGTAACAGGCATGCTCTGTCATTCCAAGGTCTGGTCAAGGGTCTGGACTCACAGATGGAACGTAAATATGAATCCATACATCTCAGTCTGCCCTTTGTCTGTCTCTGTTTCTTATCCTACTGGTCTTTTCCAGAGTCTGTCTTAGCTGGCTGTCGATCAACCCTCTCTTCTTTTATCTGCGTACCGCTTTCATCTCGGGCTTTGAGACAGGCACTTCAGAAGGGAGGTTATGTCACTTCACTCTGTTCAGTCGGGCTGTCTGCCTCGATTTGTCTTGACCGTCCACTCTCGCCATTTCATCCTCTGTTTTTTTTTTTCTTTTTATGTCTCCATCTCTCTCCCACTATCTGCTTCGCTCATTCTGTCCTTTACATTCCTGAATATCTCATATATTCGAGAGAGCCTTACGGTCTTTCCGGGTCACTGAGATGTATGAGAGGAACTGTATTTACTGTTTATTCTTTGTTCCTGTGCAGTTGCCAATGAGCCACAATTGGTTTTCCTGAAAGATTCATTGCTGGAGTAGTTTGGTGTTTCCCTCACACAACCACAAGACACACATCGCTATAAATACACACATATTTTTGCTTTAAGAAAAAAACCTCTTTTTTATGATGTTTGCTTCTGAGTTCAATTAAAGATGTGACAGTTGGTGAGTGAAAGAAATGACAAACCGCTTTCGAAGCAATAAATGTTTTGCTTATCCAACCCCAGACCTCTTTTAAAATACAGTATTTTCATGGTTTATATGCTGTTGTATTTTTGTTAAGTGTTAAGGAATGTCGGTAAATCTGTGAACGTAATGTTTGTGTGTTCCAGGTTCCGGGAAAAGTTGGGAGTAAAGACGGTAAAAGCTTTAAAAAGGAACAACAACGGTGTGACACATGCTGCTATAGACATGCTCTGTGCCCTTATGTGTGTAAGTACCACCTAAATATCAACCCTATATATATACACACATACAAATACGCAACAACTCCATTGATCTTTGTGCTGCTCTCTGTTTGGCTCTTTCATCTCTCCCTCCAGCCGATGCACGACGACTATGACCTGAGGCAGGAGCAGCTGAACAAGGCTTCTCTGCTGTCCTCTAAGAAGTTCCTGGAAAACCTTCTTGAAAAATTCATCACTAATGTGGTACACTTTATTTAATTTTCAACAAGCTAGTTGCCGCAGGAGCTCCGCATAATTAGACAATTTAGAAATATTTTCAATTATCCGATTCTCATCTCAAATTCTCTTTTTCTTCCAGGACCATGGAACAGGAGCTTTGGTCATCAGCTCCTTGCTGGACTTCTTAACGTTTGCCCTCTGCGCGCCCTACAGTGAAACCACCGAGGGCCAGCAGTTTGACATGCTGCTGGAGATGGTTGCCTCCAATGGACGCACACTGTTCAAACTCTTCCAGGTGGGGCAGCTAAGGAGCTAAAAGGCTTTTTGTTTGTTTGTTTGTTCTTACTTAACACACTGATTAACCCTTTCAGCCCTGATAATGATAGTAATGTGATGTGTCCTTACCTCTCTAGCATCCCTCTATGGCTATCGTTAAGGGAGCTGGTCTGGTGATGAAGGCCATCATTGAGGTAAGCCTTTCTGTGGGTTTGGTGCTCTACATTGTTGCAAACGTTCATTTCATTTAACAATGTTTGTATTGGTCTTGAGAGCTCAAAGTTCACAGTGATAACCAACTCCTGTTTGTTTACGTGAAGGAGGGAGACAAGGAAATAGCCACTAAGATGCAAGAGCTGGCTTTGAGTGAGGGAGCTCTCCCCAGGCATCTGCACACGTCTTTGTTCACCATCAGCGCTGACCAGAGGATGCTGACCAACAGGTAGCTGCGGACGGGTTCTTTTTTTTTTCTTTTAGGCATCTCACTAGTACTTTTACCTACGTATCAATCAAACTTTTTGTGTAGTGTCTTTCATACCCGTTGAATTGTATGTAAAAGTAGAAAATGTGTATTACAGATTAACTTTGTCTACTTTGACAAACAACAAATAACAAAAAATGGTTCAAAAACGTGCGTCTGTTGTTTGTCCATTAGACAACTGAGTCGCCATCTGGTGGGTCTGTGGACAGCAGAGAACCCTGTTGCCATGAACCTCCTGAAGAGGATACTGGTAAGCCTCCGAATCAGCCTTGTTCTGACTTTCAAATAAATATCTGATGTGTGTCTAATACTCATGGTAGAAGCTATTAGTATAACAAAAACCATAGAGGCAAAGTATTCCAGGACATAAGCCAATGTTTATCTCTGGCAGCTGAGCAACCCTGTTTAAGTCTTTACCCATTTCACTTTGCTCTCTTCTCTCGATCTCAGCCAACGGGCCTGCTGGCTTACCTGGACAGTCCCGACCCAGTCCCGGAGAAAGATGTGGACAGAATGCACGTCCGAGACAACTTGAAAATTGCCACGGTATCTGCACAAACACATCTCATCTGTACATTTCTGCAGAATGAACAAAAAAGCACAATAAGTCATCTGGCATCTTTTTAAATGTAAATGCTTTATCTTTCTTTCCTGCAGGACCAGCTCAACCGAAACAAGGTGCCCGAGTGGCAGCGGATAGCAGGCAAAGCAGCCAAAGAGGTGGAAAAGTTTGCCAAGGAGAAGGCGGATGTAGTACTGATGCACTGGAGAGATAAGATGGGCATAGCCCAGAAGGAGGTGAGGATTTCTTTTCCCTTGCAAAGGGACTAAAAGGGCTGACTGGCCTGTTATCTATCACACCAGCTTACTGCTACTGCTGCTCACTTTGTCTGCTCAGGTGTCTCTAACAGTTGCTCCTCCTGCTGATGCTGAACAGTACTGCAGAATCCAGAGGCAAACCTATTAACATACTTTTCCATTGCTGCAGCTATTTTGCATGGGGAGCAGTGCCAGCTTGTGACAGCTGTGAGGCTGCCTGACCTTGGGGAAGCAGTTTATGTCCAGATAAAATCACATTTGATTTTTTTTTTCTTTCAAGACACAGGCCTTGCTGTTTGCTTGCACACTTGTTCATAAATGACTAACATATTTTTTCTTCAGCTATGACAGGCATTTTTCATCACAGGCATATTTTTTCTGCGCACCAGAGGCCATCATTGATGTTGAATGCAACCGTGATGTTGTTTTAAAATTGAAGGTCTTTGTTAGGATGCAAATGTGATGACATGTTGGAATTAAATGTCACAAGTGCATGTAGTAAATGTAAGATGATTCAGACTCAGCCTGTGCAGGCAGGTTGAGGTTGGCAACAGCAGGACTGTTGGTCACTGCTGCCTGCTCTCTGGCTTTTTTTTTTAACAAAACTCAAATCAAATCTACTTTCAAAAAAGCTACAATATAACCTCACAAGTAACCAGGCTTCCCTTTCTGTTGAATTGATTTACTCAAACTGGCTTAAGATGATCGATTACATGTTTCTGATTGGCTTGCTTTCACTGAATATTACCGAATCACATCCATCATTTCATGTTTCTACCACATGCTGCATGTATATTTGTTTGTTACCAATTATTTAGCAATAGATAGATAGTGCATACTCAGCTAAAAAAAATCTGGATTTAGTGGTAGTTTTGTATGTCAACCTCTTTATATTAGTACTCCAGTGACCTGTTACCCTTTTTTTTTTTATTTTGAAATTCATCTTTGTTTGATCGGAGGAACAATAATCTCTCTGTGTTGTCTCTGCCCCACCCTCCCCTTGTCTTGTGTGGTTTCTCTGCTGTCAAACAATGCAGCAGGACAGAAATAACCTGGTAAGTAGGACTGACCAATGGGATCCACGTTCTTTACATATTCTCTCCTCTCAACAAACTATTTTTTTCCATCTTCATCTGATACATTGGGTGCGTTTTTTAATTCAGCCAGACAGTGACCTAACAGGAGCTTTTAGGACAGAATGAACCGTGTGAAACAGAAAAAGGTTCCTCCACTAAATAACAAACGATATTCATCAATAAGTCATACAATTAGATCATAAAAGCAGAGATTTGAACATGTCTGATAATAGACAGTGACGTACTGTCTATATATTATTCAGTTACTTAAAGATGCTATCTGTAGCATTTTGTCATCAATAAATAATGACCAACTTAAGTTTGAGACATAGGGTCAGTTTAATTACCATAAACAGAAATACATTTGCTAAGTGACCTGTACTGGCCTCTTCAACAGTATTTTACATTATTTACCACCATTTCAGATTATGCAGGAAATTGCAGCATCACTTTATGACACCAAAGAGAAAAATGTTTATCTTTCTAGTAGTATAACATACTCAATGTATGTGGTTGTAAATGCTGAGAAGCCGCATCCTCTTTGCAACAGGAATCAACAGATTCATGAGAATTGTGATCATAATTCTGATCATGATGTTGGTATTTTAAGTGCACACTTGGGAAAGGCTCTGTTTCGTCTAGTGAGGATTACAGAACGCATCCAATTTTGGGATCCCATTTTGGTTTTTGTGTTTCATAACCTTATTTTCTATGTTGGTGCTATGATGACATTGTTTTTGGTTGTTATGTTTGTGTCTTTGTTCTAATATTCTTCATCATTTCTGCATTGTCAAAAAACATTTTTGTTACCTTGTTTTTTTTACACACTGGTGCCGTTTCTTAAAATTTCGGTGTTGTTGTTTGTGTAAGCTGTTGGTCATGTTGTCGCCATTTTTACTTCTCATCTCTCTTCATACCATAAGCTGAAAACGGATAAATATTGGAAGCTGCGCCTTGTGATCATTTTTCATAGTTTTGTGTCTTTCATTTGATTTCAGAACCCGAATCAAAAGCCTGTCATCCTGAGAAAGAGACGGCAGAGGATAAAGATTGAATCCAACTGGGAGCTTTTCTACTACAGGTACCACACGGTCCTCACACCTCATTCTGGCTTTTTTCACCCTTTAACTAATCATAATTTTATTATACTCAAGTTTTGGGGAATTTTGAATCACTAACCAAGAAACCACTGTGCTAGTTGAGACTTTTATGTCATGTACTCCACCACTTTTTTTTACTCTGCCGTCCTCATCTGTTTTTCTGTCTTAAGATTCCAGCTCGACCATGCACGGTCTAACCTCATCTGGAACCTGAAGACGAGGGAGGAGCTGCGGGACGCGCTGGAGGGGGAGATGCGTGCCTTCGGCGTGGACCGTGAGCTCGGCAATGCCACCGTCATCTCCTGGAACCACCAGGAGTTTGAGGTTTGTGTTCAGCTAGAATTTGTTCGAAAATTAGCGCTGTTTGGATCTCATGAGCTCTCCTTCATCAGTATGTGTGATAAAACAATCAGATCATCTTATTTGGCTCCAGTATATTGTAAACTGCTGTGAAGAATAAAGGCTTAATTCTAAAACTGAGAAATATTCTCTGCTTTAATACGTCTGCAGGTGAAATACGAGTGCCTTGCAGATGAGATAAAGATAGGAGATTATTACCTGCGTCTGCTGCTGGAGGAAGATGAAAATGAAGAATCGAGTGTCATCAAGAGATCGTAAGACCACAGCACAACAAACCAAACCATCTGCACTAATAGTATAAATTCAGCACTGGATCCTAAAAGATGTCTTTTGCTTCTCCTTTCCACTCATGTAGATACGAGTTCTTCAACGAGCTCTACCATCGCTTTCTGCTTACACCCAAAGTCACAATGAAGTGCCTGTGCCTGCAGGCGCTAACAATAGTCTATGGAAAATGTTTCGAGGAGATTGGCACCTTCACTGACACAAAATACATCGTGGGCATGTTGGACCGAGTGAGTACAGGCAAACTGTCATTGCAAGTGTTCATATGGTGAAGACATTAACACTGGCTTTTTATTTTACCAACCTGGAAATGCATTTCTGTGGTTACAGTGTACAGACAAACTGGAAAGAGACAGACTCATCCTCTTCCTCAACAAACTGATTCTCAACAAGGTGAGGAATGGAAAGGTTGGAATTGCATATTCATTTCTCACACTTTGTTCTCTTGTTAAATAATCAATTTTTTTTTTTGCTTTGCAGAAAAATGTGAAGGAGGTGATGGACTCGAATGGAGTGCGCATCTTGGTGGATCTGCTCACTTTGGCCCATCTGCATACCAGCAGAGCCACTGTGCCGCTTCAGGTAAACACATGGCTGTAGCTTCAGTGTGATATAAACATATCCCAAATGTAATATTTCAGATGCAGAAGCTATTTGTATACATTTCCATTCCCTTCTCCCATAATCTACACCTTTAAACAAGATCACCTGGAAATACATGTTGCACGAGACCAACTGCACAAATTTCAGTGGCACCACTTTTCTGTCATTGTACTGGCGTAAAGCTCAGTGCCAGTTCTTTAGTACATACAATATACATACAATAATAAAAAAAAGTAAATAACCCCCTCAACGTTTTCTCTATAAACCATTGATGAGAATGAATTTATCATTGACCCATGTGATCGAAACTTAAAATTCAGGGACTGTATTTAGTTCATCTGTCTACAGTGTCAAATGAAGGTCTTCTTAAATTCCACAGAGCAATGTGTTGGAAGCATCACCAGACATGAAGAGAGAGAGTGAGAAGGAGTGGTACTTCGGTAACGCAGACAAGGAAAGAAGAGGACCTTTCAGTTTTGAGGAGGTATGTGATCTTCGTAAAATGTCCAGCACTGGCAAAACTCCACCTATCAGTTTGAAAATAAAGTCATTGCAGTATTTTGTGTCTCTTGCAGTTGCTGCGGATTATTTTTGTGTGTTTTTATTGATTTATTTAATCTTAATTGTATTTTTATTGTGGTACTATTTTTTTTTTTCCCCCTCCAGATGCAGGAGTTTTGGAACACAGGTGTCCTGACAGCGAAGACACGCTGCTGGGCTCAGGGGATGGATGGCTGGCGCCCCCTACAGGCCATTCCCCAGCTGAAATGGTGCCTCCTGGCCACGGGACAAGCAGTGATGAATGAGTCTGACCTGGCTACACTAATCCTCAACATGCTCATCACCATGTGCTCCTACTACCCGAGCAGGTGGGGACCGCTCTAAATGTCTCTGTGGCTGCATGTGTGCAGCTTTCTTTTATGTTTAAGTGTAATATTCTTCCTCTGTCAAAACAATCTCGTGTGTTGTCATTTTGCTTTAGATCATTAAGCCATTAAACCTTGATTGTAAGATACTTTTTTATCCTCTTATTCCCCAGGGATCAAGATAATTCCATTATCCGTCCTTTGCCTAAGATCAAGAGGATGATCAGTGACAGCGCTTGCCTCCCTCATATTGTCCAGGTATTATACAGTTTGAATCTGATTTGAGTGTCATTAAATTTTTTGCCATAGCACCCTTGTCTGATTGTTCCATGAAATAAAATTATATAAATTATGATCGGCTCTACTTTGTCTCCTTCAGCTGCTGTTAACCTTTGACCCCATCCTGGTGGAAAAGGTAGCCAACGTCATGTACCTGGTGATGCAGGACAACCCTAATCTACAGCGCCTCTACTTAACAGGGGTCTTCTTCTTCATCATGATGTACACAGGCTCCAATGTGCTTCCTGTAGCGAGGTGAAAACGCAACACATGAATATTTAGTACAAACAGTTCAATCAGCAAAAAATGTTAAATTATGGTTATATTTGAGTTATTTTGTCTTTTTGATTGTCATGAACTGAATTTAACAAAACAATTTAAGGTAAAATTCTTTCTTCTGTTTATAGTAGATCTTCTGTTGACATTTCAACCTACGTTTTATTTAGTTTTATCTTGGCTCCTAGAAATTAACTTAAGAAAAAATGAAATATTTTACACTTTGCCACAGGTAAATGTTGAAGTAGTGTGTGTGTGTTTGTGTACTGTTAATATTGACCTTTGTGGCAACCCTCCCTGTAGGTTCCTGAAGTACACTCACCTGAAGCAAGCCTTCAAATCAGAGGAGGTAAAGTTGGTTTAGATTAGATACAGATTTCTACCATAAAGATTACAACCTACATTGGTTCAAATGACATTTGATTGTTGTGCTCTGTGTCTAAGGGTCAGGACATAGTGCAGCGTAGTGTTCTGGGACCAGTGCTACCTGAAGCCATGGTGTGTTATCTGGAGAACTATGAGGCTGAGCGCTTCTCTGAGATATTCCTCGGAGAATTTGACACACCTGAGGCCATTTGGAGCAGCGAGATGAGGTAGGAAGTCTAGTTTAGAGATTGTGCAATGAGAAGAGCAGCGTTGAAAGTCTGCATCTGGTTTATGGGAATTTTAATAGTGTCTGTTTGAACTCTCTCTTTCAGACGGATGATGATTGAGAAGATAGCTGCTCATGTAGCTGACTTCAGCCCCAGGCTGCAGAGTAACACGCGGGCCCTCTACCAGTACTGCCCCATCCCTGTGATCAGCTTCCCTCAGCTGGACAACGAGCTCTTCTGCAACATCTACTACCTCAGACATCTGTGTGACACCACCCGCTTCCCCAACTGGCCTATTCGTGATCCTGTATGTCTCTTTTTTTTTTTTTCTTATTAACCTTATTTATCCATGCTTGTACTTCCCGAATAATACCCTGCTTGTATTTTCTAAGAAAGGGTTCTTCTAACGTTGTGATCCAACACCACTACAGGTGAAGCTGCTAAAAGACACTCTTGAAGCCTGGAAGAGGGAGGTGGAGAAGAAGCCTCCCTCTATGTCTGTAGATGATGCCTATGAAGTCCTCAACCTCCCCAAAGGACAGGGGCAGTGAGTGGCATTTAATTATATATTACTTGTTACTATTCCTCTTGAATTCTGAATCATCCTCAGTGATTAGTAGCAACAAACATGAGATTTGTGGACATTTACTCGTGGGTGGGATGTGAGAGATACATTATTTATCTTTCAGAGTTTTAAAATGTTGGATTTTTTTAATTAAATGTGTGTAAGTTGTTGTGATTAAATATTTCTTTCCGTTTGGCATTTTTGTCCTCAGGCATGAGGAGAGCAAAATCAGGAAAGCTTACTTCAGACTGGCACAGAAGTACCATCCTGACAAGAACCCCGAGGGCAGGGTGTGTAGTATGATCATTGCTGACATACTCTGTACATCAGTGCTAAGATTATACGCATATTTGACAACGACTTGTTGTATCTTTCAGGACATGTTTGAGAAAGTCAACAAAGCCTACGAGTTCCTCTGTACAAAGTCTGCACGAATCCTGGACGGGCCTGACCCAGAAAACATCATCCTCATCCTCAAAGCTCAGAGCATCCTCTTTAACCGACACAAAGAAGGTATGTAGATTAATAAACTTCCTGTCTGTCATTTTTTTTAACTCATCTTTTACCATATACATCTTAACAGCAACAGGATTTGGCACATTTTCTGAATCATTACAGTCAAAAAAAGATAATTTGGTTGATAATAACTTGCTTGACGTTGGAGCCCAAACATCTGACCACCTTTTTATGTATAAACAGAACTGGAACCCTACAAATACGCCGGTTACCCCATGCTCATCAAAACAATCACAATGGAGACAGAAGACGATCAGCTGTTCTCCAAGACCTCCCCTCTGCTCCCGGCTGCGGCTGAACTGGCCTTCCACACAGTCAACTGCTCGGCTCTTAACGCGGAGGAGCTGCGCCGTGAGAACGGCATTGAGGTATAACACCTAAAAAAGGAGGGATATCCTGTCTAAATGAAATGCTACTTGTCTACAGATTTGTGTGTTGTGTCGTTGAACTTAATATATTTTCTGCTTGTGAATACTTAGGTGTTGCTGGATGCCCTTTCACGGTGTGTCGCTGTATTGACAGCATCCAGCAAGGCTGATGACATGGCTGTTCAGGTAGAGTGATAATCAAATACTTAATTAGTATTCAGTCACTTCTCTCTGTAAAGCTGATAGATGTATCACCCATTACAATTTCTTTAACGCTTTTTTTTTTAATGTGCCACAGGTGTGCGGGCACATCTGTAAGTGCTACAGCGTTGCAGCTCAGTTTGAGGAATGCAGGGAAAAGATCATTGAACTGCCCAGTATCATCAGGGACCTCTGTCACATCTTGTACTATGGAAAGGTAACAATCTTTTACTTTGTCTGCCTTCTTCCAAGTATTCTGTCTTCATTTATAAATGAAAAGAGAAATTAGATTAATGTGGGATTAAGTTAATAATTTTTGACACTGCACTTCATAAATGTGTTTATATGTTCTATTTTTCAACATCAATATGACATTGTTAGATTATTTTTATGAAATCTTGTTATTAAAATTAGTATTAGGACTGCCAGCAGCTGCTAAAATATCCTATTTATTTCCTTTAGCTTCCCTCTTTTGCTTTAGTTAAGTAAATGCAGATTCTGTTTTTTCAACATCCTCTTTTTTTCTTTACACTTTTATGGCAAAAAACTGTCTTATCATTTCACTCAAATCCATCTTGGAGAAAATAAAATGCAGAATTAAGTGCAGAGCTCTATTGATGCCACCACTGCCACTCAATTACTTGCTAATGGTGGTGTCTCATCATCTGTTAATTATTTAGTAATATTAAAGTGCTACATGTAGCACCTTCAGTGTTATCCTTACACTTGTTCTGAAACCAGACAGATGCTTTAAAGAGATTAATTCTCACGCGGCAGTGATTCATGTTCTCTCCTCTCGCCTCCTCTCAGGGTCTCCCTAAAACTGCGTCCCTGGCAGTACAGTGTGTCAGCTCCTTCGCCGTGGATTTCTTCCTACAAACTCATCTGTACCACGCTGGCGTGCTCTGGCACCTGCTGGTCCACCTCTTCAACTACGACTACACTCTGGAGGAGAGTGGCGTTCAGGCTAGCCAGGACACAAACCAGCAGGAGGTTGCAAACAGTCTGGCCAAGCTCAGCCTGATTTCCCTCAGCCGTCTGGGAGGCTACACCCAGACACCACACACCCCGGACGGTAACAATCCCGTTTCAGAGACCAACGGTGTGGACGGCACACCTCCCGAGAACCCCACCATCCGCAAGAGCCTAGCTGCCATGTTGACACCATACATCTCAAGGAAGCTCGGCGCAGGATCTCCAGCTGAGGTCAGTTGAACAGGTGGATAGGTGGGGTTGTGTATGCTCATCAGAAAGCTTCAGCAGACTGAGTTTCACATCCTCTGTTGTTCATTTAGGTCCTGAAGCTGCTGAATAGCAACTCGGAGAACCCGTACCTGATCTGGAACAATGGAACAAGAGCTGAGCTACTGGAGTTCCTGGAGGGTCAGCAGGAGGGAAACATCAAGAGGGTAAGAATATACCCCTGTCATAATAACACAATGACATGAGTTACACTGTCATGGGGGCCTGATTCAAATTTAAAAACAAGTTAGACACTTTATTTAAGCAATCAACAATCTGACTAGTCTCAAAAATGTTTACTATAGCTCACACCTTTTCTCTGTGTTCTCTGTTCAGGGAGAAAACGACAAAAGCTTTGGTGCCGAGTTCATATTCAATGATCACAGCAAAGAGCTGATAGTTGGGGAGATCTTTGTCAGGGTCTACAATGAGCAGCCATCTTTCCCACTTGAGGTGAGTAGAAAAACAAGCTGACTACCACGTTCAGTCTGCTTTTGTTTGTTTGTGCTATTCTCAACAGTGTTCAAACAGGGAATAAATATTATAAAGCACGCTGTGACAAACAGCTTTGAATATTGACAGTAGTATTAACTTAACTCATATTTAGTTCTTGTTATTTTCTCACATTTAATACGCTAATTTTTAATGTGTTTGACCATCCCCGTGTTTAGTATCCCAAAGCATTTGCAGCCAGCCTGCTGGACTACGTGGGCTCCCAGGCCCAGTACCTCCACACTCTGCTGGCTATGAGTCAGACCAACAAGGTAGAGTCCCAGCAGCATGCTGAGAGGCTGCGCTTCGCCGAGATGGCTTTAGAGGCTCTCCGCAATGTCATCAAGAACAACCCTGGTGAGATATGACGTTTCTTCTGGTCCTGTTTCTGTCTGAAAAAGAAGTCAAATGAATGATGTGTACTTATGTGTTAATATAACCTTTTCTAAGCAATTCACTCTCTGTGTAATTTCAGGTTCTGAGTCAGAGTGCATCGGTCATTTCAAGCTGCTATTCTCTTTGTTGCGGGTCCACGGAGCTGGCAGAGTGCAGCAGCTGGTTTTGGAGGTACAGTCAACCTGCTCTTATTTACATTTTTATCTCTGAAGTGGGATTCCTGAAGTCCCCACATTTGACACATCATGTTGGTTTCTCTGCAGGTTGTGAACACAGTCACCTCAAACCAAGAGTGTGTGAGCAACATTGCGGAGTCCCTGGTATTGTCGAACCTTCTGTTGCTGCTGCACTCGCTCCCCTCCAGTAAGAAGCACTCTAAAACAGAAAAGAACTACTGTTTTACAAGTTTTGTTTTCTATTATTTATTATTTATTCAAGTGTTGTATTTCAAAAGAATCTTTTTTTTATCTTTTAGGCAGGCAAATGGTGCTGGAAACCCTGTATGCACTGACCTCCAACACAAAGATAGTGAAAGAGGCTATGGCCAAAGGTCTGTGTAATTTTTTTTTTTTTTAATGATCTGTTCCATATTTATGGGATATCGTGGATTCTCATGTTGATCCATCTGCTCTGCAGGTGCTCTGATCTACTTGCTAGACCTCTTCTGTAACTGCACACACCCCCAAGTGCGCACACAGACTGCAGAGCTCTTCTCTAAGATGACCTCGGACAAGCTGGTTGGGCCAAAGGTCAGTGTTGAAAGAAATGCTTCAACAAGTAACTTGCAGCACATTAGGTTTCTAAATTGAGTTTAATAAATGTTTTGCATTAAAATGAAGTTATTGTCATATTTCCTCAATCATTTTCATCATTTCCTGCCTGCCAGGTGCGGCTAACACTGATACGTTTCCTTCCGGGTGTGTTCATGGACGCCATGCGAGACAACGCCGAGGCAGCGGTGCACATTTTCGAGGGAACGCACGAGAATCCTGAGCTCATCTGGAATGACGGCTCCAGGGAGACTGTGTCCACCACTGTCAGGGAGATGATGCTTGAGTATGACACGAGCCCTCGACTTAATTCACCGTTTAACAAATGTCAAGAAGATGACAGGTGTGAAATAGTAGAGTATACTAACTGCTAAATATGTTTTTTTTATCTTTTACAGGCACTTTAAACAGCAGAAGGATAATCCTGACGTGAACTGGAGAGTAAGTGAAGTAATGCATTGTTGTCGTTGAACATTAATATGTTGTATGTGGTTTAATATGAAAATAAACTCTGGGTCTGTGTGCTCAGTTGCCAGAGGAATTCACAGTGGCGTACGGAGCAGGACAGGGTGAGATCGAAGTGGGCGGAGTCTTCTTGCGCATCTTTATCGCCCAGCCAGGCTGGGTGCTGCGCAAGCCTCGAGAGTTCCTGGTGTCCCTCCTGGAGACCCTGACTGAGCTGTTAGAGAAGAACAACCCTAATGTAAGCGCGGCTTCACTGAGAAACCGAAACAACACGCAGTATTTGATACTTTTGTTTTCTCACACACAAGCAGTTTCATTTTCTGACATCACTCTCTCGTCTGCTGTAGGGTGAGGCCCTGGAGACGGTTACCACGGCAGCAGTTTGTCTTTTCAGCACACAGAGCCAGCTGGCCGATCAGGTTCCTCCGTTGGGTCACCTGCCGCGCGTCCTGGCAACACTCAACCACAAGAACAACGCTGTGCCCAAGAGCTCCATCCGCCTCATCCACGTGCTCTCAGACAATGAGGTGAAGGATCAAAGCATAAAGTTGACTCATATCTACACTAAGCTACTGAAAGCAGGGCTCGCTTTGCTTTATTTTTAACATATTTATGAAGAAAAAATTTATGAATAAAAAACTTATCTTCAAAATGTTCAGAGCACTGCTGACAGTAAACATCTTTTTTTTTTTTTTTTTAACTGAAGCACTGAGTTTCTCCTCAACACATTAACTAAAGCTGTTGTGTTTTGTGTAGCTATGTGTGCGCTGCATGGCTTCTCTGGAGACTATCGGCCCCCTAATGACTGGAATGAAAGTTCGTGCCGACATGGCCGGATTGGCTTGTGAGGCTCTTAACCGTATGTTCCAGAAGGAGCAGACAGAACTTGTGGCCCAGGTAAACTGCTGTCATTGTTGTGTTACAGCATTTTCTTTTTTTTTTGTTCAATGCCTTCATATAATATAACTGTTATTTACTGAACAGGCTCTAAGAGTGGAGCTGGTTCCATACCTCCTGAAGCTACTGGAAGGAATCGGCTTGGAGACAATAGAAAACCCTTCAGCAACCAAGGCCCAGATCGTAAAGGCTCTCAAGTCCATGACTCGCAGTCTGCAGTATGGAGAGCAGGTATGATAGAATGACGAGGCCAAACCTCTTTATACAGCCATTAATCGAACAATTGAATGAAAAGTACCGTTAATTATCTGCCTAATTAAATAAGTGATTCCATCAAACTGGTTATATATCTAATTTGAAACACTTTGCCGATCTTTTCAGGTGAATGAGATACTAGCCAAGTCCTCAGTGTGGAATGCCTTCAAGGACCAGAAACATGATCTTTTCATCTCAGAGTCTCAGACCGCAGGCTACCTGACAGGTACGCTATTTCTTTAAATCCAACCTGCTAGTTAACATTTTTTAACGAGCAAGGCTGTTGAAATATTTTCTCTAAAGGTCAAAAAGTGCTTGAACGGTAAGTCTTGATTGCTTTTCTGTGAGCTGACTTTGATTCCTAATGCTTTGCTTTTATCCTTAAAACCACCTTGTGGCTGACTCCTCACTTATGCTTAAAAACCCAGCAACCCCTTTTCTCTCCACTTCCTATAACGTCCTGGCTCTGCCATTCCCTTCCTCTTTGTCCTCCACATTTCCTCCTCAGGGGTATCCACTCCTTCTCTCCTGGCCGCCAGCAGCCCACTGCGAGGTGGGCTCTAGACTCCTGAGCTGGGCCTTCACAGCCCTCCTCTCTCTTGCTCTGATGCAGGTAGACTTTGACCTCGCTCCTACTGCAGCCTTGCCTCTTTACCTCCATCTTTGTTCTACATTCCATTTTCCATTCCCATCTCTCCATCCTAGCATTGCTAAATAAAATGTTACATCATCTTCATCTCCATTCACTAACCACGTATCACATTCCAGGGTCAGAAATGAACAGAAAGGCCTGTGAAAGTTGAAGATTATTATTTTTGCCCCCTAACTTTCACAGATGAATGTGATTACTGCCCCATGTAATGTGATTTGTCGAACACCAGGAGATTTCCAGTCTGCTCTGGGCAAGATGAGCAGGAAGTTTTTAATTGGAAAACAGTGAAGCCTGAAGAAATTTAAAAAAAAAAAAAAAAAAAATGCTGGCAGCATGTATCCAGAAGTGGAAGAAAATAGCGACTTGGCAAGAGTACTCAACAAAAAGTCAACCAATGAATAGATTGTGGCAAATGTAATAAGAGTTTACTCTATTACTGCCACTCTCACAAAAGACTAAATGAATGAGTAATTGAGTTGATGCAAATTGAAATGAACTTCAATGTGATTTAAGTGAAATTGATTTTGAAAAGGCCCAAAATACGAAAACTAAATAATTAGTAATGGCTTAATTTACATTCACTATAATCTAATATTCCAATTATTAATGTTAATCTAGACAAGACAACTTTGTTAAAGGTGTTTAGATGTAGTGGCTTAGAATTCATTCATTCATATTCCTGTTCATGTGCTGCTGAGCAGAGCCTGATTAATGACTAACTAGATGCTCCCTTCACATCACATCACGTCACATTTTCCACCCCAAACAATTTCTTTGTCACCGTAGTTTACCCCTCATTGAAATGTTGCAGAAACACTTCTCTGAGCTGTTATGATATACATGAATGCATGTTCAGATGATGATACAAAAGGTTAATTTATTGCTGATAGAGTCATAGGTTATATTATATATCTCGAAAAGGACTTTAAAATAATGAAATGTAACACTCGTCATCTCAATATAATTCAGTTGTGCTCACTTTGACTTGAATTTATTTAAGTTTTGTGTACATGACAGTTTTTAATTTATAATACATTATAACCAAAACATCAGTAATGTAAATGAGATGAAAAAAATCAACCTATTGGATTTCCACTCTCAATTAAATACATGGAAACAGCTTTTCTGGTAAGAAAAAGGAGAAGTTAAATGGTATCTAGTCATTGATCTAAAATATGAACATTGCAGTCATTGTTGTGATCATCCCTTCATACATAGACTAGTAGATGTCTTTAGTTTAGTACATCATTGGATCTCACCACTAGCGCTCCATCTGGACCCATCCATTCACACCTGTAATGTATCTCATCTATCTCTCTGTCACCTGTAGGTCCAGGAGTAGCAGGTTACCTTACAGCAGGAACTGGCACCACGGTAATGCCCAACGTCCCACCCCCCGTGGACAACGACATTGGAGACCAAGGCTGATGGACACACACACAGTCACGCTCAGGCACCCAGACTGCCCTGCAGCTTCACGGCCGAAGCTCAGAGGGACTGTTCAGCTCCCGGACGAGGGGATGGAGAGAGGGAAGGACGGAGGAGAGCGGGCCGTCATTGACCGTCACCAAAATCTCTGCGACACCTCCTCCAGAATCACTCTCCTCTCCCCCTCCAAAATGGCACTCAAGTCTTCATAAACGCTTTGAAATTGTTTTAACGGATGACCACATTTGTTTTGTTTCTGTGCTACTTTTTCTTTTTCTTCCAATGACACAGAAGAGTTTACTTTTTGTATGAATATATTTTTTACTCTAGGTTTTTTTTTTTTTGTTTTTTTTTCATGAGAAAGGCATCGGAAGACTGAGGATTATTATAGCTAATTTGTTCTCCGTTATCTTATTCCTCTTAGTCATATCCTGATTGGCTGCACTTGCCCGTAAATCCTGTCTAACTGAGGGTACTCTGCCTCATTTGTGTCACATCTGTGCACAGGACCTATCCACCTCTTACATCAACATGTCATTTACTAGTCTATATACTGGATTCCTGTCTGGAAAAGTTAAAAAGAAAAAAAAAAGGAAAAAAAGAAGCTAAAATAGGAAATCACAAAATAGATGTGTATGATTTCTCTGCCCTTTTCTGCCACAAGAAAATGTCACTTAAACCCTCTGATGATGGTTCTATCCACGCTTTTAAGGTTGACACAGATCTGCTTTCCAAACATCCAGCCTCTTATTCCTCTGATCTTAATTCATACTTCATTCTGCTCTCTCTTTGAAGACTTCTCTATCTGCCTCGATTGTTGTTTTTTGTTTTGTTTTGTTTTTTTTAAGTAATTTTCCTTCCCCCAGAATGCAAAAAGCACTAGAATATTTATAAGTGAATAATAACCACAGGAAATGAGCTTCTGCTAAGACATGACGAATGACGTTGACTCTGATTATGAATCTATGTGAAAGACTAGTGCAATTTGTGAAATGTTCAATGTAATATTACGTATATAAACTTTCTATATTGAATGTACATTAAAAAAAAAATAAATCAGTCGCACTTGTACATAAAATTTTAAGAATAAAAGGGAACCCACAGTGTTGTTCTTTTGTATTTACATTTGTGTTTTCAAAGTTACAGATTTCAGCAGAGTACACTGTCTTCATTTGACACTCATGTTTGCCAAATGAGAAACTTCATACATGTATTTTCTCAGAAAGTGGACTAATCACCAAGTATTGGTTGGAATTTGCTGAGCCAAGGTATAATATCATAACCCTCCAGTGTTTACCTTCAAGTTATAGACATGGCTTCCAACTTGACTGGACAGAAGGTACCATTTAGCTCATTGAGATCATGGCTTGTTATCTTGGAGGTTTTAGCAGCCTGGAGAATGTTTACGTCCTAGACTTTGTGGATTCCAGTGTTTTTGACGCTCGGTATACTAAAAGTTGACCACAATAAGGCCAACAAATATGTATAAATGTATGAAGTATTTCCCACTGGGAGTTTTTGCATTCATGTTGGGAAATTAAATTTACACCCAATATAACTGAACAGTTGACAGAAAATATCTAAATAATCCGACATTTTAGACACTTTTAGTTATGAATGGAGTCATGACTGATACTTCATACAAAATATTCCCAAAGACTGCAATTTGTGTGTGTGTGTGATTTATAATTTTTGTTATTTTCCACTCTAATATTATTACCCCTGATATATGCCCAGGTATTCAACAATACAATAACTCAACATATTTGCACAATATATAACTACATAAGAGAAAAAAAAACTTTTTATATCTGCTACATAGAACAAAGGGGAAAAAAGACTAGAAAGTTAAATTTGGGATGTTTTATTGTTCCATACCATGGTATATAAAGAAGATTAAGATTAGATTTGAATAGAAATGATGTAAGCCATGTAGGGGCTTTGTGTATTATTTTTCGTTTGAAGGACAAACAGTTTTAAAATAGTTAAGAATTTACCCACTAAGAAACAACCTGGCATTAAACTTACTTAGACTTGCACAGCTAATTTAACATATTATGTAAATGTTTTGTATTTTTCAGTGGCATCTGTTTTCTCAAATGATGAATGCCACCAGTAGAATTACTGAGAGATTTTTTTCTCCGGGAAATTAATCATATTTATTCAATGGAGAAATATATTTAATGATAATTTAGCATTGTTTTATCCGTTTTTACCAGGTTTATATTCAAGCAAGATTGTCTGCACAATACCCATAATCACTTAAAAATTGCAAAAAAGAAAAAAAAAATTGTGATTCATTTAGGAACCATAACTTTGGATAGATAGGCTAGGTAGATAGGCTTTAGGCTAATTTGGTTTTAACGAAAAAACTTTTCACAAATGGGATGAAGCTGCTACTGGGGGAAACATTTTTTAATAATAAAAAAACAAACATTCGTTTTCCTTTCGGTCCATGTGATATAATACACCTAATGTGGTTTACAGTATAAAACCCTGAATATGAAGTGGACTGATGGGCTTTTACTAAATGGATTTCTAAACTAAATGGTTTCGATATATTGGCTTTTATTATCCTGCTTGTAGCTTTGAGCTATTGTGCACTTGTATTTATTCAGTTATGCAACGTATTTTACAATATCATTGATATGTTGAATGTTTAGTTCCTGCGGATCTTTTGAGCGCTGGAGTCTGACTCCACACGGTCCTATTAGCAGGTGACACTGGAAGTTGCGCCATTGGCGCGAATAACAACAACAGAGCTGATATTCCAGTTTCGCGGAACTATAATGATTAATTTATTGTAAAAATGGTTATTTATGTATTCAGTTCTATAAAGACGAATGGCTGTTTATCACGGCATTAGTGCAAATCCCTGAAACAATTTTAAACATTATTTAAGCTTGTTTGTATGTTAGCTAACCGGTTAAACAGTAATTTAAGTAACGTTACGTAACTTAAAGTCAAACGTTGACAACAGCGTTTGACAAATGATTAGTTTTTATTGATAAGGTATAACAACGTTAGCGTCCCATGACAAGTCCGAGTTCATATTGATTACTGCCAAAGTGAAAACCTGCCTGTACATTTACTGACAGTCTGAGTGCACCAAGAAGAGGTGAGTAACTTATCAAGTCAGCTAACATTTACGTAAAATACTATTTTTAAATTAGTATATGATTAATGACAGTTTGGTATTTGCTTGCTAAATTGTCCCAGGCAGCTTTACAGAAAAAGCAGTCATAGTATATTTTCTATAAGTGATCATTATTGTCAAGAGAGGCTAACGTTACTGCTAAGGCCTTCCAGTACCTTTGTTATAAACTGGTCGCTTTTCACTGGCCCTCACAGGTTGACCATGTCTAACGGAGACAAGGAAGGCTTCATTGTGAAGTTTGTGGAGAGTAAAGGACAGAAAACAGAGTATGCTGTCAAGGCTTATGAGGTAAACTCCATTATCTGGCTGGAACCTGTTGTTGGTGTTTACTTTTTTGCCTTTTTCTTATTGGCTCTTTGTTTGCAGTTGGTGATTTTGTGTGTCTTGTGTTCATGCAGGCCATTTTGGAACTTCAGTCTGAAAAGTACTTGAAAAACATCGATGAAGATGCTGTTTTAGCGATGAACCAGAAGGACAAGTCTCTGTTTGTCTTCAGTAGCTTCACCACTCCAGCCTTTCTGCACTGCAAGAAGGTCCAGCTCATATTTTCATACTTTGAAACCTGAATCTTAAATTTCACAGGAATTGGTAAAACTGAATCATGGAGATTAATTCTTTTCTTTTTTTTACTCTCGTTTGTCTTGTAGCTTGGCTGCCGAGTAGTGAGTCCGTTGGTGGTGTTGTACTGCCTGCAGCAGCAGCGTTGTGTCCCCAAAGCAGACACGCCGGTTTATAACATGGCCATGGCTGACATCACTGTCTCCTGCACCAGCCTGGATAAAACAACACGGGTTAGTTCACTGCATCTGAACAGTTGTATATTGTTTCTCTTTTAAAATCAGCAATTCCAAGCAATCAGCAAGGATATTAATGAGTGAGTCTTACATGAGGCAATCAGCAGAATAAAATTAACAGGAGTAAAAGATAAAATCATAATTATCTCTTCTTTACCCCCCTAAAAAATGCTCTAAAGCAGGGTAGTGATATCAGGACACATTAGGCATCTGTTGGATGGTGATAAGAACATGTATTAACAAATCTAATTAGACAGTTTTAGGGAGCACAATCACAAATTATGAGTTTATCAATGCAGCTTTAATCTGTGTTAAAAAAAAAAAAAGAAAAAAAAAAGCAAGGCACAATCAAAGGCATACTTTTCAGAGTGTGCTCTTACTGGTAAAAGTCTGATACAGACAAACTCAAATGAAAGGAGGTTATGCTAATGGTACTTAGATGTACATCCCAAAATAGTATAGTGTAATGTAATGCACTCTGAATCTTCTCCATAAGAGGTTTAGAGTTAGGAAACATAAAGTTCTGTATGTGTCTGTCTACAGGCAGAGGTGATGGATCTGGTGAGACTCATGGGTGGACGGGTCTACCTCGACTTAAATGTATCTGTCACGCACCTGATAGCAGGAGAGGTTGGCAGCAAGAAATACCTGGTGGCTGCCAGCCTGGGTAAACCCATCCTGCTGCCCACATGGGTCAAAGCCTGCTGGGAGAGATCTCAGGACAAGTATGTACTCTCATTAACATCTAAAAACATGATTTTTGTGATGTTTACTAGTCTATTACCAAACTCTGTGTATCAAATTATATAATTGTTAACATTGTGACAAGTCCGTAATAATGATTATAACAAAAACAAGGCACTTAGACATGTAGATGATGGTTAATTTAAACACCTCTCTCTGTCTCCTTCAGTCTTTTCAGGTATACAGACATGCCCATTGAAGACTATGTGTGTCCTGTGCTGCGTGGCTGCACTGTTTGTGTAACAGGCCTCTCCAGCACAGAGCGCAAAGAGGTGCAGCGGCTCTGTGAGCAGCATGGAGCCAATTACACCGGCCAGCTCAAAATGAATGAATGTACACACCTCATCGTTAGTGAACCAACAGGCAAGTCAGCAGCGATTTCAGACGCACATTGGCTTCCATTTTTTTTCCAGTTGAAATATTTTGTTAACTTAATAGCAGGACAACTTGTATCTTGTCGTTATAGTTTGCATTATTTATTATTTATAAAAGCCACCATTGATTAAAAACATCATCACACTATCTGGGAAACATTTACGATTATCACTCTTGGATTTGCTTCCAGTGTCATTGTGAGTATTTGTGTTTGGTTGCAGGTCAGAAGTACGAGTGTGCACGGAAGTGGAATGTGTATTGCGTGTCTCTGCACTGGCTGTTTGACAGCATAGAGAAAGGCTTCTGTCAGGATGAGAGCAGGTACACGGTGGAGCGTAACGCATCAAAGACCACTCGACCACACACTTCCACACCCACTGGAACCAGCAAGAAGGAAGGTGAGCCGCAGACTGACACTTGTTTGATGTTTATTATATTTAATAATGTTGTTATTTCATCTTCATCAGGGCACAACAAGTGCCTCTTGTAAATTATTTCTGATTTGTAGTATTCAGCATATATATACATATATATATACATACATATATAGTATTCAACATATATAACAAGACTAAGAATACTGTTTTATTTTTTTACTCCAGAGGGTCCGTCTCTGTTGGGCTTGAGTCACATTTCTGTTAACGCCAGCATGACGATAAACGACACGGCTCTCACCAACGGCACCATCAGCCGCCTGGAAGCTCCAGACCCCATAGATAGTCTGGATCTCACTGTCTGCCCAGCTGATGATATACTGGATGGTTGTAAGGTAAGAAACTGGCCTCCATTTCTGTTTGAGTATGAAATACTTAGCATTAATATAGAATGTTTCTTTATATTTTTAACATAGACTGGAGTTTTCTTGAATTAAATCATGAAAACCACAATTTATGCTCTATCTGACAAGTGTTAAATCTTGTGCAGCTGTATCTGTGTGGCCTGCCTGGGAAGAAACTGGAGAAGCTGCGGCGTCTAGTGAACACCGCAGGAGGTCTGCGCTTCAACCAGCCCAGTGAGGAGCTCACACACGTGGTGATGGGAGAACTGGATCAGGACCTCAAGAATTTTCTGTCCAAAGCAACTCACAGGTCTGAACTGCATGTTGTGTATATTTTGAGTGATGGTCAGCAATTTCAGTGGAGAAAAGTGCATGCAAGACTTTGATGTCTTATAGCTGAAAGTGTTCTGCTCCGGTGTTGCCTCTCTCCGATTCTGAGCTCTGAAAGCCTGAGCCTAGCCCTTCACCCAAGCAGAGATATTAATCTAATTGGTTCATCAGTATCAAATCATAGCTCTGTGACCTCTAGTTACGTTGTATCTCAGGTCTTTGTCTTGTTTCGTCTGGCAAGGGCCTGCATTCTGGCCTTGGTTCGCCCGTGAGGCTCC
This sequence comes from Euthynnus affinis, assembly GCA_029490765.1. Classification (NCBI taxonomy): domain Eukaryota; kingdom Metazoa; phylum Chordata; class Actinopteri; order Scombriformes; family Scombridae; genus Euthynnus; species Euthynnus affinis. The sequence continues at coordinate 17,789,737 of CM055859.1, read as the reverse complement.
TGTTTATCAAACAGCCGTGCCTTTATCTTCTCTTTGAGAAGAGAAAAGTACAGTCTGACATTTTGTGGCTCAGGTCAGTTTTGGAATAATCATAACACTGCAGAGATTATTTCTCTACATAATATTTATTTCCTCCTCACTTATAGTACATGTTCAAGATCTGCTTTTCAAAACTATTAGAAATACAGCAACCAAAGATTTCAAAAACATGCCAAATATGTTTGAATTGTGAATACAATATGAAGAATAGTACAGCCATAATTTTCAATTTATTGTAAGGGAGGTGCCAAATTATTATATTAGAAACTATATAGGCTATGTGATGTCACACAGAGGTGAAAGTATATTGCTTTAAACTAGAGGTGAGAATTTTAAAATGAGTTTTAGGAACAAAGATCAAATGTATAAAGTATTAGTGTTAGTAGCTTCTGTTGAGTTCAGTTGTGTTCAGGATATCCTAACCTTATTCTTCATTGTAAATTTTGTTTGCAACTTTATTTGTAGTCACAATGAAGTAAGATATTCAGAAGTCTGCAAAATGTATTGAACTGAAAAGGAGAGTGTGAAGTTTACTGTTTATTAGGTAACTCATTTGTTACTGATATTCTCTCCGTGTGTTTCTAGACCTCATGTGGTGACGGTGCAGTGGCTGCTGGACAGTTTCTCCAAAGGATGTCTACTCCCAGAAGCAGGTTACCTCCACTCTGACTGTCTGCCCCCTGCTCCAGCTGCTGTATCTGTGCCGGCCCATCACACCCCCGCGTCCCGGCTCTCAGTTGGTCCCCCTGCGGCCAGTCCTAGCACTCCCAGGCAAAAAAGAGCAGAGGAGGATCTGCTCTCACAATACATGGATGATGACCCTACAGTTGGTGAGTATCTGTGATTTAGTCGGGGTCCCAAGACGTTTGAAGCCTGGTGATTTATAGATTTATATCTTTTTTTTTTTTTAATCCTCCAGTTGACATGCCGCCACCAGCAGAGAGCGACAGCAGGAGGTCCATCAGTACAGCTGCAGAGCCTCAGCGCCAGTCCTGGGCACCAAACCAGACCAGAGGAGCGGAGCCAGAGTCAACCTTGCAAGAAGCCAGCGAGGCAGGCCTGTTTGTTGGGAAATGTTTCCTTCTTGTGGGATTTGGCTCTGAGGCCGAGGCACAGCTCTCACTGTTGGTGACAGAAAACGGAGGCAGGATGCTGATGGGCCGTACGCGTGTTGTGGCCGACTATGCCGTGGTGCCACTGTTGGGCTGTTCAGTGGAGGCCACAGTGGATGAGGTGGTCACTGATACCTGGCTGGTAAGATGACAGACATGCTGGTTTCTTTAGATCTGTGCAGAGAGGATGATGTGGCATTTACAATCTTTTGATGTGAATGTGTTTGAGGCGACAGCCACAAGTGAATTTCATTGATTTTAAAGAAATATTCGTGTTTTCTCTCAGTTTTGTGTGTTGTTAGTTTGATACCGGATATAAATGTTTTGCTCTTGTTCGTTTTCAGGCCATGTGTGTGGAGAAGGAGTGTGTTCTGCAGCTTTCCTCCAACCCTCTATTCACTCCCGTTCCTGTGATGGATGGTCGTTTTCCTCTGAAGAATTGTGTTCTCTCAGTCAGCCAGTTCACCGGAGCTGAGAGGGAGTCCTTGGTGGAGCTGGCCAAGCACCTCGGAGCCAAGTATGTCTATCTTGATCTCACACACATATGTTATTTTACTCTCAGGTTGAATGTTTTAAACATTAAGAGCTACAGAGGAGTTTGGTGTTACGCTTTTTCATTTCCAAGAGTCTAGATTTACTGCCTGATAGTTTCATTTGCTGTGGCAACTTGATAATAAAACATGTCTTGGACTTTGATTTAATGTTTATTGGTTTTCTTACATTGTTTTTTCCAGTTGTGTTATACTACATCTTTTCTCATTTCCCTCCTGCAGTGTCCAAGATTACTTTGTGCGCCTGGCCAATCAGAAAAAAGGCATGCTGGCCAGTACTCATCTGGTGCTGCAGAGCCCTGATGGCACCAAGTACCAGGCAGCAAAGAAATGGGGGCTTCCAGCTGTCACCATGCACTGGATATTGGAGTCAGCTCGAACTGGCCAGAGGGCGGCGGAGGAGCGTTTTCTAGTTGACCTGCCACCTTCACCAGGTTAGAGACATGCTTTGGTTGATGCCTCTGGTAGATATGTATTGTCATTTTCAGTTGGATGACACTGACTATATTTTCTTCTTCCACAGAGAGGGAGGACGAGAGTTTTGTCGGTGGTTCCCAGAAGCCGGTCATGCCTCCACCATCACGTTCCTCCCCAGAGATCCCTTTGCTGGGTGTCCAGAGCGGAAAGGCTGTTACCCCGCTGGATTTAGGTCGCTTTCAGAGCAAAGTGTTTCGCTCCGTGTTGAACGAGATGAAGCCCAAAGAGGACATCAGCACCCCCAAACATAATCAGGAGGGCGGCAGAAGGAACCCCCTTCAGAAGGAGCCCTCCCTGCAGCTGGACACTCCGTCTCGTTTCCTCAGCAGAGACCAGCTTTTCAGGCCCTCGTTCAATGTCAAGGTTGGACTCTCTGGTGTTTTAAACATAATAACAACAAAAATAAGCGCTAAAGTTAAGATTTTTGCTTTATTTCATAGACTTGTCAAAAAAAATGTGTGCCTACATTTGATGGATTATCCTGTAAATAATTTGATTTTACTTTTCTTAAGGATGCACTAGGTGCGTTGGAGACTCCAGGTGGGAGATCCAAGCCAGGAGAAAAGGTGGAGACTCCACTAACAGATGTCATCAACAGGAACCTGAAGGTAGCGTTGGCCAACAGCGCCCGCAGTATTGTCTCAGATATGCAAGCAGTCTCTGCCAGCCCCCAACTGACAAAGACAACTGAGAAGAAGGTAAGCAAACATACACAGAAATAAAAGACATCAACTCTTTCTACAGCATAGTGCAGTAATACCACATTATAATTATTATTATTAATTTTAGTGTCAATTTTGTTTGAAAGGTTCCAGAAAAAGAAGCCGGCCCTCTGACTGGTGTTGTGATTTGTGTGGCAAAGAAGCTGAGCAAGATGCAGAGTGAACTGAATGCCGTCGCTGCCTCGCTTGGAGCCGACTTCAGGTGTCTAGAAATTTTTCAAATCACTTAATTTTAATTTAGTAACTTTGGATACAAACATGTATGTCTTTAAAACCTTCTTTCTTTTATTTTTTTAGGTGGGCTTGTGACGATACAGTGACACACTACATCTACCAGGGCCGTGTGGGAGACAACACTCGGGAGTACAGAGGAGTGAAGGAGAGAGGGCTGCATGTGGTCTCCCAGTACTGGCTGCAGGCGGTACGTTAGCAGCATTGATATGGTGCACTGCACAGGAAGATATTGAACAATTTACTCACAGTTTTTGCAGAAAGGTTTTTAAATGAATAAGGCCTACAACTGATACTATTTTTTAGTATTTATATTGATTGTTTTGTCAGTTATTGTATTAATAGTTTAGTCTGTAAACTGATTCAAAACAAAATAGTGAAAAATGCCCATCACAGTTTTTCCAGACGCTGACATGTTTACATTTTTTTGCTTTGTCCGAACAAGAATTCAAAATCCAAAAATAGTCAGTTTACAATGATTATAAAACAGAAAAGCAGCAAATCCTCAAAAGCTGGAAGCTTCTTGCTTGAAAAATTAATTTCAACAATTAATCCGATTTGTTACCAACTGTGGATCAGCTAATTGGTTAATCAATTAATTGTTTTAGCTCTAAAATGAATTAGTATCATTACATTCACACACTGCCTCAGTAACAGGATTATGCAGTTGAGCTTTGATAATGATAATAAATAATATTATCATCATTTATTAGTACAACGAGGTGACAAGCTGCAGGACTCAACTTCATTTTGTTTTCCGTCAAGTAAAAATACATTCTCTAATCACGTCCCCTGTCAGGAACCACAAAGCACCTTTCAAAGAATTAGGCAAAATATCGTGTGAATGTTTGCTTAAACGAGCTGGTAAAGAAATTATGTGTGTCTGAAGAAACGCAAATGTAATATTAAAATGAAGTTGATTTAATTTGGGATCTCTGCGCCGTCTGCTAACGTTGGGTATTCTCTCAGCCTGCAGGAAATAATTATCATCAACAAAAAGCAGAATAGCTAATCAAAAACTGCTTTCATATGCTAATTTTGGAGACAGATGGAAGTTCCAGTTATGTTTCCTCTTCATAATCGTTTCATACAACTAATTAATTCTTGTGACAGCTCTAATACATTTTCTGTGTGAGGATGTGAACTGTGAGCACTAACAATCTACTCATCCCGTCCTCTGCAGTGCGCTGACGAGCAGAAGCATGTCTCAGAGTCTCTGTATCCTTTCACCTACAACCCCAAAATGAGCCTGAACCTGAGCCAGGTGCCCAACAGCTCCCAGAGGTCGCCGCCTTTAACACGAACACAGCGCAAAGACATCACTGAAGCCCAGGAGAAGGTAGGTTTACAAATGTATATAATGTGTCTACAAGTTGAAGAGCCACATGTAGTGCTTCAGGTGAAAATCAATCAACTGCTGATAAAATAATAAAGAAGTACCTGATCCTGTCTTCCAGTTAATTATCTGTTTAATTATCTATCCCTCAGTCTGAGCTCAATACCACAGAAGAAGCTACAACCTTACGTCGTGTGAGCGATGGAAGCGTAGATCAAGAAGATCTTGCAGAAAGAAGCGGTGAGTGTCTTCTTTCAGCGACGTCATTTAAATCCACAAACCATCATTTTGTTGTTGTTTTTTTTCATGAACATATCGATTTATTTCTTGTTTCCAGATATTTCAGAGACACTAGAGATGAGGGAGAACCTGCAAAGACAGCTCCAGGAGATCATGTCAGCCACCAAGCTCACAACAGGCCGGCGTACCTCAGTCAGACTCTCCAGGATGGGATCAGGAGGGGCCGACACGGGCCCCAACACACCTGACGGGAGCCGCGTCGGACGCAGTGGGAGCAGACGCACTCTAGAAGCTTTGAGGTAAGAAGACCATGTAGTGAAAAGGCTTTTATTTTATGTTTAGCTTATAATAATCCTAAATGAGAGGTAAGTCCACTTTACTAATATGTTAAGACGGTACTGTACTACTGATTCCAGGATGTCCAGAGAAGCAGCCATGGACTTAAACACAGAACCATCGCAGAGTGAGCAGATAGTCTGGGATGATCCTACAGCCAGGGAGGAGAGGGCCAAGCTCGCTGATAATCTACAGTGGCCTGGTAGTCCCTCACAGCACTCGGAGCCCCTCGCACCTCCACCTCCTCCCACTGCAGAAAACGGCCCTCAGTTCAGGGACTCCATGACCGACTCTGAGCTGGTAGAGATGGGTAAGAGAGTTTCGTCTTTTTGCATATCTTTTGTATTTAAGGAATAGTCTGATATATATGGAAATATGTTTATTTGGTCGATCAATAGCAGTCTTGTATCTATATGAAGCTACGACCAGAAAACAGTTAGCTTAGCACAATGACTGAAATCAGGGGGAAACAGTTGAACCAAGAACAATCCTGTTTGTCCAAAGGTTTAAGAACAATCTACCAACCATCATAACAACCTATCACATCTAAAGATCACTAACACTTTATATCTCTTTTGTTTTGTCTGAACAAAAGCTGAAATCTAAGAATTAAAAGTTGTGATTTTACAGGGAGTTATGTACATGATTATATTTCTTTGCCAGGTGAAGTCACTTCTTTGAGTCTCCACTGAGTTCTGGTAGTTTATTACCTTGACAGAGCCATGTTTCCCTCTATTTCCAGTCTTTATGCTAAGCTAGCTGTTTGCTGGTAGCCTCATATTTACAGTATAGATATGACAGTTGACAACTCTCAACAAGAAAGTGAATAAACAACTATCCAGAATGTCAAACTGTTGCTTTAGGAGAATAATGTCACTATAAACACACACATTATGAAAACATGGCTGAATTGAATGAATGAATTTGATCTTTATGTTAACATTTCACTGTTAACACCCTGTCTGTTCAGCCGCTTGTGATGTCATCGCCCAGCATATGGGCCAGAAGGTCAAATCACCTCCATCAGAGGAGCCAGAAAACAACATCCTCACTCCTAAAGCCCCCAGCATCGCTTTTCCTCTCGCCAACCCGCCAGTCGCACCGGAGCCGCAGGTGAGAATTCATTTTTACATTAAGAACAAGGACTTGATATGCTAATGTAGCCTTGATGCAAATTTTTTTTTTTGTTGCCACTGGAAGATGTTTGCGTCAAGGATTTGAGCGTTAAGCTTTTTTCAAATCAATCCACGTCTAACAATGTCTAACACATTGACAGTCAAGGATTCAGTTATCTCTGCCTTTCTGCGTCTGCATACACATGGAAATGTATTTAAATAATATATAGTTCCTAATACAGTGTAGCCACATTATAACACACACCCTACACCCTGTTCAAACAAGCTACTGTTGCTAAATAAAAGGTTTGTTTCTTTCTCTCAGGAGGAGGGCGAGGAAGAAAAGCAGCCACCAAGATTTCAGCTGTCCTCCCTCAGCCCTCAGGAACGCATTGATTACAGTCACCTCATAGAGGAGCTTGGTGAGTCGCCCACCTAATTAGGGCTCTAACAGTGTTTCATCATGCTGCAGTAAAAACAGCAACACATCACAGGCCTGAAGTCAGAGGAGCTAGTCCCTGATGACTAAAAAAAAAACAGGATGCGCCTCCGGGGTCTGAATATTTCCCCCTGCGGAGAGTTTCCTCTGCCAGAATTATTCTCAAATGAATCAGGTTTTTACCGCTCACGACAAGTTATATTGAATCTTATACAGTATATTCTACCAAAATGCATCACTTACAAAAAGTGGAAACATTAAAAAGAAAGAGACAGATTGATTGAATATATCAGACAGGCTGCTTTCCAAGAATTTCTGTTTTATTTTACCTTGAAAGATGAAAGTGTTCAGAGAAGCTTACAGTAATAAACAGTAGTCAGCAGTCAGGAGTGAAACTGCGGAGGGCTCTTTGTTGTTGACATAGAGCTGATCTGGGAGTCTAATGTATAACTTCACATTCTTGCTGTTTATTTTACTGACAGGTTTGTTGCCCAAACTCCAGTTTAGATACAGTTATGTGTTTTTTGTTTTTCTGACTCTTCCTGCTCGGTGTTGTAGGTGGTGTAGTCCTGGACAAGCAGTCTTTTGACCCCAGCTGCTCCCACATCATCGTAGGGACCCCCCTGCGTAACGAGAAGTACCTTGCAGCCATGGCAGCTGGTAAATGGATCCTGCACCGCTCGTACCTGGAGGCCTGCCGATCCGTGGCTCGCTTCATCCAGGTCAGGATATGAAGATTGCTCCTCATTTCTGATGTTTATTTGACGGCGTTCAATTTATAATTCAGATAAGTTTGTTTCTGTTTTTTTTTTTAATGGGTTCAGGTATCAGTACAGGTCTTCAATAGGAGAATTTCAACTTCTGAAGTAAAAGTAAAACCCAAAACAAGCAATGATGACTGTTAAACCTTTATATTAGTCAGAAACTGCAGATTTTTTTTATTATAGAGGAGAGCATCAAAATAATGACTGCCTATTTGCCAAAGTGGCTGGGAACAAATGCTGCAAACAAAGCCATGCTCTTAGCATATCACTGTTGGCAGCTTTGTTTTTGTGTCAGCAAGTTGAAATCTTTCATGGATTTTTTTTAAGTATTCAAGTTTTTTATAAGGCAGTGAGTCACAAAACATCCAAACAGAGAGGATCTCATTTTCAGTTAAAGCAAGCTAATTAACTAAATTGGATTTCACTCGATTTTAACAATATTTTTAGTTGGTAGTAATATTTTCTATTGTGAATAAGATTGTAATCGGTATATCTGTGATGGTGTTGTAGGAGGATGAGTACGAGTGGGGCAGCAGCTCCATCCTGGATGCGTTGCCCTCCATCACCTCCCAGCAGAGGAGGCTGGCGTCAGCTGCCATGCGCTGGAGAAAAGCCCTGCAGGGACGCTGTGATCAGGGGGTACACATAAGCTCATACACACTTAACACAACTGTCTGTCTCAATGACTTTCAGTGACTTTGTATTATCTACTACCTGACTTTATTTAAGTTTGAAGCAAACATTTCTGTCTCCTAAACACGTCTGCGTATCTTTCAGGGAGCCTTCAGTGGATGGACAGTCATGCTGAACATCGACCAGAACAGAGAATCAGGCTTCAGGCGGTTACTGCAGTCCGGCGGGGCAAAGGTTGCTGCTTGTTTTTTTATTTTTTTTTTACTGCCAGCAAATCTTTATAATCTTTTAAAAGCTGTTCTGACAGCATCATCATCAGTCAGTTCAACAGCAGAGTTACATTTACTGCTAAACTCAGTATTGACTTTAAAAAGCAGTCATGTAAGAGCAAAGAAATAAAAGAAGAGCCAAGCAAACAGGCTTTTTTTTCTCTGTAGAGCAAACAAAATCAGAGTGACATGGATAAGTTGCCAAAAGATGGCATGACATATCCCAATATAGTACCTGATTCAGCAATTCCCCTTCATATTCGCTGTATTTTCCACACAATATTGGCACATTTTCTGTCACCATAATGTCAGTCTTACCTGTAATTTCTCTCCAGGTGTTGTCGAGTCCTTCTCCGTTTTTGTACAAGGAGGCTACTCACCTGTTTGCAGACTTCAGTCGGCTGAAACCCGGAGACTTCAGAGTCGACGTATCAGAGGCAACCTCCCTAGGAGTCACATGCTTGAAGCCAGAGTACATCGCAGACTACCTCATGCAGGTTAGCAGAGCTCTTCACACATACACATTCATACATCAAGGTCTTTTATTTGTAATGTTTATGTAATACATCAGGATTTTGCTTCAGTTCAACCATAACTGTGCATTGAAAGAACAGATCCTAACAAATGTTTTATTCATATATTCTGACTTGGTGTATAATGCGTGTCATTTTTTCGCCCCTTCAGGAGCCGATCCCTCCTATCGAGATGTATTACCTGACCGACGCTCCCTCTGAAGAAACTCCAAGCACCCCGTCACGTAAACGTAAAGCTGCAGTCGACACTTCCAGACTGAAAAAGACTCGTCTGAACTAAAATGTAAACATGAAATATAGTCATTATAACCCTAAAATCTGTGAAAATGATTGTAAATATGTTTTTTTTTTTTTTTTTTGTAAATCTCTCCTATGAAAATAAAATAAATGTAGCACTTGTTTTGTCTTTCTGGCATTTTTATATGAAATCACTGCAGTCACTGTTGCCTGCACTGTAGACTGTAACTGTGATGGATGACTTAATGAAGCGTCTGCAGAAAATGTTGAGTCATGTTTTGTAATTGGGTGCAACGACGATCTCCAGTCAGTAGAGGACAGTGTATCTTCACTGTATGAGTCAGGATTTTGTGTGTGTGTGTGGTTTGATTTCTAAGCAACAAGCTGAGTGTTTAATGTTTTATGTTTTTGAAAACTGGGATCACCAGATAAAATTAACAACTTGACTAAATGTTTTGTAATTCAGACCTGGTTATTTCCTGCAGCTCTCTACTCTTAAAAGTGAATACAGTTATTAATTCAATTAAAAATCAAACCTCTGGACTCATTATGGCAATTATATCCTGTTAGATTTGTTTAAAAACAGTTCTCATGTCTCTGTTACTTGTTCATTTACTAAAATGGCTGATAAAATCCAGTTAAACATTTAAACCCGAGTCAGCCAGACGTCTTTTTCTCCCGCCCAGTGATTACAGGCCACTCGTATCTGCAGTAAACACCAGATTTTGTTTACCCACTGTTGGTTTAGGCCTTTAGCACAGCGATGTGCTGTTTCATACCAGGGTGCCAGCTGAGGTTAGAGGCCCGCGTTCCCTCCCATATGGACGGATAAGTGGTTTAACCTCGTAATAGCTGAACCAGCTGACGGCTTCCGTACAGATTCAGGGTTGATCTGCTGTTTGAGAGATGTGGGATTAGAGGAGAAAGAGTTGTCCTGACAGGGAGGACATGATTCCAGCTCCTGGAGCCTCTAACAAAGTAAAGAGTAGCTTAAGGTGACTTGAACAGGTTTGCACAAAGAGAACCTCTTTACAGTGACTATTTTAAGTTTCACTCCTTATTGCCAACAGTATCATCAGTTATTCAGTTATATCTGTGGTTCCCATGCAACCTTTTTGCCTCATAATCCGTTAATATGAAGCAATGTATGATCCAGACTCCTGGTCACATGTTGCAAGAGTTGTTCCACCGGTGTTAGATCATTTTAAATTCCTGAGGATAAAACTATCGAGCATTTCACAAGAAAACTATTAAAGAAAAATCAAAGAAAAGACATTTCTCACCCTGTTAACCACCCCCTTTTAAGAGGTCCTGACCCCCTACTGATTGAGAACCACTGAGCTTTAGTCTTCTAGATCAAAAAGTGACCTGATGTGAAGACGCTATAAATGAAAAGGTTAAGCTAATAAAGGAAAAGTAGAAATCTGACTTAACCATCAAATTAAATAAGACTTAACCTAAAGAATCTCCATGTTGCCAAGAGATGTCATATCTGTCTCAGCTATTATATTTAATTGGTTCTCATGAATCAATTAATTCCCAGGAATGAAAGTGCTTGGCAGTGGGCTGCAGTACATTTAGCTATTCTTGGGAAGTAATTCAAGGCTGTATAACATATCTTTTATCCATTATCATACACAGTATATCAGAAGTAGACATTATATAATAATATATATTGGATATCAGAGCCAAAAATTAAGTCTGTGGATTCATTTTTGACCAAGAGCCAAAAATACAATAAAAACAGTCAAGCCAACAATGATGTGATAAATAGATTAATAGTGATTAAAATGATTAATTTGCTGTAGATAGATGATGTTTGTGTGGAAGCTTGTGTGTCGAAATGATAGCAGCTTTAATCTAAACCTTCTGTTTCCACATCAAACACACGAGAGACAGAGAGAAGAAACGCTTTGCAGCAATCAAGCTGCGCAACATTGATTATCACAGGTCTCATTGCACAGTTGGCTGGTTGTTCTGTCGGTATGAACTGTTTTCAATCAACAGGTGCGCCATAGAGGTGAGCTGGCAGGTGGCCAAGAGCTGAGATTCAACTTGACGCTTCATTTCGTCATTACGCCCCCTCCCCTTCCTCTTTCCTCTCCTGTAAGGTAACTTTAAGCTTTTTTCCAGTCGGGACAGTGAATTTCATCACAGAGAGCACGACTCTCCGATGAGGGAGGAAACTCTGCAGCAGTCCTCATTAAAATTCCCTGTCCGTACACTCACCACGAAAACCTCCTTTAGTGGGTGGCACCGGCGTCCTGCGCGCCTCTTTAATTGCGCACCACGCATTAACGAGCGTTCACGGATCACAGTTTCCTCTCCGTGGCCGCGGAATCACGCTGCCTTCTTGAGGAGGAGAGTTGCCTTCATGTCCCGCTATTTACGGCGTCAAGGTTGAGAGAGAGAGAGAGAGAGAGAGAGAGAGAGAGAGAGAGAGAGAGAGAGAGAGAGAGAGAGAGAAGGTGGGCAGCAAGAGTCCCACAGGTCCAGCATAGGGTGGCGCCCTGCGCATCTCCATCCAGTGACTGGACACACTGATCCGGGGGGTGGGGGGGGGGACTCACAGCCAGCGACACTGTCCAGCTCCCTGCAGTCCGCTGCTGGGGCTTCTCCGGCTTGTGCTTGCAAGCTCATGATTGTGACATTTCTCGGTGGGGGATTGGCAACATGTGCGCCTGTGTGGTGTGAAGTGTGACACAGCGGCTTTAAGGTTGCATTTCTCTCGGATACGCCAAGTACCCGACGTTACGGCGCACCTTGTGTAATAGGTAAGTACATGAGTTTATATCTCTACTTAAGAATGGATTCTCTCTTATGTGTCTTTAGTGTGTGTGTTTTTTTGTTTTTTTTTACCACAAGAAGAAGACATCTGTTCCAAATACTGAGCATCTGATTTGCTGTAAAACCTGGTTGAAGGTTTCCAGGCAGTTATGAGCAGCAGTAAGTGTGACAGACATAAAGGTTCACGCATCAAATCAGTGTCAGTGCTGCATAACATGCCACTGCAACATTTCCTAATTCATACATTATCAGTTCAGAGCGTCCTTAATGTATTACATGATAAAGGTGATGATGTCAAGACAGGAAAATGCCATCATCACAAGTTCAGCTGCTGCTGCTGCTGCTGCTCAGTTCTCTGGAAGATTCCTGGAAAAACAAGCATGAAATCACATTTTTCTGTAAAAGCAGATAAGAAGTAATGTCATTTTTTGTTCCTTTCGTCATTTTAGTTTGATTTTGTTGTACATAAAAGGGGATTTGACACGACATCAGTCTCAAAACACCCCGGTCAATTAAGAAAATGTGCTCTGAAGTGTTTAAGTAGACTTTGGGTGACACTTTATTCATGCAGAGATTAATGGTAGAGATTCCTCAGTGGCTGGCTCTAGTCCCAGTTTCTTTACAGCTGTGGTAAGCTGGTTTGCTTTCGAAAAATTAAAAGTTTCTGAAGAGAGGCGAAGCCATCAATCTTGCAAGTTGAAGATCCCCCTCTCCACCCTCCCCGAGTGCCCTTCAAGTGGTTTATTTCTCCGGCAACATGGCAGCAACAAAAGCAGATAATAGTAGAAACTCTGTTAAAACGTAAGACCACCAAGAACAAACCAGCATCACCAAACAACCCCCTCATTTGAGTGTGGAGCTCCAGCTTTGTTTCCGAACGTATGGAGCACAGTTAAAGTGTGTACTGACTGAACCTGCCCTCCGCTCTCTCCATTGTGTCAGGAATGTTTGGTTGCTGGCTCTCCACAGAAACCCCCCACTCCTTTGTTCTGGGGGGACAATCCTCCAGTGCCATGTGTGTGTGCAGTGGTGATGGGGGTGGTGGGGGTGTGGGAGAGAGAGGGGTCAGCGGGGGTGTTGACATCTGTAGCTGACAGCTTCCTCGGGGCGAGCTGACATGCTGTGATACCATGAATGGGTATTAGGGAACATATGAGCAAAGCACTTAACACTAATGAGGACATTTATGCTTTTTGCACGATGCTCAGGGACCAGTCGTATATCCAGAGAGATATCGTTCCGTCATGATTTATTGAATGTAACTTGGTACGTAAAGATGATTAGTGACATATAGCTTCACCCGATTGCAGCTGATTGAACGTACTTGATAAGAAAATGTCTTCAGTTTGCATTAATAGTCTCAATTCTTTAAACTGAAATGGATTTTATTGACGTAGTTTGAGGTCAACCTTGCATCAAGTAAAGTTGATTTCAGTATCTGGAGCCGAAACGATTAGTTGGTTAATCGATTATCAGAAAACAGATTGACCAAAATGTTCTTAATTGATTATTCGTTAAGGTTTTGATCGAGCAGGGACACCTGAGAATTCTGAATTGTAAGGATTTGTGTTATATCTGTTTAATAAATTGAATATCTTTGGGTTTGGACTGTTTGTCAAACAAACCTATATCTGATATAGTTGCTTATTAATGTTCTTACAAGCAACTAATAGGTTCATTGACACATTTTGAATGAAGCTGTCCAACTTTGTTCCACAGCTTCCTAAGACTATGTTTACCCAGTTAATGTTTATTTTGGATGATTTTCTACATAGATCATAACTGCCAATTCTTTCTGATGTCGGTCAGTATAATGAAGGGCAAAGTGTGTGTCCGTCATTTCAACACCTTCCTGTTTGGTGCGATATCTACTGTCAACATTTCGGAAGGATTTTCAGAGGGCAGCGGCAGAACAGTCTACCACAGCTGCTCTCTTATCACCAGAGTCAGGAAAAGTCTACATTAACACTGAAAAACACCCGGAAAATATCAGCTTTCCCATCCAGAGTCAGACCGCCCTTAAACAAACTTGTCGGGGAAGTTCCAGGAAAAAGGGAAAATCTGGTTTCTGACTCTTACAGCAGAAAGTCCGAGATGATGGGAAAGTGTTGGGGAATGTCGCTACGATAGTGTACCCACGTTTTAATACTTGTGAGTAAGTGTTCCTCATGACTGGTAGTGAGTGGTACACTGTGAGGTGGAATGCAGCCCCCATGGGCCCCTCATGCTACACAGTTTGTGTTCAGGACGGACTTCGCACCTTCCTCCAGTTTGATCAAACAGCAAATGGCCAAAACAGGATTTCACCTAAGCAAAGGGAGGAAAGCAAGCCTGTGCTGTTTCTCTTCCTGTGTTTTCTAAATGCCACGCAGTATTAACGAAGGCCCTCAGCTGCTTTGGAAATGACTTTCATTTAAGCTGAGAGGGACTCACACACAGGATCCACGGGGGGAAGGTGCCATGCTGAAAATCAAGCGAAAGCCGCTCTATTCAACCAAGAAGAAAAATAAATTTTTCCCCCTCAGCCACTTATGATCCTATCAGCTAAAGAGCGTTCCCATAAGACCAGAAGGAGCCTGTGCCAGTTGTGCAGAACCTCTTGGCTTCAATAAAGAGGGAAAACCTTTCTCTTTCGAGGTGTTGACATTTGAAAAGCCATTATACTATATACAGTAGTATCAGAGCAGGCTCTGTTTGCTCGTTGGGGGGTATCAGAGTGAATAATACACCATGTGGTGCCTCAGGTAAACAAAAGAGTTGAGTTCTTGGCAGTAGCAGTGACTCCACCTGCCCCAACCACGCAGAGGACACAGGAAAAGCAGACAGAAGATGGAAGAGGGGGCGCTGGTAATGAATAACTGACCATTATGATGATTACAGGGGGCGATGGGCACGGGGAGATAAGAGTGTGGTGACCGTCCGAGCATGAGGACAACGTGTTTACAAGGGGAATTCCTCATATTCCTCAGCTGCAGTCATGCCACTCCAATCTGCACCTCCACCCACTGATGGTCACCCTCTGTGCCAAGAGGGACCCAAGGGGCTAAAGGGCCCAATAAGTTCCTTCTCAGCAGAAACCCGCTGTGATTGTTACATAAGGCGATTTTTGTGCTGCTTTAGAGGTTTTAGAGTATTTTGAGTTAATAGTTTTTTTTGAGTTAATGCAGCAAGCTGAAGAATATGTGCAGTCGTTCCCCCGAGTGTTAAAATCACTCACACAAAGGTCTGTTTTTAGCTGTGAATGGAGAAAAGGGAGATTTTCAGCTAAAGCTGGAATCTGTAGGATTTCACACTTTCAAGCTGCAGAAAATTAATTTAGCTTTTAGCGTTTCACTTTGATGTTGTTGGTATCCAGTAGAAATGCCATAGGTGAACTCAGGTAATGTGATCACAAAATTGTTATTTGCTCAGGGTATAAAATTAGATTGGTGTTATGAGACGAAGAGGAGTGATGTGGCAAAACCTCGGCTACACTGCTGTTTTTAGTTACACTAGCAGCATGACTCAAGGGATGGTAATATCGGTTGGTCGGTCTACCACTTTGGTCCAGACTGAAATATCTCGACAAAGTTTTGTACCTGCATTCATGGTCCCCAGATGATGAATACTTTTGGTGATCCCTTGACTTTTCCGATAGCACCATCATGAGGTCGACATCTGTAGTTTGGAGTAAAATGTCTTGACAACTATTGGTTGGATTGTATTAACGTTTCTAACTTTTCATGTAGCGCCATCTTCCTGTTTAAGATTTAAATCTGTCTAATCTCTTCGGTTTATGACAGCTAGCATGACTGACTCTAGCGTTGTTTGTGATTAACCACACGCCACCACAATACTTATAAAAATAAAGATTTATTCAGAAGAGAACTGTATGTATTTCGGATCGAAATTAAACAAAAGACGCCTTTGTGGTCAAATATTAAACCTGCTTATGTCAGACTACAAGATGTTCCCTCAGTGCTACACCAGTAAGTCCTCATGGATTTTCCAGTGTTGAAAGGGTTAAATAGCTCACATGCAAGTCTATAAAGGCCTATAAAGTAAGACAGAAAAGCTAGAGAATGCATGTAATAGTCTGTTGCAATAAATCAACCAAGATAAATGTTTTTTTAAAGATTTTTTGTTATAAGGCTCTGAAGTGCAAAGGCTTAAAAACATTTCTGGTACGCGTTTGTACAAGGAAGTCATATGGCTGGGCTTAACTCTAGTCTTTATCCCCACAGTCTATAAAACAGTTTTCAGCTTCTTTTTTTTCACAGGCAAGACTCTTCAGCTCGACTCAACTAGTTATACAACTGTTATTTTCCTCCAACACTCTGAGAAGTGTTTGTATTGTTTAAATCCGAGAGCCCCTTTATTCCTGTCGTCTTGACACATGAAAAAATGTTTATTATGCTTTTTTTTTAATCTAAGGTATCAAATTTGTCATATATTTTGTGGCGTGAGAGGTGTGTAATATCCATGTGTGAAAAGTGAAACACAAGGATAGATGAGGTCCACTCTGTAGGCGACCTCGGGACACAGAGGGTTCGTGTTTTAGGATCAATCAGCACATTTTTTTTAATGCAGCGCAGATGACTGGGTCTAATAGGATTATGAGAAGGCCTGGTGGGTGGAGAAGAAGTCCCAGGGGCCACACGTTACCCCTTCAAACCCCGCCTGCCCCAGAAGGTCATGTGATGGAGGGGGACAATACTAGCAGGTGTCAGTCTGATGATTACAGGGTCTGAAGCTGGGTTCACCTATGAGGATTACTCAGACCCTCTAATGGATGGCAGGTTGTGACCCCGGCTAACAAGGAAACAAATTGCCAGCCTCTCACCTAGCAAAGTGCTTTCTATCAAGTAAAAATAAAAGAGAGAGCTTCTAGTCTTTGGTTTCCTTGGCAACTTCTTCAATCTGGATATTTGTTATATCAGCGCTGAACTTCTTGCAACGCCGAAAGCATAAAGAATACTTGTCAGTTTTTGAATGCAGTAAATTGTATTTAAAGTCTTTGTCCTTTGCTTTTACCTATTTCGGGAGCCTTCAAACATGTAATCAGTTAACATCAAACTTTGTCTACTGGCCAGACTCATCTGATAGAGGCTGCAGATTAAAGTGGTGCCATATGCTGGAGGACTGAGGAGTACCCCCCTCCCCACCCCATATTAGAGCTTATTACTGGGCTCCCACGTCACTGTCAGCAGCTAATTGTTGTGGAGGATTGAGGTGATGGGAATAACCCCCCAACCCATATTGTCTTAAATGCTTGGTCATCTTTACTTTACCGTTCCTGCTCCGTAAATCAAAGCTTAATTCCCCAAATACAGAGACACACAATCTTTTTGTGATTTATAGCGCTGCAAATAATGATTGTTTTCATTTGATTAGTGTTCTCAAATGTGTTCTTTAGTCCCGATCAACCCAAAGATATTCAGCTTACTGTCATAAAGGACAAAAAAGTCCCTTTATGATAGTAAATATTCACATTTGAGAATCTAGAATCAGAGATATTTGGTCATTTTATTCTTAAAAAAATAGCTACTCAATGATTTATTAATTGTCAAAATAGTTGTAAATTTACTTAATAGTTGGCAGCTAATCGAGTAATTGTTCAAGCTGTTTGAGTCCAAGTTGAGGCAGTCTGATTGCCAGGAAAGGAACTCTGGAGCTGTTGATTTTACAAAACCATTGTTTTCTCTCTGTGCCCTGCCCATGCCGCATATGGCTCATTTCATGGCTGCTGGAGAGTCTGATTGATGGGTTAAAGAGCAACAGGACTGATGCTCTTCATGTGCAGTGTTTGGCGAGGTGTGAGCCAAGTCCTCAGCGAGGTCACATGAGGCGAAAGGAAATATATCGTGGATGGAAGGAGGAGGGAGGAGGAGTGGTGTGCTCGGTGCCAAAATGCTCTTCATGTCAAAGGCACAGGAAAGGTGGTTTTCTTAGCTACATGACAGGTAGTGTTCAAGCCAGAGTAGTGATACAGTATGTTTCTAGTGTTTTTCCTCCCAAAGGTGTCAAGGGAGCTGACATTTCATTGTAATCATTGCAGTAACCACCTCTGGGAGAACTCCTCAGATATGAAACTATCAGCGCTTGTCACCCCCAATTAGAGAGCTGTTTATACGGTTTTGCTTCCATTCTCTCTCGCTTTAGTCCAAGAGATTCCTGGCCTCGGGGGTGCTGGAAAGCTGTCTAGTAATCTGAGACAGCATTAATACTGAATAAGACGGAGCGAGGCGTCGGCCCCGCAAATTAATTTCCATACACAGAGCGTAGTTTAATAAAAAAAACAAACTGCACAACGACACAGTGGGATTTCGCCTGGTATTTGTGTGTGAGTGTGTTTGTGGTGCTGGTAGAGGTGGAAGTGATGGTGGTTTGTGGCAGCTACATCACCATGGAGACAGTGGCATAATCGAAGGCGTGTAGGGAGGACGCTGACGCTGGAGTGAGTACAGCATTGGCAGCAGAGAGGAACGACATGGAGACAACAAAAGCTGAGTGGTCAGCAAATGAGCAGACGTTTGGCTTTGTGTCAAACATGGGACTCTTATTTAAGGTGTCCTTCACTATTATGTGGAGTTACACCCATATGTGATGCATGCTCACACCCAGATGATCTCATATGGTACTGCCGTGAACAACAGCCAAATGAAACTGCTGCTGAAGCCGCTGGAATGACTCGTCCCCCCTCCTCTTCCCTGAAAAGGAAAGTGTCCTTTTGGGAGAAAAGATGACTTGACGTTTTGGGTTTGTCAGAAGCTGCAAAGAAATTGGACAAACTGGTCTCTGCGCAGGCTGTTTGTGCTGTAAAATCACTGCAGCTCGCTGGGGTATACAATATGTCAAACATGCTGTAGTAACCGCAATGATTTTTTTTACTCCCTCTCAGTGCTGTAATGAGAGCTGATGCATCTGCTGTTGAAGCTATCCCAAATCTCTCTTGTTTTCTTATACACACATAGGACCATACCAGTGTGTTTGCAAGTTTTATCTACTTAAAGTTTCCTTAACATTCAGTATCTGTCCTGTTTGATTTGGCGATTACTGGTGCTAACAGCCCGTGCATTTTAATAATATATGTCCCAGAGTTTCTTAAAATCCCTCTCCAGTCAGAAATGTGTTTTTCTTCTTGTGCCTTCAGTTGTGTGTTTTAGCTCCGCTGTGCAGAATGATGTACAGTATGTGCAGAGTTTGACACTAGAAAGCTGTTTCCACATCGATCTGTTGAAGGGGGAAAGTTTCTCTGAGCTCACAAACAATCTGAGTTTAAGGGTTGTAACTATAAGCATGATTTGTGACATCACAGCTAGTTTAGACCAATCGAGGGTCAGCTGACAACTTGCATAAGTGTGATGTGGAAACTTTAAGCCTCCAGCACGCACACACTGCGAATGGGACTTTTCAGTTACATAGGAGATATCTTGATTCGTCTTGAAATGAAGCATATTTGCATATTCATAGATACTGGAGGAGATTTCTTTTTAGGGATTTCTTTGCAGAAAAAATATGTCAGATGATTTGTATATGTCCTAAAACATGTCTGGAGGGGATCTTGTCTGTAGGAATGACATGAATCAATACTGTGAGTATCAAACACGCCTCAAGCAGCTACTTTTCTGTCAGAAATGCAACAGAAAAAGAGCAAAAACGAGGGCAGCAAAACAAACCACGGGCCGAGAGAATTCATTGCGTTGTGTTGTTTATCAAAGAAGACAAGAAGTCAGTAAAGTTATCTGCCATGGTAATAACAAACTTATGATCAAAATCCAGTGTGTCTGCGCTGTGACTTCCTTGTGCGTGCATATGGATCCTACATATAAATAGTACAGTATACAGAATTGCATTTCTATATGGAACACAAATACTTTTTATAGCTACAATAAATAAATAGTTTAAACGTGGGTTTGATGTACTTTGAATTCAAATGTATACTTAACATTTTGCTGACCATTTTTGAATGTAGGTTTACCCATTTTGTATTTTTTTCTACAGTTCCAGGCAACCATTAACTTCCATTCATTTCTGTATGAGTTTGAGTTGTATAATCCATCAGAGTATACATTATTTTTGTCAATGTTACATTATAGTTGTTTCGTAATACAGTTTAAACTCAGATTGACTGAAAAAGTCTGCAGTGTTTGTTTCCAAGTGTTGTTACTGTCCTAAACATACAATCTTATAAGCACAACCACTTTGTGCAGTGATTAACCAAGCTCTTTTTTTCATCCTTCACACAACAACTTCTGTCGCTTTTCATGTGTACAAATGAGTGCAACATCTTCGAGGGTCCAAACGTGTGTACTGTCATCCTCAATTGTACAATGGAGGATTGAAATTCTTGGAAATAGATCAGAAGGAAATGAGATGCAGCCAGGAGGAGGCTGTGACTACAGGATTTTTGCCCTGCCTTTGAAAGCAGCCATTTGGAATAGCTTTAAACACTTCTGCCTTTAGACATGGCCGAACAACATGTCATAGGGCCTCTTTCATTTGAAGCATACTGAGCCCTTAAAGGATTTGTAGTAACTGAGCTAAAACAGGCTTTAAGTTGTGTGGTACAGAAGTCATCTCTTGTAGAAACTGTCACGACAGCCGATCTTAAAATAATGTCAGTGAGGTTTGGCCGGCGTCTCTGCTTTCCCCTGGGAACACTTCCCATTCTTCACCCTTCTACTAATAATAGATCTCGCTGCTCATCCCGTCACATTGTCCCATGCACAGCATCACACAGAGGAGAGAAGCAGCGGAGTGATGGAGGGAGAGACACCTGCAAATTCTCTCCCAGCCAGCTCTGTCTCCCCGCGGGGCCAAGCATTTGACATTTAACTACGATAGCCGTAAACAGGCCACTGGAATGCCATTGACATTCATTTTGTCTGGCACAGTTTTTTTCTGGGTGGGTTTTGTCTCTCTGCGATTCTGCTCAGTGACAGTTTTAAATCCAGGGCCTGGATACTCTGTGACAAAGAAGCTTGAGGAAGCTTTCAAGTTAAGTGTGAAAAAGGTGTTAGCAGCAGAGGTTTAGTTGAAGAAAGAGCTAGTTGATTTACAGACAACTATCTTGATAATCAATGGACTTTTTCTTAGGTCTTGGAAAAGTTCTAAGACTTGCTGGTTTCAGCTCCTCAAATGTGAAGATTTTATTCTTTTCTGTGTTTTCTATAATAAAATATCTTTGAATTTTTCACTGTTAGGTGGACAAAACAAGCAATTTTATTCAAAAGATGTAATCTTGGGAAGTTTGTGATGCGCATTTTTCATAATATTCTGACATTTTATAGGCTAAACCTAATTGAATTTATTCTATAAAATAAGCAATATAATAATTTATAATGAAAATCATTCATATATAACACACATTTTATATTATTATTAACATTATTTTTAAAATGATGCAGAAAACCAATGAGCCAATAAGTGAGAATATGCATTATTCTCCCACTTTTCTTTTTCTTTTTTTTTTTACCAAAACCAAACTAATCAGTTCACTAGTGTAGCGATTATGACCAAAACAAAATATGTGTCATTCCCAAATCTTCTCTTTCTCTTTTTCACCCACACATGGTTGGGTCATTGACATGTCAGGGTAAAAGAAGAACTGGGAACGAGACAGTATGGAGAATTTTTTCATCTTTTTGTGCAGATAACTGTGGCACAGCACTTACAAAGAATTGTAAGAATATTTTTGCATTCGAATAGTTGAAATAATCAGTCTAAGATACATACTGGTGACATATTAATGTAAAAAATGAAAAAATAAGGTGTTGGAGCCATCAACCACCATCATTAAAACACCAAATGTGTGAATATCTAGAAGAAAAACATTCATCCAACACCTTACTAAGATGTTTTTTTCCTTTCTTGTCCATCTTTATTTATTTGTCCCCTAATGAGTGAAGACCAAGATTTATTGGAGTCCCATTGACTTTCTCTGATGAAATAGTAATCAGTTTTTTACCAGTTTGAAATAAGAACAAAAGGGCTTGTATCATCTTTATATTATCACTTCATCACTGTTTGGAGCTTACCAAACAAATCACCCACAAGCTCAGCTCTTCTTCTGAGCTCCATCTCCAGCCTACCGTTGAACCACCACTTCATCCATAATTTTAAACGCTGCTGACTCTCATGTGTGTGTCACAGATCTCATCCAAACCATGCTGAGTCTTGCTTGTTCCTCTGCTGTTTACCTATTCATTAATTCA
The DNA here is from genome assembly GCA_029490765.1 of Euthynnus affinis. Taxonomy (NCBI): domain Eukaryota; kingdom Metazoa; phylum Chordata; class Actinopteri; order Scombriformes; family Scombridae; genus Euthynnus; species Euthynnus affinis. The sequence goes on along the minus strand of CM055859.1, from coordinate 17,767,720 downwards.
CCCATGAGCGATGGCATGAACAAACAAAAGCGCTCACACACACACACATTCTCCAAGACGCTGCCAGCGGGCGTCCTGGGCTAGCGTTGGTAATTAATGTTCTGAGCGGTTGCACTGATTGCTTCATTATTTCTCCCATAGGCATCTGTTAGGGATATTTGATGGATGTTGCATATCTGACAGTAATCCAAACTAAAGCTCCTTATATGAACATCAATCTATTTAAACTTTAAGGCTACCTCACGCCTATAGAAACAATGTTATTTGCCAAACACAGGCTGATCCTCTTGCATCAGACTTACTCAATGCAACATCGCAGCTCAATGCAAGTAACCACCACTCCTTAGTTACTCAACATGAAGAGTCCTGTCATAGCTTGTGTGCTCCTTTTGAGGAGTGTTTCTAACATCAGCAGGGATCAGATTCTCCCAAAGATCATAGAAAGACTTCAAAAATGATTAGGAATAATTGGCTTGTTTTGATCACAGAGGTTTAGTTTGATGTTGTGAGCAGGACAGTGATGTTCAACTGCACGGTCCAGATTGTACTTGTATGCTACAAGATATTTGTGGTTGTTTCTCAGTCTTCCAGTCATGTGTTTAATCAATATGTTTTAAAACTCAAATTGTTTCCAAGATGGTAAATGTTCCCCTTTCAATGTTTCAAGAGAAAAGTTGATATCGTAGACAGTTTGCTGCTTTAAATTCAGCAAATTTAACTTGTGTTTTTTATAAATTTATCAGAAAACTAATACAAAACAATTCTGTGAATATATCTGTGAATGTTTGGGTTTGGGACTGTTTTTCAGACAAAACAAGAGATTTCTAAGACAGCAAATTGTGCTCAAAATGATGTGGCCATTTCTCACCATTTTCTGAATGAATGATCAATTTATCATTAAAAAAATAACCGTGAAAACAATTCTAAGCTGCAGCCATATTTAAATAACTTCAACAATATGTAGACAGGTTAAAGTTTTAGAATAATCTATGGAGTGAATTTACTTTAAAGGTACAGTGTGTAGAATTTAGTAGCATCTAGCAGAATATTATTATATAATAATAATAATAATAATATTATAATATTATTCAGTTTTATTTGAAGTATTTCTATTCATTGTTTTTGTTAGCTTAGAATGAGCCCTTTATATCTACATAGGGAGCGGGTCTGGAGTTTGCCATGTTGCACCACCATCTTTCTACAGTAGCCCAGAATGGACAAACCAAACACTGGCTCCAGAGAGTGCCTTTTAAAAGTTTTGCAGCCACTGTAGGTTTTCCTACATGCTTGGAAGGGGAGGGGTACTCAGTTTGTACCAAGCTGCAACGTCATTTGTGCACTCAGAGATATTTCTTTACAAATAGTGCTTGTCTGCTTGATACTTTGTTCTATTCCCCAAGCTCCTCTAATGAGTATGTTCGAAACAAACTAGCTTACATAATATGTCATCCGACCGCGTTTGAAGGCAAATGTGTTTGTAGCTGTTCCAAACAGCCACACTCAAGGCATGAAAAAAAGCCTGCTCTCATATAGAAGTCTCTTCTCAAATTTATTCATGGCGTTGTACTCATTTGTCTTTTGTGTGAAGAGTAAAGAAGAGAGTTTGAGTGAGTAGTTCACACACCTGACTGATCGCTGCGTGAGGCGTTCGTGAACGTCGGATTATTGGTTTCAGAAAGTGACAAAAATTGTTGGACACGGCCCTCTCAGTTGTGATGTTGGAAAGCTGTGGGTGAGGGTAGTTTCAGATGCTTTTCGATGATCTGACAAGCACATCCTTTGAAGTATAATGAGTCCTTTAATATGAATGGATAAGATTGTTCAAATCCTGCCACTTCTAATACATCCAATTTGTGATTTGCTTCTTTCCTGATAACAGTACTTGCACCACAGGGTGCTGTCTGCTTCATGATATTAATCCTAATAATGTGTCACATCTCTGCCCCTCCAACACCTCCTCCACTGTAACTGGACTCCCACTGGACTGACTGCACTGGGATCTCACTTTAAAATGTCAATGCTGTCAGGTCCACAAGGTGTCATATCTCCTGTCATCTCCAGGTAAACATCAGTTCCAGAGCCACAGGGAGCGCCGGCTCAAGTCATTACAGCTGCGCCTGCCACCGCTCCCTTTCCATCACGTTTTACACTTCCAGCTCCAAAATAATACCAATTCTGTAATCATAGCTCTCTCCTGTGGTGGCTGAAGAAGAAAGGTCACCCCTGTCTGGATGGGAGACTCTGGGCTCCATCACTCTGAAACTGGAGCGCCTTGCAGTGTGCGCCAATCACAAGTATTTTTGGATGTGTGTATATTGCGGCACGCGCAATTTAGTCTTGCTGTAATTGGCTTATTAGGCCTTTAGTCTGTTTTGAGAATTGAGCAGTCGTGCTGCTCATCCATGAGTAAATTCTCCAGTTTCAGGCCAGTTGTCCTTGTCATGTTTTTGTAGGGTGCATCTGCCTTCGTCTGTCAGCTTGAATCACATGGAGAAGGCCTAATTGATGCGATGTGTGTACGTTCACATACAGCCAGCCAGACACACTCTCAGGACTAGCAGCTCTTGGAGTTAATCCGTCTCACTAATAGTGGGGGATGGAGCAGAGGGGGGGTGCGTTAAGGGGGGGGAAGCGGGAGGAGTAGAGAGGAGAACAATACAACATCTCTCTCTCCGTCTCTCTTGCTCTGTGGCTCTGGACACGTGGTTGTCACCGGCGGGAAATCTCTGGACCTTGGACGTTCTCTACGGATATTTCTTCTTCGTGTTCACTTGTCCCAGCTGGCTCTCAGCGGTCCCTGCTGCACCGCTCAAGGAAACGAGGTACAATACAACTCCCCCCCCCATTCCAAAAAACATCCTTCCCTACTGCCTTTCGTTCCTGCCATTGTCACCAGACAAGAGGCTGCGTCAAGAGGTAAAATTAGGGATGTGTGTAGAGTAAGGAACTTCCTGGAGTTTTCGTTCATGCCTGCTGAGGGGTGTACTTGACTTGTTGGTGTAGAAAGTATGTTTGCAGGCCCATGAAGGGAGGAAGGAAGTGTAGAGACACAGTGGAAAGAATAGCAATGCAAATTCTTGTGTACAGCACAGGATCTGTGTCTACCTCATAGACATTCCTGTATGTGCCAAAGGGCCTTGTTTCCTGTGCAGCACCGGACAAAGTTCTCATGTGGTTCATAGATACTTTCAGTGAAATTACCACATCGTATATATATCTACAGGAAAGAGTAAATTCCACTGCTTGTTATCACACTTTGTTCTTGAAATCCATAGTACAGTATTGTTCTGGAACAAGAGGATTTCCTAGGTTACTTATTTCCTTTTATGGTTACCTCAATCTCCTTAGCTTGTTTTGTTGCATTCAAGGCTCAGTTATTGCAACATTTTTGGGTTGTGACCCTTTAAAGCCCAGCAGTGTTGACTTACATGATGTTTTCTTCTCAGATTGTTTCGTTTGGAATGTTTTTAGAGGCCAGAGGAGGTAAAACTGTCCAGTATTTCAGCATGGAAATTCATTCTTGAACTTTTGATTCAATGAGACCCAAAACAGGAACCGAGTCGGACTGGGTCCAAAGTCCACTTAGTCTAATCAGGTCGGGTAGGGTCTCATTTTACTGCCAAGGGTATGTGCTCTGTTTGTCAATATAGCCAATACACGAGGGGCTCTCATAAGTTAGACTAGTTAGATAGTCTTTTGCCTATATCAGGACTATGTAGGTGAAGGTAGGTCAACTGTTTGTATAAATTTGTCTTTGAAGAGTTCAGATAAGGTTTTTCATCCAATATCAAATGGAACCAATTTTGGACCCTTAAAGACCTCTACTCCACACACCAGCATCAGCAATAAAGCTAGTTAGCTGACTTGAGTCAACTAATTAATATAAAACTTAATTAGAGAGCATAGCGGAATATATTTTTCCCACAAACAAAACCTCTGATTAGGATATCAACCACTGCTCTTTTTTACACAACATCAGTAATGATGATCGTCAAACCGCTCTGACACAACTGCCCAGAGTTTGTTTTTGTCTTCATCCCCTCAGCATGTTGAAATAAGTACACTGTCCCACCCTGTTACATCTGTTATGTTGACTTGAAGGGATTAAATATGTTTATGGTATTATGTCCTCTGTGTTGGTGGCAACCCTGGGCGCCTTATTTTACATGAAGTAAAACCTAGAAGAGGCGGGCTTGGCTCATGCCCACAGAGTACAACCCTTGGTTTGTCATCTTGCACTACTACATTTTTAATCTCAAGCCCTCCAGGCAAATAAAATTGCTTTCATGTTAATGCACGATACTTTGTTAGACGACATGAATCATTTAGACATGCAACTCGACTACAAACGGTGTCCTCCTTTCCTATGTGAACTCGCTCTTAATATCCATCTTTTCATGAGAGCTTGTCTGGTTTTGAGAGCAGCTCAGTTAACCTTGTTGATCCTCCGTCAATGTACGAGCGCTCTAACTCTCCTCCCCCCCAGAAACAGCGTTACATAGGCGTCTCCTAGAGGGAAACACTTTGACAAATGGTCCTTTGCAGTTAGTTGTGCTGCAGCAATGCTAATAGTGCTTCTAAAGTTTTGACTCAGTGCATCAGAGCTTGTTTCTTCTTGTTGCTTCTTGCTCTCCGTCACTGGCCTTTCTTTAGCAATTCACCTGCTCGGTATAAGAGGGTAAGGTGCGAGGCCTTGTGTTAATTGTGATGCCCGCTGGGATTGCTGTACGATGGATGGTGGCTGACAGCACCCTTGGTGTTGCTGTGCTACTGCTGTGTCATGCTATTTTGCTGTGGTGTTGGCTTGTCTGTTTGTCTCAATTTAAAATCTCTGGAGAAGTGTCTGATTTTATTGAATACCTGGAGCTAAAAATACCTTGTGCCTCGCCAATAAGAGCAGAGAACATTGAACAGTGAGCTGTGATTGGTGGAGATTTCCCTGTAGAGGTTGCTAACCCTTTTCCAAACCTTGAATATAGAAAACAGGAAACCAAAGCACATCAATATGTCAATCATTATTTAAAGTGAGAGTCTTAGCTTGCTGATCATTTTGAATGATACATTCTTCATTAAGATATTGTTTGACATGATCAGTGTGCAGATTTCTTCCTCTATGTAGCTGGTCAAGGTGGAAAGATGGGGAAAAAAACAATCATCTATATTGTCAATCTTTCTCTCAATTATGCATTTGTTTGCCTCTGTTTTACATTTACTGTCATTTACTGAGCTCTGACTATAATTTAAAAATAATTTGTTCAAAATAAGGAAAATGTGCAGTGTCCTTTTTTTTCACCTCGTAGATCTGTGATTTTTGAACATCCCCCTGGTGAACTCTGAGTAAATGTCATATAAATGTTCCATTTGGATGTTGGACCAAAATCAACAAAATTAGTGATTCAGCCTTTGGGGGGAAAAAAACAGAAAAGAAGAGTAGCTTGACTCATGCTGAGATTCTGAAAAGTTCTGCATCTCCAGCTGAGTCATTCTATTTGTGCTGGTGGTTATATTCTGAAACTGTGTCAGCTTGCACCGAAGGGCAGCTTGGCCACCAGCAGGTCGGCCATCACCTTGGCTGGCAGACAGCGAGGTGTGACAGGTGTTTCGACCTGCTGCAGACGGGCTGTCAGATGGAGGCTACCCACGTCACCGGCTTTACAGGAAATCTGATGTAGTGCTGACCTCCTCCACTCATGTACACAGTAACATATATCTGCCAATCCAAGAGATTTTTGTACATCATATATTTTAGCTTTTCACTCAGGAGCAATCCACTCCTTAAATAATACCCTGTGATTAGACAATGAGACAATGATAAGGAATATAAGTACCACTGTTTAAGCTGTCTCATAACATAATGCTTTGAAATACTTGAAAAAAGGCTTTCTGGGCTGTTTGTAGGAGGGAGGTGGAGCAGAGCTGATGTGTCTTCAGATATAACTTCTGTCCATTTGATGCCAGAGCAGCTTTCCTGGGTTATCGAGGGGTCAGCAGGAGTTCACAAGAAAGTGGAGATCTTATATTGACTCTGCTGTGCAATCTGACATTGTTGTCAATATACTGTAGGTCTCCAAAAATCTTTATCTTTCAGAAGTTTTTCCTGTCCTCAAAAACAGCTCAAGTTTTGACATTTTCTCTGTTGAAAACATCTTCAGTAACAATGCTAGCTTTCCTTTTTTCTTTGATGAGCTGACATTTGCATGATGAGCGTCTTTGAGTGCTCTATACATTATAATTGCACACTATATCGTCCTCTCGCAGTGTTTTAAAGGTGTTCACACTCGATAAATGGCAAATGCAAGAATATTTTTTTAAATGCCAGAATGTATATAGTGTGTTCTTTATGCTGTTAACGTATGATGTAATTTGCCTCTCAAACATGGAGAAAGTGTCACGTAGTGTTGTTCTGTGGGTGTAAAGCTAATAAATGCTTTGAAGTCCATCTTTTATTAGTTTTGTGTTGTTTTCAAATTTGAAATTGGTCATACTGATCTGAAGTCACAGCTTCATTATCACTTGCCAGGCATAATTTCCTGTGAGTGCAAAACAACACAGTACAATCGCTTTCTCATATGTTTGCCGCCAAAGTGTCAGCGTCTGAGTATGCACACTTAAGATGTGCACATTCATAGCCATAATAAGTCCTAATAAACTTTTCCTGTTTACTGTTTGGTTGAAAGTATTGAAACTATTTCTCAACATTAAGCAAAAATCCCATCTGCCAGCTTCCGGGCAGCTTAAAAAGCCCTCTTTGGTTCAAGGAAGAGCATGTAGACCAAGCCTGAAGTAAGATAAGAAAATGGAGAGAGGAAGATACTTAGTTACTTGGATGAAAGCATGGCATGGCATTAAAGAAGTGCGGAGCAAAGGGAGCTGGGAAATGAAGGAGAAGAAAGGCCCTGCAGCTCTGGGCTTTACTACAACATCAAGCCCTGTGTTAGAACCGCTGCTGGAGATCACTTCACAGAGCAGTAGCAGCCTCTTCCTCTGACATCTCCCAGCTTCAGGGAGTTCGACAGACGTGCACTTATGCAAAGTTCCTCTATCATCCTCTCCATGCCTGGAGAGCACACAGCAAAGTTATCACCCACCAGACACTCAACAAACCAGTTGTCTCAGCTTCTGGGACGCTAAATCAAGAGCTGTAGTCAAAATTAGCTGAGTCTATATCAATTATAAAAATAGTCTTTCCAAAGGTAAAAATAATACTTTAGAAGTCCGGGAAAGGTAGACGACTCTACAGAGGTGCACCTATCCAGCAGTGATTAAATCTTTGATTGATGAAGTCAAATACTTCATCAGACCCAGCCTATTTTTCCTGGTGTAAATTTAGATCTTTGACAGCCATTACATGGAGGATTATGTGCTTGTTATCCGTTACTGTGGCCTCATTCAGCGGCGCCGGTCCGATAATCAATGTGGCCCCGCCAGAGCTGCAGACTTTACATATCAATCTGTCTGTCTGTCGGCCGCCGCACCGTGAGATGTAACAGTCTGGAGAACCAGCTGCAAGGCAGGAGTCGGGGATGAAGCTTTGATCAAATCTTTTTCCCCGGGTGTCTTAGATCTGAAAGAGAAAAGGAAGGGAAAGAAAGGTTTGCTTTCATTTTTGAGAACAGATTTTTAGCTGTGGAAGGTAACTTAGCTCAGTGTACAATCTAATTATTCATTCATTCTCAAGGCTGTTGAGACACCTTGTAAAAGATTTTTTTTTTTAAATATTTTTCGTCCCACCTTTTGACCTGTTCTATCTCCCATCTTGTCCTCTTTTTGGTGAACAAAACATTAAGCGGTGCTGTGTTATCACAGAACCTCATTTCCATTCATTCTTGCAGAATCACACAGAGAAATCAAACAACTTGAAAAAACATTTTATATTGTCTTTTGATAAGAAATGTTTCGTTTTTTTGTGATTTTCCATTTATATGAGCTTCATCTGTCAAATAATTCCCTGTGTGATCAAGTCTTAATAACCAAGGACATGTGTTAGGATTGAAAATAATACACTTTTAGCATTCCCAATGGGCATATACTCTAATTTTGCTCTAGCATAACCATTGCAGAGCTGGGATTCATTAAAACATGTTACAGTGAGCGTTCAAGCTGATTCACCTAAAACCAAATAACTCTGGTGAGTGTCATTGTGCATTTGGGGAGTGTGGTGAATTTAACTGTCATCCTTAAGCCCCTTCCACCTATTTTGCAGCGTTGTTACTTTTTGATTGTCTTACCGGTTGTGACAAGCGTAGCCGCGACGTGACGCGCTGTAGTTTCACGTTACTCTTCATCATCAGCAAGCAAGCCGCTTGCGGTAGCGGTCGGCCTCTTATTCAGTCAGGGGTCACATAAGGACAGAAAGAAGAAAGTGAGGGATAGAGGGAGACAGAGATAGAGGGGAGGATATTTACGACTCAGACATCGGCGGGGGTGAGCTGCATCCCAATGTCTGTCCCTTTACTGCCTGGCTCAATAACTCTCTCAGGAGAGAGGGAATAAGCTTGTGCAGAGCATTTGCAGGTATCACAGGTCTGGAGCTTTCCAAGTGTGTGTGTTAGTGTGTGTGTCTGTGCAGCGTCAATACCAGAAAAGCCAAATATCACCCACTGGGGAGGTCTTACAGGAGAAATCCATCAAAGCGGATATGTTGGACATCATCAAGCAGTTTATCTATCTTTGCTGTTTAATACATTGAAGTATTTTGTGAAAAAGTATTATAATTGACCTTTTTTTTTTTTGCTCTCGCCTCTATTTCTGTTTTTGTGGATTTTATTTGTTCCCTGAATCATCCGCTCCTTTTCTTAAAATGCATCAAATTAGGCTTTTGTTGATAAGTGTGTCTTTCCTATAATGGATTTCACTGCTGGTGATTGTTGGATCTCGGTGCATAATGATAAACCCTTACTCTTTGATTCTACTAACAATTCTCCATTGTCTGCAAATATCATAGTGTAATATCTTATGTCATGTCATTTGGGCACAGAAACACCACTAATAAAGTTTACCATGTTGGCCTTTCGGATCTAATCAAATCCATTCACTGACTGTCTTTCAATCAGTCCAAGTGCTCGCTATTCAGTCTGTGGTGTTCTCTTTCCAGTTATATAACAAGTCTGTCACAGGTTCCTCCCCAGGGCTCTGTTACCTGTCTCACTCTTTGTTCCTAACCAGACCTGAGGTGTGTGTTACACAGCGTAGCCGAAAGCCCCCTGCACTGATTCAATCCCTCGCTGAATCTGTCAGACAGTCTGGTCTACTCTTGGTTTTAATGACTGCGCAGTGTGATACAGTGGAGTCTGACACCTTCCCTGACAGTGTAAAAAGCATAGAAAGTGACAGCGCTTGGTTCAACTTAACTCCCTAAAGACTTGACTTGAGACTTTGGATTTGGACTCGTGTACGACTTAAGTCACAAAAGTCAATTCCCAGTCAATTGAGACTTCGCTGGGACTCGACTTATTTCAGACCAGACTCGACACAGACTTGACTCGATACCTGAAACTCGACCTGTTGGTGGAGATTTTGACAGCGGTCTGACTTAAGTCACAATGTGTGGACTTGAGACTTGACTTGGACTTGATTGCTGTGAGACTTGACATGCTAAACACATGACTCTATAAAGACTTGACTTTAGACTTGTGATTTGAGACTTAAATTGGACTTTACTTACTTGAAATATGAGACTTGTACTCTGGTTGTCTTAAGACAACAAAAAGACTTGAAGCTTGACTTCAATTTGACCACCTGAAGACTTGAAGTGAGACTTCAGATTTGGAGTTTATATCAGCAAAATTAGTACTTTGACTTAACTCCTGTCGAAGACCTTGGTTAAGAACTGAGTTGACTATTTCAGACTTGACTAAGGACTAAGACTTTAAACTTGGGTTCAGTCTACAAAATTAGGATTTCAGATTTGACATGATCCCTTGTAGACTTGACTGGAGAATTGACATGTGGATTTGGGTTGGACTTAAGTCACAAAAGAAAAGACTTGAACCCTGACCTGTATTTGACTCCAGACTGAAGTCACAAAAATGAGGACTTAAGACTTGATTTGAACTTGACTGCTGTGAGACTTGATTTACTTTAGAGTTGACTCAATAAAGACTTAAGATGAAGACTTTAAACTTAATATGATCTACTATACCCTAAAGACTTGACTGGACTGCAAAAACCTCAGTTTCTGACTCTAAAAGCTTTAAAAAAGAAAAAAAAAGTGCACAGGAAGCTCAAACCATGAAACCTTTTGCTTGTAAATGGAGCCTGTGGCAGCTGTCCTGATCGGCAGGAATTCTAGTTAGCTACCATTTATCTCTCTGTCTGTCTAACATGTATTCACACACCCACATGTAGGGCTTTGGCCACGATTCCTCTGATGAATTGCTTTTAGTCAGTGTTCCTGGATATGTGTGTGTGTGTGTGTTGAGTAATGAAGAGGCCAGCGATGCTGTTCCACTCCCCCTCAGTTGCCCCTGAACACAGGTGCTCTACTCTTCCTGAGTGGGAGTTCTCCACTGAACGAGTTAGAGATTCATTCATCCTGTGAGAGCTATCGTAGGTTTTATCTTCATTGTTGATCTGATGTGAGTGTGAAGATGACATTCTGGCATGTGTGACGATAAGAGGAGGCGTCAAAGTTGCCTATAGAAGCAAAAAAAAACAATCCCACTGACATCTGTGATCCCAGAGTGACTAACACAGTATGAGGAACAGTGGGCTCCCGCTCCTGTGCTGCGTGCCATCGCCCTACATTAATGACTATTGACAGGCGTATCTTCTTGAATGCTACACTGTCGTTATTGCTCGGTTCTGGCATATAGAATATGTTAGTCCAGGGAGTATAGCCAAAAGGGTGGTAACATGGATATGAGCTGACAGCCTGTTCAATGAGCACATCAAGTCTATTAGTGTAAGCATGATGCTGGCATTGGAGGCAAGCAAGTTAGGATCTTGTCCTTTGTTTGGCAGTGATTGTTTTTAGCTTTACCAGTCAGACCTATCTGTCCTGCCGACCGTCAAAACAGAAACAGTTAATTCAACAGTTTTCACAGCAGATGAAGAAATGCAGATCGTGAGACTTGTTCTGTAAATTTACTTGACAACCTGGACAGCTGTGTCAAGCTCATCCATGTTTGTTTGCGTTTCTCTGTTGCTGTTTTATCTGGCTTCAGCACAGTTGTCTTTCCATGTGAGAAATGAGAAACCTGTGAGTGAGCATGACACCTGATTTATTTGAATTGCTTAAAAAGACTTACAGATGTGGGTAGCGGTTCAGAGGTCTGGTATCAGGATACTTTAGCCCTGTTTTGAGTATCAAACACAAACCTGAAGGTGGCTTTGAGAAGTTTGTATTTTGCGCTTTCATGGAGGATGGCGGGCTTCAGTCGGCTTGTATTCTCAGTTTTTACAAAAGATTACAAAAGAGTCCAAGGATGACCCAGATTTACTGATAAAAAATAAAGATTGCTCATAGAAGCTTCTCAACCCAGTACTGCTTCTGTGCTGTCTGTCCACATTTCCAATATGATCTAAATACGGATCTTTTTGGCAAAATATGGAACAAAATGTTAGAAAATGACACAACAGTAATAGATGAAAAAGTTTTAAAACTATAAGCTTATTTCATCTAAGCCTTTCAAAGACTCAGAACTCACTTTTCCCCCCAGTGTGTTAATTCTAACATCAATAGAAAAGGTTTAATATCCACGCCATTACTTAACTCTTCAATGTCTGTTTAAAGAAACACTCTCATGTTTGTCGGGTTCATACACAGCATTCTTCTTATATTTGTTGTTACATAACCAAGTAAGGTATCCTAGTGACCGGCTCAAACAGGGTGATGTGTCTTCTCCGCGGCTACGGTCAGAGTGAACAGCATGCTGGGAGCTTAATGTTCTTTTAATGGCTTGTGTGTTGCTGTACTGTGGGGAGGGCCTGGAGGGGAGTGATGCCACTGATTGATAACCCGCGCAGCCTCCGCCAGCCTTCATGATGCAGCGCCAGCAACTCATCCTGACAGGTTCACCATCCAGGGCCACGACTGACAGCGCTCACACATGCAGCGCAGCGCAGTGACTCAGCAATATGGCCGCCTTCAGGGATGTAAGGATTAAAAAGCTACCTGGAAACCTGCTTCTAGCTCTTGCTCCTTGCATTCAATTTAGGCCTGTTGTTGCATCGAATCAATACTTGTAATCATTCTGTTGGTGTGTGTATCCTGGCTGGACAATTAAGTTATCAGAGCCCCACAGGTCACCCACAGTCTCTCCCTTGTGTTTGAGTCACTGGCACTGGTTTTTTTAACTCTCCCACTGTCGAAATATGGTTTCATAACAGGATTGTTCATAGTCGTAATCAGTAATCAGCTTCTTTGTTTCACAATAAGCCACGGTCTGGTGCCAAGCTAAGTTGGTCGTTTTGCAAGGTCACCAAGATGGCGTCAAACACCCCCAGAGGTAAAGCCGTACTCCTGAGTCACGGCCACAATCTCAGCAGGACCGGGGCCTCATCGACACGAGCGTAGGAAACACGTGGACAGAGCAAGAGTGGAGCTACAGCACTATCAGGGGCCTGTTTACTGATTCCCATCAAAGGGTAAAACAACATCAAAGCAAAAATGGATGCCCTCTATGTAGGCATGTCCCCTGGGTCACAGTGACAGGGCGGGGCTGAGGGAATGTATGTTTCGCACAACTTGAGATGGAGTTAAACACCCAGAGATCATATCAAGACTGATCCCACTGCTTTGATGGATTCAGAAATTATGTAACCAGCTTATTATATCTACGGCCATAGATCCTGTAATCGTACTGTAAATCTGCTGTAAATTCTGAATGATGAAAAAAGAAAATTTTACTGGATGACTTTCAAAAAAAAGAGTTGCAGCTTCACTTGACAGACCCGTTTTTCTCACTTGTTATTCCTGCTGCCTGTATCTGTCCAATTACTTCAAAGCCGCAGGTTTCACACTTTCACACCTCTCTTTATTATGTACCACCTTCCTCATACAGAAGCTGACAGAAAGCTCCCTCCGGTTCATAACACAGAGAGAAACCGAAGCGTGGGAGCGTGGCATCAAAACTGGAGGGAGAGAGGCATCAGTTGGAACAGTTGTGATTGGATGTCCAGTTATCAGTTGACTGTGAGAGCACATCACTGTAGTTCACACAGTCGCCGTCAACTCCCACACTTCCTTCCCCTCCTCGTCCTCCTCCTCCTCGTCTCTCGTTATGGAAAAGCTTTCAGTTTGCAGCCGCTGTGGGCAAGCAGCCAGTCTGCTGCCTCGGCCCCTATACATAACCGCAGAATAGAGGGAAGTCCAAAATTAAAAGCATTGTTATCCCTGCGGCTGGTGGCCACGGAGAGATGGAGTGACAGGCTTATTTCATTGTGCCGTCTCGGGTGACCTTGGCTTTGGTCTCCAGTCTGTGGCCCCTCCAGACACAATATTCAGAGCTGCAGTCCGAGACCTTCGGGGACCAGGCTCTGTCAGCAAGACCACAAACACAAAGCCTGTACCGAATCCAAGAGACAAGAGGACTGTTACTGGAATTCTCACTTTGCCGATGGTGAATGAGAATTTTTTACCGTAATTCCAACTGTCCTCTATTTTTTTTTTTTTTACTCAATTTTGTTTCAGCCCCAAAATGTCCTTGTGAATGAATTTGAATATAATGTACTATTAGGGTTGCCATGGCGATGGCTGCCGTCTGTGTGCATGTCAGTTGCCATGCAACTTTTTTTTTTTCCCTCTCCAATAAAAAGCTAGGATGCCATGTGCAAAGTGCTGAGCTGACACTGGACTGAAAACAGTATGTGAGTGTTTACCTCTGAATCTTTCTGGTGAGCACAGTGTTGTTGTTGTTTTGTTTTTTTTAGTTTTATTGTTTTTGTCATTGTGCAAGACAAATGTACAAAACATTTCTTTCACAATTTGGAGCGCCCAGTTCACTCTGCACTGCCGTCCTTGTCACAGCTGCCTTTAACATTGACCTGGGGAAGATATAGATAGCTATGTGCTTCCTCCAATACACAACTAGTTGCCCTCTTTTCACCTACCAGTGAGAAATTTTCTGACGGCATGAGCTCATGCTGTGAATGAAACTCCTCTTTTCTAGGTCTTGACGGAAAACAGCTTTTTGTTACTGTAAAAAAAAAAAGAAAAAAAAAGCAAGGGCATATGTTGGTGGGCGAAGAAGTACAAGGTGCCGCTAAGGTCTCTGTTCTGGTGGGCGAGTGTCAGCAGCTGCGACTGAACCTCTCACTCTGTCTGTTGTTTTTGGAAGGACCTACCCTCACTGTATTATCTTTTACCTGCACGTATGCACGGAGCTGAACTATGATTCAGCTCCCCAGCAGGAGGCTGGAGCAGGCTGTCTTTTGTCCTCCTTCCTCAACAAAAAAAAAAACTTCACTGCTCTGTGATAACAAGTATAAATGAAACACACCATGTCACTATCTTTACCCTCTCCCTCCCCATCCGTCTTCCCATGGCCTCACCCCTTGTGCCCTGTGAATTAAAGAGCGTGTCTATGAGCCTACTCTGGCTTGGCAGCACTGATGAAGTGTAATCACCGTGGAGAGGCTCGACTGCTCTCTTCACACCCCGCCATTGAGCTCATTAGGCTAGGAACATGACGCTTAAGAAAATTAAAGCACATGGAGTGAGTAGAACTATAATGGTACAGTGTTGGTGTTGCCATCAGTGCATGAGAGGATGGGATTGGGATGGTTGCAGCTAGTGTAATTTCTTCAGATCTGAAGCTGGGGAAAAACTAATTTTCTGCTACCGCTGCTGCTGCTACTGTATTCTTGCAGCCTCATCTCTTTTGCAATTACTCACACTATATTACTAAAACTGAGCGCACTCCATTACAGTCAAAGATGTGAGTTAAAGGCGGCAAAGCAGCAAGCGTCTCTGTTTTCTAAACACTTGGAACAAGAACAGAATTGTGTGCATATTTCCTCTAAAAGTGTGCCTTGATAGCCAATTTTGTGGCTTGCTTTGTATTATTGTTTTCATTCATTTTATTATTTTATTTCTATGCGAGTGGAGCCAGCAGGAGAAATTGCAAAGTGGTTTTCCAATTTGTCAATAGAAAGTAGGCCTAATCTTAGTGTCCCCTCAAAAAACTCAAATCTTAAAATCGTAATTTTATTGAGTAATGTTACAGTTTATCACATTCATTTCGCTATAAGCGACCCATTTAGCAAAACCTGCAAGACAACATCCAGGGAATACAAACCCCTAGTTGCCTTGACTTTGCTACTATTGTATACAAATATACACATTTCTTCACATTTAATATCAGTCAGGTTGCTCAACATTTTACTTGTGCGTGTTCAGCTGTTACTTCCAACTTTGTTTGCTCAACAAAGTTTTCAAAAATCACTAAATATTCAGTGTTTGCATACTTCAGATTTACAGCTTAGGAGCATTAAAAGGTTGCCACAAAGGCAGCGAAATAAACAGAATGACTCACATGGAGTGTGTGTTGCCTCCTCTCAGTCTCCAGAGCGGGGCTGTATTTATGAGAAATGAAGCCTTATGAAAGGATCAGTACCCTTTGCTTTTGTTGTGTGTCCTTCTCATCTCACACATCTCCCGCGGAAACACAGGTTACCTGCAACCAGACGCCTCATCCTGGGGGGTGCAAATCCAATTTCACATGCACACTCACAACATACAGTATTATTCATGCAGGTAGAGAGTAGGGTGCTTAGGTGCTTAGGTGCTTAGGTGTGTGTGTGTGTGTGTGTGACAGCTTCTTTAGAGGTACGTGCCTGTTTATTTTTGTGCGGGTGAGTGGTTTGGACACATGTGTGACCCGAGGGCATTTCCACAAGGGATGCAAACATGCACACCTGCATACACACACTCCTCCAGGGGTGAAAGGAGATGTGTGTGTGTGTGGCCTTTCATTTAGTAGAAGGCCATCAGTGAGTCATTCTCCCAAAGAGCACCCTTGGGTACTTGTCTCGCTGACACACACACAGTAGCTGTCTCAGAACAAGGCTTACTGGTCAATGTTTAATGCTCCATAATTGGTTTTACTGACCACCACAGCCTGCAGGATGCCAATGCTGATTTGAAGCGTTGCAGCTGAGGCTGACCACCACCGAAGCCCTACTTGGTATTTTGTGGTGAAATGTTAATTAAGTGTAATTCATATTATCCACTGTGAGAGGTGTTACTGTTTTCTGGCAGACATTACAAGGATTAAACTGTCAGGGTTAAGCCGCACAATCTGGTTTACAATTCCTTCTGCCTTTTCCGTTTCTCCTCTGCTTAAGCATTCCCAAACATAATCACAATATATCACAGTGATACTTGAGCATGACATGAATGTGATTTTGATAGCAGAGCGCTGAGTTTCATCTTGCGTATCTGACTTTTTTATTTATTTTTTGCTCTCTTTTTTAGAGAACCATGAGCACTGTAGAGGAGGAGCCGGATCACATGATACCATGAAGACAAGCCTGCAGGTCCTGCGCTGCCAGCTGCTGAGTGAGTGCACCCAAGGGGGGAGTTAGGGGATGAGGGCATCATCAGGCTGTCCTGGGTGTGCACAAAGGGTCCCAGCATGCCAGTGGACTCTTGCATATTTCAAGTGAAAACCATGTATCTCCATATTTTACATCATTCCTCTACATCTTATGCTAAAATGACATATAAAAAGCAATCACATTTTCTAAAATGTGTATTGTCATAAAGCTTAAAATAAGGCTGTTTTTCTCATTACATTTTGCCAAACTCATAAAGCATTCTCTTTGTTAAGGTTTATTGATTAATTTTGGTCCTATAAAGAGCAAATATCTTTATAGTAATGTAGTATAACTTTTTGTGTATGTTAGCATTACATACAAACAATTAACAGGTTGTAAAGAGAAAACATTTTATATAAAAATTTGACAGGTTGGGAATATTTTAAATATGCAGTGATTCTAAGAGGTCTTAATCCAAACATGGGTACATGAAGGTATCTGAGTGTTTTGAGGTGGAAATTATGCATCACTTCAGCTGATTTCAATCGTTTTGTTCAGTTCAGCTCAAAGACTCGTAGTCAGCGACTATTTTGTTCGCTTTTTTCCAAACAAATAATCTTTAAAATTTATTTTAAACCTTTATTTATTTACTCAACACTCTCATTTACCAGAGTGCCCTGCAAATACACAACCAAACAAGTCATATAACAAAATTATAAAAAAAAGTGTAAAACCAACAATTTTATACCAAACATAAATACAACACAAACACAAGATAAATGACTTATAAAATGAATAAAATGACAGTACATTACACAGTGATAAAAACAGACACATTAAGACAGTAACAAGAGCATTCATTATATAAAACATCGTCCAACAGCATCTTAAAATGTTTTAGGGATAATAGCTTGCCTAATTCAAGGGAGCCTTGAAGCTTATTTCATCTATGAGGAGCATAATAGGTGAATACAGTTTTTCCCGGTTGTGTATTCATTTTAGGGATATCCAAGGTTATGCAAGGCATCCCATAATTCTAAGTCTTAAAAGTGACGATAAATAAAATGGTAGTTTATTTAGGATGGCTTTATAAATAAAAAACAAGACAGTGTTGTTCCCTTTGAGTGGTAAGTGATGTCCACCCCCCTTTCTCATAAAGGATACAATGATGGCTTCTAAAACTGTCACCAGTAATAAATCTAAGAGAACTGTGATACACAGCATCAGCAGGTTGGAGGGATGGCATGTAAATTACATCTGCATAGTCAAGTCAATCTGCAGCCTACTGCTAAAAGAGAGGCTCTGCTTATCTCTATAAAAGAAAGCTAATTTAAGCTTTTTAGTCAGTTCCTCAACATGAGTTTTAAAAGATCATTTTTCATCTAACCAGACACCCAGGTACTTTTAACATGAGACTTTTTTAATTTGAGTCCCAGATATTGTACTAATGGTAATATTTCATTTGAAATCTGGTGAAGAGCATGTAATTTGTCTTCTCTGGATTTAGTAAAAGCATACATTTAATCAGGGCCCTTTGAAATGCCAAAAAATTAGACAAAGCTTTGTCAATAAAAGGCACTGATGCTTAAATTACTGTGTCGTCAGCATAATAATGAATAGAGCTGTTGAGCCCAGGTCATTTATGAACAATGTAAACATAACAGGACCTAGTATAATTTCATCTTGAAAGCTCAGTAGCCATCTATTTGCAACAGAGTTATCACGTCATGATTGATCTTGTAGCTTTCAGTAAACTGTTAACCAGGCTGTAACATGCTGTATGTCACATCCAAACTGACAGCGGTGCTCTCATCTACGGATCTACTGATTCATTCAGTGACAATAGTGATTCAGTGCAGTCAGTCCAGAGCCCTAATTCAGCAGGTTTCCTGCATAAATTGCCCCACCCTCCATACATCCTGAGCTTAGCTAATGAAAAACTGGTTGACACCATTAGTCAAATAAATGGGGGCATAATCTAACAGTAATTTTATCAGGACGTTGTTTGTCTCCATGATATTAGCATGTACTGAGTACCTTGAGTTTTTATGCCATGTTCACATCATGTAGGCTGGACAGTGTGCATAAACATTATAGCACTATATCTATTCAATTTTTGGTTTATTTGCCTTGAACAACAGTGTTTGGCTGACATGAAGCATCCATCTTCCATCATCTATCACCATTTTCAGCCACATTTAGCACCAAATCAAATATATTTGAGCTTTCAGAAGAATTTATAATATTGATGTTGGAAGTTGGAGACTGGTAATTACAGCAAGTCCCACATGACATGATTACAGAATAAGACTGAAGTTATCATCATCTTTCTGATG
The DNA here is from genome assembly GCA_029490765.1 of Euthynnus affinis. NCBI lineage: Eukaryota > Metazoa > Chordata > Actinopteri > Scombriformes > Scombridae > Euthynnus > Euthynnus affinis. The sequence continues at coordinate 17,748,905 of CM055859.1, read as the reverse complement.
TCTGAATCAGTCCGAGAAGATTTTTATTGTTTTGAGAGATGGCAGACAGCAGAGGGAAATCTGTGATTAGTCATTATTGATCAGGTAGGGAGATACTTCCCTGGAATAGCTTCAGCTTCCAGCTTCAGAAGATTAGCTTGAAAGGATTTGATGTCTTTACTATGTACATTTCAGCTTGTTGGAGGATTAATCAAATGATATCTATATCTACTTATTAACATGTTATATGTTAATAAGTGAGTTTAAGAGGTTAATATTGTTACGTTTGGACAGGTTAGGTATTTCCAGTCCTTATATTAGGCTAATCTAACTGCTTCCTCGCTGTAACTTCAATTTCAGTGTGCAGACATTGGAATGGTGAATCTTCTCATCTTCTAACTCCTGGCAAGAGAGTGAATAAATCAGTCTTGCTGTATTATCTGTGTGTGAATAAAAAACTATTCCATTATTGCTGGTCACAGTGTGAAATGCCTTTAGGGAACCTTTAGTTTGTAGACATCAGATACTGTATTCCTTTAGTTCTTGTTTCACTCTTCGAGTGTGGGCTGCTTTAAATTCAGAGGGTTGGATCAAGGCTTTGGGAGTGGATGTACAAAGCTCTGGCAGGCTACCACCACCGAATGTCACATGAATATGGAACACGGAGGTCAGACTGGGACCCGCCAGGCTCCTTGACGGTTAGCTAAACAGGCTGATGATATCTGGTATGCACCCCAAGCTCCACCTTAGGGCAGTGGAGCCAAAGGCTGTCTCTGACAAATCTGCCTCAATCCCTCAGAAGTGATAAACTTGGACTGGACTGCTGTGAGTGAAGTGCTTTAAGCTGTAACAGAGGGGGAGCAAGGTCACATTGCAGTGGTTTAATCTAAAGAGGAGGGTCTGAGTCGAAGCTGCAGACTAGCTGTGAACCGAGTTTATATTAAGACCATATTTTACAGCCTCTTTTTTGGTTTTGTAAATCCAGTCTTTGAAAGCGTTGCACTGACTTTTTCTTTCACGCGTACTGGACATCCAGCCAAGGCCTGAGTTTCCTCAAGCATATTACCCTTCCATCAGGGTTGCCTTTTTACAGTGTGCAGAGCTGAGAAACCCACCTGAGATCTTTTTCTGTGTTTGCAGTACAGAGACATTTCTCATTTCTCTCACTGGATCAGCCATCTGCAGGACACAGAAGTGCCTCAACATCCTCAAGCTGCAGGCAATAGAAGAGATGCTGCAGATAGAAAAGAACTAAGTCAGATGATCCTGCATCATGATAGCCGACAGAGCAGGAAGTTTCTCTCTTTTCCTCTGGTCAACCTCAATGCTGTTTTTTTTTTTGTTTTGTTTTTTTAAATCTGTTCTCTGCATTTTAGGCAGAAAACACTATGATGACATAATACACATGAAATAACAGAAAGGGCTTACCGTTTGATTCTAACAAATTAAGTTTTGTCTGGCAGCTCAGTCTTCAAAGCAAGGTCTGACAAGTAAGGCAATAGCTTCCAACTGTCTCCTCTCTAAAGGTGCAAATTGCATTTTGAAGTGAGCTTCTTAAAAGAAAAATCACTTGAAAGACCTCTTTGTGTGAAGTTTAAATGAGAACACAAAGCTTGAGAACTCTTTCCAATCAGAGTTCATCATATCTCATATGATTATAGTATGTAGTTTCAACAGCTAGTGGTCATTTTAATGCCACCGACACCAATGAAAGTCTTGTAAAAGGGTTAAAGTGTCTGTGACTCTAATGGAGTTATATAACTGCAGACCTGCAATTCGGTGCTCTCCTCAGAAACCAGAAAGCTTCCTGTTTAATATTTCTCCTTCCTGTCTGATCGGCTGTCACCGTCGCTGTAGCTAAATCATTATCGCAGTAAACAGCACAAGGACTCTTTGTTGTTCTTGTTTTCGCATTCTCCCTCAGCCTGATTCTCAGATAAACACGTCTCTGTTCAAAGCCGCTGTAACCTGACAAACAATTTGCGGAGCATTCAAACAGGAAGCCATTATCCTGTTGCAAAAGCTTTCCCTCTTATCTCTGGGCTCACATCTGTAGAGCCCTCCCCGCTCCGCCTCTCTACCACTCCGCCCATCCAGGCCTCCTCCAGGACGGTCACAGGGGTCCACAGGATGTGCCCTATCTGTCTGTTTCCCCCATGGGGAAGACACTCTACCCAAAATGGCAGCGAACACACCCAGGAGCAAACCAAAGGAATTTGTCTGTTTGTGCTACTGTAAAGATGACGCTCTATTTATACGCCCAAGACTCACATATTTTCCATGAGGATGAATTTCAAAATGATCTGAGTCTGCGTTTGCACAGCTAGTAAAATAAGAATTGCAATGGAGACCGTTGTTATTCTTTATTGAGACAGGCTGCATTCATGAAAGATGATTGTGGTTCTGCAACATCACCACAGAGGAAGGAAAAACATTTTTGGGGTGAAATAGATGATGAGACCTGACTCATCTAGTTTCATAGCTTGACTCTGAGATTAGCATACATTATATATCAATAAAAGTGTTTTCCTCACAACCTAACTGTTATTTGGTAGCTGTGTCATGTTCAAAATTACTAGCTACACACAAAAATCTAGAGAGAATGACACTTTTTTTAACACACCTTTTTTGTAGTTTCAGTAGCAGTTACATCATAGTGACAGGAGGAAGAAGAAGACAATTAGCAGCTGTGGAAATAAAAGCAATGCTTCCTTCGTTTATGGGTTAAAATGAATTCCAGACATGGTAAAGATAAAGGGCCTTCCCACACAAATTCAAAATGGTGACAACTTTTGTAACCATGTCTCCATGTTCTTTAGGTATCACCTGAATATATAATACAATATAATATGAGTGTCAATGTGGGTATTGTGGCACTTCTACATGCTCCTTTTGTTAATTTATTTATAAGGACTATGGATTATTACTATGGACTAAGGACTATAAATGTGCCAGCTGGCTCATTTTCAGCTGCAGTCCTTTCGGTGAAATGTTCTGAAACAAAGGAAGTGATGGTTAAAAGTTACAGACAGAAAACAACAAGATGCAATAAAGACAAGAGCAATGAAATACACATTCTCAAGACAGTGCACAAGCCATGCAGAGCAATAGGAAGCTGCAAAAACATTAGTGCAATAATACAACAACCATATCCACAATATAATTGGTGCACGAGGCCCTGCAAGCAAGACAAGGCAATGAAACACAACCAAGCAATGCTGATTGTAATCATTTTTGATGCACATGCAGACATGCAGAGCAACAATTAGCAATAAGATGTAGATAAAATAGAATGATAATGTTAATCTTGAATAAAAGGTCAAAACAATGCAGTTACAAGTTAGTTAAAAGGTAATATACACCTAACACAACCATAGAAGATGATACCACATTGATACAAACCATGCAAAGCTGACCATATGTTAACAGGCAGAGGACATGGGACAAGTTAGCATCATGCTAGCCAGTAAAAGAATGGGAGGAGAATGGAAAATCTCACCAAACAACCAGTTAATGGTCAGTTTTGAGTTTCTTCTTTCCTTTTTCAGGCAATGAATAAGCACTGAATCTCTAAAATTACTGTCTTGATTATTGCAGGTTTTGGCTCATGATCCATCAAATGACAGAGCAATTTTGCGTTTGCATGGGGAAAAAATAGAGGGAATAATGTCTTGCAGATACAAAAGCAAACATGAGTACGTCTGAACATTACAAAATTAATTCAATCATTCAATTTACATTCCAGGGTTTACAACGCTAAAGACCAGAAGGAGGTGCACTAGGATAATTTAGTGGTAGTAGCAGTAAAAATCGATGTGTTGTGGCAGTAAGAGTAGTGGTGGAAATAGTAGTAGCATCGGTGATAGGTGTAGTAGTCACAGTGGTGGTGTTAACATTAATTGTAGTCACTGTATTAGTACTGTAGAGGTAGTAGTAGCAGTAGCACTAATAGCGGTATTAGCAACAGACACTGGTGCTTGTAGGCATGGCGGAATAGCAATATGAGTACAGAATTAGTAGAGGTAGCGATAGCAACTAATAGTAGGAGTAGTGGTCTTAGTGGAAGCATTAAAAGTTAATAATAAACAATTAATAATAGTAGTAATTACTGGGATGAGGAGTAGCAATGGAAGTAACGTCTAGCACTAATAGTAGCAGCAGTAGTGTAGCGATAGTGTTGGTAATATTAGTACTTATGGTTGGAGTAGTAGTGTAAATAGTCATAATGGAAGCAATAGTGACGGACAAAAGACAAAACAAACATACAGACCCAATACAGCACACATACACCGCAAAAAAAGAAGAAGTAGTGTCAGTAATTGGACTTGCAGTAGTTGTGGACTTTGTTGTTGTGGTAGTAGTAATGGTACAGGTAGTGCTACTAACAGTATTGCAGCAGTACTGTTGGTAGTGGTTATAGTTGTAGCAGTGCTGTCAGGTCAAGTCAATTTTATTTATTTAGCACTAAATCACAACAGAAGTTATCTGAGGGCTCTTTTCACATAGAGCAGGTCTAGACTGTACTCTGGTCCACTGAAGTCAGTCGGGGCTGATAGCACTCTGTCCAGGCGTGATAATCCAATCTTACCAGCAGTTAGTCAGACAGCTCTCCAGTTGGCCTGCTGATAAAGGGTTTTGTCCGCCTGAAGCTGATGGATCTGATCTGTTTCTCTGTCATGCTCTGACAGCACGTCAAAGCTTAAAATTAAAGGCTCGGACTACCTTCAACAAAACTCCCCATTTTTTTTATGATTACTTTGATTTGGGTCTGTCAACCTTTATCCTCAGAAGTGAGATATGGATTTGTTTTGTATTAGGGCGCAGAGCCATGGTGTGTGTGCCGGTCTGATGTAATATCGACTCATTGGTATTCTGATGGACGCTGTAGATAAAGTCTTCTCCATTTGCCCCGGGGGATTTAAGGGGTATCCCATGGAGGTTTTTCCGCTACTATGGAGTGGTTGTGATTAGCATAAACTAGCTTAAATGTGTTTCATGGAAGACTGGCTGGGTGGTGAGGAGGTTATGGTTCAATACCCTGGAGCTTCTAAAGTAGCACTTATGCATGTTTACTCTCAGATAATGAAGTGGACATACGGTAATTCCATCTAAATATGGTGATACCGAATAGCATTTCTGAGATACCAGAAAATAGTCTCAATTATATTGATGTACATCAGCACAGGGCCGCCGCAACACACTGCAGAAGCAAATGTTGGTTTTCCCGGTGAAGTGGTTTAACTTTTTGAAACAAGCAATGATTTGTTTCTCAGTGTGAACTTAAAAGAAGCAACAAAGCTACCAACTAACTAAACCTTTATTTGAATCAAAGAAATACAATTTTAGTTGTAATTGCATAATTTGTGCCATCAGATAAAACTTTTTTTAACCAGAAGTTAAAAAAAGCTGACACAGATAGTCTACAATACGTGGTGGACTATTATTTTGTTCTGATGTTATCTTTTAAAACAATATACAGTAAATCCAGTTTAAAACGATGAAAGATTTGCCTCTTTCATTTCATTTAAAGGTGCAGTGTGTAAAATTTAGTGGCATCTATTGTAACGGACTTGGCAGAAATGAAATACAATATCCATAAGTATGTTAAATTAGTATATAATCACCTGAAAATAAGAATTGCTGTGTTTTCATTACCTTAGATGAGCCCTTTTTATCTGCATAGAGAGTGGATCCTCTTCCACAGAGCCCAACATGTTTCCAGAGTAGCCCAGAACAGACAAACCCAACACTGACTCTAGAGAGGGCCTTGTGGGTTTTTTGGCTACCTTAGGCTCTCCTACACATTTGGGGGAGAACAGTCTAGATTGTTACTGGATTGTTGTTTGATCTTATGACTAACATACATAACCCTCTAAAACAACTACAATCAAATATTAAATATTACCACAGGTTGTAGTTTTCTTCATTTAAGTGTGTGACAGTGGTCAGATTCTGAATGGATGAATGTGTTTTGTTCCTTTTACATGCTTGCTTATTTCCCGTCATGCTGCCCGAGCAGGGAGATGACAGGGCAGTAACAGTTCAGAAGTGCAGCCTAACCAAACATCACAAGAAGCCTTATTGATGGATGATTTTGCAGCTCCTATTTTTGGCTTCCTGTGGAGCCTCCAACTCAAATAGTGCCACTGCCAGCTGCCCACTGATGATGCGGCACAACCAGACTGGCTCCAGCATTTGCTTAATAGGCAGATTGTTGCCATACATTCGAGCCACACCGTTCTCCATCGCACGTAGCGTGAGGTGATCCCTGGGAAAAAAAAGATAAATATCCCACCCCCTGCAGTGAGCAGCCCCCCTCAGGATTGATCTTACAGCCAAGCTAGTGCATAAGCACCGATAGCTTGCATACCTCACACTAAGTGCTCCAGTATGATTGATTGGGCCGAAAGATTCATGATGCATTGCTCAGGAATTAAGTCTTAACTTAGGAGTGGATCCATGGAAAAGCTGGCATTCGATGGAGAATTTCATCAGCAAGAGTAAATGTTATGTTGTTTTCCGAGTCACCAGTGTAACTTTAGATTCAGTGACAGCCACCCCTGTCCGCTGACATTGAGTCTAATCGTGAATGATTGGTGGGACAAAGCCTGCATTGGATCAGTGCGCAGGAACCTGCTTTGCAACATGATTTATTGATGTCCCTGATGGCATCAATGGAGGACTTGAACGAATGTCACCGGCTTCCTATGCATTCAAAAGAGTCCTAATTCAGCAGGTTTCCTGCATAAATTGCCCCTCCCTCCATACATCCTGAGCTTAGTTAATGGAAAACAGGTTGACACCATTAGTCAAATAAATGGGGGCATAATCTTACAGTAATTTTATCACAGCGTTGTTTGTCTCCTTGATATTAGCATGTGCTATTCTGAGATGATCAGCTGGGTGATATAGATAGTGAGGCCAACAGGTTGGTGTGAGTGATAACAGTGTTGACTGTGTGTTGCCCTTCAAAGCCTATAGAGAAAGACCTCTAATTCAATGTTACCAGTGATATCTAATCACACCAGTTTTGTTCTTTTTTGTCCTCCATGGAAAAAAAAAAGATTCAGAAAACTCTTGTTGTTCACCTCCCCAGTCCTTCACCACTGAAAATAGCCTGACTTTTATTGTGGGTGTGTTTTCATTTCGTGCTCTGAGAAACTATCACGTCAGGCTAAAAACAGCCAACATGCTGAGTGGACGACTGTTGCTGAGCAAGACAAATGTTTCAAAAAGTGCCTTCTATAGTCTCCTATCTTTCACACCTTATTTTCTAATGAATGCTCTTTCGGTGCTTGCAATTTGTCTAATCCAACCTTTTTGCTTTTGTCCGTGTCTCATTACTGATGAAACACCCACACATCTTCGTCTTTTACGCCACACTACATCCCTGGCCTCCTTTGCACATCGTACCACCTGTCCAACCTCACCATTCTTCCCCTTTTCCATCCAATTTTCTCATGTTCTTCTTAGTGCTTTTACTCAATAATGGATGTTCATAATGCTCACTTCACTTCTTGGGCCTTTTCAATCATTCCTCTTGTTAATTCACTCCCTGTGCCTGCGCCTGCGCCACATGTCTTTGTGGAGGCAGGGCCAGGCTCTCTGCGTTCAACCCGCTTATGCTCTCACTCCATCAGCCACACGCTCAAGCCATTGTGACAAATTACACCCATTTGCCTCACCGCAAAAACACACAGATACACATATAATCCCTACACACACACATACAGAAAGTCAGCAATGTAAAATTTACTGTAAAAAAAAAAATTCACAAACAATCAAGGATGCACACACAGCAGAGGGGCCGAAAACATGCTACCACAATGTTATGATAGCTTACTGTATATGGATATTTTCAGTATTCAGAATAGTTATATCAGTTATATCAGTAGCAGTGGAGTGTTTTTTTCTCTATGGGCTGCTGATAGTATGTTTCCTTCAACTGTGTCGTATCATTATATCGGCTTTGCTATTTTTTAATCTTGGCCTTTTTAGCCGAGCTTTCTCTGTATGTAGCTGGCTAACTCTGGGTGGAGCTTCAAAGGCTGAACACACAAAAGTGAAATTACATGGCACTAATCCCGTATTTCCCCCGTATTTATTTATTTTTTACTATACACACTTAATTTTACAGGGGATTTCTTAAACCATTAATGGACAGTACTTGTTGAAAGCCAGTAATGTTAGCATCTAAAAAAAACACATTAGTATAAATGAAGTTCCTGCTCTTTTCCTGCTAAGTTATGAGCGCCAAAGCCCCCTTATTCAGGATATTATATTTGGAACGTCAGCAGGTATGAAAATCCAGCAGTTTCCTGAGTTTGTGTTTTAGTATTTTGTTTTTTTTCCTCTCAAAAAATTGAAAAAGTCTCTACTCACCTGAACATGTGACAGGCATCAGTGGAAAGCACAACTTAAGCAAAAATGAGAAACTCCTGCACACTGCCTCGCTTACTGCTGGAATGACATTTTGACATCTTGTTATGTTAGACCTTTACTGGTATATCATATATCTGACAATGTACATTCATTTACCTGATGAAGATCAAACAGACTGAAATGTCTGAAATTTCCAGCAGTAAGAGACATTGTTGTGGGTTTTTATAAACATAACCACATAAAGCATTTTTCATCCAAAGCTATGAGTATGCCAACTCTATTCTGTCACCAAATCACACATTGAAACTCCAAACACAGATCTCCACGGCATTCATCACAGAACCTGGCAAACATTTGTACTATTCATTTAACAGCCGTAAACGTGCTTTTCTTCCTCACAAGGTTCTTGGCAAAACTATCCTCCGCCATCTAGTAATTTGCACCATCCAGGTCTCTGATCTTGTCTAGATCGCTAGATGCTAACACTTAATTATGACAGTGAGCTGACAGGGATTTACCCTGTTGGGATAATGAACATTTTCTACATGTTATTTTTATGATTTGTGTAGTTTAACGTAACTCCTCATGCTTTCTCTGGAATGTTTCCTGCTCCCTGTGGGCGCATCCATCTCGCTGATACTAATACTGATTATTTCCTTGTTATTGTAACCCTTAATAATGAGATAGTGTGATTCCTGTCAAAGTTAAACAAGGAGTCTCACTTGCAAACTAATTAAATGACAGAATTCAACACAGTGTCTGATCCAGAATCTAAAGTATAGGGGTTCCTCGCTACGTATTCAGCACTAATGAATATATGGGCAGTCAGATGTCTGAGTGCAAGCTAACTTAAAAAGCAGATTCTCCCCTTTAACATTTTAGATGCAATCTTTAATAAAATATGATTTAACTAAACTACAAAGTCCCAAATGAATATTAATTTCCATGTTGGCTAGAGATCAGTCGTGAAACAGCACATTTTATGCCGAGTTTGTGATCACCCGGACAAATCAGAAGAATGTGTTCCTCTTTGTGTGTGTGCCAGAGCATTTAGTTTGCCTATTTCTGATATAACTTTTTTTTTTTGTAAAGGGAGTCTGAGTGTTATGTTTTATTCAGTAGCAGCAGAGTCTCAGGTTGCCAGGTTGTGACAGCCAGGTTTGAGAACTGATTGAAGGTGTGACTCAAGCCAGACCTTGTGTGGTAAACATCCTTGCTCCCTGTTGGCCTCTATTATCTCTTTTATCTACTTTTTGAATTGAAAAACATTATTATTTTTATCTTGCTTGCAGTTGGAGGGTTTTACACTGATCCTACCTTTAAATATTATTTAATACATAATACCTATGAATTTGTGGTGGGTCTTTTTGTTTGTTTGTTTTTAATTTAGTTTATGGTCTTTTTCTCTCCTTCTTGTGTTTTGTTCATACCCTGCCCTCAGTATAGAAACATTAGTGAACTGCAGTATTTTGTGGACATCTGAAAGGGAAAATTTGTCATAATGTGACCAGTATTCACATTACTTAGGATCAACAATAACCAAAATACTTGCACTTTAAATGGTTATGGGTTGTCTGTGTTCAATTTCCCTGCCTAAAGGATCATCTCAGGAAAGACGAACACTCATAAATCAAGGATGGCCATGTGTGTTATCTCCCCAGATATGGGTCTGGAGTGGGCTCCACGGATTAGAGACGTGACAGGCTTGGTTAATGGAAGACAGCGCCCAGACCCTCTATCCTGGTAGTCTGTGTGATTGAGTATGGAGGAATATGATTAATGATTCAGAGGCTGAGTTTAAATAGTCAGTGCTTTGGGGTTCTGCTGTGGTGTATTTTATATCCCCCAGTGAACAAAGAGGAAAGAATATGTTTAATGAAATGGAGACGCTTTCTAGGGCAAAGAAATGTGAGATTATTGATATTGACTGCTGCCTGGGCTGCTAGTTCTTTTAAAAAAATCATCATATATATATATATATATATATATTCTGTTCCTTCCTACCCTTTTCCTCTCTACATGTTTAACAGATTTCTCTTCCCACCTCTTCTCTCATCTCCCTCTCCGCCCCTTCTGGAAATGGAAACTTGGTTTCCATAGTTACTGAGGGAGCACCACGGTTAAACAGTGGTCACAACATCGAGGTCACATGGATGGCTTGAGATTGTGTGTGTATTTCTATGACTCAGATGTTTTTAGGAGGGTCTATGGATACCAAAACAATGCAGTATTTATCACTTTCCTTAATTCTCTCCCTTCGTGTCTTGCCAAGCCTGTATCACAGAAACTTTATCAACACCCACCTCTGTACTTCCTGTAATATTACGTACTGTACTTTTGTATGTTTCCTGACTCATGACACGTGTGTCCATGGCTCATTTCCAGGTCAATACAACTAAATTTGAATGACACAGTGAACAATGTGTATATGTTTGTGTGTATGTATTGTCTTGTTATATTTTTTGGGCTAAACAGTCTTAATAAATGCCTTCAGATTTGCACAATTCCGCGTAAACATACTTTCAATGAGTTTTATTAAAGGAAAAGACTCAATAAATCCTGTTAGAAGACCAAAACATCAACGCATTGATTGTACTAACAAATATTTTATATGTACCCAAAGCCTGATATAGCTTATTTCTCTGTGCCACAGAGGTCCACTGCTGTCCAAAAACAATCAATCATTGCACTGGGTGACTGTATTGATTGATTGGTTACAATAAACAGGACCACTGTGGTTTATTTTGACTCATTTCCACATACATCACCCTGTAAATACTCAGCCAAGCATCAAATGTGTATTAATCTGCACCTGAAAATAGACTCTAGCAAATGCACTACAGTACTTCCTCCTAGTTAAGTAATGTTTGTAAAAACTACATTTCCCAGCTTCTTTAGAAAAGTATTTATTTATTTATTAGAAATAAAATAAAAAATCCTCAGTAGGAGTCAGAAAGTTACACACACATTGTTGTCTTTCTATTAAATTTGTTGCCAATAAGAAAAATATAGACTATTGTGTGACCAATATGTGTCAAAATTATTCTCACACTGTCTGCAGTCCAGCATCCTCAGCATCCATCATGTCATTTAAGCCCACTGAGAGAGGAACTGGAATGAGGTTAGCTTTGTGTAAATGCATGTTCAGTTCCTCAGACGAACGCATAGAAACCACCCGGTGGGAGCCCCACTAATGTTTCACATTAGCTGTGTTTAACAGTGTCAATAAAGGATGGAGGGGAGGGGAGCAAAGGGGAAATTAATAAGCTCTTGCACGCTCCTGCCTCTATGACTTTCTTGGTGTCTGGATAACATAATAGGACCAATATTCCCCACAGGCACCTGCTAATGGCTTGTCACTACACAGCCTCCTTATGGAATTGAGCTCGAGAAAGAGAATATGTCAGGCTCTCTGAGATGGTTGTGGCATGTTAAGTAGGCTATTTTGATGCTCTGACTGTCATAATTCTATCCATTGTGTTCACTGTAAAAACATCTTTACAAGACATTTCGCCTTGCATTGAAACCAGGTTACAATTTCCCTGGTTTAAAATGCATTTTTATAACAAAGAACACCTTATTTAAATATATATATACTGTGTAATATATAAAAAGATATAAAAACTTTTGAAATTGCATCAGAAATGTGTGAATTTATCTTTTTTTTGTGACTTTCATAAAGGAAGACAAGATTAAGATTTTTTTTAGAGTGAAAGTTACACAATAAATTCCTTTTTTCAGTGTTATCTGGAGGTCAAAATGAAATAATTGCTTCTTTCTTATTAACGCAGTGTTGTCCTTAAACATTTCAGCATAGTAATAAAACCAAAGACAGAGACAAAGACATCCTCCCAATCCCAGCTGTCGCCTTATTCATGCACCAGTACACACCGTGGTACTCGTCTAGTGAGTAATGCGGTTAATAAAGCAATCTAGTTTAACTAGGTGAGTGACAAACACAGTGGTTCAGTAGATTAAAGGCTAAGGAGCATAATGAATGCAAGACAAGGCTGCACGTCTCTTCTGAACACCTGAGGAGACAATTTCAGCTGCCGAGCTGCACTCTCACTTTCCAAAGCAGGATCCTTGAGAGAAACAATGTATAGGGAGACACATGATGAAAATACACACTTACCGGGGAAATAGTCTAGTAATTCATGAATCTAAAAGGATATATGATGATGTGATGGTGCAAGTCTTTGTCTTGTCTGATCATCTTTCTTTCTCTTTCTCTGCAGGTGTTCTAGCATTCCTAGCACTGCCAGTAGGACTGGCACAGGAGCTGTACCTCAGCCAGACGTCCCAGGACTCTGTCTCCATGGCAGCCACCCACAGCAGCCCCCTGTCCGCCCCCAAACCCTCCCACCTGGACTTGCATCAGGAAGGTTCCAGTAGTAGTGGGGAATGGTCATCCGCAGGAGGCAATCAACCTTCAAACATCATCCTTTCTACTGTTGCACTCCACCCTCTTGCCTGGCTTCAACCAACCCAAACTTCCAGCCTGGCACATGAAAAACCTCCCATTCATGACACAGATACTGTTACCCCAAACACTGTGAGCACCAAGCCAGATCATGTGACTGAAAGCCGTGTGATTCAGCCCCAGGAGCCAAGCTCTGATATTATGAACCAAGGCCACATGCACAAATCGGTCAGGGTACCTCAAGTCTTTAACCCAGTTACTGTCAGCACTAACCAGGCCAGCAGCAGCAGCAGCCCTAAATCTCCCAGCACAGATGTCCCAAATATAGATGTGGAATCAGCTGCTAGAGGGGCTCCAAACCCCCTGGCCTTTATGTCCAGCTCTGGACCAGACAGAGGAGACACACTGGGACCTGAGCTCTCGCCACACCATGTCCAGCTTCTGACGTTGAGTGAGGAGGAACCCACCGACCCCAGCCGGCAGTATGTTTCAGATCAACCCTCCTCTTTGACCTCCCTCACCTCTTCCTCGGTGGATGATGCACTAGGCTTAAATCTTAGAAAGCAGGTTTTGGGTGTCCCAGATGTGGCTGCACACCACACCATCACCCTGAGGGAGGCGGTGCTTTCAAACATGAACGAGTCCCCCACTGCTGAGCTGGTGATACAGCCAACAGGAGAGTCTGTCTCTCCTGTCAAGAGCCCGCTAGAGAATATAACTTCCACTGCGTCCACCCCAGCCCAGTCCACGGAGTCCAGCCCCAAGACACAGAGTACTACCATCATCCAGAACAATCACACCGCAACCAACGAGACTACTACTAAGGATAGTCATGTTCAGGCTGGTCCTCGCTCATCACCTCAAGGTAATGGCACAGACAATGACCCTAGGAATGTAACTACATATGGAGGGTTGCTCTCTAACAGCAGCCCAGTCAAGGAGGTACCCGCTCAGGGGAACAGCTCAGAGTCCCCTTCAACAGCCAGCAGGAACTTCCTGAACAGACAGGTTCCTGCCACCACCCAGGACCCCCGGACAACCGGCAACAGCTCCGGCCCCACCGTCGACTCTCCGCTGTCCCGCATGACCATCTGCTTGAGCAGGATGGATATTGTGTGGATCGTGCTGGCCATCAGTGTGCCTGTGTCCTCATGTTGTAAGTAAAGTCATAGCTTGAAAAAAAAAGTTTTAACATTTTAAAAGTGTCTTTAGAGTTTAGCTGACCTATATTTGAAACCCATTACTGTCGCTGTCATAAAATATTTCTATTTAAGGAAACTTTCAATAAGTCACAGTATTACATAAGATATCACACAAATCAGTATATACAGTAGTGTATCATGTAGATGAATCTGAGATCTTTTTTAATTTGTTTGAAGATTTTGTGATTTATTTTCACTTTCTCTCAACTTTCCTGGTCTAAGTCAGTTAGTGATCTCCTATATTTCCCAGAATGCCTCTTGACAGCCCCTAGAAATGCCACAAGATCCTGAACCTGTTGCTTTAATTCAGCGAGACTGCAACAGTATATCGACAGCAAGTGCATTTTGGTCTATTTAGGCTGCTGTTGACGGAGAAATAGGGATCATTTTTTATTCTATGATTGCTGAAAATGTGTCCTTGCCACTTATTTCTGACAGACTGACACCCTTTTGGTTTTAGATAGCTCAAAATGAATACAAGCCACAACACTAGCACCTGTTTATGGCTGTCTTCAAGTGTTTAAAGGAGGAATTTCAACATTCAGCCACAATTTATTCTACCAGTGGCATGTTGTCCCAGAACATGACAGCCTCTACCTGAGCCGCTAGTGTGGGTGCTTTCAGAAGCTATTTGAAGCAGCCGCTCACTGTACTAACCCTCATTCTTTCCCGCCGTAGCTGTACTGTTGACTGTGTGCTGTATGAGGAAAAAGAAGAAGTCGTCAAGTCAAGAGAACAACCTCAGCTACTGGAACAACGCCATCACCATGGACTACTTCAGCCGGCACGCTGTGGAGCTGCCCAGAGAGATACACACTCTGGAGAGTGAGGTACAAACTAGCGGCACACTGACTCTATTACTATTATTGCACTGCACACTGAAGTGGTGGGACATTTACTTGATGTTTCAGTATCAGTCAGCAGAATGGCTTTAATGAGTATGGAAACAACAAGAGGATCTGTGTCCAATCTCCGCTGTCAGCAAGCCTCTAGGCCTGCTGAAGTGCACTCGGGTATGACACGGTATCAATAAAATTTACAGGGATGCTTTCTTGAACAAGCAAACGGATCATTTCTCTGAATCTATTAGATTGCTTGCTAGTAGCTACTTTTTCACATCAAGTAAATGCCTTTGAAAGTTTTATTAGTGTACCAATAATGAATGATAATGTTGACTGATTCTAAAATATGGCAAGAGTTAATTTTATATCATAATTCACTAATCTTTTTATATAAAAAAATATTTATAATTTGTTAACTTTTTTAAGTTTTCAAAACTAAGCAACAAAACATCAGCATTATTTTGTCAATATGATGACCAGGGCTGTAAAGGACATCAAGG
Organism: Euthynnus affinis; assembly: GCA_029490765.1. Lineage (NCBI taxonomy): Eukaryota > Metazoa > Chordata > Actinopteri > Scombriformes > Scombridae > Euthynnus > Euthynnus affinis. The sequence goes on along the minus strand of CM055859.1, from coordinate 17,733,577 downwards.
TCATGTCCTCTGATAATTAGATTATGAAATTACATGCTTACACACAAAAATACACATGTCGGATATTTTCAGATGAAATATTTAGAAATTTGACCACCTTTTGGGAAAAAAAATAAATACATTTAAATAAAAGGGATTTAATGTTTTTCACCAGAATTGCACACCAAGCAGTAAAGACAAGGCTTTGAAATTTGCACCATAATATATGGAGACAGAGAGTGCAAAAAAACATTGTTAATCGTTATATTAATATATGAAATTATTTTGTTACTCCAAAAATTGCACACAGTTTGGATGGTGGCTGGTTGCAATGTTCTTAGTTAATTTGGATTCACTATTTCAAAAACTCCTGGCTGCAGCCCTGATGATGAATTATTGAGGGTATACAGAAGCTATAGACAAAATAACATACAATACTTCATGATAAAAGGATCACTGTATAATAAATTATTAATATTTGTCAGTCACTTCCCTCGCCCTATATATTTTACATCCATCATGTCTTAATCAATGTTCCCCTTAATCATTTAACCTGCAGTTCGACCACAGATAATTTGGTTAGTTCATAAAGGAGTTCTTTAATCTGTCAAGCTGATAAATGCTTCAGAGTTTTAAGTCCTTTTCCATGAGGTGTTTATATGATTTATAGTGATGAAGATAATAACAGGGTCAAATCAGCTTTATCAGGCTGATGACAGTGAATCCTTGCTGAGTAAGAGTTGCAGAGCAAATGTGCACCGTGATAGTTCCTTCACATTTACATAAAAAAAGTGCATCTGTGCATCTGAGTTTTTGGTGCATTATATTGCCATCTGGTGGAAATGTTAGCACAACACTAGTGTCAATTCCAAGTTGGTGTTAAATCTGCAATCTCCCTTCTCTTTATTCACCATATCATTTTAATTCATTTTCTTTTTTTGCTCTGTTTTTGCATGTTTTTTTTCTCCCCAGTTACCATTTCACTATGTGTGTCTCTTTCTCTTTTATTCCTCTACCATTGCTCAATTTGCATTCCTTTGCTGCCTGTTGGGGGCGTCAGGAGAGGGAAGCTGAGGTTGGATCATGTGTAGGATGCCCCTGGTGACACCCAGGTGTTGTTTTTCCCCCTGCTTTACCTGTTCTCTGTAGAGCAGCAGCCTCATAGCTTCCCTGGTGCTATAGGTAAATGACAGTGCTTCGGGGAGAAAACAACGCCGTGATCATAAACCCTAAATGACAGTGTTAGTTTGATTTGATTGGAGCTTGCTTATAAAATGGCTTTCATCCCTGCTGTAAAACAAATTATTTTGGTTGGTGTTTTTTTTTTTCGCATTTACACCCCCCTCCTCCGGCACTGCCTTATTACTGCTGACTCACCATCAACAACCATTTCTACATCCCCGCCCCCCACCCCCTTAAACTAAGCCCCTCTGTTGCCTTGTTGCCTTGTTTCTTCTGAGTCATCCCTCCCTTTTTTGTCTCTCCACTCTTGAAGCTTTTACACCCCTCCCTCCGCCTCCCTTTGTATCTCTGTTCATCTAGCTTTGTCAGATATCTTTGTTCACCATCTCCTTAAAAGCCCCGGGGTGTACTGAACCCATATTTTATTCTGTTCGCTTCCACACTAAAGTGTCTGCTTATTGCCCGTAGAGTGACTTAGATAGAGTAGACTGCAGCGTGTGCACTAATAGTGAGCCCTGAGGTGTGAATCATGTATCACAGCCATTGTTTAGCAGTTAGACACCTGCGCTAAAATTTGTTTTTCCGTGCGTGCATTTGCAGGAGCAGGACACCTGTCTACCCCCTAATGGAGACTACAGCGGCAGCAGCGTGGTCCTGGTTAACCCTTTCTGCCAGGAGACCCTCTTCATCAACAGAGACAAAGCTTCTGCCATCTAGAGACAGAAAAAGAGAGACGCTGTTGGACTGGACTGTCAAAAATAACTGCATTCTCCTCTTCTACTCCCCCTGCTGTTGTTGTCTATTTTATATATGTGGTAAATATTCAGAGACTTTGACTTTATACTGTATATTACAAACACAAAGAGCAACCAGAAAGAAGAGTGATGTAAACAGACACTATTTACTATGAGGATGCACCTGCATATTTTTCTGATGTACATTTTCTACAAAAGGCTTAATTGTGATAAAAGGTTTTTATGTCTTTATAAAATACAGAGTATACGTGGTTTTGTTTCATTACAGTGGCTTGATGGTGAGTGCACTGTGGATGTTGCCACATGAAATCTGCTTTAGAGAGAGAAACGTGCTATAAAAACATTAAAAGCTGTTTGTAATTTTATTTTTTCCTTTTAAAAATCAATCCCAAAATACTTATAGCCTGTTGAACTTGAATATAGCACCTACCTACTTGGGGGGGGGAAGAGAGAGGTTTCTGGAAAAAATACTGTGCGTGAAATCTAGGCTTGTATTTATCACTTAAGAGGGCTCTAAAGACAGAAGGAAAAGAGTGAAAAAGTTATTTGCTAAAAGTGAAGACTGAGACATATTTATCAAGCAACTTTCTCTTACTTACAATGACCTTGTAAGAGCAACTCTCAAGTGATCACATGACTGGTAATGACAATAAGGAGAACTTAGTACCACGTTGACAAGTGCAGACAATGAAGATGCACAGAAAGTGATGACAAATTAAATCAGTACTTGCTTTATTCTTGTTGTTTTCACCCTAAATAAATGCAGGAAAAAAGGACAGGAAATGGTGATGTAAGATCCAATCAAAAGAAAATAATTGGTGTCTGAAAAACGTATGATTAATCATGTTCAATTATAGTTTGGACAATCACTCTAAATCCTGTCTCAGAAAACGGATGATCACTTCCTGTCTCCGCATTGCAGTCATCTAGGATATCCTCTCAACCAACATCAGAGACCTCTGAGGCTCTTTTATATTTAAGAGCATTGCTAAGTGATAAGAAAATTTGATTAATAGCTGTAAGAGCAGTTTGATAAATACAGGTTCAGGTTTTAATGGTTAATCGGAACAGAGTGTGATTTCTGGGTCTTCATTCAGCAGTTTTTAAAAGACTGTCAATTAAACAGAACTGGCTTAAAATGCCTTTCCCCCTCATGTGTCACCAGCTTCTCTTAAGAGGGACCACATAGATGTCTTAATTCCTTATGTTGAGTTGTTGTTGGCCCTTTATATATATATATCTGTGAGTGAATGCTTTGTTTGTGCATGTAAGCATACTGTGTGTGAGTGTTTGGAGGGGTTGAGATATGTTGTATGTGCTGCCCTCTTAACCAAATACCACTGTTACGTTGAGTCAATCAAGACCTTGTATCACTTTTAGCTCAGTTTCATCTGTATGTTTGTGTGTGTGTGTGTATGTTTGTGTGTGAGTGTGTGATTTGTATGTGTGCCTCTGTATGTGTTATGTCTGTCTCTTGTGTCTTGTGTGGAGCGGCTACTGGTTCTAGCCCAGTTTGAGAAAGACTCTCTCAGCGCCATAGGAAACAATTAGACCAACCTTGCTACTGTAAGCGTCTCCCTCCATAAATAACATGTTTGTCCATCAAGTACAAATGTTGAATGATTGTGAATTACTTGCTGGATCACATAATATGTGTTAGAGGCTGTCAAAAATCTTGACCAATGAAAAATACTGAGATAAATAATGTCTGCTGAATATTTACTGTGAGCACATACAGAGGCAATTTAATTAAAAGAAATGCGTTTGAATGTTTTGTTTAATTATTGAATTGGTGGTCCTTCTATCATCTGTTTTCCTTTGCATTGCTGCAGCTTTATTCAATAATTACTGCTGCCTGCCTCTATCGTCGCTAAAGATTTTCTGCATTGTGTGATGTTGTTCTTAAATCACTGACACAAAAGGTGACGTCGAATAACACGAATAAACATATTGATATTTCCTGCATTGGCTGCTCACAGCGGAGCTTGTTGTTTTGCACGCTCAAAAGTGGATATTTTACAAAATGTTCAGTGGCACGGTGAAGCAGTGTTCAACATTATGTATTTTTTGTACTGTAGTATACACTGTACTTTTTACTGCTGAGCAATAAAACAAACAAAAAACATTATATGACCTGTTTGTCTGATTTATCCGGTTGAAAAATAAATTTAGTCGACAGGTTCACTTCCTCATATTTTGCTGGGGGTTATGGTTTTTTGATACGAAAGTCCAAAACTGATGTGAAGCAAGCATGTTAGATATAGCTATCAGTTTATAACGAGGCAGTGTACACCTGTCTAGCTGACCACAGCACATCCATTGATGCAGTAAGCTGGAATTTTCTCTTTGTGTAGCAGTGCTGCATGTGGTCAAGTGACCCCCGGCTCTGGGAATCTGACGTCACTTCAGTAATCTGTTTAAAAGTCTGCTGTACTGCTGAGGAGAGGCTTAATTTGACGAACTTGTTATTAACAGATTTGTAGGGCCCTTTAAATTTGAAAAAAAAAGCTATTCAATTCTTCAAAATCTTTATAAATAAATAGATGAGCATATGTTTGGTAAGTTTGGTCCAAATTTAAAGCGACCGTATTGCAAGAATTTTAAGTTTTCTCTATTTAAAATGTATTTTTGGAAATTATACTCAGTCAAAATAAGGTGTGGATGTGGCTTATGTTTTAAATGTTTTCCATCTATTTCCTGATTTACTCTGCTTTATAAACAACTGCTTAAATTCATCCACTCCACTCAGGTGTTTAATTAAATATTCAGGCTCCTGTGAAAATTTAGTTTTAAAACTAAAATGAACTAAACTAAAACACATTTTTTACACCTGTTTTAACCTTGAGACAGACGACATTGAAGATTAATTAATCCTAGAAGATGTTCTTAGAGTTACATGAGACTTTAAATAGATAGATAGATAGATAGATAGATAGATAGATAGATAGATAGATAGATAGATAGATAGATAGATAGATAGATAGATAATGGATTTTGTCGCAAGTTTTGACTTACTATCTCGACTACTATTTCAATTATTTCCAAATATGACACAATACCTCATGACTTTGACTTATATCTCAAAATCAGATCAGTTGGATGTTTGAGTTTCACTGCGCAGAATGATGTATGTGCAGAGTTTTAAATGTGGCTGTTGTCACATTCATCTGCTGATAGTGAAAAGTTTCTGTTTGCTCACCTGCTCGCTCACCAGTCTGAGTTAAAGGCGTAAACCTTTGAGCATGATTTGTGACATCACAACTAGTTTGGAGCCAATCGAGCTTGTCACACTTGTCTATTCAACTTAGACAAGTAACTTGAAGCCTCCAGTTCACAAACACTGAGAATGGACTTTAGAGTAAAGTAGAAAACATGTTGTGTCCAACAGTTATACTTTTTAAGTGAAAAATGTCTGTCTATTCATAGATTAGGGATTTTTCAATGATGGGAAAGGAGAAAATGGAGGACACTGGAGGCTTCACTGGAGGCTTCAAATTTCCACATCACACTTGTATGAATTGAATTTGAACCATGATTGTCTCCAAACTAGTTGTTATGTCACAAATCATGCTCATAGATACACACCTTTAAGTCAGATTTAATGTGAGCACAGAGAAACTTTCCACTTTCAGCAGATGAAAGTGACAGCAGCCGTCAAACTCTGCACATACATCATGCATACCTCCTCCCCATCCTATTCATCGACAATAACCTTACTAACATCCTCACCGATGGGCCAAAATAATACTAAACACCTAAAATTATATTAAAAACAAAAACAAAAAAGAAAGATAATACATGCTGGAAAAATGTATAGATAACATATGGGATGACAAAAGATAAATAAAACTGAATACATATAAGAAATGTCAGTAACAAGTAAAAGTATATTTTTTCTTATTTCCATTGTTATTATTTCATTTATTTACTTATTTTTCTGTTTATTTTTGATCCAATTGGTCAAGTTTGACTTTGAGTCTATAAAAGAAAAGATTCCCTTGGATAACAGAGATGGCTGTCTTGATCAATCTAATGGATAATTATTTTGAACCTAGATGGTTTTTTTTTTGTTTTGTTTTTTTGTGTGTGTGCATGCGCCTTGCTTGCTTCTTTCCTTTAAGCATTTGATTTTGTTATGATATATAATTGTCAAAACAGGTGTGAAGTAAAATATTTGTAATTGTCTTTTGTAAAAATCCTGTGGCTGCCAATAACATGTAAAATAAAAAATTACATACATAAACAAAACACAACCAGTATTTTATTACTTTTACAGTTTAGTCATTCTTGCAACTGCAAACAAATTATAACAACTCTTAAGTTGTTATAAAAATAATGGAATAATTATTAATATTAGTGTACAAATTAATTTTTCATTAAAGTAAATAAATAAATGTAAATTGAATACAATGATAATAAAAATATACTTTATATATACTTACATACATTGTGTGTGTATATACTTTATTTTGGTTTTTTTGTTTTGTTTTAGTTGCACAATATTGCTTCTGGATGTGTTCTTTTATGGATGTATTATAATATATAAGCTAATATATAAGCTAATATATATGCTATTATTATACATCCATGCTTTTACCATGGTCCTGACTAGACGGTAACCCTGGATTTGCGAATATTCACGGAACTCTCGCGAGATTTGTAGGGAAGAAGTAATTTTAACGAACACCACGTTCAAGTTATAATTTTAACCCAAACCGTGATCTTTTCCTAACCAAATAATTTTGGTTCCTAAACCCAACCAGACATTAACTACAGCGTTGTCACATCATAAAAGAGCGATACAAAAATATTTTTAGAGTTTCGCAGATCTATGGTTACCCTCTAGGCACGACCCATCAGGTCACCATTTAACGCTTTAACGTTGATAATATTTCCGGTTCAGGGTTTAGGTCTTTCCGGGTTACGGTGCAGATTTGTCACAGCCCTTGCATGGCATGGTTGACAGGACAACTAGAGATTGAGACATTTTTATCAGTCTGTAACACAAGTTAAACTGTTAAACTAAGGAGTAACGTCTCGTCTGACCGTTTAAACAGCTGTCCTCACGTCTCTCCGAGAACGTATTTTTCACCCAAATTTGTCATTGCTCTGGTTCAGCTACTAAGTACTTAACGTTGCTCTTTGAAAATGGCGGATGTACCACCAGAGAAGAGCCTGGACGATTTCTTTGCCAAGCGGGATAAAAAGAAGAAGAAAGAAAAGGGAAAGGGCAAGGAGTCCGCCGCCGGGCCTACGTCCTCTGTGTTGAAAAAGACCAAAAAGGAGAAGGAAAAATCGACTAAAAACGAGAATCAAGACGCGCAGATTGAGAAGGTAAATAACTGCTAACCGCTAGTCTCCGGTAACTTTTTTTTTTGCCATTTTTTATTTTTGTACCTCAGTAGCTTCTGATGGGTCACCGGTGTCGTGTGAAATTATGTATCCCACATCAAAATCTGTCATCTTACAGCTTCCTATCGTTACACCCAGTCAAGAGGGGTTGATTGCCGATTGACGCCGGTTGGTAGCATATGGCCACCCCCGGCACACACTGTGACGGGGTACAAATTTCGTCATAACACGCGCTTTATATCTTTTTTAGTAACCTAGCTGTATTCGAACGAGCCGTTAAAGCCGTACCGTTTCATATTATTGCATGTAGATGTTTTGGGACTCGCATCTTATAGCTATTACACTGACATGGGCCTTGTGTTTGCATGGGGAGGCTGTCATTACCCCCCTTTTTGAATCGTGGCTTTCCAGCTAGGCCGAGCCGCCATTTGTCACAAGTTTTTACGGAGTTGACAGCTTTTCATCTTCTTAACGAGATGTAGATAGAGCGATAACACAACAAGGCATGGTGACAGGGATAAGCTGTACGTTTTTAATGTTGAACGGGTTTTAACACGTTGAGCAGAACAGTTGTAACACCATTTTGATTTTCTTCTTGGTCCTACAGTCATGAGGGCCGGTGTTACATCGTATTTGGTGACCCCTCAGATTCTGTTACCTGCGGTGTTGGTTAGGTTTACGCATGAGGAGTGAGATGGTTAGGGTAAGAATATCAGGGCATGTCATATAATCTGATGGGTCGCCAAATACAGTGTAACACCGGCCCTGACTATGCGGGTGTTCAAGGTGAGATTTTAGATTGGACCCCCAATAGATTTAGATTGGAGCCGCCCCCCAAAAATGTAATACTAGTACCTCCAGTCCAATCCAAAAATGAATTCACACTAAAATGAAGAGCAACAATGGTGCCTCCAGCCCAGACAAAGCCCTTCCAGTCCTCCAGACAAAAAGGGGGTCAAGGCTCATGCAAGAGTGTTTGGTGGCTGTTGGGCAAAAAGGTATTTCGAAAAAAAAGGCTTTGAGAAACAAACCAGATGAAAACCCTGCGCAACAATGGGAACAACAGAGAGGAAATCTTAACGAACAGAGAACAAGTGTTTATTTCTAAAAGCTATATACAAGCACATCTGCCAGTAAAAAAAAAAACAATCTTAAAAAACTCTCCCACTCATGTGATGCCCGAGGCGACCCCCTATGTAGCCAATACCACGAGCCGCCCCTGCCTACAGCTGAATGTTTGAGCTTCACTGTGAAGAGTTTGACACTAGAAGGCTTTTTTCACACTCATCTGCTGGAGACGGAAAGTTTCTCAGCGTTAATTGAAAATCCGATTTTTAAGGTGTGGGCCTATCAGCGTGATTTGTGGCATCATTAATAGTTTTGAAGACAATCCTGGTTCAATATTCAACTTACACAAGTGTGATGTGGAAACTTAAAGCCTCCAGTGCACAAACACTGACAATGGGCTTTATAGTGAAGTAGTAGATGTAATTTTAAGGTTTTAACCTTATTTTATGGAGAAAAAAAACATATCAGGCACAAATTATTATTAAAGTAGAGTATTTTATATACGACTTAAAACATGTCTGAAGGGGATCTTTAAGAAATAATGTCCAAAGTGCAGCAGCTTTCCAAAGAGCCTCGCTAAATTGATTTTCCAACATTTCCAATAATATTTAAATATTCTGTACAAGGTTAACACCAAACATTATTGGAGATAATGTAATTTTATTGTAATGTGCTTTGAGATAATCTGTCTTTTGCCCAGGAGGACGAGGAATGGAAAGAGTTTGAGCAGAAGGAAGTGGACTACAGCGGGCTTCGGCTGCAAGCTTTACAAATAAGGTGAGAGTGAAACGTCTCCTCGTCTCCACATGAAGAGTTGTCATCTGTGTCTCAACAATTGTGCCAATTGCAGAAATTACTGGTGCCCAGTCTGTATTTCTAACATGTGAAAATGATCTTACTGTCTGCAGAATTAAAAGCAGCTTTTCCTAATGTGCACCGCTCCCCTACACAGATATTTATTGTTTTATGTTGTTGTGCATGTGTTGCGGGGGAAACCGTTTGGCTTAATGACAGTTAGCCTGGCTCCAGACCTCTGAATTACTACCCACTTCTCTCTTTTTTCTTTTTTTTTCTTAGTGATTAAAAATAGCGAAATGAAATGGCATTTCACTATGATTCCTATGCTATAATACAGCCACCTTACAATTTCGTGTGATGCACAACACATGACTCGCGATGCTTTAAACATAGACTGAATACAAAGTGAATGTAGAAAATTCAGTACTTACTCTTTAAGCTGAAAATGTGTAAACCTGCTTTCATTTTCACCATTTTTAGTTTATATTATCGTTTATTTCAGCGTTTTCAGAACAAAATACAGATATTAGGATCTCTTAAATGAATAAATAAATCACTTTTGTTTCACTGATGTCACTCTCCAAACATCTTATCTCACCGTACACTATAATTTTCTAAACAGATGTGGTGATTACTGCCATTCAGTTCCATTTAAACAACATAAGGGAATACACTGAAGTGGCATAAATGGAAACACAGTCAGTGGAAAAGTAGAGACCAACAGAAACGGATTTGCTCCCTAGGCACCTTGAATTGAGGCAAAAATGTGTCTGCTCTAGTTTAAAATGTTTTAATTGTGGGGAATGTAGAGAAATGGGAAGGAGAGGGTCTGGAGGAAAATAAGAAACAGGACTTCTGAGTAACTTAAAGTAATAATCTCAAAGATTTTCATTTAAATAAATGTCTGTTAGATCACAATTTATCGTCAGATGAGGTAACACAATGGCGATGGAGCCTATGACCCACTAATGAAAGCCCTTGCATTACATTCTTATGAGTATTATGAAATGTGTCGGTGGCGACATTCCCTGAAAAAAATCACAAGAGGCAAACAGTTTGTGATGTGTTTTCCATCACTCAGCAGTGATTGGTCTGCTAGAGAGGGTGGGCGGAGCTCACGCAACACACTCTTTTTTTTTCTACTTACTTGTGTGTGAAGTGGCGTACTGTTTTTTACAGTCTGACGTCACACAGGCAAAACTATTTGTATCTCTGGGACATCCTTGGGAGTGAGATCCAAAAAACACACCTGCAATTGCCGCTTATCGCCAAAGGTGCCGCCAAAGAGAACGAAACGGATCTCTTGACAGAAATTTGTAGAGCTGTCACACAGCATATAAGCTCCTGACCCGTCATAGTTGAATTATCTTGAAGTTCAGCCAAAGTGTGACCGATCTTCTCTGCCACCTCAAAATTTTCACTGGGTTCTGTCTGGAGGCGCCAGTGTGTACTTCTGTTTGACTGTTTCCGGTTGTTTGCAGTGACGAGAAAGAGGAAGAGGAGTATGAGAAGGAGGAGGTCGGTGAGGATGGAGAGATCATTCTGGTCAGTGGAGACAAAGTGTCAGGGCCCTGGAACAAGTCTGGAGCTCCTCCTCCTCCTCCTGCCGCTGCACCTGTTGGTGAGTAAACCAACTTTACCCTAACCCTTAACTCTAACCCTTATTCCGCAAATATTTTTCCATCAAAGGAGTCAGGAATTAACAAAGCACTGAATATACTCCAATATATGCCAGTAAAAGTTAAAATAAGTGGACTTAATATATCATAGATCAGATATACCCTTATTCCATTGGATTCCAAGCCACACAAATTAGTTTTTTTTTTTATATATAAAACAATCAAGAACACAGCTTGACACAGTTGTGAACATTTAATTATTTAGGTTTATGCAGTGTGTTTGTTAATAAAATAAAATAAAAATACTCCAGGAATTTGCCCCTGAAAATCAGTTTTTCTTCTAACTGGTATTATTTCTATAATTACAGAGGATGTAGAGGTGCCTGAGGCAAAGCCTGCGGGTGTATATCGCCCTCCAGGGGCTCGGCTGACCACCACCAAACGAAGCCACACCCAGGGCCCTCCTGAGATCTTCAGTGACGCACAGTTCCCCTCTCTATTGGCCACCGCAAAGCATGTGGAGACACGCAAGTACGTATAGTATTAGTGAGAGTAGTTTATATTTCTTGATATTTATTCGGAGGTTTTGGTATCGTTATAGTTTGACTGAAGCGTTGAATTTGTGTTTTAGGGACAGAGAAATGGAGAAGACCTTTGAGGTTGTGAAACACAGGAACCGTGGTAGAGAGGAGAGCGGTGGCGCTTCTATGCAGCACTTGCAGCTTGACAACCAGTACGCCATCCTGGGGGATAAGTAGAACCGCTCCCCTCCGTCCCCTGGCCCCTCCAGCACGGTCCTTTCCAGCCCCCTTGAAGGAAGCTGAACTCCAGCTGTGTGGACTGCAGTCCTGACAGAGCTCACGCTGCCACCATCACCACACCGGTTACTCGCACACACACAGTCTCACATACACACTCACACAGCCATACAGCAACACTCCCTTAAATAGATCATTAATACACTTTTACATACAAAACATTGGTTGGCAAAACTGAAGGACTGCATCTGAAGGGGCTGCTGAAAGAGGGAATAATTGAAAAGGAATTGGCAAAATACACCCAAACAACACTGCAGCAGCAACAAATGACGACGTAGTTGTCCTTTGTGGATTGTACTCAGAGCAGCGGTTGTGTGGCGCAACTTCTCTCTGGACTTCAACTTGCTTCGATAAAGCCACAGAGGACCGAAGATGACTTTAGGCAAGATGATTTTACAAACTTCTGTGAAAATATCTATTTTTTTGCAAGATCGTTATAACCCAATCGCACATGGTATTTTGGGGTGTTTTTGAGTTGCGGTTGGGGCTTCGGGAGTGGGGATACTACCTCAGCAGCATAGCTGGTGGTGACTATGTGGACTGAGCTTTTTTTCGCTGTGGTGGTGAACGGGGCAAACACCAACCCTCCCACATACAAGCTGGCCATCAGGCTCTTTAATTTAGAAACTTGAAGCTTTGTTTTTTTTTTTTTTCCTTCACATGATGATGACACTCTGAAAAGATCTATGGACAAGAAGTGATAGGTTGTGGTCCTCATGAATTCCTTTTTAAAGTGGCCTTACTGATAGAGAGAAACTGCTTTGTCATCTGAAGAGAACTTTGCTTGTTGTCTCACGGGCTGTTGCCTGCCTCTGGATCTCACCACTCTGTGAAAAAAAGATACAAAAGAAAAAAATCCTTCTGTTCGAGAATGTAGTGCTGTTGTAGTTTGCCTGATAATTACAACTACTAACTGTCTTTCATATCCACTGTTTGATTTTGCTGCCCTTACTTTATTTTGGTGTCTTTAGACATCAGCAAATTACAGCTCATGTCTAATCCTGAAACAGTTAGTGGTAACTGAAACAAATGCTTTACTGTGGTTTTACACCAGACGTCGCAGATGTTACCATGTCAAGAAAATAATGATGGAAAACCACTTTAATGCATATTTGTTCCGGTCGTTCGCCCATATTGAGTAAAGTGGTACATTTCAACCCCAGTTTTTAAGACTTTTTTTTTATCAAGGCTTTTCCTTATAGGTGAACCTACCGTCTCAGCCGTCATTGCAGTTGTGTAGAACAAGTAGCTTGTGCATAACTCTGGTCCCAGAGAGTTACAGCGAATACTCGTCTGTAAATACAAACTGTCACCAAACCAACAGAGCACTATCCACTTACAAAACATGCCCAGGAAAAATCTAATCAAATGGGGTTTTTACAAGCATAGTTATGTTTAGAAAGGTGAAGAACTGGATTTATGTTCTATGTTTCTGTCCTTTCCATAAAAGATGTCGGGGAGCATCGATCCCTGCTGGGACACTTTGGGTGGACGTAGATAATATTTGTAATGAAAAGAGAAGAGCCTAACACAAAAAATAAAGTGATCCTTGTGAAAGATGTCTGGTCTGAATCTTTGAAAGTGGGTATTTCTACACAGTGTCTGTTAAGTGTGATCATTCATTTGTGGTTAAAGACTTTTGTTAACCTATTATCCCTCCCTTAAGTACCATCACTTCTTTAATTTGTTTAGTATCTGACTTTGCTGGTAGGTGTCAATTTTGGAAAATGGTAAAATTGACATTAAACCAAGGAAATTTCCAAATGAAAGAAAATTCTCACACAATAGTTTTGATTAAATGTATATTTGAAAGAGACAGTAAGACCAATAGAACGATTGATTAAACTGCCACTTTGGTCTCCATTGGGGTTTAAAATGTGTTGCCATCGACTGAGTTGAACCCCTTCTCTGTGTCTTCTTTCATGTTTCTGTCTTCTGAAATAAGATAAACAACATTTACATAATACAGGTTAAAGTTAAAATAAAACACTTGCAATTACCACACACTCTCTTGCTCTTTCTTAAAACGTGCACACATACATACTGAATAATACTGCAGAGAATATTAGTTACTCCAAATAAATGCTACTTGTAAGACATATAACCATTAATTGCAGCGAGTGCTGAATAGTTTCTTACCTTGGTCTCTTCCCCGACAGTTTGGTTAGGTGGAAATCCACCTGTCTGAAGGAAAAAATGAAATAAATTCAGGAACTTGTTGTATAGTTTTGATGTACTGCAAATATTCTGAAAAATATATCCAAAATATATTATTCTATGTTGACACATCTACACTTTACCTGAGGTTGTATAAACTACCACATTAAACATGTTTTGTGCAGCTACAATTATAGAAACTCATGGGTGGTGCTGGAAATCTCTATTTACTTTAATAGAAGAGGCATTCAGTAGATGATGAATACTAAAAGACTTTAAAGTTTAATTTACAAAAATAAATGTGTGCAAATAACAAAAAAGCACTATTTAATACATTCTTTTCTACAGAGGGGTACATAGTGTCCCTCAAAATGTCCAGTTAGTGGCTCACATTTACTTGAATTGTAGAAATGTCCAGGGCCAGACCTTTATTTGAGGAGTAACATCATATAAACATTAATTGCAGCGAGTGCTGAATAGTTTCTTACTGTGGTCACATTGCTGACAGTTTCGTTAGATGGAAAACCAAGCTCATTTTGCATACCGTGCCATATACCTGTCTGAAGGGAAAAATGAAAATGAATTCAGGAACTCGCTGTATAATTTTGATGTATTATAATCATGATGAAAAATATATGTGAAATTCTTTCCTCCAACATATATTATTCTGCTATGTTGACACATCTACAAGTTACTTGAGGTTGTATAAACTACCATATAAAATATATTTTGTGTAGCTACAATTATAAAAACTCATGGGTGGTGCTGGGAACCAGACTGAAGAGACTGTTTTAAGTTAAATTTACAAAATAAATGTGTTCAAATAACAAAAAAGCACTGTTTATAATGTTCTTTTCTACAGAGGAGTACATAGTGTCCCTTATAATGTTCAGTTAGTGGCTCAAATTTACTTCAGCTGCAGAAATCTCCAGGGCCAGACTTTTATTTGAAGCAGGCTTATATTCCAAATTTTCCTTGTTTTCCCAAGTTGGTCTATTATATTTTAGAAAGAAATCTCTCTTTTTCCTGATCAGCTGCAGTTGTAAAAATGTGAATGAGGTCTCAGTAACTCTACAATAACTAAATAGACTAACTTAAATGGAAAAAAAGTAATAACTAATTCGAATAGAGACTAGAAAGTGCATGATTGTCCATTAAACGTCCACAAAAGATTAAAATATATATTTTTAAGAGATCCATGGCTGTTATTGCTGTTTGAGGTTAATATAAACTCAAAGCTTTCTTCGTATTTACCCGTCTTGATAAATTCAGGTTAATGTAAATAAAATAGAAATCTAAATGCATCAGTTTACTACTATTTCAGTCCAACGTCATTCTGCTATTACTCTAGCTGACCACAAAGTGTCAGGGCTGCGCTCGCAGGGCTGCGCACGGCCGTTAAACAGACTTAAAATGGCGGGCCAACCAAAGCGAAGTTGGTGCAAAGTGACTATGCATTCATTGTGAAGTAAAGACGAATGTGAAGATACAGGCAACCACAACAATAACACTATGGAGGATGGTGATAGCTCAACTTTTGAAGAACAACAGCAAGGTAGGTGGAGGAAAGTTGCACTATGACCGATTCTGGGGCTAGTATTTATGCTACTTAATGGTCAGAACTGCCTCTAAAGACTAAACTCACCTGTGCCAGATATGTTTAATGGTAAACTGCACCCTTGCCATGCCATTTCTAAGTTGGACATTGGGCTTTAAAAGACCATATTGCTGTGTTTGCTCATTATACCTCCTCAACTAGCTTCAAATCTAACAACGCTTCCAATTTAGCAGCTGAATCTTTGTTTTTTCAACACTTGTGAAACTTGAGTGAGACTTTTAAAAATGAGTTAGAGATTGTAGCAAAAGCCTTAACGCTGTTTAAACCCACTTTCGGATTTGTGAAACCTTTATTTTGCCTATGAAAACACACACACACATCTAGATCAAAAACTACTATACTTAGACTTGTCAGATCTTAGTAATAATATTTTAGTCCACATTTGACAAATGCAAGTACAGTGGTTTTTTATCTGTAAGGGAATTTTTCCTAAGAAAAAATAAAAGGTTTCACAAATCTGAAAGTAGGTTTAAATAGTGTTAATGGTGCAGTGTGTAGAATTTAGTGGAATAGTCAAAGCAAAAAAAGAATTTAACACTCAGAAGTATGTTTTAATTAGTGTATAATTACCTGAAAATGAGAATCGCTGATTATTCATTACCTTAGAATGAGCCCTTTATAATTACATAGGGAGCGGGTCCGGTCACTGCATGATCTCAGTCAACCTTTGATGTGTGCCCGCATGCGTAAGCAGGTCTACCATCATTTTAGACAAAGAAATATGCCGTCATTGACTGGCTTGGCATCCTCCACAGAGGCAAAGAGTAAGCATAAATATCTGGAAATCAGATATGGAAATCAGATCTTTCCGATTGTGATTTCAGCATAACCCGTATTTTTTCATTTGAGAATGATATAAACTAACTGAACTTTTTAACAATAAATTACATCCATTATACACTCATAGAGCACACTACACTCTGGTAAAATATGGGAAAATAAAAGAGAAATATCATATAAAATATGTTAAATTTAATAAAACACCAGCACAAGGTTTCATAGAACAGCAATGTTGTTTTCTCTTCGTTTTACAATGTATTGGTGCTCCATTGTGGCAGGAATGACCTTGGGAACATCAGGAGTGTCAAGCTCGTCACAGGGATCAAGCAGGACTTACAAGATCTCCACTGACAATTCCCTCAGATGAAAACCATCTTCTCTGCCATCACCCAGCAATGCCGTTTGAGGTCTGCCCACCCTAAGAAGATGGACAAAGCCTAGCACTTTGTTAACAGTGTGATGTCTACCTTTGTTTTGCCTGTAGGTGGAAGCATTGTACATCATCATCCTCAGATAAAGCATTGAGGTCTTGGCCATTATTTGCCTTAATTTTACTACTCTGGGAAATAATATATCTTTAGCAAATAAAGCCCAGTGTCTGAAAGACACCATCCAGAATCCAGCATCACCCTACTGGATTTAGATTCCCGTTCATGTTTTGACAGCAAAAAAGACGGCAGGATTCTATACTTTGTGATGTTTGATGTGCCAAAAGTGATAGCTACCTATATTTTTACTCAAATACTAAGAAAGGAAAAATGAAAATAAGGATTTGTGATTATGAATTGAGGAATACCTGGAATACTGAATGATGAAATTAATATATTGCAAAAATATAGAAAATAAAAATTCAGTTGGGTCACTTTTTACCCAGTATGTTACATTCTGAGATGAAATTAATTGCCGAATAGACAATGTCGGTGCTTAAATTAGCTGTGTAGGTGCGTAAATTTGCACATGTGCAACTCAAATCAACGGCTGAAACTTATATCATGATGTGGTTTTTCTAAAGTGGTGTTGCTGTACGTAGCTGTCCAAGATGGCTGACCTGCTCACGCATATGTGACTCACATCAATGGTTGACTCAGATCGTGCAGTGACAGGTCCTCTTCCACAGAGCCCACCATGTTGCACTGCCATGTTTCTACAGTAGCCCAGAAATAATAAACCAAACACTGATGTGTTTTCATGTTTTTTACGTTTCAGTTTTTTTACAATCTGCATTAAATCCTACGCACTGCACCTTTTAAGGCTTTTACTATGATATCTAACACTTTTTCACAAGTGTAAGTGGTAAAAAAAGAAACAGAGAATCAGCCCGTAAATATCATTATTTATATTTACCTCAACTTTCCCCTCAACCTTTCCCTTGACCCCGAATCTGAAGGTAACTTCAGCATCACATTATATACACACACACAACAAGCGCAATATTTGACCTCAGCTTGTTCTTCTTTACTCCATGATATTGTTCCTTGCAAACCCATGGGAAAGGGACATTTAGCTACATGAGGTAAAAATAGGTCGTGAAAAAATTGAAAACCCCATCAGACACATATTATTATTCAAAGTAGTAGAGTATTTTTTATACATCATAAAACATGGTTGGAGAGGATCTTTAAATACAGACCACATGTACTTAAATGAGATCAATGATTGATATGAGATCAATTAAAGGCTATAGCGAAACTTGCTATGGTGTAATCCTTCACAGTAAACATTAAACTTTATGTCAGATTTGCCAAGCAAGCACGCTTTTATGTAGCTATTTATGTGGTACTCTTCCTAACAAGTTATACAGTGTTTTACAGAAAAAAGTATTACGTGATTCAATTTTGATTATGTGATTAATTTGTGCTGCTTTTGAATTAAAGAGCATTATACCAAGACGTGTTCCCAATATTTCATTTACCCCATTTACAGAATGGGGTACATTTTTGTTAGGCTTGCTGTAATTTTTGCAGTTGCCAATTTCACTTCTTCTGCCCTGGTGTCATTTTCCCATGGTGTTGCAGAGGTTATAACATGTTTTGGAGCTCAGGCTGTATCAACATTATGCTAATTCTTTTTAAAACACCACTTTTAAAACACCATTTTTACCAGTGGCGGCTTTGTTGTCGTCTTGGCTCCTTCTGACCACTGAAAGGGAAATACATAACACTTGAATTAAATGAAAGACAACAACATTGGGTTTTCTCTCAGTATCCTTTTTGAACCTGGTCCTGTGAGGTCATTGACATTTGGTTTCAAACATTTAGCAAAATAATCGAACAATCAAGAAATTATAGCCATATGATACATGCTCCTGTTTATTCATTGATTCTTGAAAAAAGTTCTTCCAAACCCTATGAAACTTATGTTTAACACTTACTTTTTAGTTGAACAGCCATAATTATAAAATATAGTTATATATAATAGTAATTATCACCTAATGGACTAATGTAGGATTGCTTTGTAACAGTTCCAACTGGTTATCCAAAACAATTTTCAGAAATTAAAGTCATTGCATAGTAGTAGTAATTAATTTAGCAGGTTGAAGCCAGTGTTATTCATAATGCATAAAACATATAGAGAAATAAAAGATGTTATTGTATTTATTTAAGTTATTTCCTTTTCAGAATTATAAATAAATCTACCACAGCGGCTTACCGAGGCTGCGACAAAAAGTCCCACCAAACAAAGTAGAGTAAGGCCCCTCATCGTGAACAGAAATTAGCTTTGTATCTGCTCATACACCTATTTTATAGTGTCCATGCAGCTGGAGTCTGGCAAAGTTTTAGTCTAGTTCAAAGTCCAACTTGGTAGATTCGTTGGCAAATATAAAATTGCGCACACACACACAAGGTCTACATACCGTTCTCATTTCCGAGCATTGCTGTTCTTGTATTTCACAATTTTTTTGGTTTTATATCGAACATGTTAAAAGAATACAACAAAATAAAAGGAACAACAAAATAAAACATATAAGTGAGAAACCAAAACAAACAAAATCATCAGCCAACATAGATATCCAAATCCCAGTAATCAATTTATATAATTCCAGTAAACAATTCAAATAAGAAATAAGAAGTTCAAAACTCCTCCTCCTTTTATTTTATTTCACTTTAACAATTAATTTTATGATTAATATGAAAACTATCTGTCACCAGTGTCCATGATACTCACAGAAAAACTAAATATTCAAACAAAACAAGAACAAATCAGTCAGTCCATCCCATATCCATTCAATATATTATTTATAGTCTTTTAAATTTGATTATTCTTCTAAACATTTTCATTTATTCACTGCAGTTCTTCCGTACATGAACTCCTTTGATTGTGACACAATGCTGTTTTGAATTTGTTCTTACTTAAAGTTCCTCTCAGGTCATGTTTACTTTCTCTCAATTGGAACAACCCTTGGATACTGTTAGGTACTTGTTGATTTTTTTTTTACTCTGTTCATGATTAGTGCAGTTTTTAAGTCCACCAGATCTTTAAATTTTAGTGCTTTTAATTTAATAAGAAGTGGCTTATTGTTTACGATTCTCATATTCTTGTGGGTCTTTTTTGAGGGATGAATCTTGGATCAGTGTTTGTTTGTTTTTCCTCACACTTCCACACAGTAAGTTATATATATGAGTATAAAGGAACAGTATAAGGTGTATAAAGAAGCTTGATTTAGAAGATCTTTGGCTTTATAAAGTATTGCAATTGATTTTGATATTTTAACTTTAATATAATTTATAATTGAGTTTCAAAATAATTTATTATCTATTATTATTCAAAAAAATTAAATTTCAGACACTCTTTTGATTTCTACACCATTTACCATGAGTTTCTTATCAGAGTTATTTGAACAATTACCAAAGATTATATATTTTGTTTTACTTAAATTTATTTAAATTAATTTATATCCCGATCCTGTAAACATCACAAGATAAATGTATAATGAAGCCATGCACTTCTTAGGTCTACAGAGAAAGCTGAAAAAAGTGCCATTCATCTTTATCAAATTTCTAGACTGCAGCATAAAATGCCCAGTGTTTTACAGAAAAAAGGGAGAAAAATTGAGATAAAAGATACAAAGAAAAAAACAGGATTAAGTTTACAACCCACAAAATACATAGTGAAATAGAAAGAGCCAAAGAAAACATGGGATTTTAAATGCTTTTTGAAGATGTGTATGTGCATTACATTATAGTTGTTTTATAATTCTGTTGAAGCACAGATTTATTTGAAAAGTCTTTACTACATGACCTCATAACAATAAAGTAACTTTGACACAGTAATGCAGACCTGTGATGGTTTCTAGAGTCCATTATCTACAGCTGATTGTTGAAACTGTTTTATAAAGGTGTTGATTCAGCTTTATGGTAATTTTCGGAGGCTATAATTTGTGTTGCTTTTGAATTAAAGAGAATTATACCAAGACGTGTTCCCAATATTTCGTCTACCCCATTTACAGATTGCAACATTTTTGTTAGGCTTGCTGTAATTTTTGCAGTTGCTAATTTTGCTTCTTCTGCCCTAGTGTCATTATCCCATAGTGTTGCACAAGCTATGACATATTTTGGAGTTCAGGCTGTATCAGCATTATGCTAATTCTTCTGGTCTTCTAGTCTGTGCTACACCTATGACCAGTTAACATCCTCTAATTTCAGAGTCCTGCCAGTGATCTCTTGAACTGCATGGGTCTGTCTTGGGAAATAATAAAATCACTTTCACCTGCTCCCCTCCCGTCTCAACTGTCATTACAGTTGTGTAGAACAAGTAGCCTGTGCATAACTCTGGTCCCAGAGTGTTACAGCCTGTAAATACAAACTGTCACCGAACCAACGGAGCACTATGTCAAAGTGTGGGTCATTTGGGCATGAGTGGATGCTTTCAAGGTGATTACGGTTGTATGATGATTGTGCCTGAGGATTTGATTGGTGGTGTGTTGTTGTTTTCTGAGTCTCCGTTTATGCTCTTTATTTTTTGCCAGAGGGTACGGGGGTCCTGACTGAGTTTTTTGTAGAATGTGTTCCAGGTTTTCTGCTTGTGAAGAGTAAGTTGTGTTTTGATAGAGTCTGTTTATTTCTGTTTTGGTTTGGGGTGATCTGTACCTTATAAATTCTCTTCTCAGCTTCCTCTTGTGTTTTATTAGTTGGACACACAGTGAAGATAGACCCAGGTATTTAACCTCTGTGAAACTGACAGTTTTGAGAGTAGGTTCAGTTTGGTTTTGAAACTACATTCAAAACTGTCACAGTTTTGAGTCTAGTTTTCTATAATATTTAGGTAAACTTAATGTAACTTTTGACCTCTGTGACCTTTCACCTGGATATAACACTGTGTTTTTGACAGTTCTTGTGTTGGTAATACGCATGGTCGGTTAGTAAACCCTAAATTTTTTTTTTTGGGGGGGGGGGGGGGGGGGGGTTGCTGCAGGGCTGAGCACCTACATGACTGATTCGGTCTCTTAAAGCAAGGAATACGCCCCATGTCAAAGAGACTATGTGCGCTATGCTGCTTTTTGAAACCATAATCAAGCTTTTGTTTTACCACAGTTGCCAAGCTAACACAAGGACAAGGGTGTTTTATTTCCTTGCCAGATATAACTGTCAAGTAGATTACTGTCAGAGAAAACCGACTTTAAAACCACTGACAAGGTGAGTGACCTTGAAACATCACCAGAGATGAGGTAATGAAGTAATTTGCTCAAAGGGTATCCACACCCATATGGAATTCAGTATGTAGAGAGCAGCGCAGCGTTTCACTTCATTTTCGGTTGTCCTATCAACTTTGCAGTGCAATATGCACTTTTTCATGGGTTTGGCTATTCACACCTTCCAAAGGTTCTTTAGTCATTACAGTTCTGGTTTTATTTTTTCCGTTGCAATGTAATAACGGTTGCCAAAATGTTTACAACTAAAAAATAGGAACTGCTATATATATATATATATATATATATATATCTTTCGATTGTTGAGGGTTTCAGATATCATGCAAATTCTGAAGGATGTGTATCAGTGCATAAATCACAGTGAGCTGGTAGTGCAGGAAGTGGTGACTAGTACCAAACTTTCTTTACTTCAAATTTCTCGCACTGCCGAGAGAGAGACAGTGACAGTACTTTCCCACAGCATGGGGCAACTGTTAATTCTGGTAGCTGCAACCATTCACAGCTTCCTGCTCACAGACAAGGTATCAGTTTCACCAGCACGAGTCGATTGTTTAGTTTTTCTCTAGAATCATTAAGCAAGCAAGAGTTCTGCTTGTGAGAAATTATGTACATTTCAAGAGAGTTTCTGAATATATCATGACGTCCGGATACTGTACGATATATAAACATCAATGACGATGTGAATTTTAGAGGAACAACAGATAACTTGGAGCTTATATCCAGTCCAGGTTTGAATATCTCCCTCAGTATCAGTATCATGTAGCTTTATGATGAATACAGTATATGTGATATTTTTGATTATTTGATTTTTTTTTTTTTTTACTTAAAGGTCAATCTTTTTTTATCAAAAGGCCCACATTCACAATGATTCCCAACTCTACTCAAGCTCTGCCCAAAAACTGACCTGGGGAGCTGTAAGAACCACAGACAGAGATAAACAATTACAAACATAGAGACAATTGGAAAAAAAGGAAATCAGGTCCTAGATGTTAAGGGATTTTTGAAAGACCCCAGTGCAAACAGTTGCTAACCATGTAGTTGTACACCTTTTTACCTCAAAACATGTGGCTATAATCTGTAATCTGTGGTCTACTTTTTTCAGGCCAATCTTTTGTCTCTGCATGCATCTTTGTGACTTACCCTCAGTGGCCTCACACAGGCTGTGGTCATGGCTATGTGGGTGAGAGGTTGCAAAATATATACAAGCAAGAAAGCCGCTCTATAATCTGAGTCCAAAAATCTAACAGAATCAGATCAAGATTAAGACATATACACCCTTTAGACACTTCTGAGAATGATTATTCACTGTGTTTGCTTTTTGTTGGCTGTATTTTACTTTGAACCAGCATATCTTCAATGTGCTGTATATGATGATCAGCCAGTGAAGCAACACTCAACTGTGTCCTCTTGGTCTCTCCAGCTGTGATGCTCCTCGCACAAAAGGGAAGAAAATGAAAAATCAAACTACTTAGGATTCACCTGAAATGCTGAACAAACTGAGATATCAGTTGTCTATTGATGAAGAGATGTCAACGTTATCAGTAGCCTTATTTAAGCACCAGTGACTCATTAACTGGAATGAGACTGTTTGACTGTAAGTGTTGTTTTCAAGGCTCAAGTCATCATATTATCATTTCAGTGACATCAGCTCATATACCAGACAAAACATGTTCAAGAAGACCTTTCTCTTACTATTCTTGGTTTTATTTTTGATCAACACTCAACGCTACACTCTTGACCTTCCTGTATGACTATGATTAAAACGTAATTCTCTCTTCTCGCAGTAATGACTCAAAGTGATTGAAGTTAAGTTGCAACAACTGAGTCACCGCAGCTGCATTATTTAACTAAATGAAAGTTATGATGAGGGAAATGGATTGCAGTGCCTCTCAAAATTAAATATGGAGTAATGAGAGCGGTAGTGATTTTCTTGACTAAATTTCAGCAAGTAAGCAAAGAGGCATTCTTCTCAAAATGCCAAACTGATTTTTTTACTGAACTTTTTAAAAATATGTAATTAAAGGGGATGTTATTTTTCCTAAAGACCACGAGGCATGTTTCATCACTGCTTACTCACTAAAAATAAATTCCCAGGAACCTCACAAACAGACATCCCTATCACCCACACACTTAGCTTTTAAGCATTTAGCTGACAGTGAGTGTCGGGCACAGCTAGAAAAGCCTTAAAAGGAGAGCTTACAACACCCTAACATCGACTACCTGTTCTACTGCTTGTCTTAAATCACACCTCACTCGTGTTTGGTTTCATGCATCAGTCAACTATGGTGGTAAGTGCTCCATCTGTGTACACAAAGTGTGACAAAAATGGGCTTCGACTAGATGAAACTTAATCGACTGTAGAGTGTATGTGGGTGTATTCCTCTTTGTCCATCCTGATGGTCACGGTTCAGTGGGTTAGTCTTTGTGTTGTCACTGTTCCAAGGTTAATGCATATTTTTGCCACATTGCTGTGCTGCTGTACAGTTGCAGCAAGAGAGTTTCGCATTGTTTCACGTGACCTGTGGTTAAAGGCTATAAGATGACTGAATTTGTTAACCAGCTGTACTACTCAGACGAGCAGAGCTGTGTCTAAGAAGTTGATTTCAGCATCAGGTAAGTGATTTATTGCAATGCTACAAAACTGTAAAATTACATTTCATTTACTATGGCACTTTTAAACATAATTTTCACCATGTCATTCATATTTTACCCTTGTTTCACAAGATTAAAAATGTATTTTGGTCTGTTGTTTTATATCAATATATTTTGATTCCTTGTAGATAAAATGTCGGGAATAACAACTATGACTTATGATGATGAAACTGTGAGTATTACTTTTGATAATTATGTTTCCCCACAACGTTTAAAAACCACTGAACCGATAAGTGCTGTTAAAGAAGAGGTCTTTATTTTTTTATGTTCTGTATAATTGAATAGGTTTAAAAAGTTGGAATTACCAGATAATCACAGAGAAAACTCTTCAAATACTATGTTTTTAGTGCAGGTCTGTATAAGTGTTTGTTTATGCGCCAATATTTAAAGTATGATTTTAAAGAGTGAAATTTAAATCTCAGGACTGTGTGTGACAAAAAACAAATCAGTCCGTTCAACGCAACATACGCCCACGATATATTTTGCATTTCCCATATGTTATTAAATGTTTCTAATGAATGTGCAAAAGAGTAGATTTCACATTTCAGGTACAGTAAAATTATCTCAAGCAGACATCTGTAAGATACTTAAATGCTACAGTCAGACTTGTATCTGCGTCAAATTTTCCATTGTTTGTGAAAAGCTGAGCCCCAGCTTCACCTCGCTGTTTATCTCTGCCTTATATCTAAACTTGATGCTTCTGGGGTACTGAGTTTGGCTGTGGGCCCCTTTCTGGAGCCCCTTGGGATCGTTTGCACTCTCAGGCTTGGAAGCAGAAGGAAGCAGTAGTGTGTGCAGTAGTGTGGTGTGGTTTCTCCAGCACAGACACAGCACCTGCACACTCTGGTTAGCTTGTACGTCATCGATGTTTAATGTCATATCACTGTATCCCCACTAGATGCATTATTGTTATGAAGCGTTGACAGCAGTTAGTGAGTTGAAAGGAAATGAAAACTGAGAAGAAGAAAAAAAAAAGACCTGGCACTGTATCTGTCGCACGCAATTCTCTTTAATATCACATCAGATAATCCTATTTTTCTGTTTTTCATAGCAAACTACCGCTGATTTCTCAGACTATGACATTGGGACCATTGAAAACACAGGCATGTGTAACAGAAGCTGGGTCAGGGAGTTTCGAGGGCAGTACGAACCACCGCTCTATGTGATCATCTTCATCCTGGGTGCTGTAGGTAACCTAATGGTGGTTTGGATCTACACCACTGTGAAAAACCGCCTGAAAACAATGACTGACATGTACCTGCTAAACCTGGCTGTGGCTGACCTCCTCTTCCTGTGCATGCTGCCCTTCTGGGCTGTTGATGCCATCAAGGGATGGCACTTCGGCAACATAATGTGCAAAATTGTGGCCGCTGTTCATAAGATCAATTTCTTCAGCAGCATGTTCCTACTCACCTGCATTAGTGTGGACCGCTACATTGCTATTGTTATGAGCCTTGATGAGGCTCAGAACATCAAGAATAAGAGGTTTTTCTACAGTAAACTTGCCTGTGTATGTGTCTGGGTTGTCTCCATTCTCATGGCCCTCCCTGAGTTTATCTTCGCCAGTGTGAAGACAGACCAAAACGAGCAGTCTTTCTGTGTTCTGGTGTACTGGAACAATGAAGACAACTTGACTAAGATCCTGGTGTTGTCCCTGCAGATTTGCATGGGCTTCTTCCTCCCGCTACTTATAATGTTCCTTAGTTACTCTGTCATTATTTGCACACATCTGCAGTCAAGGAGCTTTGAGAAGCATAAAGCCCTACGTGTCATCTTTGCTGTGGTGTTTGTGTTTATTCTCTCTCAGCTGCCTCACAACGGTCTATTGATAATGGAAGCCGTGCAGGCAGCTAATACTACCATTACTACATGTGACACTGTGAAACGTATTGATATAGCTGGACAGATAGCCAAGAGTCTGGCATACACTCAAGCCTGCCTGAACCTATTCCTATATGTCTTCATCGGAGTCCACCTCAGACGAGACCTCCTGAGGATGATACAGACGTGTACAGGCACGGGCAAAGGAAGGCTCAGTACATCGCAGCCAATTCCCAAACGTCCCTCTATCATGTCAGACACTGAAATTACTCCTGCTCTTTCCCTATAACATCACAGCTTGTTTGGTTTCTGTTCGATTCATGAAGCAAAAGAAACACACGCCTATTAAAGTATTCATACTTTAAACAATCAAGTATGCAAATATAAACGTGTTGTAGGGTGCTCATTACGTTTGGTTGCTTGGTTGGAGTGTAAAGGTTGGTTACCTGGCAAATAAAGTAAAGATTAGTGAATTAAATCTCAGTCTCATTGTTTATTGACTCAGAAAGACAAATAAAAGAGACAGATGAAGGAAAACAAAGAGAGGGTACATCACAAAGTACATGTTCTCTACAGTCTGGCACATCGTCTACAGAAAAAAACATCCTGGTGTGTTATTGTGGTCACTGAGGTTGCCCCTGAACAACTGCAACCTACCTGCTCAATTCAGGTGAGACCACAGAGAAATTCTTTTATTTTCCTCCTTTGTACTGTTTCTTTCTCTCACGACACGAACCCATCAGTCAAGTCAAAAACAACACGCTCCTGCTTAACTGCAGAGCTGAGGCCTTTCCACTATGGATGTCCTCGGGGACCCTGGCAGATGTCTTGAGTTCGTTTCAACTGGCAAACACTGAGGACAATTTAAACTTATCTGAGAGAGAGCACAGCTTTAGAGTAATCTGAATTAGTTTGTTTATTCCATCTTAATCTACAAACCTTGCTTTGGTTTTAACTGCAATGTTGAGGTAATACAAAACGTATCTTTTTGGATATACTGTTCGGCTTGACAGAGTCAATTCCCAAGAGATCTTAAGTGCATTAGAAGGAAGTGGTTTTCTCACTTCTTTAAAAAACATAAACCAGAAAATTGTGTCATATTAGCTGTAGTTATTCTGAACATGGGAATTTACCTTATAAGGATAAACCAGATCATCTGAAGGTTTTATTTGACCCCCAAGTCATCAGTCTTAGTCAACATCATCAAGTTAAACACATGACACTTTGATAGCTGTCTGTATTGAACGAGAGCAACTCATAATGCAATTTAATTCAACACCAAAAAAAGCCACAACCTCACATCAGTTTCTGTTTTTCACTGCAGAGAACACACAGTGACTGTGTTGGTTCCTTGACTGCACATCAGGCTTGGCACACTTTTTCTTTTCTTCAATAGTAGGTCAAGTCAGTCTATTTATTTACTACTATAATTTGGAGCATCAAAAAATGATCATTTTGACCATTTATCCATTGCTTTCTTATCTTTTTGTTGGCTTTTTGCTAACACTTTTTAAGACTCTCTCAGTCACAACACTTGACCCGGGCTGGTGGTGAGTTATGTCGTATGCAGTCAGACTACCAATGTTGGCAGGTTATTGTAAAAGCTGCAGATGCAAGATGTAGATGCAGATATAATTTCTAATGACCATATATACTGAAGACAAAAATGTATTTATATCTACATGTACATATATGTATACTGTACATAACCCACTGAATACACTGAAGGTACAATAACAGTTAAACCTATATTTAGACATTGTGTATATGTTGTTTTCCATTGCTGTGTGTGTGTATTTTTTATTTCAGCTGTTTCAAAAGCAGCGTGCACATTTTTGAAGTGGTGAAATTTACTTAAATCCCCCCATTGTCATACGTTTCGGGGAGAATACGTTTGTCATTGAGAGAAAACGACTTTCTGTCTCTGTCATCATTTCAGTAAATGTCAGGATGTCAAGAACATAGATTTATGTGGTCTAAAATGTTTTAAACAGTTGTGTAGAACAAGTAGCTTGTGCATAACTCTGGTCCCAGAGTGTTACAGCCTGTAAATACAAACTGTCACCGAACCAACAGAGCACTATGTCAAAGTGTGGGTCATTTGGGCATGAGTGGATGCTTTCAAGGTGATTACGGTTGTATGATGATTGTGCCTGAGGATTTGATTGGTGGTGTGTTGTTGTTTTCTGAGTCTCCGTTTATGGCTCCATTTATAGTTTTGAGTCTAGGTTTCTATAATATTTAGGTAAACTTAATGTAACTTTTGACCTCTGTGACCTTTCACCTGGATATAACACTGTGTTTTTGACAGTTCTTGTGTTGGTAATATGCATGGTTGGTGAGTAAACACACCCTAAAGTTTTGGGGGTTTTTTGCTGCAGGGCAGAGCACCTACGTGACTGATACGGTGTCTTAAAACAAGGAATACGCCCCATGTCAAAGAGACTACGTGCACTCAGCTGCTTTCTGAAACCACAATGCTTTTGTTTTACCACAAGCATTGGTCTTTTTTAGTATAATTGCCAAGCTAACACAAGGACAAGGGTGTTTTATTTCCTTGCCAGATATAACTGTCAAGTAGATTACTGTCATGTCAAAAAACATAAACATCAACACTGCGGTAGCAAGCTGACGCCGCAGATTATCAGATCAATTTTAAGATATTCAGTATTGCTTGCAAAAGATTTAATACATTAACTTCATTTTTTATTGAACCCTGGGTTTGTTTTATTTGAACATTTTCAGATAATATTTTATAATATTTTAAGCATGTTTGTCTTCCTGCCTGTTATTTTATTCATTATTCTGCTGTCCATTTTTTTTGCTCTTCTCTACACGTATAGGGAGCTGTTAGAGCAAGTGGCTGAGTTTGAGAAAACCGACTTTAAAACCACTGACAAGGTGAGTGACCTTGAAACACCACCAGAAATTAGGTAAGTCATTTGCTCAAAGGGTGTCCACGCCCATATGGAATTCAGTATCTAGAGAATATATATATATATATATATATATATATATATATATATATATATATATATGGACCTGTTCTACTGCTTGTCTTCAATCACACCTCACTCGTTTTTGGTTTCATGCATCAGTCAACTATGGTGGTAAGTGCTCCACCTGTGTACACAAAGTGTCACAAAAATGGGCTAGATGAAACTTAATCGACTGTAGAGTGCATGTGGGTGTATTCTTTTTTGTCCATCCTGATGTTGTCACTGTTCCAAGGTTAATGCATATTTTTGCCACATTGCTGTGCTGCTGCACAGTTGCAGCAAGAGAGCTTTACACTGTTTCTGTCGGGAGGCATGTGACCTGTGGTTAAAGGCTATAAGATGACTGAATTTGTTAACCAGCTATACTACTCAGACGAGCAGAGCTGTGTCTAAGAAGTTGATTTCAGCATCAGGTAAGTGATTTATTGCAATGCTACAAAACTAAAATTACATTTCATTTACTATGGCACTTTTAAACATAATTTTCACCATTTCATTCATATTTTACCCTTGTTTCACAAGATTAAAAATGTATTTTGGTCTGTTGTTTTATATCAATATATTTTGATTCCTTGTAGATAAAATGTCGGGAATAACAACTATGACTTATGATGATGAAACTGTGAGTATTACTTTTGATAATTATGTTTCCCTATGACGTTTAAAAACCACTGAACCGATAAGTGCTGTTAAAGAAGAGGTCTTTATTTTTTTATGTTCTGTATAATTGAATAGGTGTAAAAAGTTGGAATTACCAGATAATCACAGAGAAAACTCTTCAAATACTATGTTTTCAGTGCAGGTCTGTATAAGTGTTTGTTTATGCGCCAATATTTAAAGTATGATTTTAAAGAGTGAAATTTAAATCTCAGGACTGTGTGTGACAAAAAACAAATCAGTCCGTTCAACGCAACATACGCCCACGATATATTTTGCATTTCCCATATGTTATTAAATGTTTCTAATGAATGTGCAAAAGAGTAGATTTCACATTTCAGGTACAGTAAAATTATCTCATGCAGACATCTGTAAGATACTTAAATGCTACAGTCAGACTTGTATCTGCGTTTTCCATTTTCCATTGTTTGTGAAAAGCTGAGCCCCAGCTTCACCTCGCTGTTTATCTCTGCCTTATATCTAAACTTGATGCTTCTGGGGTACTGAGTTTGGCTGTGGGCCCCTTTCTGGATCCCCCCGGGATCGATTACCCCTCTCAGGCTTGGAAGCAGCAGGAAGCAGTAGTGTGTGCAGTAGTGTGGTGTGGTTTCTCCAGCACAGACATAACACCTGCACACTCTGGTTAGCTTGTACGTCACCGATGTTTAATGTCATATCACTGTATCCCCACTAGATGCATTATTGTTATGAAGCGTTGACAGCAGTTAGTGAGTTGAAAGGAAATGAAAACTGAGAAGAAGAAAAAAAAAGACCTGGCACTGTATCTGTCGCACGCAATTCTCTTTAATATCACATCAGATAATCCTATTTTTCTGTTTTTCATAGCAAACTACCACTGATTTCTCAGACCATGACACTGGGCCAGCTGAAAACTCAGGCATGTGTGACAGAAGCTGGGTCAGGGAGTTTCGAGGGCAGTACGAACCACCGCTCTACTTGATCATCTTCATCCTGGGTGCTGTAGGTAACCTGATGGTGGTTTTGATGTTCATCATCGTGAAAAACCGCCTGAAAACAATGACTGACATGTACCTGCTAAACCTGGCTGTGGCTGACCTCCTCTTCCTGTGCATGCTGCCCTTCTGGGCTGTCGATGCCATCAAGGGATGGCAATTCGGCAACATAATGTGCAAAATTGTGTCCGCTGTTTACAAGATCAATTTCTTCAGCAGCATGTTCCTACTCACCTGCATTAGTGTGGACCGCTACATTGCTATTGTTATGAGCCTTGATGAGGCTCAGAACATCAAGAATAAGAGGTTTTTCTACAGTAAACTTGCCTGTGTATGTGTCTGGGTTGTCTCCATTCTCATGGCCCTCCCTGAGTTTATCTTCGCCGGTGTGAAGACAGAACAAAACGAGCAGTCTTTCTGTGTTCTGGTGTACTGGAACAATGAAGACAACCTGACTAAGATCCTGGTGTTGTCCCTGCAGATTTGCATGGGCTTCTTCCTCCCGCTACTTATAATGTTCTTTTGTTACTCTGTCATTATTCGCACACTTCTGCAGGCAAGGAGCTTTGAGAAGCATAAAGCCCTACGTGTCATCTTTGCTGTGGTGTTTGTGTTTATTCTCTCTCAGCTGCCTCACAACAGTCTATTGATAATGGAGGCCGTGCAGGCAGCTAATACTACCATTACTACATGTGACACTGTGAAACGTATTGATATAGCTGGACAGATAGCCAAGAGTCTGGCGTACACTCACGCCTGCCTGAACCCATTCCTATATGTCTTCATCGAAGTCGACCTCAGACGAGACCTCCTGAGGATGATACAGACGTGTACAGGCACGGGCAAAGGAAGGCTCAGTACATCGCAGCCAATTCCCAAACGTCCCTCTATCATGTCAGACACTGAAATTACTCCTGCTCTTTCCCTATAAATTACCATTTTCCTAAAATCCTAAACCTGCGACCCATGGTTACACATGATTATCTTCTTTAATATGCCCTGTGCATTACTGGTTGAAAGCAAAAAGTCGTAACTGTAAATACTGTTTTTTAAGTGCTTGTGTTGTCACAGTCTTTCCATCATGTATTTGTCCTTTGCTGTTGTAAATGAATAAAAGCAGTTTTATTTTGAACTCTCAGATACAAAAAAATAAAAAAATAATGAAAATTTCTGCATTTTTTCCCATACCCCCATGAAGACAATGTGTCTCATTGCACAAAAAAACAAGCGTGAAGAACGTGAAACACAGTTGTGAATGTGGCTAATCAAACCCGCAGTGTTTTCAGTCAGACTAGATGTCCTGGACCTGCACATTAGGCTTGGCACTCTTTTTCTTTTCTTCAATAGTCGGTCAAGTCGGTCTATTGATACTGCTGTAATTTGGAGCATCAACAAATGATAATTTCAACCATTTATCCATTGCTTTCTTATCTTTTGTTGGCTTTTTGCTAACACTTTTTCAGACTCTTTCAGTCACAACACTTGACTTGGGCTGGTGGTGAGTTATGTCATATGCAGTCAGACTACCAATGATGGCAGGTTATTGTAAAAGATGCAGATGCAAGATGTAGATGCAGATGAATTATTATCAAATTGTAATTTCTAATGACTGTATATATTGAAGACAAAAATGTATTTAAATCTACATGTACATATATGTATACTGTACATAACCCACTGAATACACTGAAGGTACAGTGACAGTTTAACCTATATTTAGAAATTGTGTATATGTTGTTTTCCATTGCTGTGTGTGTGTATTTTTTATTTTATTTTATATTATTTATTATTATTTATAAATACAGTACCAGTCAAAAGTTTTTCTTTTACACTGTCTCATTTAAAAGAATGGGAAGGTATGTCCAAACTTTTGACGGGTACTGAATATGTGCTGTATATTTATTTTTTATTCTATAGCTCCATGTTTATGTCTTCTTACCTCTGCCAGCCTGCTGTACTTGTGTAGCTGATGTAGCGTGTAGCATGAGTTCTGTATGTGTATCTTTCAGTACATTGTATGTGTGTCTGGATACCAGACTCTAATTCCTTGTGTGTTCAAACATAATTGTCCATTAAATCTGATTCTGATTCTATTCTTTTTTTTTTAATTAGCTTGACTACTCTTCAATCTCTCCTTGTACCATCTGTAGTAGAAGTACCCCTGTATGGAAATCACTGCTTTATATTTTAGGGTGTTTCTGTTATTTTGTTCACACACCTGCATATCACTGTCAAGATAAAATGCATCAACTAGGCTGTTTTAGAACATACTGTACAGTCTATGCTCTCCTTTATTTTAATATAAAGGCCACTGGTAATGTCAACCACAAGGTGGCGTAGCTTGCACAGCAGAGTGAGTTTATAGTTCAGGCTTCAGTGAGAATGATAATCAAAAACACAAGTTGGAAACTAACTCCATCTAGTGGTGGTCTGGTTTGGAGGCCTGTGTCGGAGAGCGGTGTTTGACATGAAGTTTCAAATTCATGTGGTTTGTCTTGTTCTTGCAAAAAGACCCTCATTCCCAAAGAGCAGCTAATAGACAGGCAGATTGATCATACGCTGCTTTAGTAATATTCCACGTACCTCATTATCCCACAACTCTGAAGAATTGTAAGTAATCACCACTGGGGAGAACAGTAAAAAATTAAAGCTGCAAGCAGCCACGATCAGGCCCTCGCAGTTGAACGGCCTTTGTCACACGCATGTAGATGCCTCCAGACCCAGGAGATAAACATCACTATCTTTGTCCACCAATTTACCTGCTGCTGGGGCTGCTTCATTGAAATGTCATAGGGGGCGCTATGTAGTCATTTTACATCACTGACTGAATATTGGCATGTAGACTTGTTCAGTCTTAGACCGTTATCAAACATGTGAAGGTTCAGGCAGATCCAACCATGCACACTAAAATTATAGTAATTTCCTCTGTAATAGTGAAACATCAAAACTCAATGATAACTAAATTTTTTGATAACTCTTGATCATGAACTATTCTAGATGACACATACTGATTTTGAAGTCTTTACAATGAATTCTGTTGGATGAGTTCATTAAAATATAAGGTTTGCAAAATGTACGGTGGCCCTGAAGTGCACATCACAACAACAAATAGGAAAACACAACAACAAATCAAAAAACACAACAACAAATCATAAAGCACAACAACAAATAGGAAAACACAACAACAAATCATAAAACACAATGAGTCTGTTTCACAAAGCAGGTTCAACAAACTGAGTCTAATCTTGAACTCTTGATTTGATAGGAAACTCTGAGTTTTCAGTTAGAGAACAGCAGATTGGAGTCAGTTTAATCAAGTCGGAGTAGTTTCACCTGGGGGCTGTTGCACAAAAGCAGAATTCAGAAATTCAGGATAACTGAAAAAGTGAAGCTTGACCCAGTCTAATCAGTGCATCCAGGCTTAATCCGTTTGCCAAGCCAGGACAAGCAGTGATAGCCTAAAGGAATCCCCACACCTGACTTGATGAGTCTGCATGGTCAAAGTGAAGAGCAGGGTTTTGTTCCTTTTCATGGTTTTATCTTTATTTGTTAATAAATGAGTATTCAGATCAGTGACTTGTTATATTATCACTAGGCAAGATAATATCAGATGTATATTTAAAATTATGATGAGCAATTTAAGAGAACTTTTCAACATTATCATACTCTTTGATGTCCATTTACAAGCATCACTGAAAGTTAAACATAAACTGGAAACTGGAGAAGGATATAAGCACAGTGGAAACCACTTATAATGTCTGTCCGGGTCAAATATCACAAGTTACAATCTTTGAAAATAGGTATTTCTACACAATATCTGTTATGTGTGATCACCCAGTTGTGGTTACAGACTTGTGTTAACCTGTTACCTCTCCCTTATGTACCATCACTTCTTTAATTTGTTTGGTATCTGACTTTGTTGGTAGGTGTCAATTTTGTAAAATGGTAGAAAATAACATTTTTAGGGGGATTTAAATCACCATTAAACCAATGAAATTTCCAAATGAAAGAAACTTCTCACACAATAGTTTTCATTAAATGTGTATTTGAAAGAGACAGTAAGACCGATAGAACGATTGATTAAACTGCCACTTTGGTCTCCATTGGGGTTTAAAATGTGTTGCCATCGACTGAGTTGAACCCCTTCTCTGTGTCTTCTTTCATGTTTCTGTCTCCTGAAATAAGATAAACAACATTTACAGAATACAGGTTAAAGTTAAAATAAAACACTTGTAATTGCCACACAGTCTCTTGCTCTTTCTTAAAATGTGCACACACACATACTGAATAATACTACGGAGAATATTAGAAACACCATTCAATTTCTAAGGATTTTACTCCAAATAAATGCTACTTGTAAGATCATATAAATTAAATTGCAGCGAGTGCTGAATAGTTTCTTACCTTGGTCTCTTTCTCAACAGTTTGGTTAGGTGGAAAACCACCTGTCCAGTTACCTGTCTGAGGAAAAAAATGAAATAAATTCGGGAACTTGTTAGTATAGTTTTGATGTACTGCAGGTATTCTGAAAAATATATCCAAAATATATTATTCTGCTATGTTGTCACATCTACACATTACTTGAGGTTGTATAAACTAATATATAAAATATGTTTTGTGCAGCTGCAATTATAGAAACTCATGGGTGGTGCTGGAAATATCTATTTACTTTAATAGAAGTGGCATTCAGTAGATGGTGAAAACTAAAAGACTGTTTTAAGTTTAATTACAAAAATAAACATGTGCAGATGACAAAAAGCACTGTTTAAAATGTTCTCTCAAAATGTCCAGTGAGTGGCTCACATTTACTTGAATTGTAGAAATGTCCAGGGCCAGACCTTTATTTGAAGAGTAACATCATATAAACATTAATTGCAGCGAGTACTGAATAGTTTCTTACTGTGGTCACGTTGCTGACAGTTTCGTTGGATGGAAAACCAAGCTCATTTTGCATACTGTGCCATGAACCTATCTGAAGGAAAAAATGAAAATGAATTCAGGAACTCGCTGTATAATTTTGATGTATTATAATCATGATGAAAAATATATGTGAAATTCATTTCTCCAACATATATCATTCTGCTATGTTGACACATCCACAAGTTACTTGAGGTTGTATAAACTACCATATAAAATATGTTTTGTGCAGCTACAATTGTAAAAACTCATGGGTGGTGCTGGGAACCTCCATAGAGGAGGCATGATGAATGCTAAGAGACTGTGTTTTAAGTTTAATTTACAAAATAAATGTGTTCAAATAACAAAAAAGCACTGTTTATAATGTTCTTTTCTACAGAGGGGTACATAGTGTCCCTTATAATGTTCAGTTAGTGGCTCAAATTTACTTCAGTTGCAGAAATCTCCAGGGCCAGACCTTTGTTTGAAGCAGGCTTATATTTCAGAGATAGGCTCTATTCCAAATTTTCCTTGTTTTCCTAAGTTGGTTTTATTATATTTTAGAAAGAAATCTCTCTTTTTCCTGGTCAGCTGCAATTGTAACAAGGTGAATGAGGTCTCAATCACTCTAAAAGAACTAAATAGACTAACTTAAATGGAAAAAAAAATGTAATAACTAATTCGAATAGAGACTAG
This sequence comes from Euthynnus affinis, assembly GCA_029490765.1. Classification (NCBI taxonomy): domain Eukaryota; kingdom Metazoa; phylum Chordata; class Actinopteri; order Scombriformes; family Scombridae; genus Euthynnus; species Euthynnus affinis. The sequence goes on along the minus strand of CM055859.1, from coordinate 17,697,109 downwards.
AAGGTGCATGATTAAAATATATATTTTTAAGAGAATCCATGGCTGTTATTGCTGTTTGAGGTTAATATAAACTCAAAGTTTTCTCTGTGTTTACCTGTCTTGATAAATTCAGATTAATGTAAACAAAAGAGAAATCTAAATGCATCAGTTTACTACTATTTCAGTCCAACGTCATTCTGCTATTACTCTAGCTGACCGCAAAGTGTCAGTGCTGCGCACGCAGCGTATAGCACGTTCCGGCCGTTTAACAGATTTAAAATGGCGGGCCAACCAAAGCGAAGTTGGTGCAAAATGGCTATGCATTCATTGTGAAGTAAAGACGAAAGTGAAGATAGAGGCAACCTCAATAATAACACTATGGAGGATGGTGATAGCTTAACTTTTGAAGAACAACAGCGAGGTAGGTGGAGGAAAGTTGCAATATGGCCGACTCTGGAGCTAGTATTGATGCTACTTAATGGTCAGAACTGCCTCTAAAGACTAAACTAACTCACCTGTGCCAGGTGTCTCTTATAGTATACCCTTGCCATGCCATTTCTAAGTTGGACATTGGGCTTTAAAAGACCATATTGCTGTGTTTGCTCATTATACCTCCTCAACTAGCTTCAAATCTAACAATGCTAAAGTTAGCTTCCAATTTAGCAGCTGAATCTTTGTTTTTTCAACACTTGTGAAACTTGAGTGAGACTTGAAAATGAGTTAGAGATTGTAGCAAAAGCCATAACGCTGTTTAAACCCACTTGCAGATTTGTGAAACCTTTATTTTGCTTATGAAAACACAGTTTTGGTGCAGTGTGTAGAATTTAGTGGAATAGTCAAAGCAGAAAAAGAATATAACACTCAGAAGTATGTTTTAATTAGTGTATAATTACCTGAAAATGAGAATCACTGTGTTTTCATTACCTTAGAATGAGTTCATTATATCTACATAGGGAGCGGGTCCTGTCACTGCATGATCAGAGTCAACATTTGATGTGAGCCCTCATGCGTGAGCAGGTCTGCCATCTTGGACAGCTAGATAGGCAACACCACTTGGAGAAACCACATACTCGTCCGACGGAATCGTGATTCGTGGGAAAACCCGAAAAAGACTTTTTGACTGCTCTCCCAATGCTACGACTGATGGCTTGTTACAATAAGGTAAATCCAAAGAGTGAGCATAAATATCATGGAAATATCTGGAAATCAGACATGGAAATCAGATCTTTCCGATTATGATTTCAGCACAACACATATTTTTTCATTTGAGAATGGTATAAACTAACTGAACTTCTTAATAATAAATTGCATTCATTATACACTCATAGAGCACACTACACACTGGTAAAATGTGGAAAAATAAAAGAGAAATATCATATAAAATATGCTAAATTTAATAACACACCAGCACAAGGTTTCATAGAACAGCTATGTTGTTTTCTTTTCGTTTTACAATGTATTGGTGCTCCGTTGTGGCAGGAATGACCTTGGGACCTTTGTTTTGTCTGTAGGTGGAAGCATTGTACATCATCATCCTCAGATAAAGCATTGAGGTCCTGTCCAGTATTTGCCTTAATTTCACTACTCTGGGAAATAATATATCTTTAGCAAATAAAGCCCAGTGTCTGAAAGACACCATCCAGAATCCAGCATCACCCTACTGGATTTGGATTCCCGTTCATGTTTTGACAGCAAAAAAGACGGCAGGATTCTATACTTTGTGATGTTTGATGTGCCAAAAGTGATAGCTATCTATATTTTTACTCAAAAACTAAGAAAGGAAAAATGAAAATAAGGATTTGTGATTAGGAATTGAGGAATACCTGGAATACTGAATGATGAAATTAATATATTGCAAAGATAGAGAAAATAAAAACTCAGTTGGGTCACTTTTTACCCAGTATGTTACATTTTAGATGAAATTAATTGCAGAATAGACAATGTCGGTGCTTAAATTAGCTGTGTATGCGCGTAAATTGGCACATATGTGACTCACATCAATGGTTGACTCAGATCGTGCAGTGACAGGTCCTCTTCCACAGAACCCACTATGTTGCACTGCCATGTTTCTACAGTAGCCCAGAATGGATAAACCAAACACTGACTCTAGAGAAAGCCTTTCATGTTTTTTTACGTTTCAGTTTTTTTACAATCTGCATTAAATCCTACACACTGCACCTTTTAAGGCTTTTACTATGATATCTAACACTTTTTCACAAGTGTAAGTGGTAAAAAAAACAACAACAGAGAGTCAGTACATAAATATCACTATTTATGTTTACCTCAACTTTCCCCTCAACTTTTCCCTTGACCCTGAATCTGAAGGTAACTTCAGCATCACATTATATACACACACACAAATATAGCGCAATATTTGACCTCAGCTTGTTCTTCTTTACTCCATGATACTGTTCCCTGCAAACCCAAGGGGAAGGGACATTTAGCTACGTGATGTAAAAATAGATTGTGAAAAAACTGAAAACCCCATCAGACACATATTATTATTCAAAGTAGTAGAGTATTTTTTATACATCATAAAACATGGTTGGAGAGGATCTTTAAATACAGACCACATGTACTTAAAAGTTTGCTGACCATTTTTGAATATAGGCTATACATTTTAAAATTGTTTTTTATTCTTATTGTACTCATTCCAGCCATATTGGTTTCTATTTGATATGAGATCAATTTGAGACTATAGCGAAACTTGCTAGACGTGTTCCCAATATTTCATCTACCCCATTTACAGAATGGGGTACATTTTTGTTAGGCTTGCTGTAATTTTTCCAGTTGCCTGTTTCACTTCTTCTGCCCTGGTGTCATTTTCCCATGGTGTTGCAGAAGTTATAACATGTTTTGGAGCTCAGGCTGTATCAACATTATGCTAATTCTTTTTAAAACACCACTTTTAAAACACCATTTTTACCGGCTTTGTTGTCTTGGCTTCTTCTGACCACTGAAAGGGAAATACATAACACTTGAATTAAATGAAAGACAACAACATTGGGTTTTCTCTCAGTATCCTTTTTGAACCTGGTCCTGTGAGGTCATTGACATTTGGTTTCTAACATTTAGCAAAATAATCGAACAATCAAGAAATTACAGCCATATGATACATGCTCCTGTTTATTCGTTGATTCTTGAAAAAAGTTCTTCCAAACCCTATGAAACTTATGTTTAACACTTACTTTTTAGTTGAACAGCCATAATTAATAAAAATATAGATTACAGTAATTATTACCTAATGGACTAATGTAGGATTGCTTTGTATCAGTTCCAACTGGTTATCCAAAACAATTTTCAGAAATTAAAGTCATTGCATAGTAGTAGTAATTAATTTAGCAGGTTGGAGCCAGTGTTATTCATAATGCATAAAACATATAGAGAAATAAAATGTTATTGTATTTATTTAAGTTATTTCCTTTTCAGAATTATCAATAAATCTACCACAGCGGCTTACCGAGGCTGCGACAAAAAGTCCCACCAAACAAAGTAGAGTAAGGCCCCTCATCGTGAACAGAAATTAGCTTTGTATCTGCTCATACACCTATTTTATAGTGTCCATGCAGCTGGAGTCTGGCAAAGTTTTAGTTTAGTTCAAAGTCCAACTTGGTACATTCGTTGGCAAATATAAAATTGCGCACACACACAAGGTCTACATACCGTTCTCATTTCCAAGCATTGCTGTTCTTGTATTTCACAATTTTTTTGGTTTTATATCGAACATGTTAAAAGAATACAACAAAATAAAAGGAACAACAAAATAAAACATATAAGTGAGAAACCAAAACAAACAAAATCATCAGCCAACATAAATATCCAAATCCCAGTAATCAATTTATATAATTCCAGTAAACAATTCAAATAAGAAATAAGAAGTTCAAAACTCCTCCTCCTTTTATTTTATTTCACTTTAACAATTAATTTTATGATTAATATGAAAACTATCTGTCACCAGTGTCCATGATACTCACAGAAAAACTAAATATTCAAACAAAACAAGAACAAATCAGTCAGTCCATCCCATATCCATTCAATATATTATTTATAGTCTTTTAAATTTGATTATTCTTCTAAACATTTTCATTTATTCACTGCAGTTCTTCCGTACATGAACTCCTTTGATTGTGACACAATGCTGTTTTGAATTTGTTCTTACTTAAAGTTCCTCTCAGGTCATGTTTACTTTCTCTCAATTGGAACAACCCTTGGATACTGTTAGGTACTTGTTGATTTTTTTTTACTCTGTTCATGATTAGTGCAGATAAGTGAGAAACCAAAACAAACAAACAAAATCATCAGCCAATAAATAATAAACAAATATCCAAATCCCAGTAATCAATTTAAATAATTCCAGTAAACAATTCAAATAAGAAATAAGAAGTTCAAATCTCTTCTTGTCCTACTCCTTTTAATTTATTTCACTTTAACAATAAATTTTAATGCAATAAATATGAAAGCTCAACTATCTGTCACCAGTGTCCATGATACTCAAAGAAAACTAAATATTCATGCAAAACAAGAACAAATCAGTCAGGTTGGAAACACACAAAATGTGACAAGTCCATCATTCAAATTTGATTATTCTTCTAAACATTTTCATTTATTCACTGCAGTTCTTCCATACATGAACTCCTTTGATTGTGACATAATGCTAATTTGAATTTGTCCTTACTTAATGCTTTTTGAACACGGATGTTCCTCTCAGGTCATGTTTACTTTCTCTCTTTTGGAACAACCCTTCAAATTTTAGTGCTTTCAATTTAATAAAAAGTGGCTTATTGTTTACGATTCTCATAATCTTGTGGGTCTTTTTTGAGGGATGAATCTTGGATCAGTATTTGTTTTATATGTATTTCCTTGCACTTCCACACAGTAAGTTATATATAGGAGTATAAAGGAACAGTATAAGGTGTGTAAAGAAGCTTGGTTTAGAAGATCTTCAGCTTTATAAAGTATTGCAATTGATTTTGATATTTTAACTTTAATATAATTTATAATTGAGTTTCAAAATAATTTATTATCTATTATTACTCCAAGAAATTGCAGGCACTCTTGATTTCTACCAGTCATTTGAACGATTACCAATTATGTTTTTTACTTAAAATCAGTGTTAGTTTAATTGCATCAAACCAACTCTCTAGCTTTTTCATTTCCTTTCCCACTGTATCCAAAAGTTGTTCTAAATTGTCCCCACAACAAAGAAAATTTGCATCATCTGCAAATATAATAGTTTTCAGTGTACAGTTAATATATATCATTTATGTACAAAATAAACAACAATGGTCCCAACAGTGAGCCCTGTGTAACACCACAAGTAACCCTCAGTTATCAAGATTTGAAATTTTGTATCTGAACTTATTGGTATCTATTCTCTAGTTAGCTGGTTAGTCAGGAGAGTGATATCCCTCGAATTCCATATCTTTGTAATCTTTTTAATGAGTCATGGTCTACTGTGTCAAATGCCTTTTGGTGATCCAGAAATACACCACCTACACCTATTGTCATTGTTATTTCTTCTACAAATTCTGTAAGTGCAAACAAAGTTGTCCTATTAGCTCTAAATCCATATTGCTGTTCATACACTACATTGTGTTTTGTGATGAAGTCATCTAGTCATGCATAGAATATGTTTTCCAGTGTTTTTGAGAGTTGTGGAAGTAAGGAAACAGGCCTGTAGCTTTAGAGTATATGTTTGTCTCCAGCCTTATATGTTGGTATGACTTTAGCTGTTTTCATTTTTCTTGGAAATACACCAGTTTATAGAAACTGGTTACAGATGTGTGTCAGAGGTTTTGCTAAACATTGAATAATATTTTTAACCATGGACATGTCAATTCCATTCCAGTCTGTGGACTTCTTGCTCTTGAGATTTTTAACAGTGTCAATAATTTCTTTTTCATCCGTTCCCTTTATAAACATAGATTCTTTAACATATATATCTTTACAATAAAAGAGTGTTAAAAAACATTTTAGCCCTAATCCATAGCAGCACTGATGATTGTTTCCTAACTTAAACCATTAATTTGCTAACTGAAACAAATGCTTAATATTGGTTTTAAACCAGATGGATTTCTTTATAGTGAGGCATACTGTCTTAGCCTTCATTGCAGTTGTGTAAAACAGGTAGTTTTTCATGACTTTGGTTCCAGAGAGTTACAGTGACTGGAATTATGCGTCCTATTCATAAAAAGATCTTAGGAAGCTTTGGTCACTGCTGGTTTAAATCTGTTTTCAGAAAAGACCATTTTGGACTTTATTCAATAGTTTTAAATGTTAATGAAGTCTTGGCCTTCTGTAGGACTGGGCAATGTTATGATGAACAATGATATTATGAACAATCAACAGAGATTTTGCCATATACTGTTTATGATGAAACAGTTTGAAAACAGTTTTTGAAAGCTATCCTCTAGTAATATCTTCCTGTATGATGCAGACACTATCAAAACTGTTTTTATGGCAAATTTGTACCATGATTAGTAAGGTATTTCATTGGTTTGTTGCCTAATTCTTTCCAAAAACAGTTTGCAAACTGAGTTTTTCAGAAGATTTATTTACTACCACAATAGACACAATAGATATCACTATCAGTGTGACATTACATATGCTGTTCAAGGATAGATGATTGTTTTATTGCTCACTTCTAGCTCTAATGTCAACTGAAGACTATTTTACCCTGCTGTCCCTTTAATATTGGTCAATCAGTCAATTTTATCACATGGTGGCTAAACTGTATTGTAAATGACTTCATCTCAGCCAAGAAAAATCACTTTAAACTATTCAAGTTAATAAAATGTTTATTTAAAAGAAGCAGGTCGATTAAATCGCTTGGTTGGTCTTCATCCTGATGACGTTGATCTCATTGCATTTTCATTGGGTAATCATTTGTTGAGTCAAACCCCTCTTCTGTGTCTTCTTCGATTTTTTTGTTATTCACTGGAAAAGATAATACATTTTAAAAAAGCTAAATTAAATATATAATTGCAAAGCACTTACTTGCTTTCTTGAAAGACATAAACACAGACAGCTGTGTACAGTACAGCTGTACCATATCATAAGTATTAATTGTGGTGTGAGTTCATTACCTGGGTGTCCACTCCTTGAGCAGGTGTTGGTGCGAACCCATAATCATTTTCAAGTAGATGGAAGAAACCATGGATCTGAAGGGGGAAAAAATAGGTCAATATAAACAAGTTAATAATTTTATCTGGAATTCATTCCAAAACATATGATTTGTCTCTGAGTTTGTGTATTAGTCATGTTATGTTGTTATATATATTACATTTATATTACATTACGTTACATTTCTCCCAATTCCCCAGATCACTTGCACATATTATGAATATCTGAATGAAAAGTAAGTCTACCTACCTTACTCTCCTCTGTAGTTTTAATTGGCTTTGTGCTCTCTGGTGCCTGAAAAAAGCAATACACTTCAATAAAAAACAAAAGCAAACCCTAATCCAAAAACATAATCATGGGTTTCCTACAACCTTGTCAACTTTGGACTTCAAACAAAGCAGCAAAATAATCCAAAAGTTTCATAGAAATAGCAGTTGAATGATACTGTACATGCCATAGGCCCTTACTCCAAATACTTAGAAATGGAGAAAAAAAATATAAGAAATGTACATTTAGTCCTCTATTTCAAAATGTCAGGACATCAAAAAGTCTTACAGAGAAGGTCAAGAACGTTGACTGAAAGAACCAAAATATCCTGCAAGTATTTCTATTTATGTTTTGGTCTGTATGCTTTCATAAAAATTCACAGTCTTTTGTTTGAAAAGTACACTAAGGTGTTAATAAAGCCCATCTTTTGTTTAGTCATAGCTCTGTAGGTGACTTGCTCATGAAAATATTGAACATTGTCAACTAATGTCAGGTTGATAGAACCAGAGTACATTATTTTGCAGTAAATCATAAAGTATAAACTTCCCATTACAATATCAGATGTTAAGTCACTTTTATTTATGTAGCACCAGATCACAACAGAAGTTATCTCAGGGCACTTTTCACATAGAGCAGGTTTAGACTGTACTCTTTATGTTTTTAAACATGGAAGATTGATTTGTTTTAATTTAGGCATTTAAAATCTTCCAAAGTCTAGGGCAGTTTTGGGGTTAATCTGTCTCATAGTCTGCAGCAGCCCTCACTTAACCTCTTTGTTTTATTTGGAAAGCAAGTTTCATGGAAACACATCAAACTGTCCAAAGCAGGTGACACCATTATCAAGAACATATTACACTTTCCATACTTCCAGAAACCTCTTTTAAAATAATGAAATTACTTTCTCCCACAAAGTCTACATACCTCTGTTGTGGTGTTCAGTGTGGCTGTTTCGTTAAACCCGTTGTCATTTTCCATTGGAAAAGTACTCCCATATCTCCTTCTCTGCATTGACATTAGATTTCAAATGTGTATTAATCATCTGATCTTGATATTTTTTAGCTAATATCTGTGAATTTAACAATCAACTGTCAAACATTTCTTGCCCTGTTGGACAACATGAAATTTATTTAAAAACTCTATGATCGGTCCAAACTTTCCCTACCACAGGCTCTGTGCCAGACATAGAAAACACACAATATATCCAGATCCTGTAAACATCACAAGATAAATGTATAATGAAGCCATGCACTTCTTAGGTCTACAGAGAAAGATGAAAAAAGTGCCATTCATCTTTCTCAAATCTCTAGACTGCAGCATAAAACACCCACTTTTACAGAAAAAAGAAAAGGAGAAAGATGGAGATAAAAGATACTGAGGAAAAAAAACAGGATTAAGTGTACAACCCACAAAATACCACAAAATTAGTTTAAAAGAGAGAGCCAAAGAAAACATGGGATTTAAAATGCTTTTTGAAGATGTGTATTTATTTTGCTTCTCCAAAGTGCAGGAGCAACAACAGCAAAAGCTTGTTCACCAGTTTTTCTTCAGCCTTGACCTCTTCTAACAGCCAGGAGTCCCTGCATTACATTATAGTTGTTTTATAATTCTGTTGAAGCACGGATTGGTTTGAAAAGTCTTTACTGAATGACCTCATAACAATAAAGTAGCTTTGACACAGTAATGCAGACCTGTGATGGATTACATGATTCCAGCAAGATTCTAGAGTCTTTTATCTACATTGTATGTTTAATAGCTATGCTTAGCAAAAACTACTGCAGTCTGATGTAAAGCAATAAATGCAATAAACCCTACATTCATGTAAGTTATATGGCTCAGTTTTTGTTGAAACTGTTTTAGAAAGGTGTTGATTCAGCTTCATGGCAATTTTCGGAGGCTATAATTTGTGTTGCTTTTGAATTAAAGAGCATTATAGCAAGACATGTTCCCAATATTTCGTCTACCCCATTTACAGATTGCAACATTTTTGTTAGGCTTGCTGTAATTTTTGCAGTTGCTAATTTCACTTGTTCTGCCCTGGTGTCATTATCCCTTAGTGTTGCAGAAGTTATAACATGTTTTGGAGCTCAGGCTGTATCAGCATTATGCTAATTCTTATGTAATTTTTATAGTATGGTCTTCTAGTCTGTGCTACACCCACGACTAGTTAACATCTTCTAATTTCAGAAGGCCTGTCAGTGATCTCTTGAACTGCATGGGTCTGTGTTGGAAAATAATAAAATCACTTTCTCCTGCTCCCACCTTTAAAACTCCATTTTTACCTGTGGCTTAACTGTTGTCACTGTGGCTCCTTCTGACCACTGAAAGGGAAATGCATAACACTTGAATTAAATGAAAAACAATAACATTGGGTTTTCTCTCAGTATCCAGTATTCCTGGTCCTGTGAGGTCATTGACATTTGGTTTCAAATGTTTAGCAAAATAATCGAACAATCAAGAAATTACAGCCATATGATACATGCTCCTGTTTATTCATTGATTTTTGAAAAAAATACTTCCAAGCCCTATGAAACTTATGTTTAACACTTACTTTTAGTTGAACAGCCGTAATTATAAAATATAGAGTACATTAATTAGCACCTGAAGGACTAATGTAGGATTGCTTTGTAACAGTTCTAGCTGGTTATCCCAAACAATTTGCAGAATTGCATAGTAGTAGTAATTAATTTAGCAGGTTAAAGCCAGTGTTATTCATAATGCATAAAACATAGAGAAATAAAAGATGTTATTGTATTTATTTAAGTTATTTCCTTTTCATAATTATCAATAAATCTACCACAGTGGCTTACCGAGGCTGCGACAATAAGTCCCACCAAACAGAGTAGAGTAAGGCCCCTCATTGTGAACAGAAATTAGCTTTGTATCTGCTCATACACCTGTTTTATAGTGTCCATGCAGCTGGAGTCTGGCAAAGTTCTGCACTGCAAAAGTGATTTGTGCTTCACTTCTAGTCTAGTTCAAAGTCCAACTTGGTACATTTGTTGGCAAATATAGAATTGTGCACTCACACAAAGTCTATATACTGTTCTCATTTCCAAGCATCGCTGTTCTTGTGTTTTGCCACAATTTTTTTTGGTTTTATTTTGAATATGTTAAAAGAAAAAACAAAATAAAATATATAAACAAAACAAACAAACAAAATCATCAGCCCACATAAATATCAAAATCCCAGTTAACAGTTTAAATAAGGCATTTTGTGTTCGGAAAGGAGTAGGAAGAAGTTTAAAACTTTTCTAGTCCTACCCTTCTTTTTTATGACTTGAAGCAATTTTTTTATTATCAATATGAAAACTCAACTATCTGTTACCACTGTCCATGATACCCATCGCAATCAAATCAAAGAAAAAACAAAATATTAAAAAAAACAAGAACAAAACAGTTAGAATAATTACGAACCAAACATTTGAATAACACAAGAACAAATCAGTCAGGTTGGAAACACACGAAATGTCAAGTCCATCCCATATCCATTCAATATATTATTTATAGTCTTTTAAATTTGATTATTCTTCTAAACATTTCCATTTATTCATTGCAGTACTTCCATACATGAACTCCTTTGATTGTGACACAATGCTATTTTGCATTTGTCCTTACTTAATGATTTTGAACACAGAAATTCCTCTCAGGTCATGTTTACTGTCTTTCATTTGAAACAACCCTTGGTTACAGATATGAGTCAGAGGTTTTGCTATACATCCAATAATATTGTTAACCATGGACATGTCAATTCCATGTACATACACTGTCAATAATCAATCTATTCCCTTTATAAACATAGATTCTTTAACATATATATCTTTACAATAAAAGAGTGTTAAAAACATTTTATCCCTAATCCATAGCAACACTGATGATTGTTTCCTAACTTAAACCATTAATTTGCTAACTAAAACAAATGCTTAGTATTGGTTTTACACCAGATGGATTTCTTTATAGTGAGGCATACTGTCTTAGCCTTCATTGCAGCTGTGTAAAACAGGTAGTTTTTCATGACTTTGGTTCCAGAGAGTTACAGTGACTGGAATTATGTGTCCTATTCATAAAAGATCTTAGGAAGCTTTGGTCACTGCTGCTTTAAATCTGTTTTCAGAAAAGACCATTTTGGACTTTATTCAATAGTTTTAAATGTTAATGAAGTCTTGGCCTTCTGCAGGACTTGGCAATGTTATGATGTACAATGATATTATGAACAATTAACAGAGATTTTGCCATATACTGTTTATGATGAAACAGTTTGAAAACAGTTTTTGAAAGCTATCCTCGTAATCTTCCTGTATAGGCAGTTTTGGGCAATGTGGTGAAACAGTGAACACTATCAAAACTGTTTTATGGTAAAACAGAGTACATTTGTACCTCGATTAGTAAGGTATTTCATTGGTTTGTTGCCTAATTCTTTCCAAAAACAGTTTGCAAACTGAGTTTTTCAGAAGATTTATTTACTACCACAATAGACACAATAGATATCACTATCAGTGTGACATTACATATGCTGTTCAAGGATAGATGATTGTTTTATTGCTCACTTCTAGCTCTAATGTCAACTGAAGACTGTTACCATGCTGTCCCTTTAATTAGTCAATCAGTCAATTTTATCAAATGGTGGCTAAACTGTATTGTAAATGATTTCATCTCAGCCAAGAAAAATCTTTTTAAACAATTCAAGTTAATAAAATGTTTATTTAAAAGAAGCAGGTCGATTAAATCGCTTGGTTGGTCTTCATCCTGATGACGTTGATCTCATTGCATTTTCATTGGGTAATCATTTGTTGAGTCAAACCCCTCTTCTGTGTCTTCTTTGTTTTTTTTTTATTCACTGGAAAAGATAATACATTTAAAAAAAGCTAAATTAAATATAGGTAATAATTGCAAAGCACTTACTTGCTTTCTTGAAAGACATAAACACAGACAGCTGTGTACAGTACAGCTTTACCATATCATAAGTATTAATTGTGGTGTGACTTCATTACCTGGGTGTCCACTCCTTGAGCAGGTGTTGGTGCGAACCCATAATCATTTTCAAGTAGATGGTAGAAACCATGGATCTGAAGGGGGGAAAAATCAGGAACTTAATAGGTCAATATAAACAAGTTAATTATTTTATCTGGAATTCATTCCAAAACATATGATTTGTCTCTGAGTTTTTGTCTAAGTCATGTTATGTTGTTATATATATTACATTTATATTACATTACATTACATTTCTCCCAATTCCCCAGATAACTTACACATATTATAAATGTTTGAATGAAAAGTAAGTCTACCTACCTTACTCTCCTCTTTAGTTTTAGTTGGCGTTGTGCTCTCTGGTGCCTGAAAAAAGCAATACACTTGAATTAAAAACAAAAACAAACCCTAATTCAAAGACATAATCATGGGTGTTTGCTGTTTCCTGCACTGTTGTTGACTGTTTCATAGAAATAGCAGCAGAATGATACTGTACATGCCATAGGACCTTACTCCAGATACTTATAAATGGAAAAAAACAAAACAGAAGAAATATATATTTAGTCCTCTATTTCAAAATGTCAGGACATCAAAAAGTCTTACAGAGAAGGTCAAGAACATTGACTGAAAGAACCAAAATATCCTGCACACTTTAGATCACAAGTATTTCTATATTTATGTTTTGGTCTGTAGGCTTTCATAAATTTTTGTTTATTTCACAGTCTTTTGTTTGAAAAGTACACTAAGGTGATAATAAAGCCCATCTTTTGTTTAGTCATAGCTCTGTAGGTGACTCGCTCATGAAAATATTGAACATTGCCAACTAATGTCAGGTTGATAGAACCAGAGAACATTAAATGATAAAGTATGAAGTAATTTCAGTCTGATAGCCCAGAAATAATTTCAAAGTTTGCTTTGTACATCAAACTGTCCAAAGCAGGTGACACCATTATCAAGAACATATAACACTTTCCATACTTCCAAAAACCTCTTTTAAAATAATGAAATTACTTTCTCCCACAAAGTCTACCTACCTTTGTTGTGGTGTTCAGTGTGGCTGTTTCGTTAAACCCGTTGTCATTTTCCATTGGAAATGTACTCCCATATGGCCTTGACTGCATTGACATCAGATTTCAAATGTGTATTAATCATCTGATCTTGATATTTTTTTAGCTAATATCTGAATTTAACAATCAACTGTCACACATTTCTTCCTGAACCTGTAAACATCACAAGATAAATGTATAATGAGGCCATGCACTTCTTAGGTCTACAGAGAAAGCTGAGTGTCATTCATCTCTCTCAAATCTCTAGACTGCAGCATAAAACCTAACCTTTTGTTGTATTTGTTGTATTTTCAAGTGGAGTTCTACTGCCCTTTGGAAATTGGAATTAAAAACCTTAATATCAAAGGGCATGATAATGTTTAGATAACAGGGACATTGACACTATTCAAACATTAAAACACAGCAGCAGAATAATCAATAAATTAACTGATTTCATAGAAATGGCATGATAACATGTTCTAGGAATCTACACTGGCTTGTACATCAAGTCCGAAAGAAAATATACCCCCATGTTTAAGTTGAGTTATATCAAATTGAGAAATGAAACCTGTGTAACATTCAAGCACCTTGCAGCTCAGAATTAGAGTACTTCTTTCGGTAGTAAGAGAGTAAAATTTGACATAGTTCAGATCTTACAGCACAGTAATAAGATGTAGAATATGAAAGAAAAACTACAGAAGTATAGCAGTTAAAATTATATCCCGTTCAGCCAGTTCAACATCTGAGATCAGGTAATTTGGGGAAAGTCAGCCTTACCTCGCTTGCAGCCAACACCACGAGACTTAATCCCACCAAACAGAGTAGTGTACACCCTTTCATCTTGATCATAGTTTAGCCTTCTCAACTGCACATACATCTGTTATATGGTGTCCATGGCCATGTCAGTGGGTGGAGTCTTTGTCTTTGTAGAGACTCTTGTGTAACTATAGTGCACATTATGTTACAAAGTTTTATGTAAACAGTGTCATGGCTTTTGTCAATCAGATGTTTTTGTCTTTCTAACGTTGGAGCATTAAATAATAATTCATATTGTACATGTACAACATTTTACGTTACTTGAGTATTTTCATTTTATGCTATATTAGTCTTCTTCCTTACCACATTTATGAAGCAAATATTATACTTTTTACACCACCACATTTATTTATATCAGCTTTACAAATCAAGATTTTACATAAAAACTTATAAAGTACTATAGATTAAACTAGTAAGTATTTCATAAAGTTAGTAAAATAGTTTAACATTAACTAGCTAAACATTAAAATTCTTCTTACTTGTTAAACCATAAATAACCATAATATGATATAATCCAACAATATAAATTATATATAAATATAGGCTAACCTTGAAAATAAGTCATTAATCATTAATGTGTACTTTTGATACGTTAAATACATTTAGCTCCTTTTACCATACATTTTGTGTGCAGGAGTTTTAATTGTAATTGAATATTCTTGCGTTGTAGTATTACCACACTATTTACTTTTACTTGTGTAAATGAACTGAATACCTCTGAGAATGAGTAATTAGCGTCTTTAATGATAGTTCTAACGTTTATTAATGTGTATTTTTTAAAGTGTACGTTTAAGTTCATGTGTAACAAAAAAAATGTATTAAGTTCAGTTTGCCACCAGTGTGCGCGAGCCCTCGTGGCCGTTGCCATGACGCTGAATGAGGACGGGCGCGAGCCCTCGTGGCTGTTGCCATGACGCTGAATGGAAAGCACAGGAGCTGAACAGAGTCGACGGACTGGAGCAGTTCAAAATGAGCTGAAATGACCCATTCTGAGCTGAAAGCCTCACTTCCCTTCGTTCAGGTTGATTTAGCAGATATTTGTACAGGTTGTGAGTCGGTTGGCTTCAGTTTTCCTCTGCTGTGTTTCGGGCAGAGGAGATATGAAGGCTCACAGTAGTGAGGTCACAGTGTTTGTCCGGATCAGACCAACGGCAAACTTTGCCAAAGACCTCATTGAATGTCTTCCTGACGGGCAGGTAAAATCTTTGTTTTAACAACAAAACCAATTAAAATTTGGCTAAATACATTGCATTGGGAGGGCATTAAAGTTAGGTAGTTTGGAATAAAACTGGGTAACTTCCAGGAAATTGAAGAGTTGAATTTTATTTTCTTCGGTTGAGGTTAAAAATTAAATTTTAAGCTAACCACTAGCTTAAATGTTAAATCAGTGCTTAACGTTACTCTACAGTCTAATTTCTATTTGGTCATTTGCTTGCCTTTCCATCTTTGGAAACGTGCTCAAATGAAATTGTAACCATTTTAACTGAGTTTAACTTGACTTAAGAGACATTTTTTACACAAAAAATAACGTTACAGGTGCAATTAATGACATTCATGATGGCTGCTCTTCGTTTAAGTGTTAAGGTCCAGGATGCTAACTGGCATGGGGCTTATCAGGGACAATTTAATGGAGTGGAGCCATGATTAATGGTGTCACACCTGTTTTTATCTAAGGATTTTGTAATTTCTAAGTCAAACATGCTACTGGTTGTGCTGTTTTTTTTCTTCTTCTTTGATAGTAAGTTGAATACCTTTTCAGATTTTGACTGTTGGTTGGACAAAACAAGCAATTCAGAACACATTAAGAAAATAATAGCTATAATTTATGATAAAAGTAATATTGAGTTGTTTGTTAGGTCCATCAAGCTAAAACTAATGCAGCCCAATACAATAGCCCTACAATTAAATTGTACCTTCATGAATGTAATAATGTTCATGTTAGATTTTTACTTAAATCCGTATATAGATATCTAATAGACATGGAGATAAATAGCTTGATAGATAGATAGATCACAGTGATCAAGACATTTTGACCTTGTAAGTGTTGCATCCACTGCATTAATGGACAACTTTACCTCAAATGTTTGTCATTTCAGCCATACAGTATAACTAACTTAATTTTATATACATATACAATATTTAGTATGTTTTTTACCTTTTTAAAATTTCAAATTTATGCTTGTGTGTTGTAGCACACACTCAAATATTTGTGTGTTTGTTCCTCAGACAGTGAACATCTATCATAGAAAAGACTGCAAGAAGCTCCATGACACCAAGAAAGGTCAGCGGAGCTCCTGGTCGTTCCAGCTGGAAGGGGTCCTGCAGAATGTGTCCCAGGAGGAAGTATATGCCCAAGTGTGCCAAAGGGTGGTGCTGGGAACACTGGACGGCTATAATGGTATCTGGACATTCATATTAAACACACAATGTGTAGTCAAATACTCATGTTGTGTTTATGTCTTACAGGATGGATATTAGAGACCAGAAGGATTCCCATATTAATGACTTGCAAGCACTCACACAACATAGGTTGTTTAAGGATTCTGTGAATTGAATTGAAAGTCGGTCTTTGGCTGATGTTAGGCGTCTATATTGATTTGGTTTTCAGGCATTTCCGAATTATAAAGTAAGATAAGATAAGACTAAATTGATTCCCAGAGGGGAAATTTGCAAGTGCCAAGTCTAATATATCAGCTTTCAGAAATATCAGATGTTCCCCAGTCGTTACTGCAGCTTCCATGATGTGAGTGCTGTTTCTAAGTTGGAAACTCGTACATGAAGGTGGCATCAGATCAAATTAGCATAGCATGCTCACTGTCATCGTACCAAAAGTGTATTATTTTTTTCATGTTGTTCTGTATCTCGTATGATACTGTAACAGGAAAAGGCCCTTTATTCCCTTGAGTGTACTGATTCAAAGTTTCAGTTTTAGTGTTTTTTTTTATTATTTAACTTGTGAAATGAGTGAATGGTCCTGTGATAAACATCATTTGTTATATGTTTTTTTAGGTACTGTGATGTGCTTTGGGCAGACAGGTGCAGGAAAAACATACACCATGACAGGATCCACAGAATCATACAAGCAGCGAGGCATCATTCCTCGGGCCCTTCAGGAGGTAACTCGCACTATGTGAATTTATTAACTGCTGAAACCTCCCTGACTGCTACGCAAGAGCAAGAATGTTTTAAAAAAATCTCTAACGTGGTACTCAGGTGTTTCAGGAGGTGGAGAAGAGGACTGAGCATGCTTTCTCTGTGCACCTGTCCTACCTGGAGATCTACAATGAGACCCTGGTGGACCTGCTGTCTTCACTGCAAGCCTCGCCACACCTGTCACCTCGGGATATGGTGGTAATGGAGGAGCCGGGCAGAGGGGTTTTCATCAGAGGTCTGTCTCTTCATCCAGTCCACAACGAAGAGGAGGCCCTCAACCTGCTGTTTGAGGTGTGTTGCTTCTGGATGCACCTTTAATTTGAATGAATAATTCAACCTAAAATTAAGTTTTAATTGTAAAACAAAAAGGTTCAGTATTTTTTGTTGTTTTCTATATTTATCCCACTTTGGTTTCTGCTCATGTGGCAGACCATGCCTACTCCTTTTTGGTATAAATGTTTTGGTTTTTTTTGAAAGTTTTAACAGTTTTTTGTGAGAAATAGTTTTCTGTTTTTACTCATAATAATTCATAATGTTCTATAATCAGTGTTGGACAACTAGGATGGAAGCACTGTGTCATTTCCATGATTTCATTGATGAAAAAACGCTGTTCTTTCTATACTCAGGGCGAGATGAATCGCATTATCGGATGTCATACCCTGAACAGGAACTCCTCCAGGTCCCACTGTATCTTCACTGTGCACATAGAGGTAGATTAAATCTGTGGCTTATTGTGTTGTTTACAGTAGATCTGGTGCTCAAACATTAGTTTCCTGCATACTTCATTTTGTTTTTAGCTATGATTTTAAGGAGAAAATGTCTTTATTAATCACAGTCTCGCTCACGGACTCTGTCTGACGCCAAATACATCACCTCCAAGCTGAACCTGGTGGATCTGGCTGGGTCTGAGAGGCTGGGAAAGACAGGGGTGAGTTTGTGAATATAACTTCACTTGAGCTGTTTTGAATAATGCAGTGTCCAGGTGTGTTGTTACAAGCATGAATCCTATTGCAAGTTTTTGTTCCCTTTTCTCTGCCATTTCACTTTTTTTTCTCCAACTTATTTTCATCCTCCTGTTCTTCCAGTCAGAGGGTCAGATGTTAAAGGAAGCCATGTACATCAACAAGTCCTTGTCGTTCCTGGAACAGGCCATCCTGGCTCTGGGAGACCGCCGCAGAGACCATGTTCCCTTCAGACAAACCAAGCTAACACACGCCCTTAAAGACTCACTGGGTGAGACTGCCAGGCCTGTGGTTTTATAACAGCTGATAACTGATGGTCAAAATGCTCCTCAGTGGTGTAATAATACACTTTTAGAAGATAATGTGAAATTAATGAAATATAGCATTCTGTCTGTTTCTGTAGGAGGGAACTGCAACACCGTGCTTGTGGCCAACATCTATGGTGAGGCTGCACAGATAAAAGAAACAGTAAGCAGTAGGATATCTGATACTAACAGAGCATTTCCTTTTTATATCGTACATTGTGTCGCACACACAGCTCTGGATGATATTTAATATTCTTTGCAGCTCTCTACTCTGCGTTTTGCCAGCAGAATGAAGTGTGTCCGGACTGACCCCACTGTTAATGAACACATGGATCCAGCAGTGAGTTCACATGATAACACATACCAACTAATATGACACAAAAGAGGTAACACATAGAGGGAAAAAATAATGTGTTAGTTTTGTTTCCAGTCTGCATTGTGCTGTGGATGTTTATGTGTCAGTCATCACACAACAGAGATCTCATAAAATTCACCTGTATGTTCAGATTCAGATCAAGAAACTTAAAAAGGAAGTTCAGAGGCTGAAAGAGGAACTGTCCATCTACAATACGCTGGTGAGTAGAGCTGACAAGGAAACATGTATTATTAGTTTATTGTGCTGGTCCCTGTTTCCTGTTTAACCTTCTTGAATCTCAGATCAGTACAAAATTTTTCCCTGTATAGGTTGAAACTGCTGTTCATCTTCACTTACTCTGTGTTAAAAATGTGTAAATATTTAACTCGTAATGAAATAATTTCTTTAAAATTCAACCTGTATTAAAGTATGCAACTCATAGTGAGTGTTAAAGTAAAATATGATGCCTTCTAATGTTAATTTTATGCATTAGAATCAGAAACACGTCATCTGCTTCATATTATAATTTAAATGCCCGTCATTCACTCTCTTCAACAGGTGAACCGTCCGAGCATCACGTATGAGCCGTTATCTGAAGCCCAGCTCGCTGAAGTCCACAGCCAGGTTCGGCGTTACCTCGATGGAAGTCTGAAGGAGATCAGTGTGAGGACATCACAACAAACACAGCCGCTAATAGTTTCTCTGACATACTAAACTTTGGCCTGACTCTGTCTTCACTCTCCGTATGATGTGATTACAGATCGTCAGTATCAGGCAGGTCCAAGCGGTGTTCGCTCAGTTCAAACTTGCTGTGCAGTAAGTATTTGTTTAGCTTTGAAATCTGTAGTGAGTGATTATTTAATACAAACCAGTCAGTTATCTTCCCCTGCTTTGTAATTTAATCTGTTCAAATGACTTCTTAATTTGTAACAAAGTTTTATTTAATAGAAACTGGTTAAATATGTTCATGTGTTGTGTTTTAACAGAGAACAGGAGCAGAAGGTGAAGGCTCAGCTTTGTCAGACCCACAACTTGGTGGATAGAGACCAAACTGCTAACGCAGCCACGGTCAAGGTCAGTCAACATCTGATTCACAGTGAGGTTGACCTCATGGATTATTACCAGTGGCAGCCTGTTTAATAAACAATTATTTGAGATTGAGTTTTGTTTGGATGTTGCTTTGTAGACTCTTAAGGAGTTGGATACCAGAAGCAGCACTGAGGATGTAGAGGCCGCCCCTTCACAGAAAAACACCCAACGCCCAAGTTCAACCAAAGCCAAAACTAAGAAGACCAAAGAAAAACAAAGGTGAATGAACGTTTTTAGACTGAAGCCGATATTTGCTGTCTTTTAATTATGACAGTTTTAACAATGATGCCAATATTTTGTTTTATTGAGGCGAGAGTCCAAAAGAAACATTTTAAATTGACATTAAATCAAAAGTCTTAATTGAAATGGTTCTAGTTCGGTTGGTTGGTTCAAACTTTGGGGTACAATAGACCTTTTAAAAGAATGATGAAAACACACTGTACAGAATTTAATGGCCAACCCCTGATGAGATCAATATGTAACCAGGCCAACACCAGCTTTATTGATTACACATTGATTTATTTTAACCACAAGCTAATTGTTTTGGTGGTTATTCTAATGGCACACTGTGATTATCCAGCCAAAACAAGACAAGACGGGGAGAAGGGAGTCCGGTTTCAAGGAAGCGCTCGGAGAACGTGTCTAAATCGAAACCGAACCCCGTCCAGACGCCTGAGAAAGAGCCGGAGACACAAGAAGCAGAGACTGAGAGCCAAGACACACAGGAGTCCCAACCACCAGCCACCGAACCATCACAACCCGAGTATGTGTGTTATTTTAGTTTATTTGGTCTGTTGAATGTTTATTACAGATATCTTTTGTTCTAAAACTGTAAATAGATGTTTTATGACGATCACTGTTTTTTGTTTTTTTTTGTCCCTGCCCAGATCTCCTCCACCCAAAGCGGAGGCCTTTGAGGACTTTAAGGTCGGACAAGGCAGCCACATCAACTGTATCCTCAAGGAGAACAAGGCCATGCTGCTGGAACGCCGCAGTCTTCTTCGACAGCTCACCGAGGAGGTCAACGCTGTCAAAAGAGAGATCGACTGCACCACGGCAACCATACAGCAGCACAAGTACATGACAGGAGGCCAAGGTACTTCATGTTTCTGATGCTTTGATTTGAAAAAGTGATTTGTGTCGTGAATGAAACGTATAATGAAGGTTTTTGTGTTTGAGTAACGCTGGTCTGCACAGCGTGGGTTTATAGTGCTGGACCTGAGATTAAAAAGCTTTTTCTTTGTGTGTTTTTGTATGAAGGTCAGTATTTCAGTATGGAGGGGGAGCCAGAAGCCACTTTATTGTTGCAGCTCAGAGAGCTGAAGGCCCACTATCGCCAGAGATACGAGGCGCTGCGTGACATCAAGGCGGAGATCAACTACTGTCAACACCTTGTGGACCAGTGCAGGCTGCGCCTCCTCTCTGGTCAGTTCTCAAAATATCTTTTGTAGCTGCTGCCTTCCTGATACAGCTCGAAACTTTCATAACTAAAAACACTGTTTGTGGCTAAGAGAGTAATAAATACATAAATAAATGTCCTATGTGTTTCCCAGAATTTGAGAACTGGTATGAGAAGTCTTTCCTGTTACCTGAGGAGGAGCTGAACGAAAATTTGGACAAGACCGAGGCACAAGTGAGTCTGCATCACACTTACTGCATATAATAGCTGTAGCCATTACTACACAGCAAACAGCACATCTGTCATGTAGAGGCTAAATATTATTATTAAATAGAAGAGGCTAAATTCATAGTTGTGGCAAAAAGTGTTTTTGTTTGACATTTCCTGGAAAAGTTGTTGACTGAAGTAATGCAGCAGTGAGTTCTGTGATTCCCTGATTGTTCTTAGGAAGAGGATGACCAGGAGTGTTTGGAGCGGCTGCAGTTTGAGCTTCTGGCAGACGACCCCAGCGCTGAGTCTTTCTGCAACGCCCGCTACAGGACACGGAAACGGGCGAGTGTCTCATTGATGAACTGAACTTGCTTATTTTACCTAAAACCACACAAGTGAATGTTGAAATCTGGTAAAAAAAAATCCTCATCCTCTGCCAGGAACGTTGTTGTTAAGTGCAGATAAGTTAAAAATTAAACCTTTTGATGTTTCCGTCTCTACAGAGGAGTAGCAGAGCGCTGTCCTTTACTCCGGTGCAGAGGAGCACATCCGCTGGATCCGGACAGAGACGACTCCCTCCTATTCTACCTGTTACCTAAGAGAAGTGAGTTTTATGTACAAACTAAAGTTCATGAACTACGGCATCCAAACAAGCGCTTAATGTGATTGAGTGTAATTTACTTTTCTTTTTTTTTTTAAATGTACCAACTATTTGCTTCACTTGGTGGTTTTCTACATTGTTTTGTATGTAAAGTTTGTACATTAACTAAGCACAAAAGACAAAAACACAATGAATCAGCTTCTTAAATGAAAAGTAAAATTTATTATTCCTGAACCACAAAATAGACTTCTTTGGTTGTACAAATTCACTAGTTACAGTCTTGTATGAGCTCTACCCCATGACTCTAGGACTTCTGACCCTTTCCCTCCAACCTATTTGCAAGTAAATAGCCCCCGAAGAGAACTCAAGACAACAGAATAAACACAAAAAAACTTGAAACACTGCATTAATAATGTAGTGAAAACCATCTGGAAAAAAAACCTTACCTACTGTAAGTTAAAAAAAAAAAGAGAGAGATCAGCCATTGCAAATGTTATCAAACAAACTGAATTTCAGTCAGTGAGAGCAACATGAAAGCTATAATTAGAAGACCCTACATTAAATTAACACAAATGCTACTATGCTGTGATTCTGCAAAAAAAATACCTGCCAGATACATAAACTGACAGAAAGTCAAGCAATGAACTGAATGTCTGATGCGATCGATGTCTCGAGAGGGATTTTTTTTTTCTTTTGTTAAAATTGGTTTCTGCCTCTCTCGGCTCTCCCATTAACAAACCAATATACATGCAGAGAGCATCCCAGCACCCAAGCCTGTCCCAAACCCAGATGCATCAGCAGTCCAGACACTTGGTCTAGGTCAAGACTGGCTCAGTTTCACACCCAAAGTTTGCTTTTCCTCTCAGTATTTGTACATTATTCACACAATAATAAATGATTTTTTTCAGTGGCATCAGATTTTAAATTAACCATAGACAGAAAAATAAAAACACCTGCTACCTTCACGTCACTCTGGAACATCTCCAGATAATGCAAGGATAGAAATGAATGGTTCACATTGATTAAAATAGAAGAACAAACATTACCCTAGTCAGGGCAGGGTAAGTACCATTAATCAATAAATGATGCATGTTCCCAAACTTTGATATTCAATATCCTGAACTGTTGAGTAAACTGCCTGCTGCTGCTGCCGCCTCCAGTGTAGTTATGTATTCTCTACAAGGGGAATGTTACACAATCAATAAATCTGGATAGACGCTCAACTTGAAGTCTGCTGAGACGAAGAGTCACAACATTTATTATGGTTATGACCTGTTTTTAAACCACGTGATGTGCAACAGCCAGACCTTGTTCAAAGCAATCCAAGCAGGATATGCTTGCCTTTATAATAAAAATAAAAACCCCTGGTGACTTCAGAAGGGTGTATAAAGTTACATTACATGATTTTAAAAAGTGATATGCAATTCATTGGCAAAAAAAAAAGAAGTTTTGACTTCCAGGCTCACCAAAAAATTTATATTAATGATAAATTAATGATAAGCATCAGTCATCCTCTTTGTACTCAAAAGGACTTGATAGGTTAAAACCGTGTAAAATAGAGGCCCCTTCAATTTGAGTGAAATAATAAAAACAATAAATTATTTAAGATATACCTTCTTAAAAAGCTGATCAGTGGCAGTGCAAAAACGATATGTACTATTTTTTTTGTAGTTTTTTTTCTTTTCTTTTTTAAAGCTCTCCACAATTTGTGACTGTGAAGGTAGCAGGATGTTCCCTCCTCAATTAATATATACACTCCTGTCTGCCCAAGTCTCAAACCCTCCCCTCCCCCTCCCCCCTTTGACATTTTACAATCTATTCACTGAAAGCCTAAAAATATCATTCAACAAGTTAGTATAGCTATTACCCATTTCTTTCCTCTTCCAGTATGTTTTTTTTGTGTGTGTGTGTGTGTATTTTTTTTTCTTGAACAGCAAAATCATCAGAGGTGCAAAAAATTAAAAAAAAAAAAAACAAACTAAAAACGTCAGCGGTCACCTTGTTAAAATAGATCAGCTTCTAATAGGCGAACCGAGTGTACAACAAACAAAAAGGAAATGGTCTGTTAAGTAGCAATCCTAACTAACCACACTAGCACTTTCTTGCCCTCGAGGGACTGTTGAGCAACGTCTCCCTTGCCAACTCATCCACACAGACTGTAAAAGGCAAGACTGGCACGCAGGATATAAGTGAATGTGTATGTGTGGCGACTATCGGCTCCGCAGTCTCTGCAGTGGTTTTATATATATATACGTATATATATAAAATGGGAGAGTAAATCTCGCTTGCTCTACTGACAGTGTGTAGTGTTTTAGTGACTCTGCACCTCTTGTGGATGCATCTGTGTGTTTTTGCCAGTGTTCCACAGTGTATGTAGGTAAGTAAAGTAGGTAAGTGTGAGTGTGTGTGTTCGCATTGTGTCTTCGGATTTCTTCTCTCAGTGTGAGGTGTTACGTGGGCACAGCGGTTTCCAGGCTGCGGCGACCCTGCCTCAGTTTGCGCTTGTTGCTGTACAGAGCCATCTCCTCCAGGGCCGAGGTGGCGGGCAGCGGGGAGGGAACCTCGACCTCGGGGTTTGCAGCGGGCCCTAAACAGAAACAAAACAGACGGAAACCCTTTAGTCACAACAATACATCAACAGTTGCTCCAGTTTAGCGTCTTTTCACTTGATATTCATTTCCCCAACGCCAGCTGTCGAGAGGAACAGACATCAAAGCAACCGGACTGAAAAATCCTGGCGACTGATGGGGAGGAAGTGGATGGATCCCTTTAAACCTGTGAGAGACGCCCAACATTCAGATCAGCAGCTGGAAACAAGCAGGAGCTAAAGAGTCGAGCAGAAAACTGGAGCGCCCAACGAATGCGTGTTTAAAAACAAGCCACTTCAACAGACACTGTGTTCAAACTCAAAGCAAGACTAATTAGTAATCCCTACGTTAAATATCTTTTTCTCCCTCAGTGTGCTTTACGTGCACTAGTCAGATTCCTCCAGTAAGCAGATTTCTTGGCCATTTTTACATGTAACCAGCTTTTTAAACTTATGTAATGTGTAGGACAAAGACTTCAGACAAGGAAAAGTATCACTGTGGCAGCAGATAAATGGGGTCAAAGGTCAGATTATTGCACTTAGCAATGCGTTCTTGTATTTAAAATAATTCCACCATTTTAAAAGCAGCACTAACACCCCTGTAAATCTCACCACAGTCAGCCTTCCTGTACACACACTCCCATAAATAAAACATTTGGAAGCAGTGAATTATCACTATGACAATTAACACAAGTAATACTTCTAAAATACAGTTTGGATTTAAAAATAATCTGATTAGTTTACTACAGTGCATGTAAACACTGTCTGATTACTTATTAACCTGATTTTCTTGAGTGTATTTACTGACTGACAATCATTCAACACTTCATGCACAGTTTGACCTCTGGTTAGTGTGAGAGGATTAGTTTAGACACAGCACTCATATTTCTATTTCACTCTGGTCTCATCAGCTGTTTTTATATCTGATGGACAGCAGAAACTGAAGCGCACACCCATGTAGACGCACCCTCGTCAAAGCCAGAACCCACGGCTATGCCACATAACTAGCAGGTTAGAATATAGATGCGCAAACCAACACACCGACTCTTCTCAGGTTTTCGTTACATACTGAACTCGTACAATCACACACTGACCCACAAACACATGCACACAGGGCAGGATCCTACCAATAGGAGCAGCTTATCCCAGGTAGTCACCTAAATCAAAGAGGATACAAGAACATTTTGTAATAAATGCATTAAAGGGAAAGTTCTCTTTCAGACTGGACCCTATTTTCTCATCTTTTTGTGTGTAGGTGACTAATGGGGACAACAGTTTTTGAAACTGGTCCAGTATTGAGTAAGAGCGCTGCAGCATAATCGGCTGGAGCAATAACTCACCTGACAGGCTCAGATTGTTGTTTTAAGTGACCATACAGAGAAATAAAACGTTTTTCTTTACCTTTCACTTGATCCGTTCTGTTTTTTTTTATTGTGTCTAATCAAGTCTCACTCGATGAGAAGTCTCATTCTGAAGAGTCAGAGTTCTTTTCCAAATCAGCTTAACATTCAGCCATGACTTTAAAAATGTTTTAGATAACACTAAGCTACACTTTCTGTGCTCCAACACAACTAAATCTCCTCCCGGCTTTCCTCTCTCCAACTCTGTCATGGCTGAACTTTTAGCTGTCTTCCTGCAGCAACTGAACTCTCACGAGATTTCAGAACAAGACTTCTGGATCAAGTGAAAGGTAAAGAAAAATTGTTTTATGTCTCTGGGAGGCTCAGATTGTGAAGTGTCTGACAACATTATGGAAAGGATCATACCATAATGTTGTTTCCCCATTGGATTACTCTGCAGCCCTTTAAACAGCTGCAGTCAATACAAGATGAATTTCAAAAAACTGTTGTCCCCATTATTCACTTAGACACAAAAAGATGTGAAAATAAGGTAAAAGTTTCCCTTTAACATCACGTTTCTTCTCACGTATCCATTTTCATCCAAACTGAATTCCCACCAAATAACTCACCTGGATTGCTGGAGCCATCGTCAATGAACTGCATTTCGTCGACTGTATCAGGGGACTGGAAGGAAAAAAAGAGACTGTGAGTAACCGAGCAGTGGGAGGTGGTGTTTTTAGTAACCTGTATACCCGGGGAAGCCTTCACCAGGTGAGCAGTGGAGCTGGCAGTGAGGGAGACTTGAAGCGACGTGCCCAGCTGCTCACTGCCGGTTTAGCAGCCAACGCTGAAGCTCCCCATCTGTCAGAGCCACAAAAAGCCAGAGTAACTCTACTTGACTACTCCCTCGAGAGAGATCGGCATGTTAAAGGAAAGGTTAGGTCATCAGTTCCGGGGTTTGATGTTTATAGTTTTGGCACATTCACAAGAGAGCGAACGGTAGTAACCAATGAGAGTCACCAAGGCACAACAGAAAACCAAGCATGTATGTTATCTGTGTGTTCATGGTACTCTTTACACTGATTAAACAGCTTCTTCATACAATTTTTTTTTTAAAGGAAATGAGTCTACTTAGGTAAACTCTCAAGGGTCATGTGACCACTGAGCTGGCACTACTAGTAGTGAACTAATCTTTTATTATAGTGTGTCTACTGTCAGCTGACTGCTGTTGGCTATGCAAAGCTATTACAGTGTTGCCTTGTAGACCACAGTGGCCGTAGGTTTGATTTATTTATTTTTTTAAAACAAGGATTTCACTGACAATCTTGTATATTTTTCTTATTGTCAACATGTGTGTATCCAAACCCTGATATATCTTATTTCTCTGTGCTGTAGACCACTGTTGTTGTCTAGAAACTATTAAAAACACGTCAATGAGCCAGATGTTTGTGGTAACATAGTGTCACCCAGTGAAACAGTGTGGCTCATTTACATGTTTTAATAGTTTTTGGAGGTCACAGAGGAATAATAATATATCTGACTTCGAATACACTCACAATACTTATAAGTAGGATCAATTCATTGTTGGTTTGGTTCTGCACAGAAAAATACAGCAAATCAAACACCTTATTCTTTAACTTAATTTATTTGGTCTCTTTCCTAATTGTTTTTGTTTTGCTTTTGTACATTTTTACATTTATTACTTTCAAACCACAGTAATAGTTACTGCTGTCATGTGACCTTTGCGTTACAAATTGTAGCCTTCCCTCAAAAGTCTCCTTTTCTACATTAACTAAAATCTATCACTTGATGAATCATAGACACCTTACTGATGACTTACAGCCTTTAAAACGTTACTTTTGTGCAGGAATTATGATATAAACACACAGGAAGGAAGTCACTGTGCATTAACCAAACCATACAAGATCCTCCAGTCAGAGGAGTGAAGACTGACGAGTAGTGTGACAAACAACCACAGATACTTTGACGCCCCTCCCCCCAAAAATAAGTAAAAGACCACTTTCAAACAAGCTCTGGTCACTCCAGCACCACTCAAGGATTCCCCTGCTTCCCCTCTCATCTCTTCCTCCACACCGAGAGGAAGAAAGGAGCTACACCATAAACGGACCTACACAAAACGGTCACCCATATGAGAGCGCATGAAGAGACCCGTAGCGCAGATCAGTGTTTCAAAAGCCAGAGCGTTGGTCCTCTGCCCCGATATATATATGCATATACAACCCAACCCATGCGTGGAACAAGACAGCTGATGGAAGTGAATGTGAGAGTGGATGAGATGCAGAGTCTGTGGCCGTTTCCCCCCGGAACCAACTCTGGGGTTAGTGGGATCAAAAATCTGTCTGCGTCTCTGCAACCAGTGAGTGTTATTGTCTGTGATTGATTAGTTAGCTGAGAGATAGATGGGTGTGAATGGTTACTGCTAAAAGATGCTCTCAAGTGTTAAGTGGGGGGAAAAAAGGGGGGTGTGGCAGACCGAGAGGGAAGGAAGGAGGGAGGGAGGGAGACCCAGGGCTGATTTGGTGTGTCATTTATTTAGAGTAACAATCTCTCTTCGTTGTGCAAGTGAGAGTTAGTGAGCCACACCGCTATAGTGCAGAGGAGGAAGAACTGATCAATCACGGAGCCAAAAAAACCTAGACTGCAGTCGCACCGATGCCTCTTGATTAACATAGAAACTAGCGGGGAGAGGCAGCAGGGAAAGACAGGGGAAGGAGACGGTCTGGGCCCCCGGGAGCTCAGCATGCAGCCAATACCTGGATGTCGTATACGGGTTTGGAAGAAGGAATGGCAGCGAACTGTCGGTAGTCAAACTTCTTTGACGACAGGGACTAGAAGGATAGCAAACAGAATGAGCAGAAGTGGAGGGAGAGGGAGGAGAGGAAGACGAGAACAGAGAGAGGGGGAGGAAAAAAAGGAAGGGTGGGACAAAGTATAGAAAGGTGGAGAAAAGAGGGGAAATAAAGGAGACGAGAGGGAAAGGGATGAGGAAATGGGAAAGGGAGAAGTAGGAGGCCAAGAGGCTAATGGGTGATTCAAACAGCCAGCTGTGGCGTGTGATGGGAGAGCAGTGTGTGTTCTTGGCTCTTATCGGCTAGAGTGACAATGAGTAAGATGATGGATTAATGTCAATGTGTTTTGAAGCAAATCTACTTTTTTTTTTTTTTTTTTTTAACCTCTCCAACTACTGCTGTTTCCTTTCACAAATAAAACTCCTTAAATTAAACTGCAAAGTCAGTGTTACATCTTTGTTCAAATATTTGATGAAATGGAGCTCTACAAGTCCGTACAAAAAAAAAAGGAGAACATTTATTTATGTTCACCTTTACACTACTGGCAGTGAAGAAGAATATCAGTCTTTAAGTGTAAAAGCTTAGAGAATTAAGACAAAAAGGTTCAGTGCTTACCAGCCTACCCGGTGAGGTTACTCCACGAGGACTGAGCTCTGTTGGAGAAAAACAGCAACATTACAACAGAAAGACACAGAGAGATAAGAAGGAAACAGAAACTCTGGGGTCTACTCTAGGGATGCAGTCTCCTAGTCGACCCATCAATAGGTTAGCCTAACCTGAAGAGGCAAAACGGAAAATGCAAATTCACTGTGCTCTCTGTCCCGTTACATCACCCGCCCCCAGTTGATTAGTTGAAGGTTATGTACTCTCAGTCGACCAAGATATTCTTTGGTTGACGACAGCCCTGTAGTATAATAAGTCCAGTACTTCTGCTGTTTGTCATAATGACCAAGTCTCAGTCCTACCTTCCATGGGGGTGGGAGAGGGTGTGGGTGCAGGCGAGGGCGACTCTGTCAGCTGGTCTAACGTTCCACGTTTCTTCCCGTCCCGAGACTTGGCAATGACCATCTGAGCTTTCAGTGCATCCTGCTCCAGAGACTTCATTCTACAAAGAGGAACAGCCATAATCAGACAACAAGAAAAGGAAAACACAAAACAAAAGTCTTGAAGAAATAAGAGACAAAGACTGACAGAACCACACACACCGCTATGGGTGGGGGTAGTGCCAATCATTACTAATTTTGGGTGCTCCTTGTCCTGGTTTGCTGTGACAAACAATGAGTTTAATTTCATTGCACAATAATAAAAGGAAGGCATTCCAGGAAAAGGACTACCTACTGCTAGTAGGCTTACCCTTGACTCACAAATAGCTTTTGCAAACTTACTGCGGGCTGTGTGTTAGTACAAATAACTGTGAAAAATCAAGAGAACAGCAAGGCACAAATGAAACTGAAAAGTGCTGCAGAGAGAGGGGGGAGGAGGGAGACAAGACAGAGAGAAGAGAGGGAACCAGAGGAAGCTAGAGATGGAGTCAGCAATGACGTGCAGAAGCAAGACAGCGGTAGAAAGGCAGTTGAAGCACTGTCGCAGTGTTGCTGCGAGTGCTTGCTTGGACCTTTCAGAACTCGGCCTCTAGCAAAATACCCCAACACCAAAGCACCCCAGCACACCCCACGATGCCGTGCGTCTGGCCCTGGTGGCTGGGGCCGAGGAGCAGACCTGAGCTGGGAGGCTGCAGAGGAGGAGGTAGAGGAGGTGGGGGGCTGGGGGGCCACGGCCGTGCCCTGAGATGCCCTCACTCGGGCCTGGTAGAGCCTCTTAGCCAGGTCCTGCTCATACTGCTTAACATCCTCCTCTAGGCCAGAGGGCCTGTGCCCACGAGGCCAGGGGCAGGGAGGGGGTGAAAGAGAGGAGGAGGAGGAGGAGGATGAGGATGAGAAGAAATACACCAGGATGTAGGAGGAAGATGAAGGAGGAGAGGAAGGCAGGAAGAAAAAGGCACACAGAAAAAAAGAGAAGAAAACCAAAGAATGGAAGGTAAAACACCGACACAATCAGGAGAGCCAGGAATAATAAATAAGATCAGTTTTAAAAGACATGAAAATTGAGAAAAGATGAACTAACCGCGCAAACACAGGATGGTATCATGAGCAAACTGAACCTTGTTGTTGACCAAGTAGACAAACTTTTATTAGGAAATATGGGACCGAAGTACATAAAGTGTCACTAACCCTCTCTGACTGACTTCTGCAACAGCAAAGAACATTTTACTTTTTGACTTTAAAATCAAACCGTTCAATCTCCCCCAACATTACAAGCATCCAGTAATTAAAATACAGTACGTATGCAGATTTATTAAAGAAAAAAAAAACCCTGATTTGACAAAACTATTTATTTTTCCTCCAATCAGTTGTGTGTAAAGTCACATGTCGCTCAAAGAAAACAAACCTTTCCCCTTCTCCTCCCACTTCTGACACAAACTTTGTCCAGATTAGTGTTGCGATGCAAAGTGTCCTGGCCTTGAAATGAAAATGTCCCTGTACTAACGGACATTACACGCTCAGAGAACCGTAAGAAAATAGTGATTTTATTTGAGAGACCTGAAATTAGTTAGTAAATTAGTCAATTTTTTCAATTATAAATAAAAATCCAGTAAATATTTCTGTAAATGCTGATTAAACCTTGAAAAGATTTGCTTGATTTTCTGTGTTTTTACATGATCACATTATTGTTCTTTGGTTGCTTGTCAGACTAACGAAGCAATTTTAACACAACAGTTTTGGTTCCAGTATCGTGTGATGGACGTTTGTCATAATTTATGTAATTTTTAAAACTATTTGATGATGAAGAAGTGACAAACTGATCACCTCAATACATCAATATCTTCTAAAAATGTGACCAGTTTGATGTGAACTTTTCTCAATTGGATTCATTTATGCTCACAAACTTCTTGTTTGAACTGGTAAACTGTAATTTAAGTATTTAACTATTCTGCAAGTGGAACTATTTGCACTATAATCACACTTATTTTGCATTATACTACTTTACAACACATAGGCAGTGCTACAAAGTGACAGACAAAAGGTGTGTTTTTCAAAGAAAATGCTTAGAAAAAAAAATACACAAAAAGACCTGATAAACCATTTTTCTTCCTCGTCGGTGTGTAAAGTTGTGTCATATTTACCGTGCTGCTCTCCACATGGCTCTCTTCTCTGCCTCCAGGGCTCGTTTCTCAGCAGGGGACAGGTCCTTGTCGGGGGCCACAGACAGTTCGGGGCTCTGCATGCGCAGCCTCTCCTGATGTCTGCGCTCTGCTTTGGCTGTGCGGATGGGAGCCGCCGACTCCCCGGGGTACACTGGGATCAGACTGACAAGACGCACAAGGAGCAGTGATGACTACTGTGACAAAAACAACAGTGATATTTCACAGATTTAATAGTGTATCACGTCGTTACCCAGTCATGGAGTTTGGCCGCTGGTCCAGCCTGAAACTGTCCTCTAGTGAATTCCTCTGAGAGTCTCCCTTACCATCGACTGAAGAAGGCCTGTGTACGAGAAGAACAATTAGCGTTCAATGAGCTGAAGCAATGAAGAAAGAAAAAAAAAAAAACACATAAAAAGTGAGAACTTTATGCAGATTTTGTACCCTGAGCTGCCACAGTAGCTTGGTGGTGTGACGTTGTAGCTCGGTGGTGTGGAGCAGTGCCGAGATGGGGTGGATGCTGGCTCCACCTTGTACTCCACTCCGTCCAGCAACACCTTTCCAGTGGCCTTCATCTGCGCAACCTGCTTAGCGATGTCCTCCTCTTCGTCCTCATCATCTTCGTCCAGCAGGTACTCTCGCGCCCGCTGCTCAAACTTCCTCTCTGAGTTGAGATGAACAGACGGGTTTTTAAATTTAAATATTTCTTCTCTTATCGATAAGAGATGCTCATGGAGGCAAACTGGAAACTAACCTTCCTCCTCCCTCATTTTCTTGAGGTCATCCTCTCCTACCAGGGAGACTCGAGGTTTCGGCTTCTCTGGTGTCTGCTGCTTCACGTCAATTTCAAAGTACTTCTGTCTGTCCCTGAAAGAGCGCTGCTCTGGGCTGTCCTTACCAGCAGGTGAAGGACTCTGTGGGGTTACAAGACAAATAAAGGACAAGATAAGAAAAGAAGAAGATAAATGGGTGACGCGATCTTAACACTCTAGACAACAATGATTCCAAGGCAACTGGACTTAGATTTGTCTTATGAAGACGTTTCGCCTCTTATCCAAGCAGCTTCATCAGTTCGTAACGCAACGGTCTGACTAGTCCTCACTAGTCTGACTGGTCAGAAACGTCTTCATAAGACAAATCTAAGTCCAGTTGCCTTGGAATCATTGTTGCCTAGAGATAACTATGACCTGGACAAAGGAGAATATACACAGACTGATCATAACACTGATTATTTGCAAATTACAGTCAAGACAGGAGATCAAGTAAGCAAAAGAAGGAACGACATTTATTATTAAAAGGTTGATTTTTTTTGCAAAGCAACTTCTGCAGGAACGTTTTTCCAAAAGTGGAGAATATAACAGAAGAGATGCCAGAGGATAAAAGTGTCGCAGACCAAGCAGCAGGAAAAAAAAGCCAATCAGGAATCAAATCAGAGCCCAACACCGTTTAACAGATTTAAGGTCAATCAATTGGTAGCATGGACGTCTCCCGGTCTCGGGCAGCAGAGACACCACCACCAGTCAAGTCAAGCTCACCGCAGCCCAGATGAAGGATTGGGCTGCTCTAGCTGTGGTGGAGGCGGTGGGTACCTGAAGGTCCAGGGACGCCCTGGAGAGACGAGGCACTGCTGCCAGACTCATATACTCCCGACGGTCAGGTGAGAGGGAGGGCCGGGGTGAGACCTTGCTGGTCTCACCCATGCCAGCTCCTTCCTGACCCTCTACGTCATCATCAAACACCTCGTTGATCAACTCAGGCTGAAAAAGCCACAGAGGTTGTCACTAGACTGTCTAAGATGGCTAAAAGCCAGCGAGTTTTCTTTTAGTCACTGCAGTACGCTTTCAAGCAGATTTAGACTGATGAAGATTCAATATTCACTTTTAAATATTGTATTGGCTCGAATAAAAGATGATTCCCTGCCCATTTTTCAAATATCTGCTTTTGACAAAAGCCTGGAAACTTAAAGGGTTTTCTCTCGTACAGTGAAACATGAAATGCTTTTGTTAAAGAATGAAGTAAATCCAACAAACTCGTTCACTCTCCTGTAAGGATCTTGGAGTGGTCTGAATTATCAGACTATTTACATTTTTCAGTGTCTTTTTGAGCTCTTCAGTGTGACATTTTGTGGCAATAATATTTCTTGGCTGCTTGACGCTCTGTGTCTGTAGTAAAGACGTCGGGAGAAGCTTTTAACTTGTTTCCATCATTAAGGCATTTATTTCCTTTATGGCAACAAAACACATCACACAAACCATCTGAAACTTCTGTAGATTGCAACCGACCTCCTAAAAATTTTTAGGGCAATCCAACAATAAAACACCCTAAAAACGTCCTTGAAGATCATCTGATGTTGTGAACATGAAAACTTGTATTCCTTGAATGTCATACAATCGCCTTATATTCGGGCCAATACGGTGCTACAGATATTTCAGTCATATGTTTACTCACCTCTGGAGAAGATTGCTTTGGTTGGATATTGTTCCTCACACCATACACGTCCTGTTGGGCAGAAGCAGGAAAGAGGAGCGTTAGCAAAATAAAAGGAGATTCTTGACGAAGACAAGAGATAGAGAGCAGGCAGACTCATTAGCAGCTGGGAATTAATATATAACAAGGGGGCTGAAGATTAGTACACTAGCCACACATGGATGGACGAATGGATCAAGGGTCAACACCAGTATGACAGATGATGGCACTGGAGTACAAAACCAACGATGAACGCATTCCACACGTCACAGCACTTCACAGGCCCCTCGACAAAGCGCAGGCTCTGTTAAGGACAGCCTGCTCCAGTCAAGAAGGGGCGGGGCGAGACCAACCAATCAGCACAGCATGCTTTGTTGTTGTGACCCGGGCGAGTCCGGGCAGCACGGCCTACCTGCGGCGGCTCCAGCACTGCCAGTGAGCGAGGCACGGCGGCAAACGCCTTGTATGCCTGCTTGACATTCATGGGGAACTCGTCAGGCGAGGTAGGGGAGGGGGCGCGAGGCTGCAGGGGGAGGTTGGGAGGGGGGGGAGGGGGCATGGAAGGTAGGGGAAGGACCATATGGTGAAGGAGCCGAGGGGAAGAAGAAGAGGAAGGTGGGGAGGACAAACAGACAGAGACATGGAGGAGAGGGTAGACGATGAAAAAAACCAGCAAAGTTGAAGAAGACTGTGGAGGAGAACAGGTGAACGGCATGGCGGCTGGTTTCGTGTGTGAGAGAGAGGGGGGAGTATGCCAAAGACAGACAGACAAACAAACAGACAGACAGACAGTAGGGCTCGGAAAGTTCAAAGCCATGACAGATTTTCTGTATGAGCACCTTTGTGAAACATTCAGGAAGACGTGAGATGAAATCATAGCTTCTTCATCATTTACCAATTCAGTTATGCTGCTTGCCGGAAGAAGAAACGAGAGGAACATTTCAGGTGGCTGCAATTATTAGAAATGTCTGATTCAGGAGCTCAGAGTTGGACTGGATGCTCCAAATACAGATTAACCTCCAGGTGTGCCTGGAGGTCCCTGCCAGCAGCACCTGCGCTGACTCAGCTCCCCCGCGCATTAATATTCAAAGTCTTCCTTTCTTTGGTTGGAGCCTCATTTAGAAACAAAAATCATTCTTATCTGTATCTCTGCTGCGCTGCTATTAGACACCATTTGAGTGTTTCTGGGAAGGTGCCGGTGGCACAGAGCTGAGAGTGGCTAAAGAGCAGCCCTACGTGGTGGTGAGGGGTCTTACAGAGGTCTGGGAGTTGAAGGGGGAGGGGCCATGCTGGAAGGGGTTGGGGCTGTGGCTGTCCGGAGTGGCCGGGGAGGTACTTGGCCGCACGCGCCCGACTGGCTGGATGGCACCTGGTCGCGTCTGGAGAGAAAAATACATAAGACATCAATAAAAAATAAAAACAGCAAACTTTAGGATGAATGACAGCTCAAAATGAAAGGTGGAAGTGAATCAGAGTGCATTTGGATTATTTGTCTATGGAGTTTTGAATTTCTAAATAGCTACCTTCAGTCTGAATTTAATTTAAATTAATTTTTATGTCAAAGAAAACATGAAACAAGTCCTTTCAGAAAGTAACTGGGAAAGTTTATGAAGCTGGATCATAAGACTAAAACTCTCAGACTGGTCCCACAAACAGCCTTTTACACTGCAGACATTTTAACATGTCATAGAGGGAAAAGCACAGGAGTTACTTTATTCAAGTGTCCCAGTAACATGACGGTGCGTTGACCGAAACCAAAACAGTTAAATGAGATTCAGCCATTATTACTTTATTTACACGTGGATACACTAAAGCGCAAATTCAATTGAATTTATTACTGATTTTAGGCTTGAAAAAGACAAAGATTCACTAAAATGTCAATATATTGGTAAACAAGTACAATCAGCTCAACTCTACTCTAAAAATGTTGTTTCTGAGCTCCATAGACACTCACGGATGATGGTGTGTTGTCCTTGGCAGTGGGAGTGGAGGTGTAATGAATGTTTGCCTGTGAAAAAAATTAAAATAAATAAATAAATAAATGAATGAAAAATGATGACAATGATATTGAAAGCATGCAGTGGTACCTTCCACTTGAGTTTCAACACACGGTGCATACAGTCGCTATACTTTGTATAACTGTGGGAGCTTCTTTATGACGAAGCAACGCCAAGTAAAGACAGTGCAACACCAGAGTTCACCATGAGCCATTTCAAGAACTTATTGTGGACCTTTATCTTCTTGTATAATATGTATATATATATACACACAATATTAAACTTTACTGGTATTACACAACTTTTTATTTCACCATCATCCTTAGAAAAAATATTAAGACATCTGTAAGTTGAGACATGAAGGACAATCAGTCAATAAATCTAGATCTTTAACGCACATCCAGTCTGCATAAGGCAAAGCATCAGTAATCAGCTGACCATGGAGAAGCAGTCACATGCTTTTCAGACCGGTACAACTGTGGCAGCTGAACTAGTTATGTTTTATTAACAGATATGGGGCTCAGAGCAGCGGCGCATGTCCTTAAAAAAAAAATCCAGGCCAGAGCACAGAGGGCGACAAGACCCACTTACGAAGCGGGTCTCTCTGCCAGCACACACGGAGCTGTTGGAAGAATGGTCGCTGGGCTACGGGTGGGAGGAAAGGTCAAAAGGGTAAAGTGTAAAATACTTTCTATGGAGCTACGAGTGACTCATGGAAAAAGGAGAAAATAAAATAAAAGGGATGATATGAAAGCGGATGATGAATAAAGGGTGCTGGGTGTTGAAGCTGCTCACCGGTTGGATCGTTGGAGAGTACTGCGCTTCTCTGATTGGGCTCTCAGTCCTGGTGTAATCAGAGGAAGGCGCCTGGAAAAACAAAACAACAAAAACACACTTAACAGCTGCTCTTACTTTCACCTAAAAAAAACTAACTCTGTAGTAACAAGGAGGCAAGGAAAACAAATTTCACGTGTTAGTCCTGTAGTGAGCTGATCCTCCAGTAAATTCAACCAACAAGAAGCTCCTGCGTTTTCGGAGGCCATGTTCCTTCGTGACTTATGACCTCCCCCCGCAGCTGTTGGGACACACATTCCAGTCGATCCCTACCATGTACCAACTATGTGCCTAAATACCTCACAAGATGCTACAAGCTCTGCGCTCACGGCAAAAACATGCACCAGTTCGAGATTAATAGACACAACCTGGAGACATTTCCTTGGGAGAAAAAACGCTTTGCGCACCACTTTTTTACCCCACGAATCCTTCCTGGAAAGCAATGAGTAAAGCGCATCACTAATAAAGCAAAGTTTGGTGGTTTGGTTCCAATTTGGGGCAAACCATACGAAAGATGTCAGAACTTTTGTTACTCTTTGGTAAACAGAAGTCAAATGGCTTGCAATGCAACAGACAGTTCTTGTGATCACTGTTAGAAGAAAACCCTGTGACCCAGTTCAAGGGCAATAAGTGAGAAACACAACAAACTGTGCGCAGTAACACACCATGCTGCCTCCAAACCACACTCAGGCAGGCGGCTTGCCTTGCTGAACAACCAGGGCTGCAGTTGGCCTTGCTTCCCGTAGCCGACGGGAGGCCCTGACAGGATCTGCTCTCCAGGAGGAAGGTTCTTTCCTTTGCGATTAGCCACCAAGAACGGGTTCTCTTTGAAGCAGATAGGCTGAGAGTCCACCAGGCATTCCTCCTCTTCAGGTACAAATGTTGAATCGATAGTTGTCGTCGAGCAAATGCTGTCGGCGGTGGAGGTTCCATTAGGGGAGAATTGGGATCCTCGAAGATAATCGTTCTCCGTGATGAGACTGGGGCAGGACTCGGGGTCCATGTGGATGAGGGGATTTGTGGGGTGGTCTAAACTGAAGCCCGGGGGCTCTAATGGGGCTCTGTATTGGGCCTGCAGGGGGTCCTCCATGGGAGCAGTCAGACTTACAGAAGTAGAGAACTGAACAGGAGCAAAAGGAAAGAGGAAGGATACATACAGTAAAGTGACAACAGAGGAATGAGAGGAGACAGAAATGAGTTGAAGGAACTCAAACAAAAAGGGATCTATCGCTGGTGGAAAGGAACAGAATAAAAGCTGAGAGTTTAGAAACAGAACAGAGGAGACAGCCTGGTTTTAACATGCAAATTTAAGGTATATTTTATTTATTACAATGTTTAGCAAAGGTTTCCGTCACTGAATTGCAATGATCTGACAATACGGCAATGTCTCTATAATAACGCCAGATGGGGCAACAACAGTGAGATTATAACAATAACACTATTATTACTAAACAGTGTTTAACAATAATAGGTGTTATTGTTGACATGAACTAACATGGAGGCAATAATACCTTATTTCACTATGTGAGTGTTCATACTGACATTAGCTCTACAAAACAACATTCTCGTTCACTTGAATGGGGGCGCTGCAGATGGCTCGGCAAAACACTGCAGCGATTGCCTGACAAAAAGTTGAAAGGGGTCAGCTTTTGCTGCAAGACTACATGACATCATCTGGCAACGTGCTGTACTGCACCGTCTAATTTCACTGATCACCTTCGTTTTTTTTTTGCTTCCAAATAAGACTGTTCATGTTTTGTTTATTTTACCAAGACTGAGTTCTTTATAGTGATGCTGCTGCCATATTTAGACTCGGCCAAACTTAAAAACATAAAGCTTGAGTTGTAATAAACTGGAATTATCCTTTTAGGGACATTTTTGAGGAAACCTAAAATAGATCTACAAAGGAAGGTGTGTTTGGGTTCGACTTGAAACAAATAGAGCAAAAAAAACACATAACTTAAAAAAAAAAAACTTTCTGTAATTAGAGGTAAAAGAAGAGAAAGTCCCCTACAGTGTGTCTTACGATGTAGTTCTCTTAATAGACGTTTGACACACAACCGTCTCGCTGCTAAAAAAGAGTCACTTACTCACATCACTTAATCTTTCCTGAAGCCTTTAAGATAGGTTTCTCAGTGCTCATCATTCATGACGTGATAACTGTGTGCTGCAGGACGAATGGCCACATTACTGCAGTCCAGGCTCTTGGCCCCCAGCCTTAAATAACCATATTATCAGAGCAGTGAGACATTCGGGCACCTTCAACTCTTACTGTACTTAACGGAGAAGCCTGCTGATGTCACTGCATTTGAGGAGAAAATACGTGATGTTTAAACTCAACTCATGTAACAGAAGAGACACCCGACACTCTTAAGTGTAACCTTACAAGTGTCATGTTTTTACACACCCAAAACCTAAAAATACCTAAACTATTTAACTATACAAACAACTTCAGCATTTATAAAGATGTGTCCTTGACATATGTGGTGCTAATTAAAAATAGCTGGCGTAATACACACATTGTGAAGCAGTAATGTGGCTCTCTACATGCTGACTATAAGAGTCGGTGGTGTGATGAGGGTCAATGGGATGGAATGTGAACGAGTGCCCTTTTGGCACCGATCCAGACTGTGAGGGACAGCTGGGGTTTTGGTGTGTGAGAGAAAAAGCGAGGCAGCTAGCTCGCCGGCATGCCAACACACTGAGCAAGCCAAGGGGGGGAAGGAGTGCAGGTCAAAGGAACAGAGTGCTGAACAATTTATACTCGTACAATAGATAGTTTTAGTCTTCTAGTTGATTTTAAACACGTAAAAAACATGTCATGCTGCACTTCTTCCAAAAAAAATGGACATTCAGCCAAATAGTTACTGGAATTACATTAAACTATAACTGATTAAAAAGTAGTTTTGTACAAGTTCTTTGCCAAAACAATGAAGGATCTTTTAACACAGTTGTAGACTCAATTTGAAGACTTATTTTTGAGAAAATTAGATGCTCAGCTCTGTGACTCAGATGTAATTTTGGGTGTGCTTACAGACGTTTCCCAACTCTTCTGCTCATCGCTTCATTTTTTTTAAACAGAGTTTTGGATCAGCTCCTAAACCATCATGAAGTCCTCAAGAACTGTCTTTAGTTTTCAGCTTAACCTTTACTAACAAATTACAGGCAGCCTCGCAGGGTCACTGTGATACAGTTTGAGCAGGAGCATGCGTGCTGGAGCAGCAAATCCAGCTCCCAACGCAGAGAGTGTGAACAGCTGCCTGTGATATGTAGGTTAAGTTCTTCTACAATTTAACAGGCCAAAGATCTACAAGTAGGACAAACCAACGTCTGATGTGTAGATTCAAAAGTTTTACATAAATTTCACACAGAAGTGCAACTTTTCATGTAACTCAACTGTTGATAAAGACTAGAAAGAGTGACGAGAGAATTACACGGAAATCAGTGACAAGACAAAAAAGGAGACAAATACAACAAAAGAAGAAGTGAGAGAGGAAAGAAAAATGAAAAAGTTTAAACTCTTCTTCTTCTCTCCGTATGTTTATACTCACTGTAGGATGGTGGCTGGACTGTCCTGTATGTCCACTCAAAGTAACTCCTCCAAGGACTCTGGGAACTCTTAACGGAAACACTCGTCTGTTCCTCTTAGATGAGACCCTCCCCAAACCGTCTGGCACCCCACCCACACAAGAGCCTCTCCGTCCAATTCAAAGCCAGATGCAGGTTTAAAATATCGCAGAGGATAGGCTGGTTGATAGTGGGCAGCTGTCCCCTTCCCCCCCGCCCCCCATCTCGCCAACTCACTCACACACACACGCTTTTATCAAACCGCGTGTCATCGTTTGGCCGTGCTTCCTTTCATTTCCACCTTCTTCTTAACCTCCAGATGAGTTCGACCTTCATATTTCTAATGCAAACATTTTGATGGGTCCTTGGTCTTCAAGTTATTCCTCCACTTCGGCTCTTCTTAACCGATTCATGACACAGTTACATCACTCTTGAGTTCCTGAGGTTGGTAGTCGGTTATGTTGACTTGGGGTTATGCACATGGAGGGGAGGTTAACATTCCTGCTCCTGGAGGGGCAACTGGCCGGCTCAGAGTTTCCCGGGACATAAACATAAGGGATTCCACGAGGAAGGTCTATTCTGAGCGACGAAGGCCATTTCAAACATAGCTCACGCAAAAAATGCACAACTGAGCGGAAACAGAGTCTTGAGTGAGAACAACACACTCATGATGAAAAGCACGACGGATGTGATGCGTAACACCTGATGTTGGTGTTTAAAAAAAAATAAATAAAAATGGATCTTTAATCACCGCCTGATGATGTAAGAACATGAGGAGAGACTCACCCTGTTGACCCTCTGCAGACTGGTGGTGGGCAGCGCAGCCAGGGTTTTGTAGTCAAGTTTTAGAGGTCCAGTGCCAATGTTCTGCAGGGGAATAAATAGAAACAGAGGTGAGAGGAGGTCTAAGCTGAGGTTTATCATACAAGTATCAATTCAAAGTGAGTTAGTTTTACTGGCGGACATTATGACTTGAAGTTTTGCTCAATGTCTGACTTTTAAGTAATATGGAAATGCTGTTCATTAATACAGAAGCTTACTGGGGTCTAGTTAAGGCACATGTCACACATCTGCAGTTAAGTTAGTGTTAAAGGGGTTTAGTCAGTTCAGGTTCAGTCATTTTGGGGACTGAATGTGTACAGCAGATTTTAAGGTTGCCTCTGGTTAGTAGGTTAAACTTGGCTATTTTGGTGCAATATATGCCGTGTTTGCCTGTGAAGCCGACCGTTATAGAGAGGGGAGGAGGAGACGTGGTGTCATTAAAATGTGGGAATAAAAGTGCATATTTTCAGAGAGACTGCTGGAAGAGATTAGTGTTGCACTCGGCTGTTCACACAAGGAGAGCTAGAGAGAGAAATTCAAACACTGGCTCCTTTCTCACTTTTGCATCGCTGCCTAATCACCACATGAAGTGTGATGTCGGCTCATCAGTGTCGGAGAGTTACAGAAATGGCCGCACACGGACCATCGGACGGGCACGTTGGAAGAACTATAAGGTCCCTTAAAGCAAATCTGATTCCTCTGTAATGTGAAGACTGTATTTACTGTCTCACAGTATTAAAAACCTCTTAGTGTTTTGGCTTCTGATAAACCTTCAAACTTATGGACTATTACTCAAACTGGACTTCCTGGGTCGTATTGCATCATCTCATCCATATCTAAAAACGCCCAACAAAAATCAGGACTGTTTATTTATTTATTTTAGCTCAAAGCTAACTTTGACCTCAAGTAACCTCATAAACCTCTTAGTGTTTTGGCTTCTGATAAACCTTCAAACTTGTCCTCATAAAAAAAACTTTAAACTTAAAAATCAGGGCTGTTTATTTTTTATTTTTATCTCAATGCTAACGTTAACCTAAAGCAACCTGTAGGGCAATGCCCTCTGCTTGCTTTTCACTCACAATTGCTGCCCATTGGGGCAGTTTGAGCGTCCTAACAAGTCAAATACTTGTCTGCCAATAAGCCAGTCTGTGGTGTTTTTTAACCTTTCACTTGGAAACCTGTTCACCTCGCTGAGGTCCTTCTCCAGTAAACCCAGTAAGCCAGTTTGAACATGTGCTTAGGACAGATTTATTCAAGAAAAACTAAAAAAATAATACTTTATTTTCCGTGAAAATCCAGGGAAGAGTAACGTGGTAACCTCCTGTGGAGGGAGAGCTGTGGTATTTGTGGTCAGACCACCATTTTTCACAGACAGGAAGTTTTTTTTCTGCTGTTGA
The DNA here is from genome assembly GCA_029490765.1 of Euthynnus affinis. Taxonomy (NCBI): domain Eukaryota; kingdom Metazoa; phylum Chordata; class Actinopteri; order Scombriformes; family Scombridae; genus Euthynnus; species Euthynnus affinis. The sequence goes on along the minus strand of CM055859.1, from coordinate 17,653,818 downwards.
GGAGTGTCTCACCTCTGTCTCCTCTTCTAGCAGGCGAGTTGCCTCCTCTCGCTCCAAGCGCATACGCTCCTTCACCAAGAAAGGAAGGAGAGGAGGAGGAGGAGGAGGAGGAGGAGAATACAGAAGGGAAGACACCCAACCACACAGCCACACAGTAAATGCGATGAGGTGAAATGAGACGGTGGAGGAGTGACAGTGTTACAGAGGGTGAAGTAAGAGGAAAAAAATAACAACAGTGGAGAAGTGGTATGGAGATGATGGGATGATTGGATGATTTCATATCACACCAAACACACCGAAAGTAAAAAGGGATAGGTGAGAGAAAAACAGAAGGGAAAGAAAAGGATAGAATCCGCACACATTAGAAAAAGTACTCTATTCATTAGCTATGGGAGCAGAAAAAGCATGCAAGGTGGGACATTACAGGAATAGTTCTGTCAAACACAATAACCACACAGGGTGCAGACGAGAAGCTTCATTCACCCAATAACAGACAGACCTGATCAAAGCTCCACCCTGCTGTATGAAGCACCCGTGTTTGGTAGTTTTTCTGAGCTCTGATGGAGCAAAAATCTAATTCTCTTGCTTCGCTGTATTGCAAATCTATCTTTTGATCTGACTGATACATTTTTACCTCTAGACCCCCCCCCCCCCCCAAAAAAATACAGTAATGGATTTTCAGTTTCACTTACCACTTTCTCCATCTCTTCTCGCTCCCACTGCGACGTCTCTCTCACCATCTCAGACTCCTGGAGAAGAGCAAGATTTAACATCCTTACAATCCAATGAAATGGCTACAAGTTCATCCTTTAATCTTTAGCAGAGGCGCTACCTGCTGAACCAAAAGCTATTTTTTCCACAAGTAATGCTGGATTTTCTGATTGTATGTCAAACATGTGTGACTCCAATAAACTATTAAAAGCTCAGTAAACACTTAAAAAAAAAAAAACTGCACTGATCTAATTGTGTGTGAAGGAACAACAGAACCTAGCATTTAATAAATCGACAGGCCCGTACATTCCTTTAGTGCGGGCAGTCTCCCAAAAGCTAATCTAGACAAAATAAACAACTGCGCTGGTGCTTTCCGGGTGCTCTGGTGCATGATTGGAGTGAGTGAAACTCTGCTGTTGTTGAAAAACTCCACCTGCTAACACCAAATTGCTGTGGTAGCACAGTGTTGATGCGACAGAATCGCTGAACAAAACATTTGATTCATGTGTCGACTTGGCTGCTGCGCTCACAAACTCACCAAGCTGCTTCCTGGTATGCGGATGATTAGCACATAAAGGTCCAGTTAAATGTACGGTACTGACTTCCCAGTGTACAAACCGAGTGGTAGGTAGCGCTTTATATGATTTCTGTGTGTGCCAATACCTGACTTTATCATTTTAGTGTTATAAATATATAATTGTGTATAACGGTTGTACCTTTTGCATGATATCTATCTCCTCGGGGCTCAGGTCTCTGTCTATAGAAGAGATGCTCTCCATACTGTTCTTACGGACGATGCCTGCTGCAAACGGGTTGGCGATGGTGCCGGGAGACGCCTGGAAATAAACACATGTAGAAGTTTCTTTTAACAATGACATATATGTATTCCTTTAGAGTTTATTTAGTTCTCTGCCCCTCAACTGTCTCTAATAATGTTATATGAATAAATTTCTCACCTCCACGGTAGCCAAGTTTTGTGGGTCGAAGCCATCACACACCAGCATGACCAGTGAGTCTCCAATAGCCCGAAGCACTCGCACTGCCTCTGTGTGCGTCATCCCCAGCAGGCTGTGGTTGTTCACCTCCAGGATGCGCATGCCAACCTGCAGTCGGCCATCTCGTGCAGCTGCACCGGTTGAACTCACCTATTTGAATGTAAATCAAAGTACAATAAGAGTTTTGACACGTGGAGTCATATAAATGAGTGCAGCTGCTTGTGTTTATTATCTAATTATATGACAATATAAATGGATAACAGAATGTTAAATGCAGCTCTGTGTACTTCAGTTGTGGTCCTCCATGTAGTTTCAGTACCTTAGAGATGAAAATGCCCTCATCTGTGGGGTCAAAGGGGTTTCCTGCGTGACCTTTGGCCCCTCCGCGAATACTGATACCAAGCTTCTCCCCTGGCTGCTTCTGGATCATAATTTCCTGTAATAAAACAGACAGTCCATCAGGTTCATTAAGCAAAGGCAGACTGTATCCGTGTCTCTGTATCGGATATCTGTGTGGTCTTCCTCACCTGCATCCCAGGTGGTGAAGGGTCCCTCCGCACTAACATACGGATCTCCTGCTTGTTGGCCAGCAGCGCGCGTACGGCTTCCTGGTGTGTGGCGTGACGCAGGTCGATGGCATTCACCTCTAGTATTCTGTCGCCGACACGCAATCCACTTTGACATGCCAGACCGAGGGGAATCACCTGATGATGAGATGCAGAAACCCCGTGTAACCATGGCAACAATATAACATGTTTCAGGAGAGGCAAAAACAAGGAGCTACATGACTCTTGTAGAGTTTTACCTTCGAGATGAACACTCCAGGTTCATTGATGCCGAACGGGTGACTGGCATGGTCACTTCCTCCCACGATGCTCAGGCCTAGAGGACCACCTGACTTCATCAGAATCACTTCCTGTTGGCGCAAAGTAGAAAATGCTTTGCAGTGAGAATTTTGCAAGTCCAAGTCTGACAAAAGCGACTCAGTAAAACAGTAGTGCGCTAAAGAAAACCTGCTGAAAAGTGGAAATTAATCAGAGGTCTTTGAGCTTCCTTGTTTGTAACCGTTACGTCCATCAATCTACATCTAGAGATTGTTAAACCAACACAAACTGACCAGTTTCTACACACAGACATTTTTGTTCATGAGTCTAAGCGGCCGCTAGTTAAACAGAAATAATCTCACATTATTCACAGTTGGGGATTGTATAATATGATCAGGCTACAATCTACAGTATTAAAATTAGACCAAGCCTTCATACCATGCACCATCTTCTCTGGAACTGGACGGCATTAAAGATGAGGCAGGGGCCAAATAAAGAAACATTAACACTAAATTCATTGATGAGGTTCTCCAGCAAGGTCTAATAAAACTAAAAAAAAAGCCATTCAACAGATTAAAGAACTGGTTCCAGACAGAAAGATCTCACCTCGATGGGATACTCATCCTCCATCCGGCTCAGGTGGTTCCCATGAGGGGAAAGGGCTTCCTCCTCCTGGTCTGGAGAATATGAGGGTTCTGGGGGTGGAGGGGAGTGGGCTCGCGCCCGGGATTGACCTGGAGAACCTCCTGGTGCATTTAGGTCTCGCTCCACCAGGAGTGCGATGGTGGGGGAGGTGCCGGTAAGGAGCGCTACTGCCTGGTCATGCCTGGCCTCTGTCATGTCTACACCATTGATCTGGATTGACAGTAAAACCAACCACGGAGGGTGTGAGCCCACCAGGACATTCCCAATGACAACGAGCCACATGAGCCACCGGTACACGGGCATTTACGGACATTAAAGAACAAATACATGATGCCAACAGGCGAGTCTCATCAGATTCCACATCCTCATCACTCAAAACTATTTATCAACACCTACTTAACATCTGATTTGAGAGTTTTTTTAAATGCGTCAAGGTGAGTAATGTTATTTGAAGAAAAGCCCGACACCTATAAAGAGTAACATGGACAAGCACAGAGAAAAAAAAAAGAGGGTACAGGGGTAAAAGCAGGCTGCTGCAGGCAATTTAAGCTGGCAGAGCTTCCCTGAGGGAGAAAGGCTACGAGCATGCAGAAGCCATTTTTTCCCAGCAAAGTCATGAAACTCCCTGAAGTGAGCTTATGAGTGATTATATCTGCTATCTTTCAGTGTGATCAGTTCACTTTTCCACCACTTTCTTGCCTTTGTTTACTTAAAAAACACAAGTGGAAGTGAGTAGTTCCTCCAAAAAGTCTGATCTTAAGTCAACAAAGGCAAGCAGGCAAGTCCTTAACTGTATCTTGTCATAAATAAACTATTTCATCGTTAGTTTGTTACCATAAATTTTGTATTTAAATAAATGAGGGGGCAGGGGGAGTAGCTTTCTGGCATGCACAACCTTAGAAACTGTACTCTGGTCCAAAGTGACAAGCAGAGGTCAGCACTGGCCCGACAGTATCAGCTCTTACCATCGGCTGATGCGCCGCCGCGGCCGCTGCGATGGTAAAACCCACATGTCTACCATGTCAGCGGGGCGCGACAGGCTCAGCCCACTCCAACCCAACACCATACCCACCACCAAGCAGGCAAGGAGATGCACTTAACGCATTAGTGAGCATGCAGACAGGGAGAGACAGTGAAGAAGAAGAGAGGCAGTCTACGCAGAGAGAGAAGAAGAAGAAGAAGAAGAAGAAGAAAACTGCCCGGAAGAAAAAGCTTAGAGGATAATTCAGGAAGCTTTTTTTGTGATTCTCAGAGAGCAGGATTTGAGTAAAGAAGTGCAAGAAGAGAGTTATCAACAAGTAGGAGCAGTTTCACATTTGGCATACTTGCATATCTCAATATCATTTACAGTAAAACAGTGATTTAAAAAAAATGTGAATGGATGAAAACACACAACAAGTCAGAAACAGGAGAGCAAAGACGAGCCTGCGGTGTGATTAGGAGCAAAGAAAGAGCAAAAAGAAGTCATGCAGGAATGTTGCTTAAATGTTGTTTTATTCAAGCAGAGAAGAAGAGCTACAAACTATGCATCACAGCAGAGAGAGAGAGCGAGAGAGAGTGAGTGGGGGGTTAAAATTAGAACGAGGACTGTGTTAGTAATACGTCTCAGCTCTCAACTCATGGATCTGATGCGTGACAGTGAAGTCTGATGAGCTAATTTTCTGCATGTGGTTAATCTGATCTGGACGCGGACATGACAAGACTTAGAACTTGAGTGATGAAAGCAATGTTTTTAAAATGGAGACGTTAATGAAAAGAGCAAAATATGTCACATAATTATAAGCGCTTCCTTTACAAAGCACTTTCTGCAAAACTGAGGGAAAGCACTCAGAATCTATTAATTCATTTTAAAGGAATTATTTGGTCCAGATTTCAGGATAAGATGTAAATATCCTCTGAGGACCTGTACTTAAGCAAAAAGGAGCAAATCTGGGTCTGAAAAACTAAATTACTCCCTTTTCTCAAATTCGTGTACATTGTAAAGGAAACCCAGATGGAAATATGTGGAGGAGGAGGAGGAGGAGTACTCACGGAGATCACCCTGTCGCCTACACGCAGCGTGCTGTCTCTGTGTGCCGCTCCGCCCTCTGCGATGCGAGAGATGTAGATTCCCTAAAAACAGAAACAGAAAAACATGTAAAGTGTCACGCCATTTCACGCAATTATTACACAGCATATCGTGCAATTTCTCGGTCTGTTTATAAAGATCAATGAGATGTTGCTTGTTGTACTGCGACCAAGAATGCTTTAATCCATGGGAGTGGTTACCTAATTATTCCATAAATCTTTTGTGGCCTTTGCACCAAAGCAGACAGTGAGAAGTCTGGTGCAACAGGCTGCAACGCCATGATGAATCACTGTGTTAACTGTGAGCATATTATCACTCAGTGTGTGAAGATCTGAGCAAAAAATAGATTTCCTTTATTCATAAAGGTAGTTTTGACATAATAACTGCTCACTAACCCACAAATTTAGATACAAGGAAGCACACATAAACCCAAACATGCATTACAACTAATTAACGCCACAATATTAGATCACTAACACACTTTAAGACTCTGCAGCATGACTGGCTCATTTAAAAAAAAAATTAAAAAAAATCATGACATCTGAGACATTTTTGTCCCTTTTTGCTCAAATAACAATCAGTTAAACTAAATAAAACTCAGCTGAACTCGTAGTCTGGCTCAAACACAAAAACACAATGTGTAAACACAAGCAAGAGCTAAAGTAGTACACCACCTCCTCATATCAACTAACATTTCTAAAACCTTTTTGAAAGAGAGCCAAAAACTTACAGTCAGACCCGCTTGTATCACAAGTTTGAGTCCTTTTCTCTCTATGTGGGCGTCTTGAGCTGCTGCATGCGTTCCAGCAGAGTCCCTCACTGGCCCAAATATACACCTCAGCCCGTCCAGTGACAGTGAACCTATCATGTGTCAAGTCTGGCTATTCATATCGCCGTCTCCCTAGTGATGACTGTAAACGCTGCGGCTAGAATAGACGCCGTTAAAAGACAGAGTGCTGTGACTGAGGCGGTTACTGTAAACACTCTGTGACCCAACTTCCTAGCTTTTAAAGGCGCACTACGCAGGATTTTCTTAAAAAAAATAAAAATAAAAATATACAGACTCATACAAAAGTGATCCCTCTCTGTATCGCTGCCTGTATTTTATTATTTTCTTGCCAATAAAGGTGATCAGTATGTTTCCGTGTCTCACCGTGTCTCCAGTGCGGTAGGGTGTGGACCCTTTCCCCCCCGCGATACTGAAGCCGAGCCCCTTGTCGTTGCGGATCAGACACGTGGAGAGCCGCTGCTGAGGCCCGCTTGTGGTGGGTTCCAAGTTGAAGGCGAGGCCGCTGCTGCGTCTCTCCCGTGGGAAGTAGTCGTCCTCGGGCCTCAGTGGCGTGGTGGTGATGGCGTTCTCCGGCTCCACCATGCGCTCGCGCAGCACTGTCATGGAAACCGTAGCACCAGAGCTGCGGAGAGCTTCCACCGCTGTGTGGTGTTCTGCTTCGTGAAGGTCTACTCCATTCACCTGAAGCAAAGAGATTGAAATTATTATTTAATTAAAACATCTCACAATTTGACAGAACAACAGTGATGCGTAAAAACGGGATGCGGGTCTGTACCTCGAGGAGTTTGTCTCCCACTTTCACGCCGGCTCTGGCTGCAGGACCCTCCTCAGATACTCTTGAGATAAAGATTCCCTGAAGACACAATCGAAAAGAAAATCTGTATAACCTCTAGTTTCTGATTTCTTAAACATCTCGGTACTGCTGGGTAAACATCTTACCTCATCATCTCCCTTGTAAGGCGTGGATCCTTTCCCTCCGGCGATGCTGATACCCAGGCCGCCCGTTTGTCTCATGATGTTCAGGGTGTGCTGCAAGTCGAGGAGGGGGAGTCAGCACGACTAGAAGTGAAACCTGCTTATCACCACTTATCTCTGGGCAGAGTGAGAGGGAGGCGAGCCCACAATGTTGCTATTTTATCTTATTTTTTTAAAAAATTGATTGCAATTTAGCTTCTTAAACTTTATGATGATAAAGTTGTGGGTGACCTCCCTCTTTCTGCCAGGAGGTGGTGTCAATCTTTATCAGAGAGGCATCTTGTGATCACACCCACTGACGGATGGAGACATTTCACTGGTCCGGAGCCTAAAGTCAGTCTAAGTGGAAGGTGGATGTTTTGTTTTTAAAGTGAATTAACCTTTAAAAAATATTTTACAGCTGGGTTTCATTTTACTTTAGTTTATTCAAAGTTGTTCAAACAAAAACAAAGCGGGAGCCGAATCATTAGTCATCTACCAGTAATCACTCAGCTGACGTTAGACTTCAGACATTAAGTGAATAAGACTCTCTGAAACCTTCTTCAGTTGTATTAGATAAATAATAATCTGACAACATACAGTTCTTACTGTGTATGTACGGGAAAGAGGGACTTAAAAATGTGAGGTAAACACTGAATAACAACGTGTAATAGTGTAACTGTATGTATTCTGTACACTTTTCAAGCCATGCAGAGAGAGAGGGAGGAGTGAAGGGAGAATGATGGACAGGTAGGAGGAAAACAGGAAATGTCGACAGTAACAGATGAGAAGAGTGTGCTGTGTCCTGGATGCAGAGGAGGATTTTTGGACTCGGTTGTGGTGTTCGAATAAGATGTAATTATTCATTAAAATGTTGCAATGTTGCTCTACAACAGTGAACAGTAAAAAAATAAAAATAAAATAAAATAAAATAAATAAGCACCATATTAACAATACCACTCAGCAACTATCAAGTATTTCCAGCAAACTATACTTATACTTTTATTCTATTAAGAAAAAAAACCCAATAAAATCAATAAATAAACTTCTTCATCCATCCGGAGATCTTCTTCTGGTTTTCAGCTGAGTTATATAACGTCTCTGTATACCTGCATACCAAAAAAAACCACCAAACCCTGGAGGAAGCTGGTGATGCAGACTTGCATCTTTCACAGTGCAACACGCCCATTCATTCCAGGGCAACACAGCGGAGACAAAGGATGAAAAGGAGCAAAGCAGCAGAAGCAGAGAGAAGGCAGCAGAGGAGATGTTGTGCGGCAGAACCTGATGCTGGACCGGGACTTATAACATGAGGTCTACATTCAAAGATCCTGCTCTCTGGAGGAATCATTTTTCTGGGCATTAAAGCTGTCAATGCATGACTTGTGATTTAAAATAAAGGCAGGATGACAAAAAGACACACAACCATAATATGATTATTGCATTCAGGTGACTATTAATCACTTGAGTGCGTCAAGTTTTCTGGGAAATTCATAATATTTGGCAGTTTGCTTAAAAAAAGTATTTGTCGTGCCATTTTCAGAGATGCTGTTCCTTATAAATAAAGTTATCTTTAAAGGTGCAGTGTGTAGAATTTAGTGGCATCTAGGAGAACAGACTTTGAAGAAATGGAATATAAATAATTTAGTTTTAATTAGCGTTTAATCCCATGAAAATAGGAATTTTGTTGTGTTGTCGTTACTTTAGAATGAACCCTTATGTCTAGATAGGAAGTGGGTCGTCTTTCGCGGAGCCCGCCATGTTTCGACAGAGTGGACAAACTGAAGTCTGGCTCCAGAGAGCCTTTTGTGTTTTTCACAAGTTTCATAGCCACCATAGTTTCTCCAATCCCCAATTTGCAACCTCACTGCTAGATGCAACTAAATCTTACACACTGTTCCTTTAAATAAAATCAAAGCCATAAACGTGAAAAAACTAACAGAGGATTACCGTTATTCAGACTTCTTTTGTGCTCCTACTCGTCTGTTCTTAATATTTACTTAACAGTGTTCAGTCGGACAAAAAAAACCCCCAAAAGATTAAACACAATAATTCTGAGTAACTGGTTTCTCTGGAGGACACATCAGACTAAACATACAGGGTTCTTCATCTGAAGCCATTCCTGTATCAACAAAATAGGGCGGCAGCCTAAAACAGTCCGAGTAGAAAATTGAAAAGGGCTGCTCTGATCTCCTGACAGATTTACAAGTTGTTATTAAAAAAATGTGTGGTCAGGGTTGAGTAACTGCAACTCCCTGTTGGTTAAAAAAAAATAAAAAAAATTGGCAGTATCATATTTGCAAACAATAATATTTCAAGTGAGGAAACGTAAAAGAGGCAGCTGCCATGGCGGACTTTATAAAGAGCTGCATCACTGGCTCTTTTTAATGGATGCACATATACTTCTCTTTAAGCTTTGTAAATGGTTACAATATTCTTAGTAGATATAAATAAAATACTAAAAGTGATTAATTAATTGTCAATTAATGGTTAATATGACCTTTCACAGTAGTGCCAAGCAGCAACTTCTGGAGCTGAAAAATGAAGCCGGAAAAACTTCAGTTCTTTAATTCTTCGAATGGCCACTTGAGGCTCAGAAAGCGAGTTGAAGGCTTAAAGTTAAGGGTGTGGTCGCTTTGAGTGACAGGTCGCTACATCGGCATTCAGAGAGTATCGGCGTAGCTGTTCAGTGTTTTTTTAATTGTAACATTTTGGTCACCTAAAAAAAAATTCTTGTTCAGTGTTTGATTGTACTTTTTGTAGTTTTTCCTGGTAGGTATGTTAGCATTAGCATTATTGCAGTTAACTATAGGCCGTAAATGCACCATGCTAACCAAGCTAGCAGCTAGCTAGCTAGCATTAGGGTCACCTCCACCCTCTCGTCCAAATATGGCAACTTCTGGCTCCAAAAAACCAAGATGGCGACAGTCAAAATGCAAACTCAAGGAGTCTGCAAACCAATGGGTGACGTCACGGTGCCTACATCCATGCTTTATTTTATTAATTCAGTCAGCAAGATAATTTGAACATTTGCTAACCTCACTGGCTGAGAGTTAATTATTTAGAGAGGTAGGAGAATAGTTAAATACTTTTGGATATTGGCACAATGTGAGAGCATCTGTGCTGCTGCCCTGTGAAAAAAAACAATACATATTATATATAAAATATGGTTGATGCCCTCCTGCATCCAGGTTCTGCCACACGGTCCATCTCATAAAGGAGTCATGGTTAGGGGGTCCCTAGTGATTGGCTTGTATTAAACATGGATTTCTGTAGGTTTTCTCTCCACCTCTGAATACAGGTGGGTGAATGAGTAGGTGAGTGAGGGACAAAGAGACAGACTGGACGGGAAAGAGTAGGTACAGACCTCTTCCTCCTCAATTCGAGCAGGTTCAATCAGCAGATTATTGACTTGATCAAATGACACCCCCTGTTAGGACAGGAACCAGCGAGAGGCATGCGGATTAGTCAGGCCAAAATAAAAATATGCTCACACACACACACACACCAAAAAAAAAAAAAAAGCCACTTTCTCACTCGTTCCATAAACTTCACCAAACACAACCAACACTCGGCTGTCTGCTTGCAGGTTGTGGGGATTTTCCAAGTCCACCGAGATGGACCACCTTGAAGCAGAAGCGATATATCCCACACTCGCACCCCCCCCACCAGCCACCAGAAGCAGATACAGGCAGAGATGGAAAGACAAGACCACAAGGAGCTGAGCTACAGCGCAAAACAGTGTAGAGAGAGCGGACAAGAGAAGGCAAAAGCTCCCATACGAGAATATGCCCAGACTCAACACCACAGAAGGCGATTTCCTCCAGTAGCAAGATTTAACTTAGAAAACAGGCCTAAAATATGATATGTAAAGTATAAAAAGAGCCTAAAAAAGCCTGAAGTCATTTACAGAACGTTCAACATTAAGACTAAATAAAATCTGTGAAACACTAAAAGAAAATGCTGAATTTCACTTAAAAAACAACGAAGAATCTTCTGATATTTTTTATCATTTAGAAGAATTGTAACATCCTGTAAGAGATTATTATCAAATGACACAGACGAGGCTCGTTGGATCTCACATTCCAGCTCTGCCAGTAAACCTTCCAGTTGGTCTGAGGTTGGTCAGCCACACAAAAACAGACCCACATTCATAAAAAAATTAAAAAAAAACACACACAAAAAACAAGATTTGGTGAGATGATGATGTTTGATCACAGTGTTAAAAAAAAGGATTTCTACAATTAGAATAAATCAACATTACGTCTCATTAAGTCTCCCAAAAATACTGATGATCAATAAGGAGATTCATTTAAGCGGCACCTGAGCAGACTTCACTCATACAACTCATACACACACACACACACACACACACACACACACACAGAGTTATAAAAGCACGAGTGTGAAAATGTAATTAACCAATTAAATATCAAGAAATGGTTGATAATATAGTGAGATTATTTAGTACTGAACAAGCCCAGTGTTCAGCCCTGCAGCTGCATGTGAGGGAGGGATACCATCATCATCATTTGGCATCAAAGAAATAATAATAAAATCTGATATATAAAACTATTTATCTCCAAATATGAGACGGTGCTTATTTTAAAAACATCTCTCTGTTACTGCGTCATATGTTAAAATGATTCAAGTGTTGAAGGGGTTTACGTGAGCGTTATCAGCGATGATATCTGAGTGTTTGTAAGCATTAGGGTGGAGGACGTCTCGTCTTTTGCAGAGAAAAAAAAAAGAGAAAGCAAAGTTCTGAGGGGAGCCATTCTTTAGGTGAAAACTATCAGTGTAAAAAAAAAAAAAAAACAACTTCTGAGAAAAACATTCCTGTTTGAAGGGTAAGACGTTCATTTTCCACAAATGACCCTGCATGCAATGACAAATCCTTCTCCAGTGCTAGCAGCCCACTTCAAACTGAATGCAACTTGCAAGGTGGTAAAGGCGCTCTATGCATTCAGTGTTACCTGTTTGCATAGAGGCGACAAGCAAGCCAAAAATATATTAAATTTAAATGTATTATTATAACATAAATAGAAGATTTGAAGCATAAAATATCCTAATTATCAGATTTAGTGTTTGTCTAACTATGATACCTCTTTTTCTTCATACTGTATATCTTGTTTTACCACTTTTATACATATAAACCTCCATCTTTACACCAATTTTTACTCTAATCTGCGTACAAATGCAGTTTTTCTGTACTCAGCCGACCCCAAACATCACTGAACTGCATCCTGCCGATGTCGGGATCTCTCCTTTACCTTTACTTGGCTGGAGTTGACCTGCCGGCTGTCTTCCAGCTCCGGCGCCTCCAGTCTGTGATGGCGTTGAGGGGTGCTAATAGTCTGCTCTCCCTCCTCCTCGTCCTGCTCGTCTTCGGCGGTCTGTGCCGAAGAGTTGAGGCCGTCGGGACTGAAGCCCTGCAGCAGCGCGGCCACGGCTTCAGGCTTGGGCAGCTTGGTGATCTTGAAGTGCTTCTTGTAGTGTGGCGTGTCCTTTCTGATCAGACGCTGCTTCTCCGCGGGGAAAGTTGGCCTCTCGTCTTCCTCGTCACTCCTCTCGACGTCCTCCCCATCCTCCTCCTCATCCTCATCCCCACCTCGGATGATGGGCTCCTCTGCAAAGTGCACAGTGGGCTGGAGAAAGATTTTAGAGAGTTATATTATCTTTCTCCTTAAATATGAGAAATTCTCTTTATATCCAAGTAAATACTAAAAGACATTTTGAATATTTACCTCAATGTACTCGACCTCCATCTCATCCAGTTCCTCCTCCTCGTGAGGAGAGTGGCCGTCCACAAGGTCCTCTCTCTGCGAGGCGATAGTCACCTCCCGTCTCTCTTCGTGCGAGGTGGCCGACAGCGTACTGTTGGACACCTGGGAGTCATGGCTCTGATTGGAAAGGTCACTGAGACGTTTCTCCTGAAACAAAAAGCGTCCGTTTGAGTCACTGCACCAAACAAAACAGATTTTCCATTAATTAGCATGCTTGATCTAATAATCATTACATAATATATATATAGTATGTACCTGTGGGTCAGAGGACTCTTCATCTCCATCAGGTCTGGATGAGTACGCTTCGTTCCTCCTCTCCTCAATCACCTTCTTCATCACCTTCAGCTCACTCGGATGTGGTGTGGCTCGACGCTGAAGGCCCTGAAAAACAAAATAACCTTTTTAAAGCCCAGAAAAGTGTCAGATGATTTAGTGACAAAGATAATCTATATTTGCACTTGCTGAGGCCTCATTTGAAGCACAACGTCTTCAATTAAGATATAAAAGCAATTCTGCGGCTCCGACAAACGAAAGCGTTGATTGCTGATAAATAAAAGAGCAAAACATGAAAATTCTCTACACAAGGGGACACGAGGAGAGCACACAAGTGACACTGCAATTGTTGTTTTCTCACTCTGCGCTCTGCGGCAGCCTCATCATCCTCGTCTTCGGCCTTGGTCTCTTCCTGGAACTGGATGACTGACACTCTGTTCAGATTGCTGTCTGTCCAGCTGTCATCGACACTGTTCTGTAGCAAGTTTTCTGTGGGAAGAGGAAGAGTGACAGTCAGATTGACAAACCTTTGAATGAACAGCTGCAGGAACAGATTCTGTGTCACAACCATGCCAAGACTAGCAAAGAAAAACAGATATAAAAACAAATTATATATCTCGTAAACCAGCCGTTAACTCATGCCACACTGAGGTCGGATAAAAACTTTGTACAAGTTGATGTAGTCTGTCAGTTAGGCTTATGAAATAGTACAAATCTTATAGGATAAAATATATACATATACAATATGAGACAGCTGAGCAAGACAAGAAAAAGATACTCAAAGTAGGTTAGAAGCAAGATCTGAATACTCAGGAACATTTTCAAAACAACATATTGTATTTTAAGCATCTATCAAGCAGACATGGTTCAAAAAACATGATTTGTAAATAAAACCCAGTGATTTAACCACAACGAGTCTGACAAAGTCCTGCTCACCGAGGCTTGGGGAAGGCTGCTGGGGCAGTAAATAGCAGGTCAACACCTTCTCCCCCGTACGCTCATCATCCTCCGTCTGGAACTTGAGCATCGGCTGGGACTGGTTCTCTGCGAGCCACATGGCCTTCAGGTTGAGGTTTGTCAGGGCAAATGGCAGGTTTTGTAATCTTGATGTGGAAAAAGGAGAACGACAGTTTTCATTATCCAGCAGATACACAGTTCCCTCCATAAATTAACAGGAATTATTTAACACACACTGACTATGAAGGTTTTATCCACAGCTTCGGCTACGATTTTGACTCTTTATGACATGAAAAAGCTAAAACTAGCGGTGCAATGCCTCTGCAGGTTGCTCGTAATGCATCAAGTATTTTGGCCAAAGCGTTCTATTTAAAGCTTTAACCTCAAGCTCAAAAAGCTGCAGTGCATTATCGACAGTACAGAGCGTTCAGTGAGGTTACCTGTTTCCAGCCACGTCCAGCACATGCAGCTCAGTGGCATCTGCAAGCTCAGGAGGCAGTTTGCCCAGGCGGTTGTCTCTTAATGAGAGAACGTTGAGGCTGGCACAGCCGCCCAGCTCTTTGGGCACGCTGCCTAAACGGTTGCGGTCTACATTCAAGTTGGTCAACTTCTTCAGCTTGCCCAGCGAGCGAGGAAGTGACTTTCAGGGAGGACAGGAAAAACATAAATAATCAGTTTAATCAATACTGAAGTTTAATAGTTGTTAATGGGGTATTAACAGATGTATATAAATCCCACCTGGGTCAGAGTGGTTCATGCTGTAAATCTTTACCTGTAATAGGTTCTCTGTCAGGATGAGTTCTGTAAGGTTTTCACACTCTCCTATCGAATCAGTCAGGTGGGTCAGTCTATTCTGGTCCACTTTCAGGATAGACAGTTGTTTCAGACAGCCTGGATAACAAAAAAACAAACACGCTATTTAACAAACTGCATCTATAGGAGACCGACAGTACATGTGATGTGTGGTTTTAATGCTGAAATGTTAGTCCGCATTCTGGCCTGGGCTGCTCTTCACTGGCATTATTTTCCCAGTAGAGGGCAGTGCTGTTCTGGTTTAACAGAGCACTTTAAATACTCCCACATGCACACACACAGGCAGGCACTGTGGGGCTGCCATAAGGTCGACTTTATCAGCAGTGTTGCCTAATTGGATGGCAAACTTTCAGTAAGTATCACAAAAACACATTTGTTCAGAGAGAACACAAAGGAGAAAGAGAAGCTTTAAAAAGGACTAATTAGTATTGGGCAACTTGTAAATCTTGTAACAAGTAATATGGGCTGTTTTAACTGTTTGAGAAACACACCTGACAATATATTAATGCACAAAGTAATAAAAGCACCATTTCATGATGGGGACAGAGGTATGAAGTGTACGGATGGCTGAGATGGTAGACGGGCAGCGAATGCGATGACGTCATTCATTTAAAAAATTTTCATCGCCGTTTCCAACATAGTTTTACTGCGATTTGTCATTTCCGTCCCGTCTCTCCCCTCGTTTTGCTCACCTATGCTGTCAGGGACGACCTCCAGCAGGTTCTGTGTGAGCAGCAGGTCGGTGAGAGCCAGAAGGCCGTTGAGCTCTGAGGGAAGCTCTTCCAGACGATTCTCTGACACATCCAGACACACCAGTCTCCGGAGATTTCCCAGCTCCTATAAACACACACACACAATAAATACCACTTATTTACAGCTCAGAACTGATAGATTCTTAAGAGCTTCTCCCCCTAAAAACTATTAGACTCCACTTTAACTTCCATACAAACACAAAGATAATAGAAATACAAAGACAACCACTAACATATTTGTCGTCTTTTTGTGCTGTTTTGTATGTTTCTACCCATTTTTCATCTTCATCTTTCGTCTTTATTTTGCAAATTGAGCTTGGGGAGTAAACGCAATTTTATTCTGCTATGTGTATGATCACATTTCTTGCAAGAGGGCATCATAAAAAAAAAAAAAAAAAAACTAAATGTGTGTTATGAAACTGTACTTACTGGTGGTAATGAGGACAATTGGTTACGGTCAAGCCACAGCTCCCTCAGGTTGGGCAGAGCGCCGAGGGTGTCCGGCTAAGAGATGGGATGAAAACAGAAGGAGAGGACGGAGCATATTGGTTACTCGCGGTTGGTTATTGGAGAGAGCAGGTTGGTCATTCTTGTTAATGTTTGTGGAGCAACGCCAAGAACTGTGCGGTCTAAACAAACCAGGAAACAGTCAGTCAGAAACCTGATCTATTTGAAAACTGTCAAGAGATGTTGAGGATACAGCAAACAAGAATCATGTGCCTTAAATACACAGGCACTCTATATATAAACTGGATGGTTAAAGACATCAGTATGTGGTAGAAATATGGCTCGCTCTAGTAGGTTTGGAGCTGCAAACGTTGGCACATGGGTTCATTTTAAGAGTCTTTAGTTTTTTGATTGACAAGGATGATTGGCATGAATTTAAATCGATTTATCTGCCGTTAACAGTTGCATAATGAATAAATAGATATAGGATCTTTAAATGTGGTCATGCTCTCTCTCTGTGGGGATTTATCATCCTTTTATTGAAGCCTCTAAATCCATTCAGTGAGCTAAAAGTCTCCCAAAATGAGCTCAAAATGCGAGTCTAAGCGATAAATAAAATCAAGGAGGATGTCAGTAAAGCGCCGGCTTATGACAGACACGCAAGCGGGCAAGGTTTCATCATGATGTCAACTGTTTGCTCAGCCTCCGCCCTTGTCAGGTCATGAGGCATTGTTTACCCTGTCCTATTGAGACTGGTGGGCGTTCCCAGGCTAAAACCAGCACTCACTCTGGGGTACAGCAGCATGCAAGGGGGAGAGGGGAGGGAAGGGGGGCCTCAGGTCTGACAGACCGGCTCTGCTGTGTCCGTTGAGGTAAACATGGGATTTGGATCATAATTATTGTGGTGGGAATGTGAGAAGGATATTTATGACACATTTCAAGAGTGTGCGTGTGCGTGTGTGTTCAAACAGCAGTTAGGTAGATTAAATTATCTACTGAGGATGAGTTTTCGACTCACTAAAACTTCCAGTTCATTGCTGCCCAGGTCCAGCTGTTCCAGTTTCACCAGGAAAGAGAGCGACCTGAAAACAACAAGACAGAAAACAGCACATGTAGAAGGTCACACTCACACAAATACATGCCCCCGCTCGAACAAAGAGAAACTGTTTTGTATACGACTACAACATACCATTCATTCCCATGTGCTGACATATGCAAAGAATGTTTTTAAACCTGTGTTGCTAAAAGCTAACTTATCGTTTTTTTGGTACGTTCTTCCACCCTGCAACACATTTTCTCTCCTAAACTAGTGCATTCATAAAGAGGTTAACGTTTATATATAAATAGCTGCGTTACTGCTTTAACGTTATCAACAGGCGCTTGTTGTTCATGATGAGGATGGTGGAGAATAAGAGACTAAAAAGCACAGCACATGTATGCTGGAGGGAGACGACACTTACGTGGGCAGAGACTTCAGCAGGTTCTCCCTGAGCTCCAACGTCACGAGATTGGCCAGACTATAAAAAAAGAAAAAAAAAAGGGAGAGAGAGAGGAGTGGCAGAGAAAATGAAGCAAGTGTGAGAGAAGGAGGGGTAGGAAGGTTGGCAGGCGACGTGAAGAGGACGGGGGAAGAAAAGAGGAGAGACAGGTTGGTTAGTCAGATGGCAGGTCTGTTCATCTGGGCTGCCTGGCATGGCGAGGGGCTCCTTCCATCTGTCTGAGTAGAGCAGTGGCCCAGAGCCCGGAGACCGGCTTCCTCAGAGCCCCACCGGGCAACAGAATTACACTTCTTTAAAAACCTGCTCGGTCTCGTAATGTTTCATGGATCTAACTTCAGTCTGGCAGCGTGGACGGAGTGTGTGACGTCTACAGTACATTTCTTAAACCGTTATAAAACAACAATAACAGTTTCTGTGACATAATTAAACAATTTAAAAAAGGCAGGAAGCTTATCCAATTTAAAAAATAATGAGCCACTGTGCATGTGTACATACTTTCCAATGTCATTGGGCAAAGTCTGCAATGACACGTCGTTGAGTGCCAAGTGAGCCAGCGCTCGGAGTTGAGTGAAACCATCCGGCAATCTGAGGCAGACAGAAAGAAAGAAAAAGGAAAATTGTAGAAAGAGTGAGCTTTTTTTTTTTTTTTTAAGGGATCTTTTGTACAATGCATGATCTCACTTAACTCACACAGACTATTGGCCCCACTAGGTATTCCCATCTGTTCAAGTATTCAGCATAAAAAAAATTTCCCAGCCATTGATTTCCGATGGGAGAAAGTTTAAAAAGGCAAAACGTAGACATCACCGATTGCAGGTGTAGCAAGAAAGGTTTGAACAAAGAGTAAAAAAAAAAAAACGCTGCAACTGTGGGCTAAAACTCTGATCCTGGTTATGTTAATGTGTGTGATGGTTGGTCAGAGAGCACATTGTCACACACAAACCAATGATCTCCCTCCAGGCATTTGTTCAAGTGCTGTACATAATTGTGTCTTAGCAGTGGAACATTTTAAAAAGGGATAAACGTTCAAACATGTACTGTATACATGCATGTTTGCAGTCTTTCCACATACGACTCACTGCACATTTAAAAAAAGAAAAAAAAAAGAAAGAAATGGGGGAAAGCAAAATAATTAGAGCAAACGAATGACGCTCATCATGCTTTGTTGCATTTTTCATACTGATTTTCTCCCCTTTTGTTGTTACATGTGAGGCAATCGCATTATTTCCTCACAGTGACGATGAAAAGAGTGATGGGCTGTTCTACTCCACTTACCTGGAGAGGGGGTTTCCACTAAAGTCTGCGATCTCCAAGGCCCTGCAAAACTTAATGCTCTCGGGGATCTCAGGAATGTCTGCAGGAGAAAAGAGGAGAGATGGGGAGGGGAGAGGAGGAGGAGGAGGGGACAGGAGTCAGCACCATGGACACACACAGATGCAGAACGGAGATGTAGTAAGGCTCGTATTCTATAGAGCGAATCATTTTTAAAAAGTTCCTTTTAATCGCAACCAGATGGCAGGAAAACGAGAGAAAGAAAAAGGGAAAATGAGACCGAGAGAGATGGAAGCTGTGCTGAGGAGGACATGGTCAAAGTCTACAAAGTGTCCCCCCTCCTACAACTACTAAGTAAAATCACACATTTATAGCTGCTCGCTTATAATGCAGGTGCAAATTAAGTTCACTAGATCCTGTATCTGCATCTAAAAGCATTTCAGCTGTTACTTATGTGCTTTAGTCTTAAAAGAAGAGTTTCTCGAGTACGATGAAAGACATTAAGGGTCAAATACAGAAACAGGTAAAAAGCTATCTAATCTACAGCTGGATGATGATGAAGGCCTCTTATTTGGTTTGCCTCTATTTTGTCTGTCACAGTCTGACTGCATTTTCAAACAATGCAGATTAGAGATAAGGAGATCCATGTGATAACGAGTATACTGACTGCAAATAACAGAAATATATTGTTTATATCATAAAGACACTGGTTGTATGGTGTGAAAGGGTATGAATTTCCACAGCCAACAGTCACTCATTGCAATATAAAGCAGGTGGCCGCACATAACCCCCCGCATTAATGCTCGTAAGCTTAAAATGTTCAAAGACAAAAGGCATTAATTGAGCTTTACTTTTCCCGGCTTAATCTGATGCACATATGGAAGGCACAAGTATAAATCTGACCTACTGGTCTGACCAGAAAAATAACTTTTACCACTGGATCCTGCAGGTGCACGTTAAGAAATCCCAGCTGAGCCGAGCAGCCTATGCTGACGCTTATCTGGCTCAGTGTTGCTGTCCTGCAGCAGGAGCAGACAGGCAGACAGATGGGAAAGGCCCCTTACAGGCCACTGAACACTGCTCCCACAGCACTTGATGCAGTTTGTAGCAGAGCAGATGTCTCACATCTACCGTATAGGCTCTTCATGCCACTGAGAATCAGTTTTATGAGTGAGTAGCACGCAAGGACACGAAAAGGGCGAGATATTTGTTGATGAGTTGCAGAAAACAGTACAGCAGGCCACACTGAAATGTGTTTTATATCAAGTGTCTGTGACATGTATAACTATGCTCGTCTTAGGCATGAAGATCAACAGACAAATGTCTGTTGTGCCTGAGGGTAAGACCGGATAATCTGGCAAAGAGCTAATATTTATCAAATGGTTGCTGCTGGCATGTTGATTCTCCGACTGATTTGGCTTCTGTTGAGAGACACCACATGGCAGGAGGTTTTTTACAAATAGCCTATAACTCTCTTGTTGTTTTTGGTGTGGTCTTGTCAAAGAGTGGAAGGTTATTTTACAACATGTCATTAAAAACAAAAAAAAAAAAGAAAAAAGAACTGGGTTGCATGCTGACTGGTAATGAAACAGTAAAGTAATTTGTGCACAGCGCAACTTGTATTCATGTACCGTTTCTGGATATGTCCAGTTCCACCAGCTGCATGAAGTTGGCCACCTCAGGAGGAAGTCTCTGGATCTCATTGTCGCTCAAGCCGAGCTTCCTTAGGTTCAGTAGTCTGAAGAAAGGCTGCGGAGACACAACATGATACCGTATTAATACTTCTGTAGGCAGGTGATGTTTATATTCTTTAAATTACACTTAATCATCCAGTCTTGCGAGGATGCATCAAGGAGCAAACATGGACGTATAACAATCAAATCTTGATGATAACAGAATAAAAATCTATAAAACATATAAAGAGATAAAGAAACTGCAAATGCTTAAAGCCTAGGGCCAATTATTTTCATTACTGATTAACTGTTTAGTGTACAAGATGTCAGAAAATAGTAAAACAATATGATTTACTGTTACGAATGTTTGACATTCTTCTTTCAAAATGACTTATGAGTTTCCGTAGTTGTCATAAATAATAGATGATTTGTTTAAGCATTTTGGCTCCATTAATGAGCATTTTTAGATCAACAGTGGACATACAAGCTGCATCATGTCAGAGTTTAGATGATTTAGTGGCTGTTCGAGCTGCAGATTTTAAACAAATTATGTTAAAAATCAGCTGAGTAAACGTATTCATTTTGAACATGTTGAGGATTTAATCACAACTGTACACACAAAACATCCTGTATATTCAGAAAAAAGGAGGTCGGAGTCCAGAACCGACATTCCAACCTCATATTCCCCCCCCAAAAAAACTCCTCCTCGCCATGGCAACGGGCAGCCAAACAAAGTGGCTTTCGATAGGAGAGCCGAAAGGAAAAGTGGTGCGCGCTGCGGCCGATGCCAAGTGCTTTCACAAGAGCCTGGTTTGTTGGACAGGACAGCGTTCAGAAACATTCCTCCGCCAGCCGCACTGCGTGTGTGTGTGTGTGCGTGTTCGTCTGTGTGTCATCTGCCGTTCAGATGGACAGACAAGACAGGCTGGCGGTGGGGGAACAGCAAGATAAACAGGCCGAAACTATGCAGTTATTAACCCCTCAATCTGTCCCTGGTCCTGCAGCCTCACAGAGGAGCCACTGTTTACTCTGTCCAACGCCAGGCGACTTCTGGAGACGCTGCAAAACGAAGGAAAGCGTCGACTCGGGGCTTTCTGGAACAGGAGTTTTGTATAAACTCATTATTCAGGGATGCTTTCTGAACATAGGGTGCACAGACGTCTGCAAGCTGGGAGCCTCAACCTTAATTCAAATTAAACCTCAAGCTGTCAACGAGGCCCTCTGTGGAAAAAAAAAAAACCAACAACCCCTGTGTGTGTGTGTGTGTCAATAACCCGCAGAGATTAACATACTAAATTGAAAAATTCAGACAATTTCTGAGCACCGTCACACTCTTGGCTTTCTCCAAAGAGTTGAATAAACATGTAAGTAGATCAGATAAGACAAAAACGTTCTTTGATGTGTATTGTCACGTCTCCGCCTGACAAAAAAAAAAAAAAAAAAAGTGTGAAAACACCCAGATCTACAACGCTGAATACAACATGCTGGGAGACAGCTCTACAATTACGCTGCCAAAGAGAAGAATGCGCAGTTCAGCTCCACTCGGCTCCTTGACGACAGACATTTCCTGCTCTTAACTGGTTACGTGCACCGTGTTAGGATGGGGAGTGAAGTTTGGCCTACAGCAGCAAGATAGAGCTTGTCAAGAAGTACTTTTTTTTTCTCTCCCCCGCTGCTAATATTCAACATTTTCCCAGCAGCTGACTGGTAGTTTATAACCAGCAGGGAAGATAGAAAAGGGTGTTGGCTCACTGAGTAGCAGGTGACAGGTATCAGATGGCAGGAACAGGAAACAGGAGCTCAAGGGGGGCGGGTGGGGCGGAGGGGGACCATGTGACCAGGACCGAGGGGAGGCAACCTTGCTGGCAGAACAGGTGACGATCGGAGAAACACACCTGAGCGCTCATTCTGCAGATGCAAGAGCTTAAATACACCAACTTACAAAACCTGATTTCTTATCCCCTAAAAATACAGCAGGAGCTTCAAGTTCCCACGACGAGGCGGGAGTCTCTCATACCAAAAGTTTGTTACTGCTACAGACAATCAGCGATTCTTCCATCCAGGCTAAACCAATCACCCAATAAAAGCTTTTGCATCAGTGCATTCCTCTCTGTCTCTCTCTCTCTCGATATCATCCAGAGCCCGATCCGTGATGAGGGAGTGGACGGGAAAAGCTGGACGGTAATGCAATCATGCCTGTGAACAAGTAATTATGAACACTCACAAAGATGGCCATTCAACTCACTTAAAAAAAAAAGTAGGCGCCCCTCGCAGACAAGACAGAGTTTTGCTGCGGTGTTTTTCCCCCTAGGAAGCAACTATGATACTTTTATACCCCAAAAGTCTACAAAAACACATTCACTACAACAACAACAACAACAACAAGAGAGAGAGCAGACTAACTTTTTTAGAAGATAGTAAGATGTTAGGTAACTCTTCCACATGTAATAAATCTGTCCTAGTTACTTTTTTTAAAGCAGTTAAAGTTGGGTAAAGTAATAAAAATCAAACAATTCCCCTCAATTTACAAAAAAAAAGAAACTGGGTCTGATGTCTCTGCCGTTTTTCCCACCAACTGATGTACTTTCGAATTAAACAATGGAGAACCAACAGTTTTCTACGGGTCAACGGGTCAGTTGGAATAACAAAGTGGGAGCAGTGGGATTTAGTGTACCGCCACCGTCTCTTCATTGTATTACTGAGCCACATCAGTCCGCTCACAGTCACTCAGCCAGCGTTTATAGGACTGTTTTGCGTGTGTGTGTGTGTGTTAACAGTTGTTAGAGTGAGAACCAGTGCGTTAAAAGTTTTCCTTTACAACTCTGTGTGAGTGGGATGGGGGTTTTTTTTTGGTGTGGAGACTTGTTTGCTTAAAAGGAAGATGTGAAGAGAGGGGAGAGAGAGTTTGGGTGAATGATAGCGGTGTCAGCAGAGGGCAGTGTCGGAGGGTGGGAGGGAAGGTGGGAGTCTCAGAGCTCAAGTCAACACTTGTAAATATCCGTTAGACCACTATGTACCAGCCTTTCTTCTGCCTATAAAGATGGCGAATAACCAAATCCATGTTTCCAACGAGTCGCTGGTAAAAATTAATAACTCAAATGTTTGCTTTTAAGCTGTTAAGTAAACCAAAAGCAAGCATCAAAACTGGAAATCAACACCTGCCATCTGTCATCTGTTGATTGCTTTCTCTAATATAGTAGGAGGTCTTCATTCAACCCTTCTTTAAAAAAAAACACCTCCAGCAGCTGAAACATCACATTTTAAGTGGTCGGATGATAAAAATACCTTCTGCAATGTTTCCTTTTTCAATTCCAGAGAACAGAGTAGTAGATAAATTACATTATTAGTCACTAAGACAGCAATGAGAACTGACACAGCTGCACTGATTCTGCTGGACCGTGATAGCATTTGACACGAGGAGGGGAGGATTAGGTATGTGTAACATCCAAAAACATGGCCGACTCAAGCTAGTGTGAAAAATGGGTTCTGTGGTGCGGGTGCTTATTTGAGATATCTCCCATTATTACCCAGTGAACGGAAGACTGGTCACCCATGAGCAACCAGTTCCAGATAGGAGCAGACGTTACAGAAATGACATGTCGCACGTCGTCATGTGTCGAGTGTCATAGAAACGCTTTGATTTATCTGACATCTCTCGCCTTGCTTGGGTTATATTTCCAGCGTGACAGACGGCGTGCGTTAACGTGCCTCAGGATGTGTGTGTGTGTGTGTTTGTAAGTGTGTTTGCATGCACGCTTGCAACATTTTTTTTGCAGAGATCTTTAAGGATGCTGTGTGCTGTAGGTCTTTTAAGCCAGAACACAGCAAGTGTTTAGAAAATTTTTAGTTTCACTTCGGTTGCCAAGAACTCTCTCTGGCTACAGTAGCAGGACTCAGCGTGTGTGTGTGTGTGTGTCGAGGGGAGGGGGTTAGGGCAGATGTTAACATGCATATTTGTGTTTTCATGTGTATTAGCGGGGAGGGGATGGGGGGGGAGTTTGTGTTTGTTTAAGAGTGTTTATGAGAGTGTTTATGCGCGCTGGAAGAGAGACTGTAAATTCACTTCGGAGCTGAACGTTAAATGTTTGTGGACCTTGCGTTTTTCCAGACAAACTAATTAAAATGTGACTAAAGATAACCAAGAGGCGAAATATGAATGTGTGTGTGTGTGTGTGTGTGTGTGTGTGCTCGCCTCTATGTTCTCTGTATGACTAACGCGCTCGGCTGTAAGCGCAGTGACCTGAAGCCTGATGTTCACACACTTAGATAATGCTCCCATGAACATTTATCAGTAGGCTTATACCACCATATGTTGGTCTACCAATAAACGGGAGCGTTATCTAAAGTGTGCAGACTCTGTTTTTCCATTTTTATTTATTTTTTTCACATGTTTCTTCTGTCCGGCACCTAGTATTTATCGTTTTGGATGTGCGTGCTTTTGTAAACTTTTTCCGAAGCCTGTGTGTGTGTTCACAGAGGCTGCAGTGTTCCAGTCAAGTGACTCCATTTAGCTTACGGTTTCCCTCCAATCATGCCATCAGACGAGAGACAGAGCAGGCTCCTCCGGCCCTCCGAAAACACGCACACACACATTCACACACATAACTAAACTCAACCTTCGTCTCACAGCGCGTTTTTTTTTTTGTGTGCAGGGAAACCCCGGGCATCAAACTCCCATTTCTACTCTCAATCACTAACCTAAGGGTCAGGTTCACAGTCTAAACATACTTTTTAAAAAAAAGGTAGAAGAGTAGTCGGTATCATTTAAACAGAAACTAAAAGATATCTAAAAGGTCAGGTCTCAGCTCGCCTACAGAGGTATTCAATCAAAACGGAAGTGAAATTACATACAATCACTAAATCTCTCCCCTATTCTTTCCGTAACCCTCTTTTTTTTTTTTTTTCTTTCATTTTACTCTCACACACTTCATTTCCTCTGGAAGTGAAATTCCTTTTCACACATTCCCGAGCCTCTTAATCTTGTGCCAAATCTGCCCCGTTGGCCTAGTCCTTATGTCCCCACTCTTCCCAATATCCATTCCCTCACGATACACACTAACTACACACACTGCATACACAATACTAGGGAGGGTGAGGGGCTCAAAGCGAGGGGAGGGCAGAGGGAGAGCACATGCTTTTGTGCTTGCTTGGACTCTTTCAGTGTCCGGGAAATAAAAAAATAAAAAAAAGCTGAGAGGATTTGGTTGACTGAGTAACTTCGTCGGTCAGTTGAACGGCGAGCCTCATTACTACACTCTCGTTTCTATAGATAGCCGCGGTTATTGTTGCGGTTATAAACTCAGTACATGAGTGACCACAGACACAAGGTGGCCGTGATACAACGTAAATCCGCATTAAGGAGAAATCCTCCTCCTCCTCCTCCTCTCGCTGAGCTTAAATATCTTCCAAGTGCAGAGTTATGTGAAGTTAAAAGCACCGGAGCAACACATGGGCTGATGTTGCTCTGCTAGTCGGCTAAAGCGTCCCCCCCTCCCCCCTCCTCCACCTCCTCCTCCTCCCCCCGCAGAGCACTGTTTGAAAACCCCAAAGTTCCCAAAAGCTCTACACATGAATGACACCCTAACTGGTCCTCTTCCCCCTCCTCCTCTTGCTCTCTCCGCTGCTCCACCTCTTTGGGTTCCCTCCATTTTCCTTGGCAGAAGGACAAAGGCCAAGCAGCCAGCCCCCCCACACAGGCCTGTCAGTCACAGGCCAGGCTCTCGCTGCCCCCCTTCCTCCCTCCCTACAGCTCGGCCAGGGGATTCCTCCATTGTCTGAAAGGGCAGCGCGGAGAAGAGAAAGAGGGGCAGGAATGGAAGGATGAAGAGGGGAAAAGTGGCGGAGGATAACAAAAGGCAGGAATGACTAAGAAGGATAGAGAGGACGAGCGGGGAGGAAAGCACAGAGAGAAGAAGAAAAGGAGAGAGAGAGGAGAGAGAGCTGAGAGAAAAGGACGGACGGGTGGATTATTAATAAAAGAGTTGGAGGGTCAACAACGGATTCCCACAGTGCACTGCACACTCTCTCGCACCGCTAATGGGAACAGAGCCTTTCAGCCGCTTTCACAGACAAAATCAACGGCCTACAAGACTCGCTGCCCGTTCGTTGTCTCCGAGGGATAAATTAATCTCATTTATTCATCAAAAATAAAAATAGAAAACACGGACAACAAGTCTGATGTGGTTCAAGTCGGATGTGGTCCATAACGCAGCTACAATACTCCCACTGGTCTCCTCGGAAAAAAAAAACAAAAAAAAACAACCCACGCTTATCAGACCAACAATACAACACATCCACCTACTCACAACTATAAAACCTACATTCCTACTTCCTTTGCCCTCACCCTCCGCCTCCCACACACACACACTCACTCCTATTGCTTGCAGCTCAAGTGTGTGTGTGTGTGTGTGTGTAAAGAAAAAGAAACCACCAGGAACAACTAAAATCCAGCAGCAGCACACGCTGAACTTACACCAGACAAGAGGACAGAGCCCTGGCTAATTCCATTAACCTTTAATCAAACATGCATAGTGGGCGTATGCATGCGTGTGTGTGTGTGTTTGTCTTCGTGTGGCCATTTAATGGTGTTTTGTGCCATTATAAAAAAAACGCTGCGCAATATGAGTGTTTGTGTTTCACTTAAGTGGCACTTTCAGTCATGACTACCCCTTATCTGGCTCCAGTCCCTGTCCCCTCCACCCCCCCAGGGGTTGAACAGCCCACACAGAAAGAAGGGCGTGGTAAAAGTCGGGTGTGAGTGACAGCCTGACTAACTCCCAGTCTACTTACACCTGTCTCGGGGACTTTGATCTGTGCAAAGAGCAAACACAGCTCAAAGACAAGAGGCCCTGGTAACGTCTGTAGCTAGCGTGCCACTTTACAGGAGCCAAACTCTGCTCTCTGACAATTAAAGGACAGTAAAAAAAAAAAAAAACACATTATTCTTCGCACTGTAAAGCTAAAAATTTTCATTGTGAGGAAATGAATGCTGTGTGGAGTTTGGGGGTTTCCTGGATGCACAAGAGCAACTCAATCTTGAGCAGCTGGATCCATGTCAGCTTTTTTTTTTTTTTTTTTTTAAATTAGACTTTATTAGAGGAAAAGTGTAGATTTTCTATTTCAAATGCTTTTTAAAGATAAATCGACTATGGATTATTAATCTGGGACGAGATTCTCACCTAAATAAAGACTTTAAATTGACATCTTTCACTAACACGTGTGTAATATCTGCTGCAACTAACAAATTCTGGCATAAATAGCACTCTCTTCCGTCTTCATTGTGTCTTCGCTCTGGACATCTTGTGCTTCACTGCACCGCCATGTTTTCTTTAGTGAAGATGAGTCAGTGTGGATGAATGAATGAATGGTCCTAGCTGAAGGCGTTCAGGCCCGAGGGGCCATGCATGCATGTACACAGTTTATGTGAGCGTGCGTGTGTGTGTTTATGCTCGCTGCCTCGAAGCATCTTTTTCTGGATTAAGTAGGACGGATGCCTGGAAAGAAAACGAGAGAAACTCCTCAGGGTCAGGGAGGGGGGAGGACCCCTCTCTATTCAGAGCAAACAAACTGAAACAATGACAATAAAAATTAAAAAAAAAAAAAAAAAAAATCACAATAAACAACTCACTGAAAAATACAGTGAAGCCAGATTGTGTTTCCATGTAGCTACAGTGAGCGCCAAATGCTGGTCCAAAGTCAATATGGTTAATAAACAACCACAGTGACAACAGGGGGCTTCCCTCCTCCCACCCCTTTTTTTTTTGTTTTTGCCTCCTGGGAATGTGGTTCAACAGTTTTGTTTGAGCTGACACAATAAAATATGTTTCAGAAGACCTCGATTCAGCCACATGTACAGAACGGGAACATCCAGCCATATTTGTATTATCAACGTATAACTGTAAAATAAATAGAAAAGTCTATATCGCACCGCTGTCTTGTCGAGTCCAGAGGGGTTAAAAGGAGGAAGATTGAGAGGGAACAGGTGGACGTGGCGTTGTGTGCGGATAAGAGGCTCCTCCAATCACAAATACACATAGATCACATGTATCTCCATTGTGTTTGCTGCTACAATAAAGTTCAATAAATCATTTATCTTCTTGGATTTAATGCGTCACAAATAAATGAGTAATATGTCGTCTCTTTAAAAAGAAAAAAAAAAAAATGGAGTCGTTGTATATTAGCTACCCATACCTAGCATGACTAACGATGTGAAAGTAGGAGTAGTTTTCTGTTATTATAAAATGTTCTAGTGCAACAAATGTTTCTTCCCACAGACAGATGTATAATCATGATAAACACTGTGGCATATGATGTGGCACTCTTTGGTTTATGCTCTCTCTTTCTCTCTCGCTCTCTCTCCTTCTCTCTCTCTCTCCCTCCGTTAACTGAGAATGGCGATTGCTCGATGCAGTAAAGCGATTTCCAGTCAGCACTATTTTTAAAAATAGACGAGTAATCCCCTCCAGTGTTGCCATATTGGGGGGCTAATCACTGCTTTGGTCACTAAAACCGTCAACAGCGATAGAAAAGCTTGCACCACCGGCTCTGGGACACCATGTCCGCAACTTGATTAACACACACACACACACACACACACACACACACACACACAAACACAGAGAGAGAGAGAGAGAGAGAGAGAGAGTCAAAGCACTGAGTCTCTGTGCAGATTTGCAATCCAAACCAAATTCAAAGCAGCAGCCAGACTGAAAGCCTTGAACTTGATCTTTTCAGAGCTCTCTCTCTCTCTCCTGCCTACGTTTCAGGTTTCATACAGCGCATCTTTCACCTGACTAGAAAAAAAAAAAAACAATCAGAACGCTTATGCAAGATAATCAATAGACCGTTATTGACGACTTCCTACTTCTACATGAGAGGAAAAAGCAGGAAACCACTTCAGACTACAAAGTAGTGTGGAGTAGTGTGTTTCAACAGCGTGTGACGGATGAGTGAACAAGCAAACAGACGGGTTTTCAGGGCTGCAAATTTAAATCGTCAACAATTTTGGCTAATCATTTAATAGTTTTTAGTCATTTTTTAAAGAAAAAATGCAAAAATTATCTGATTCCAGCTTTTTAAATGTGAATAATTGGCGTTGTGGACTGTTGGTCGGGACAAAATGAGACATTTTAGGTTGCATTTTTCACTATTTTGAGACATTTTTAAAGTTAATTAACAGCACTCACAGTTCCATCCTCTTAAGTGTTTTATTGTGGACACAAAACGAACACGTCAACATTGTAGTTTTGTCTTCTCAGAGACTACGAGGTTGATGGATCCTTGAGTGCTGTTGCTTTATCTTGTTGTCTTATTCCTGATTGCAACTGTGCGTCCATTATTGTTTTGAGACTTGGAGTTGTGCGATCTGTTTCCTGTATTAAATTAAGTTAATTAAGAAATGAATAATCTAGAAAATAATCCTATATATATCCTCAAACTTGCTGCTTCAGTCGGTAATAATGAGATAAATTTTAAAGGACTGAGCCCACAGAAGGTGAGCAGCGACGAGCGAATCATGATTTCACAATGAAAATGAAGTAAAGTGGACTAAAGTTTGCATTTTGCAATAAAAACTTCTTTGTTGGTTTATTCATGAGCAGAAAAAATGCACACTACTGGAGCCGTGCCTGTCAATTACTGGACTGTTTTCAACTTGCTTCATTCAGACTTTGCTGTTGATTTGAACTAATTGCCTGAGATTCTCCAGCTATGCTCTCACACAGGAGGAATGAATGAGTACACAAGGATATATTAGAGACTGTAAACCCCCCTCAACCCCTCCTCTACGCCCTGACTTCATCACATGCTCTCTTCCATTCTCCTTCTGTGTTCCCACAAACATGACACAAAACCAGAAGCCCTATTGTTTATAGTCCACAGAGGACGTTTGGCTCTTTCCTGGATGGGCTGGATCCGGTATGTGCGGCCTGCCTGGCTGCCAGCTCTCCCGTTTGTCCCACATTGAAGCCGTGCTGCAACCAGGCACCTAGCGCAATTAATTTGCTAAATGATACGCAATCAGCGCGATCAAGATTAAATACATTCTGCTACAGTGAGAGGAGCAACTCTGGCTCTTGAAGCTGCTGGATTCGTCATAAATAGAAAGAAGGGTATTCAACAGGCTTTGTGAAGCACAAAGATGGTGCTGAGGTCATGGTTTAAAATGGAGGGTGGAGCCAGAGGAGCTTTAAGCTTTCATATCGAGCCTCGCAGGCACCAAAAAGGGTCCCCACATACAATCTCTTACAGTCTATCACACTACACAGCATCATTATGTGGACTCAAGCTGTGTGAGACGCTATTGAAATGATCAAAACTCCTCGCTCACTGCATGAAGCTGCTCACATATTTTACTCAACTTGCGCTCTATGGTGAGTATTATACATTAGAAAAAGTTCCTGAGTGTGTGTGTGTGTGTGTGTGTGTGTGTGTGTGTGTGTGGTGAGTGCACAAGCACCCTTGGTACAATTGAGTCATTGTGTGTGTCCAGGTTGTGGCCTCCCTCACAGGATCATGTGGCTCGGTGTCTATCATTTTCCAGTTAACGGTCTCTGCGCTCTCCTTTCTTGCAACGGGCTTCGTTCAGGTCTCTCCCTCTTTACATTTCATCTCTCTTTCAGGAACGTTCTCTCAAAAACATTTCAAGAACGACGTGGAAATACACGGCCGTGACGTACCAAAAAGCCTGACTGGCGTTCCCTGTGTAATGCTGATATTTGGGTTCACCTGCATGGACTTTTTTACTTTACGCCATATTCACTCATGAATTAGATCTTAAAAACCTCCTGCAGTTTCAGCAGATTTCATGACTCAGTCGTGAAGCTGGAATGAAAATAAACCCCTATCGGGTGGCGTCGACAGACGGCCCGGTGCTGCATAGACATGAGCTGACAAACATCTGTCAGTTTTTGCCTGGATCCAACAAATCTGGATTAAAACGGGGGGACTCCCACTGTTTTTGAGTAAATACATCTCAAAAGGTCAAAGCTAGGGCTGAATTTTATTTTACACACAACCAAATGGCAAAATAACACAATAAATTAAGTTAACCTACTTAATATAACGCATGTAGCTTTTCATTAATGCCCAGAATAATATATTTATATATATATTTGTAGTGCTGTTAGTGTTTTAGAGCTGAAGATCAGCACTAAGTTTAGTAAGTAGGTCCAAGTGCAGCACAAAGTTACCTCTATGTAGTTCAACCATCTAGCATCCGAGCCCCAGTGGAATAATAACTGTTCCACTTTAGGTGTTGCTATAAAGTGTATCTGCCTTGCTGCTGTTGCTTTTTCAAAAGCCCAAGGACAAAGCGTGGCTTTGAGACAAGCAGATATACTCTCTCCTCCTCCTCCTCCTCATCCTCTTCTCTTCTTCTCTCTCTGCTTCTGTATGACAGGTTTGGCTCAAGCCAAGGCCAAGGTTTCAATGTTGCAAGCAGATTTGGGGGAAAAAGTAAATAAAAAAAAAAAAAAAAAAAGCAGCAATCGGTGGGGTCTCACAACACAAAAAGGTACAGTAGTAGGTCTGCAGTGACAGGGAAGCCCCAGCCCATCTGGTGTCTCTCCCCTGACAACACAACAGGGTAAAAAAAAAAAAAAAGTGCGCCTCCGCATCAGGCAAAACCACTGGCCCTGGGAGACCCATCACCTTGGAGACCAGCGTTTGTTCAATGAAGACGCCAGGGAACAACGAAGCAGAAACCTCCCCGGTGACGCTCGACTGACTGGTGAAATGAAAACTTAGCTTCACATTTGATTCACACACACACACACATAAATGCAGTATGTGGACGTCTGCAGTGCATCTTCACCACAAACAGGACGACCGTTCCCGCAAAGTAATGCGCATTAGTGTGTTATCATTTGATCCCTGTGTTGTGGATCCTTTCTTTATAAACCCTCTCAGCCAAAAAGGAGCACTAAACACTTTACCACACACCCTCTTACCTTTCAATACAAGACAGAAGAAAAGGACGCCGTTACTCGGGATTACAAGCCAAAACCCCCATTAATATGTCACTGAGACAGCATAATTACAGAGGCGGCTTCACACTCCTCCCACATGACTCCAGAGAGGATCAACGCCAGGAACGACCAAAACACTAGCCCTAAGCCCACAGGGAAGCACACGCTGATCCCCTCTCCCCAAGGCCGATTGAAACCTGCTCTTCTACATGCTTGATGTCATGAACCTGGTTTTGTGATAGCAGATCTAAAAATACACTCCGGAGGACCTGATGCACATAAAAAAAAAATCAATCATACTGTACTTCAGAACACAAGATGGCACATTTTGTACGTTTGCCAGCATGTGTGAGTCCAAGCAAATATTGTACACGTCCACTCAGTCTGTGCTCGTCCTTGACCTCATCTGACATCTTCCTGCACTTAAAAAGAGCCGCCAGACAGCGAACGTCACACATGCAAATCACTGTTCCCAAACTGACACAGGGAGGTGTAAGCAGGAGCGGCATGTTAGCAGGGAACAAGCTAGTCAATCACAACTGTTAAAGTCACGTAAAACAAGAGCGCTTCGGGTCACGTTTACACGCATATAGCACAAGCCGTTACACAGCCTGAGTAGACAGGTGCTATTGATTAAAATAGAAGTGAATCCACTTCCTGTATGGCCTCTGTATGCACTCTGCAGCCTATTCCAGCAATCCTCCTGTGATCAGCAAAACCCGTATTTACATCACACAAAATTAGCGATATGTAGTTTATTTATGAGGAAGAATAACATAAAATAATGATGTGACTGACGTGTGTGTGGATGTGCCAAAGTGTCCGCCTGCAGAGGGCAGCTAAGGTGCAGTGTGTGTAAAAGAAGAAAGAAAGTCCAGCAGTGACAGCCGGGTCATTCAACCACACACACACACACACACATACACACCAAATCCCAACATTTAAACTATTGAAACTTCATGCAACTACAGTTTTAGTTTTTGTAAATATTGTCAAAATAGCAAAAGTTGGAAATAAATCAAAGACAAAGTGAAGAAAGGCTGACATGTGTCCACTCAAAGTTTAATGATGACAGTGAATATCTGCAACATGCAGCTTTTTGTTTCTAATAGACCCCAACTAGAGCAGTTAAACTACTATAGATTAGCGAGACAAAAGTTGCTCTTCAGTGTTGCATTTGTTGTTTAAAAAGTACTGTGATCCAAATATAAACAATATAAATAAATAAATATGGCTTATTGTTGAATAAGACCTTTGTACAGGCATCTTACTGAGCAGTGCAATTGAGATATCTCTTACATCTTTACAGCCGAACTCCTTCGCAGTATTCCCATTTGTGTGTGTAAATCCCCGAAGAACGAGGGGGCTGGCTTAATTAAAAC
Organism: Euthynnus affinis; assembly: GCA_029490765.1. Lineage (NCBI taxonomy): Eukaryota > Metazoa > Chordata > Actinopteri > Scombriformes > Scombridae > Euthynnus > Euthynnus affinis. The sequence goes on along the minus strand of CM055859.1, from coordinate 17,620,011 downwards.
ACACACACACACACCGTCAGAGTGTGAGTGAGACGGGAGACTGAAATGAAGTTTTTGATTAGATTCAACTGTTCAACTGCTTCAATGTTTAAGTCTGAGTATGTGTGTGTGTGTGTGTGTGGGCCTTAACTACAGGAATGTAAGATGAGTAAGTTCAAGTGTATGTGTGTGTGTGTGAGTGAGTGAAGGAGGAGGAGGAGGAGCGAGTGAGCAGGAGCTTCCAGAGAGAGGGCAGGGCAAACTCCTGGAGATTCCAGTCATGCCTGCATTTCCTCGGATGTCACGTGCTGCAGTGCAAACACAGCCATGGTAAGTTAATTACACACGGAGCCGTGCACACACACACTACGCTTTCCTTGCTTCTCACCCCCCCAGCAAAATAAAAAAAAAAATGTTTCAGACTTTAAAGCAAAAACCATTATTAAAAAAAAGGAATGTTGGATGCAAAAAGTGCTTAAAAATGCCACTTATGGTCAGAAAGATGAAGATTTATATTTTATGTGAGGCTGCAGGAGTCTAAATATTGTTTTGTGATGTTGATTGAACTCACACACACACACACACACACACACACATTACACAACACAGATGGAAGAAATATTATTAGAAAGCTGCCCGGTGGGAAAAGAAAAGCAAAAGGAGAACGAACACAAAGAGTTGCATTGTGTGTCGCTGCAATTCCTCGAGTGAAAAATAACTGACCTTTTACTATAAACAATGCAACAAGAAATCAACACTTCAGTGAATCAGTCATCAGATTCGGCCGTTTCTGTTTCTGTCGTGACCAGGTCAACTCAACTTAAAAAAAAACAAAACGCAGAGACGTCAACACAAGAAATAGTAAAAAGGAAAAGGGTTAAGTGTTGAGGCCAAAACACCCAACTGTGAGGGGGGGGGGGTCTACTGATGTGCACACACGCACCATCTCATATTCGACAGACCTGCTTCATTTGTTGTTAATCACTGGCGTGAGCAGCGACACATACGTGCGTGCATGTCGCTTTGTTGTCTCCAAAAGACCCCCCCCCCTTCCCTGCTGTGCTTTCCGTTGACCTATACACACACACAGCACCTCTATTAGGAGCCTCACACTAATTTTGTGGCACGACTCACACATTCAACATGCTTTTTATTATTATTTTATTGTGTTTGCTCACCAGCCAAGAGTCTGTAGCATTGTTAAACTCTACAACGGTAAATTTGGAGGCTGGAATCAAAACTGTAGACTTTTTTTCCCCCCACACAGGTGGTCCTGAGCCCCCCTCCCTCCATCCTCCTCTTCCACTAAGACTTTTATTTAGCAGCAACAATATATTAGTCTGGTGACCGCGTCGCACAACAATTCACATGCAACCCCCGTGTGAACTTTTACACAGCTAAGTCGCTCAGCAGGGGGGGTACAAACAGATTTCATTCATATTTGTCAGAGGCTGCAGGAAAGTGGCTGAATCATTTTCTGCGATATTGACATCAAAATTTATCTATATATTTCTATATCTATATATTTTTTCCATCTTTGAAAGCAAGATTAATGATTTTACTCATTTTAAACTGATAAGAAATGCGCTCGGCCTGCAGTGCACATATAATCATGCTTAAAATTCAAATCAGTCAATCAAAATATGATTTCCTTTACATGAAATCAGTGTCATCTTTGAGCAAATTATGATAGTTGTATGAATGTCAGCTCAAACAGCAGCACAAGCATGTTACAAAATACAGAACTGACAACTGACTGTGGAAAGAAATCACTATAAACAAGACATTAAACTGCTTTTGCTATTAAAAAAGACATTTTTCACTTGTTTAAAAAAGGTCAAAGATTTCACAAAATCATTAAAATGACTGTTGTTCACACTTTCAGAAGTTATCGTGACTTATTCCAAACGGATGAAGGCGCCAACATGAGCTCACTGATACAGAGAGAGCACTAGTATTAATATTCAAACAAAATATGTAAACTCGTTCAAATAATGGAGTGGATTTATTTACAAATAAATAAATAAATAAATAAAAACATGATGAGTGTAGACGTTATAGCTGGCGGCTTTAAAGCACATAGAGAGAAAGAAGATGTGCGTCTATAACAAGTCATTGAGTGATACCGGCTAATGGAAGACCCAAATCAATAGTGTGATCAATAAGGAAGAGAAGCAGACACCACAGCAATTTAGATAAGTTGCAAATGATTATTCAGTCAATGATAACTTTAGTGATCAGGAAACGCAAAACACTGAGCTCTGCAATATGGTTTTGTTATTGCATGGTACACATAATTAAATAAAATGATGTTGTTCATCTGCACGCAGTGAAATAAAAATGTGTTTCAGCGATGTGAGGGAATAAAAAAATACTGATGTCCGCATATAGAAAGGTGCTGGGCTGTCTCATTTTATTGCACAAAAAGCCTTTCAGCTCAACCGCAAGTGAGCTATAAATATCACTAGTAGCTGATTACACATTTTATATCTCCGCATCCACTCAAAAATATGTTTTTCTTTCTTGTTGTTACAGTTAAACGTTTGAGCTTCACTGTGCAGAATGATGTATGTGCAAAGTTTGACACTCGAAAGTTGTTTTTATTTTTTTTTTTAAACAACTTTTCATCTGTTGTTTGGTGGAAAGTTTGTCTGTGACTTCGTTGAAAGATTTGGTTTCCTGCTTATGAGCGAGGATTTGTGACGAGTCACGACGAGTTTTGGTAGCAAACCGTGGTGCAATGTTCGATTTACACAAGCGTTATGTGGAAACTTGTAGATGTCGGTGCATAAAAAACATGAAGAAGAGACTTTTCAGTGAAGTTGTATCAGACAGTTAAACGGAAATTAAATATATTTGCATATTTAGAGATTTGGGGAAAGGTGCAATTTTAAGGATTTTTAAAGGACTAATTCTACTTTTTTTGTTTAAAAAACCATATCAGACACATATTATTGTCAACAGCAGAGTATTACATATCTTAAAACATGTCTGGAGGGGATTGTTAAACATTTTCCCAGATTAGCTCTTATTCAAGACGTTGAGAGGTTTCTTTTTAAGCCACACAAACACACAAACAGACACTTAACTTGTTTTTTTTTAACCATAACTTTGACATTTTAAAACAGATTTAATTGAGTAATTTATGCTTTGGGACTTGTGGGCTGATTCGCTATTCATTCGCAGCTCTTTAACATCAGCTGCGATCCACAAAAATCATAAAGCGCAGAAACATTTCGGCTATTTAGCGGCACTCAACACTAAATCTTAAATAATAGTTTTGGGGGAAGAATTATCATTTAAAAAACCTGATTGGTTAAGGGACAATTATTCCCCAAATGTAATAAAATGTTGACGATGGGAAAGGCAGTGAGATAGTTGAGTGGAGTTAAAGTGGTGCAGACAGTGACGCTGCTGCAGCCACAAGAGTATTACTGCAACTCCTTTATCATGGCTCTTGAGCTCTGGGGGCTTAAAAGTCATTCACGGGTTGGTGCCACATCTAGTAGGATTAAAGAGAAACATAGTGCTTTGTGTCACACTTATCATAAACACTATCTGTTGAGAGACGCTGTGCGCTTCTGAGTGTGTGTGTATGTGTATACACAGGAGAGAGTGAGGAGCAGGAAGTTTAAAAAAAACACTGTTGTACTAGGAGGAGGAGGAGGAGGAGGAGGAGGAGTAAACAACAAATAAAACATAAGCAGATCCCTCCCCACCCCCCTCAAACCCGCCTGTTTTCATGCTTGGATTTAAAGTCCCCCAATGCTGCACTAACATGGTCCAGGGAGGAGATGGCCTCACAAAAACAGGGCATTCCACGGCTTCACTTGATTATTCCCCACTTCCTGCTTGCAGAGACGCTCCCAACAAAAAAGGAATCAACAAGAGAAACACGGACGTCAACAAAAAAAAACAAAAAAACAACGTGGTCCAAAACCTAAGCGCTGACTGAGGGCTTTGTGAGAGAATCCCTGAGGCAGCTCTGCCACTTATAGTGTTTTTATGTTTTTTTAAACCCTATAAGTCTGTTTGCGTTGGTCTCAATCAGTGGATGAGTTACTAATTTGTTGCATTTCTCTTCACACACAGACAAAAAAAAAGAAGAAGCGAATCAATATGTATGAACAAAAGCCATGTGGGAACTGTCACTCTCATTAATTAGTGAGAAATCAGAGTGAGGAGTGTTTGTTTTTCTTCCGGGGTAGTTATCCAACATTTCTTCATAATTACAGCCGTCATTTTGGGACGTATAACAAGCCAAAATATGCAAGTAGAACGTCACTTAGTGACAAAATCTAGAGAACAATGTGTTGCTTCATGTCATGTGAAGAAGACGTGCTGCCGTCAGTCGGGCTGAAGAGGAGAAGGGAGGCCATACCTGCCTAACATAACGATAATAACATAATGCAGAGTGCAGCTGGCTATGCGCAACGCTTTCTACGGTTGAGTCAGATTACGTTCATACCGCAAAAGAACTGTACCGCAGTTCATTTGTAACCGGATCGAGACCACGTCTTCATTAAGGTTTCAGTCTGGTTGTTTTGTTTTTTTTTTGTCCACACCCCGTGTGATTGTGTTGTGTTCACACCTGCCCAAACGAAACCGCACCATGGGGGTAAACGCTGCAGGGGTTCGATTCAACCAAACTACAACAAGGCAGTTGTGAAAACACACTTAAGACTAGTCCAGACAGACAGAGAAGTCAGGCTTAAGTGGCCCACCTGTTTCAAAACACACACAGAAATTAAGAAGCTGTGTGTGTGTGTGTGTGTTGTAGACGAGTTGGTTTGCTTATTGGTTAAATTCCAGTTTACATTATTGGCGCTGAATGTGTTTTCTGCATGCAAAGTGTGAAAACAAAGTTTCTTTCACTACATCTAGGAGGAATCTTTAACTGTAAATCAAAGTTGGGTTGGAGACAGAGTCCAAAATTAACACCCACCAAGCACTAAATGCAAGTAATTTTCCCGTTTGGTGAGTAACTCTCGGAAAGCTATCCACCACACTGGATCGCTCGATGATTGCTCACAAGAAATTATCCATATTTGTCCCTGTACAGTGTAGTTTTTTTATGCACATCTAAACAGTGCTGCAAAACTGTGAGAGTGTTTGAGGTGATAGACCGCCCCAGTTTCGCCGCACTGTTTACCGTACAGGCCATCACCACCATTTTTTCGACATCGTAGCTCGACACTGAACTGTATACGTGACACAAAAAGAGCAATTTATTATTTAGGGTTGGTTAAAAAAAAGAAAAACATGCTTATCCAGTGGATTTTTTTGTTTGGCAGGTGAGTCAAAAAAAGTTGATTTCAGACACTGGATGGAGATAAGAGCTGACGGTGAGGGACGGCGACCCATTACAGAGCCACAAGTACACCAAAGGCTGAGGATGTGAGGGACTATCAGGTTTCAGAGTGATAGATAGAGGCTTTCAATGACTGTGTGTGGCCGGCAGATAAAGGGCAGCATTTGTTTGTGGTTGGTTTTAATGCCATTCCGGGTGACCTACTCCTCCACAGGGACATCAGTACCCTGACAGATTAGCCTCAAAGGGCCATTTGTGTGACTGAGAGTGTAGTTCCTGAGCTCCTGTACGATCAAAAGGTTCAGAAACAGCATCCCCATCCCAAAGAAATGTCAATGCTGAATTTAACCACTCTGAACTTCTACTTGAGTCTGCAGTCATAACCTGCTTTAAAAAAATAAATAAATAAATGCGTGAATACTGCAAACAGGCGTTTTTTTGCTCAAGCAGAACAAACATCTGGCACAAGTTGACCTCAAACTGTACTACTGGCAGGATGGGAAATAAACCACATACAAAGCAATTACGACTGGCTGATAAGCGAGTCTGTTTACTAAGCTTTACTGACAGCAACAATTACTGCGTTTGCAGCAGGGCTTTTTCTAGTCAGGAGAGAGCCTACACAGGGGCAGTGTGGTTCAAAGTACAGATGTGCAGAGGTTTTGTAATTTTTTTTTTCCCCGTAATTTAAGATCACAAGACTTTTACATTTATTAAAAATATCCCAAACACAGTCCAGTACAATAAAATGATGACTTAAGACAAGTCTCAGCTGCAAAACCCTAAATTTGCTGCTTATAATGCTGACATGAGACATTTGCTAATATTAAAAGTGGTTACTAGCCACTCTGGTCACCAGACTGACTGCATTTTAAGTTTATGTAGGTTTGTAAAAAATAAAAAAGGATTTAAGAGTGCCACTCCCTACTCTGGATACAGTCAGGCCCATCTGTGCCCTTTACCTCTGAGGTTTCTAAAACACCGGCTATTGAGAAGATGAGATCAACACATAAATACAGCTGGACAGAGAAAATGGCGTCACCTTTGCAACATCTTGTCTGCGTGTACTTAATGTCTGTAGCCAACAGAGCTAACCCATCCTATCACAGCGCTCCAGCAAGCAGGCCATGCGGCAGCCACAGGACTCTCCCCTATCGCAAACAGCTGCCGCCACCGCCACAGCCATCAATTATTCACTGGAGCCTTTTGCCTCCGTGTTTACCTTTGAGGCTGGCGACTGAGGCCGGAGTGGCACGATGATACAACAGTGCAAGTGTTCAGACCGGTTGTTAAGTCCAGAACCTGCTGCTGCCGCCGCCGCAGCGATGCTAGGGAATCATCGAGACATGCTTTAGTCCCAAACAGGAGATGCTTACTGTGGGAAAAACATAATGATGACTCGACTGTGAGGTACAAGGAGGTATTTCTAAGCATTTTTCCACCTCAACTGCAACAATTATTTCCATTATCAATGAATCAACTTGTTTTCAATTGATAGTTTGTTCTTGGGAATATCAAAAATAGTGAAAAACTCCAACCAACAGCCCAAAATAGGTATTCAAATGTACAATGATGTAAAAAAGAAAGACAGCAGAATCTTTAAAATTGAGAAATTTGAGAAATCCCTTCAGACAATTAAGCAAAGTTGCTGTTGATTTATTGAGAGCGTTGACTCAGAGGCACTGACATTGAAGAATAGGTCAGTTTGACGCCAAAAGTACTACAGACGGCCATCTCTAAGCGTGCAGTATTGCAGCACTGTATGTTTTTTTCAACTGTAAGCTTGATATTACGCAGCTAACGTTGCTACTATTTCCCAAGAATAAGGTATGATTTCGTAAAGTGAAGTCGAGGGGAGGAAGGAGCAGCGAATGTGCGCATATGCTTGTCAGATAGAGTGAAGCGAAAGATCCATCTACGCGGCGCAGAAGTCTCCTCTGACAGCTCTTTCCCACCTGACACTGCATGTCAGCCCAGACTCCGGTGTTCATGTGGTATAGATGGATGGCCCTAACATCAGAGTCCCAGAGGGGCCCGGGATCAGTGGAACTCAGCCCCCTTCACCCCCTCCTCCCCACCCCAGATCACTTCCTCCAGTAGAGGTGCCAAAGCCCCCCTCCTCATTCCCTCCCTTCTCCTGTTAATCCTTCTCCAGAATAAAATACACCCCCACCCCCACCCACCCACACACACACACACAACTCCCATTACCCCTCTGCCCCACCACATCGGGAGGAGGAGGAGGAGGAGGGGAGGCAGGCAGGATGTGAGACCAGCTGGTCATCAGCTCAGACAAAGAAACCTGCTGAATGTGCTCCAGCATCAAAAAGGAGCTCAGATCTCTCACATCACTGTTTCTTAGTGGGTTCACCAGCTCTGGATCTCACTTTTTACCCAATCCTGTATTAGGAGAGACAGGTTGGGGTGGTGGTGGGGGGGTTGATTAGAAAATTTAAAACTCTACACCTGCTTTTCTCTATAATTGAGGTGGAGGGTCAGTGTCAGGCACAGCCAAACATTCACACAACAAATCTTATTTTAGATTCAGTTACACTTTGTGAACAATAGCCGCCGCTGCCGACTCCGACGTGCTTTACTTTAGAGCAGGAAAGAGGAGAGTAGTGGAGTGAGAAAGAGCTGAGCCAGAGGAAAAGATGTGGTTTTTACTGCAGAGAGGCCAGTGGCAGGTGTAATTTATCTTTCGTCATAGCCTAGTTCAGCCCGTCGCTGGGGAGATACAAACCAGGACTCTCTTGTAGAGTTAACTGGAAACTAAAAAAAAAAAAAAGAAGAAGGGGAGAAGGACTGCAGGACTTGACAGCACACTGCAGGGACGTGGAGTAAAAGTATAGAGGTCCTAAAACTTCCCTCAGTGAGCAGCAAACTTTTCCCTGCATTTCTTACACCTCCAATTAGAAGTTATACATTCATTCAAAATCAGACAGAGCCAGTCCTCTCTTACATAATAACAAAGACTTGCGCAACAAAAACATAAAACACTTGAATATTCAAGATTAGGCAAACAATCGGAGACCATTCCTCATTCAGCAAGAGCTGATTGAAGGGACCTAATTTAGGTTTCACTTGACCCCAGGGACTCCAGAGAGAGAAAGAGCACTCAGATTTTTATCTGTGCATTTATGTGCTCGAAAAGAGACCCATACGGCAGAAAAAGCAGATCCCAGAGGAGGCATACACTTAGTCACACTGGCCTGCATGCAGGGGGTGGGGGTGGGGTGTGTGGGGGGGGTCAAAAAATGTGGTGCTGAGGGGCGTTTTCACGGCCGGGTGAAGCCCTAATCTGTCCTTTAGCCGCAGATCTGTTCGCACACACACAGAGACACACAGAGAGGGCACTAGTGACAGCTGAGGATTAAAAAGACTGCACAGTCATCCTTCCTATCTATCTATCGTGCACATATACATCTTTATTCAGACCGCAAGACATCTAATTTTCTGATTTCAGACGACGCTTGACCTCTAGAGTTAGTAGGAAATATAATCATAAACATGGAATAAGTTGTAGATTTCCTCCCAGCTCAGATATTGGATGCAGAACTTCTTGTATTGCTGAAACTGTCGAGACTGGATGTCAATACTGTAACATATTACAGCTTACCTGGAAGGTCCTATTAGGTAATAATACTGGGAGTGACATGCATAAAACCTGTTTGGCAAAGTTCTGATGGGGGGACACACCCAACAAGGATTTGTTCCCTATTTCAACAATGGAAAAGCAGAGACAAGGAGAAGTAGATATAGTAGGCCGTTGTTTGGACTACCGCATACTGCACCTGGAGCCTGGCTACCTCCTTTAAAAAAAAAAAAAAAAAGTGACCTCCTTCTGCTTTTTTTTTAAGCAGGTGTAACTGACCTACAAGAGATCTTTTTTTTTAAATGATCATTTGAGTGGTGATATGGTTGAAGTCTTAATGTAAGGCTGGTCATGGGCAGTGCAGAGCACACAGGAAACACAAAAGAGCCATGACATTGGATATGAGGTGGTGGCGGGGGGGCGGCAATCAGACTACTGAATGGACTTCTTTGTAACCTGTCATGGGACTTGAGAATGGCTAAAAAGATAATTCCCTCTTCCTCAACATGATCTTTGAGGCAGGGCTAGTTTGTCAAAGCAGCTAAAAAAAAAAAAAGATCACTTTGCTGCAAACACAGAACGTCTTTATATCTATGCAATTTATTATAATTTTATTATTGAATCTAATTTTCCTTTTTATGAACCTAAAAATGGTCTTGATGTTGGCAAACGGAGATGCCGCTACTGCAGAGAGCATAATCTAAAAGATCGGTGGGCAGTGCGGCGGGGGTGGCAGTGGCAGTGGGGGGGTGAGTCACAGCAAACTTAAGGAGGGACTGTCAGGACGTCTAAATCTCCATCTGTTCGCTACGTTAAACCCCCTACCGATGCTAGATCCACCAACACCGCCACATTAAATACACTCTACACATCACCACTGCTTTAATGTTCATTATTAATTCAAAAAAATAAATAAAAGAGTTTCCAGTGTTTAAAACATTTTAAAAGGCCATATTGATTATGTCATTGTGTATTTCAAAGATTTTATTACACGTATTAATTTACATGACCTGAGACTAACCTTGCTCGGCTGGTCTGTAGGCCTGTGACCTTCGTTAAGGCGTCTTTCCTCCGAGCCTATATGCACGCCACAATTTGTCCGTACTGTTTGTCATGAAAGGCGACCTCATTTCCAGACACATGGGATGAAATGATGAGCAAGAATGACCCGGGATGTTACTGTGGCGACTAAAAATAGCCAAAAAGACTAACAATTAAGTCTGCAGACTCATCTCTGACTACACAGAACCAGGGAAGGAGCACGCCATAACGCCATAAACGCAATTTTTTGGAGGGGCGGGGGGATCGTTATGTTAATGTGATTCATCATACAGTCAGCGCCCTTGTTCCCAACACCCCTCTGTATGAGCAATGACCCCTCACGCCGCTGCTCCCCCTCGCCGAAGCCCCCACACTTCAACTCTCAGGACCAGAGAGGGCCCATATGCTTTGTGTCTTGCACGCTACACATTCACCGCAACCACACGAGACATTCTGTCACCACGTATTTATGTCTCCCGGTTGAAGCCGGCACCACCACACAGGGAGGCTGGCTGTGTCTGTCGGTTAGCTGTCTGCGCCCCGGAGTATTTGAGTGCATCCGTCATTCGGCGTTTCATCAAGGGGGGGCGGGAGAGGGAGGGGGCGTGCACCAGGTACACTGCGGATATGTGACAGGTATGAGCTAAGTGGAGAACACGCACTGTCTGCAGGTAAGCATCGCCACCGCCTCGGTCTACACGCAGGGAAGAAGCCCATCTTTCATTAACAACGAGCTAAAAATAAGTCTGTATCCCCTGAGCAACGATGCATAAGGTCATTTTTTTTTAATCAAATGAAAACAGGAAGGGCTGATCTAAAATAAGTGCATGTGTAATAAAATGTAAAACAAGTAAAAGCAAAGAAATTGTTCTAAAACATAAAAGCTGGTTGATTCTAAGCGTGTCAGGACTTTGTTAGTTTAAGGTTTGGAGGGGTTTTTTATTATTTTTTTAATGCACGCCTTGCAAATATGCTGAAAACGAAGAGTCCAAAGTGATTACTGCAATATGTGTATCCACTTGCCAAAACAAAACAAAAAAAAAACCTCTATTGTTTATGATTCCCAGAAGGTAACATGCTGCGCCGTGCCAACACCTCAGCATCTGTTGACCTTGACTTGTTAACAATCTTCATTAGTGAATGTGCCACTCGTCCCTTTCACCACTAAAACTAAAGCCATGAATTGTGTGTGAGAGAGAGACACAGTCACAGTCTTCTACTGACTAGTGCATTCATACCAATGCCCTGCTCCATCAAAAAGAAAAAAAAAAATCACAGCCAGTAGTTTGTCCTAAGGAAGAACAATGCGTTGAACTGAATAAAACAGCCAGAAAGTTGAGCAAGCAAGTGTTTTGTTCCAGACCTCTGTAGACCAACAACAGTCCTGCACCCCTTAAAAATAAACTCTTTGGCCACGCAAAGAGAACTTTTGTCATATTTCAAATAGTGGGAGTGTGGGTGGGGACAGCTTTGCAACTCATTCCACGCATGCCTTCCCACACTGCATCCCAATCCAACTGGCCACTGGTGCTATTACTACAGACAATATGGTGCGTGCCAGCTGTTTTGATCCGGGTTATACCCTCTTATCATGCAGCACATCCACCCCTGCAGCAGGACAACACTCAGCACTCCTCTTAACAAAAAAAAAACATCCTATCACACTAGTCCAACTTCCCCTTCAACACTTAATTCTTCTATTCAAGCTAACTAAAGGCTGTTGGAAAGCCATGTCAGTACACTACATAGCTCTAAAAAGAACTGAATGAGCTGCATTAACTAGTTGTAGCATCATTTAAAAACACTATAACTCGAGTTTGAAGCTGATTTTGACATGGTGAGACCCTGCTGAAGCACTCATTCATGTGTGTGCAAGACAAAACAGAAGTACTCTATAAATGACAGGTTGAAACAGGAGATTGCTATCTTACTGTAAATATCTAATGTTGTTATAAAGCACTGCAGGGCATAATGATCAAACTCCATTTCCAGGGGAGTAAAGCAGGAGCTACCTGAGCTGAGAAGGAAGTATTTGAACAGGTGATATAATGCACGCTATTTGACTGCTTATGTCACCGGGCAGTGACCTTTTTTTGCTTGCTCAAACATCATGAATAAAAAACAGGCAAGTGTGTAAGTGATGCAAGGGGGACAACTCGACAGTTTTTAGCCCATAAAAGCAGTAGCCTGTCATCATCCAGCACATATAACCCATATTTAGCCATTTCTGTCAGGAGAATAATAAACATAGGAGACACACAGCTCTGTGCATACCTTGGGTAGTTCTTTGAGTTGGTTGGCATCGAGGAGAAGCTCCTCCAGGCTGCGACTGTAGCGGAATATCTCATCAGGGACTGTCTGCAAGTTGCAATGCCGCTTGTCCACCGACTCGACGTGGCGGTTGCAGCGCCACAGGGGGATACACTTCAGCATGTCCGGCCGCCGTGGGGGGATTTGGTTGCCGGTGCTACTGAAATCTCCGCATCGGAGGTTGAAGCAGGGGGAGGTGGGAGTATATTTTGGTGGGAGTGGGCTCACTCAATGTCAAAAAATAAATAAAACACGACCGTGTTCCCCCACGACGATCCCCTGAACAAGGAGGCCGAAATCCACTTAAGAGGAGACACAAAAATAATCCCTTTCGATCAGTCAGCGATATTCCTAGTTTCAGTCCGGCGGTGTTCAAGGATTTGTCAGACTCGTCGTAGCGTCTTCCACCCCGGAATTAAAAAAAAATTAGCATAAACAAAACTGTGAACTCCCACTCGGTTGAACTGTTTCCTCACTTCTTAACACTCACTTCTTCACGCAGACGGAATAACAAACGTTAGCTTGTTTTGCTGCTGCTACCGCCGCCGCCGCCACCACCACCACCATCCCCTCTGTGTCAGACCCAAAAAAGCTCTGCCGTGCCTAGCTGGAGAAAAAAAATCACTCAGCCAGCGACCAAGCTATGCAGAAACGTAAAGTGAAGTGTCCTCGTCATGAGTAGCCACAGCTAATACAAACACTTGACTGGTGTTACAGATGAATAGCTACCATAACATAGCTAGCATGTCCCACGGAGCGAGTCAACAGATTAACCCGGGTATGGCTGCGCTGGGATGTGCTCGTCCTCACCGGCTGTGTTGTTAGCAAGCTAGCTAACCAACGGCTAATAACTGACTGAACGCCTTTGTGCCTAACTGCCGTTAGCCAATAGTAACACCGCGAACGGCTACGGGAAACGTTATGTATGGTAGCAACATACCAGAAGACGTCAAAAAAAAGAAACTGCCCCGGTGACTGCTCTTTTATTTGCGACGTAGATGAAATGCCAGCAGCGAGGGCAGGAGCTTCAGCAACAGCCGCGCTTCCCTCCCCTTGTTGAGCTCGAGCCAGGCCGGTTTGGCGTGTGGGGGGCTGGGCTCGGTTTGAGCTGAAGCACCGCCGCTTTGCGCCTCTCTGTTGCAAAGGCCAACACACACGTTACTATACAGCTCCACCTAGCGGATAACAGCTAGCTTCAACCAGCCTTCTCATATATACTTAAAATATATCATTATGACCTCAAAATTACCATAAAGTTTCACCTTCATGTCCATATTTTTGCACTGACTACACTATTATACAGTTTTTTTTCTGCATCAGTGAAAATATCACTAGGATTTTTGTTGGTTGTATGTGGAATACATGTAGAGATATCTGTGCATAATTGGCTGCACCACATAAGAAAAGGACTCTATGATAATGTGCATGTAAAGCAACCTTTAAAAATGGTTTTGGTAGTGTTTCCTTGAATACTGTCACTGATATGCAGCAACTCTATGACAGTAAAATACAAACTGTACCTACAAGTTATACATTTATTTTAGTTTAAAATACACCTGTGCATAGACATTCCTTGTGTATACTTCTGCAGATTGCTACTCTGTGTAAGTACATTGAGAGCCACTAAACCAGAGTAATATTCATTTTATGTGTAAATATACTTGGCCAATCTGATGAATCTGATGAGCAAAACCACAGATGCAGGCTAAGATCTGATGTAGGTGACTTCAATAATTATTTTTTCCAAGGTTCCCACACCTTTTTAAACATAAAATTCAAGGACTTCTCAAGGATTTTACAGGCCCAATTCCCTAAAATTCAAGGACCCAACATAGCATAGTCTGAGACACGGATCAAGGTTAATTACTGTTACAACACAGATTCTTTATAATGAGACCTAACAGGCTTTACAGGAGCTCACAGACTATGTGGTCTCTTGCCTTTTCTAACACAGCACAGCAAAGATATTCTGTTCTTGCACAAAATATACAATTTAAGCACTATTTGTCTACTGTCAAACGTCCCTCAGGCCTTGATTCCCCCCCTCAAACTTTCATGGATTTCAAGGACCCACAAGAACTCAGTATTTTACTGATCAATGCTTGAGCAAGCCTGTTCCTTCTCAAGCTGATATTTAATAATAGCTAAAGCATCCACTCCCTTTTCTCGGTATGTTTGGCTGCAAGTTGTCAATGACGCAAACTTAAATTACTGCAGAAATGCAGGGCTAAAAAAAATAAAAATAATAAAAAAAATACTTGTCAGTACTGAGCAATCGCTCCCTTGTGTTGTGCAAGATAAACAATGTCTCCATTGCACAATATTAACTCGTTGTGACAAATGAACTTCTTCAAACACATTTCAATATCAAGTCAAACAAGTTTTAGTATTTATGGCTATTTTAATGTAGGTGTTTATAATTTGATCACCTCCTGTACAAACATAACCAAAGCAGTAGCATTAAAAAAAAAAAAGTTAAAGGTCAAACTTCTTTAAAATACAGTTGTGTTTGGGTTTTTTTTTTACTCAGCAATCAAATACTATTTTCTACAATCAGATTCTAGAAACATTTTTACAGATTCTTCATTCATAAAAAAACAAAACAAACTTGCTTCACACTTTTTGTGGACAAACAATAACCTTTAATCGTAGAAAGAAAGTGTTTACATGTCCCGGCAAGTCCATGAAAGAAAAAAGAAAAGAGGAGCTAAAGCAGGAAACCTAAATGTTTCGGATAGGATTACAAAAATTTGAAACTTGCACAAAAAGAAAAAAAAAGAAAAAAAAAAAAAAAAGAAAAAGGAGTCTCCACATATCACAAAGCAAAAAAATCTGACACAGAAATATTTTTAATGAATCCCCAAATGGGGCGTTTTAACATTAATATCAACAGCAATTTTTAAAAAAAAGAAAATAAACATAATTACAAGTTTCAGAGGCCCGCATCTCTAGCTGCAGTGACTGTGGCTGAAATGAGTTTGGGCAACAGGTATTGGGATGGGTGCTGTGCTGGTGAACCATTTCAAAACGCTTTATGCAGAGAGGTCACTGCTGTTGAAACGGTCTTGGTCATACACCTCTGCGACAACTTTGCGACCTCCGAACCAGCGGTCGTTGAGGGCCTGGATTGCTTTGTTCATCTCTGAGGCCATGGAAAACTCTACAAAGATCTTGACAATGATATCGGCATCTTCCTCTTCTCCTTGCTTTTCCTGGTAAATGATGACTCTGTTGACGGAGCCGAACTTGCCGCACTCTTCCGTCACCTCGCCTTCCAGGTCGTCGTCGATGTCCTCTGGTCCGACCATATTTCGAAGGACCATTACGGTGGACTGGAGAGGAGCATGAATTAAATGAGTACAAATGATTTTGATACTAAAAAGGAATAAAACTGTTCTAAATCACAGCTTACAAACCGTTTAATCTCATCTCACCTCTGATTTTCTAAGCAGTTTCTGCATCACCATGTGTCTGGCGCTGCTACCCGAAATGCTCATGTGCTCTTGGTCACTCAACATCTCCTGTCCTGTACCGTCCTGGAGCATCTCCTCTTTCTCCTCTTTCTTCTCTAATTGGCCAGAGCCTCCAGCTTGATTGGACAGGACTGGTGGTGACGCAAGCACAGGGTTTACAAGACCAACCTGGGGAAGCACTGGTATGGGAGGACGCACTGGAGTCACACCTTTAGGAGGGAAGGTGGACATGCAGTAAGTAAAGAAACGCAGTAAAAGAGTCAAATTACATTAAATATTAAACAATCAAATGTTTGCTATCACAGTCAGCTAGCACAGACATATTCTACAAGATTATAGGCATCTGAATGTACTTTACAACTAAAATTATGAACTAGATAAAGTAAAACATCCAGAAAAAACACACTGGCGTGATAAATGCAATGCATGCAAATGCGAGTCTTTGTTTCTTGGCTGTTTAGTATCAGAGTTCACCTTTTGGCTTCACAGATGCAGAGTTGCAAACAGTTTAAAAATACATCAAAAGCTTCTTTAAATATAATTTCCTCATGTTTTAAGTACCTAAAATTAGTGGCAGCTTTGAGTCCAAGTCACATTCCTATTCCTAATTCCAAGAAGCTAAACTCGCATGGCATAATGCCTAGATTTTCATGGCATTTTAATAACATTTGGTGAACAGATGGGACGAGAATTATACATTAATTCAGTAGTCCAACTTCTGTGAGGATTCTGACCGGCTCAGCCTTTGATTTAAAATTAAGCAAACAAAGTACCTAAATTGTCAGCAGTTTATAGACCTTTAAAAACAGCAAGTTAAAAATTTATAGACTCAATTCGTAAAATTAAACTCAACTGGTCTGGTGCACATCTTTACACCAAGTTGCATGTTTGACACAGAACTACATGCATCAATAAGATTTACTGAACTCTTTTAATGAAAATGAGCACTCACTCATGTTTTGGTACACACCTGTGATGACCCCGGGTGCCTGGGCAGCCATAACAGCCTGAGGTATTCCCATTTGCTGACCGAGAAGCTGGGGCGCAGCTAACGCCCCCAGGACTGATGCCCCGGCTACAGCCTCCTTAAGAGAGGGGGGCCGAAGACATTAGGTAAGGGAAACACACAGAACACAGCACAAGGCAGCACAGTCAACGATCACACAGCATGGCACAGCGTGAGCTCAACCTTGCCTCTTTTGGAGGAGAATCAAGGTCACAAACATTATCTCAGTACAGATTTACTAACAAATTCAATAACTAGTCTTAGCAAGTCATAAACGTACAGCAGTTAAGTGTTTATAAGTGGAATAATTAAACATTCTGTAAGGAACACAATTGTCTGGTTAATCATAGCGACTGTTCACACTGAAAAATAGATTTGTGCTTGCTAAGAAGACTCTTAGCTTACACACCCAATCAGTGAATGGGAGGAGCTTTGCTTCCTTTATATTACTAAACAATGTCGATCAAATGTAATTAAATCTTCCATTGTGTGTCTTACATTATCTATTTCTTGTATACGTTAGATTCTGTTTGTGTTTTAAACACGTTTAGCTGAATAAAATTGTTCTGAAATATTTCAGAATCTTAAATTGACACTGTGTCTGGGCAACTAACGTTTACGTGTGATGTGTAAAAGAAAAAACTGGCCTTCTCCCAGTCACCTCAATAAAAAAATTCTATGCCCATATTATCTGTGCTCGTGTCAATTCTAGCTAGATCTGGGTTATATTTACCTGGAAGGCCATTAAATCCCTTTGGAAGGGATTCATACTTGCCTGGGCCGTTATCTTAGCGGTGGCTGCCGCTGCGGCCACAGCTGCTGCAGGCGGCAGACCACCAGGGGTCGTGGGGGTCAGTAGGGGCATAGGCGGAGTCACTGCTTTGCCAACCCGTAGGTACTGACCCCCCAGGTCAAAGAGGTTCATAGAAGACACAGCGTCCAGGGCTGACTGTGGCTTTTCATACTCTGTAAGTGAAAAAATAGTAGTTAGCAGCAGAGCGACTACAACACAAGAGCGCCGAGCGAATGAGGTCCCTCCAGCTCACCGATGAAGCCAAAGCCTCTGTGTCGTCCTGTGGTGGGATCCCTGGCTAACGTACAAGACTTGATCCTTCCGAAGGCTTCAAACACACTTTTGATGTCATCATCTGACAGGTCAGGGTGGACGGATGCCACGTAGATCCGGTTAAAAGCGCGCGCCTCCTCTGCCAGCTGGTCAATGATGGGTTGCGCCTGACCGATGTTACTTGGCCGCCCAACCTATAGCACAGATCATACCAGCAGGGCTACTGAACAAGAGGTTCATTATGCAAACCGAGAACGCACCCTAAATCCCTGCCGCGCATTCGATGGTTATGCCTAGGACTATTCTATCTAAATAAATAAATAAAAAGGTCTGAAGAAGTGAAAAAAACTTCTAGCATACAGTACCAGTCAAAAGTTTGGACACACCTTCCCATTCTCTTGAATGGGAAGGTGTGTCCAAACTTTTGACTGGTACTGTATATCTTTCTGACCCATCTCATCCAGGCCACCTGGAACCAAATACACTAGCACTTAAAATTCCATCCTTTCAAAGCGGAGAGAGGTATTAAAAAAAAAAGGTAAATAAATAAATAATTAGCAAAAAAGGAAAGCTTTGAGATAAAACATGACTTGAGCACTGAACTGTGGACAATGGTCCAAGTCTGCTCTAAATCATTTGCACGTTCCAGTGACTGCTCACTTAAAAAAAAATACCAGAAACTCAAAACCACTCTCACTATTAAACAAACAGGGTTTCCTGAGCAGACCACTTAACATAAATCTGATAACTGGAAAAAGATTTAAATTCATGATAAGTTTCTTTACATGAGGAAAGTGCAACTTTCCTTTTGCTGTAGTAAGAAATATCATATAATTCTGAATGCAAATACAAAATTGATTTTACTGTGACGCTATTAAATCATTTCAAAACACTGGATTCTTTCACAGTGTGACTAGAGGACCGAAAGGGGAACGCAATATCTCAGCGGCTTCGCACTCTAACTACCTCTGTTTTTGCAAAAGAACTAAGCTTCCTATAGGACACGACAATCTTACAAAAGGGTACTGGGATCTGTACTACAGATGGGGCGGCCAAGCAACACCAACCAGGCGCAGCCCATCATCAGCGCACCATGGAAACAGAGCGACGCCACGCGCCACTGGGCGTCATACTGGAACTGGTCACTAAAACAGCCTTGACAATATCATGGATGCATAACACACAAGACAGACAGTACACTAAACATACACACACACATACGACACACGCACCTGGAAAAATCAACAGACACAGACAAGCAAAGAGAGAGAGAAATTAGTGTGTCTTTACATACTGTCAGACACTGTCATAACACATTTGAGCAATTTCATGGAGTCATTCAAGTAACAACCAAGCAGTTAATTAAAAACTGACTCTGTATTCCAAATACCAGGAAGGAATCCAAATCCCTGTCTCACAGACTACACAGAAAAGACATCGTTAATGGAAAAAGGGAGATAATAGGTTGTTCCAATTTGTCCTAGTGTCGCTAAGGCCTCGAGAGACGCCCGTGTCTCCAGGCGACTCACCTTAATGTTTCGCCCCCCCAACATGACTGAGTTCATCTGCTCCAGAGCCAGCTGAGCAGCCTCTGGCACGTCATACTCCACAAAGGCAAACCCCTGCACAGCAAGAAAGAAAGAAAAGCAGAACATTTACAAATGTTCTTTGTAGATCTGGGCAGTTTAATCAAAAAGGAACTCGAGAATTTATACAGTTTTCTTTTTTAAAGACTATTACAATAGATTTTTGGCATTTTTGCCTTTATTGAGAGTGAAGAGGCAGACAGGAATGAGTATGAAATGCTACAAATGTCCCTGGCTGGAATCAAACCAGGGACGTTGGAGTTATGTGCAGTAACCATTCGGCTACTAGGAGCGGGATTAATACAATTTTTTTAAACACTGTAAGAGACACTAACCTTGTGTTTCATTGTTACAGAATCCCAAGACATGTCAATGCTCTTGATTGGGCCGAAGGGGGCAAAGGCCTGTCTGATGGTGTCCTCACCAAGCTCATAGTATATGGAACCCACATACACCCGACACATGATGGCTAGAGCACGTTGCCGCTGAGCTGCCACCTACCAACCGGGGAAAACAACACATGATAAGCATTAGAGAGTAAAAGAAAGGAAGACTTAAAGAAAAAGATACAAACACACACACTAATAATAAATGTGTATTTTTCTACTGTGCTTGCTTTCCCCAGAAATAGTCAGAGGCCAATTCAAAGTTAAGGGGTCTGGAGATAACAGGGTAATAATGGGATACAGTAATCAAAAGGACATAACTTTGTGAAAGAAATACTAACACATATAAGACTTATAAAATATTTATGTCACCACTTGTAATTACTATATGGCCTCTATTCTGTTACTATTGAACAGACATATGGAGGAAAACACACTGAAGTGATTGACATGCACAGCCCTCACAAATATTTGGCTTCAGTAACTGACCTGTAGTCCAGGGATGCAAGTAAGGTAACAAAAGTAATCGTGGAGTTCAAACGAAATCCAAACAAAGTCTTGATGAAAGCATTTCACTTTCTTCTCAAGTCTAAAGGGGGGGAGGGATGCTTTAACCACTGATAGTTGCTGTGTTTTATGGATGTCTTTAAGTCACTCTGCTTCTTTTAATTTTATTCTATCACCAACAAAGTTTATCAAGTGCCTAATTCATGACGAAATGGGGAAATTACTTGTTCAATGACAGGAAAAAAAAACTTGACTTTAAGATGGACACAAAGATCCCTGTTCCAGCAGTTCTCTCATTTTAGTCCATTAAAAGGGATTGCTGTCCCTCTTTCGTCCCATGCCAAGGGCTTTGTTTTTTTTTTTTTAAATCAAGCAAATGCATATTTTTCAAAGAGATTTGACTTTTCTCACATTTATAAACCCTTGATAAAGCCCTTTAAAAAACACCCCCTAAACAGCCAGAGAGCTTTGGCTATCTTCTTGTTAAAAAAAAAGAATACTAATGTAAATTATCCCACTGTAATTCATTAAAGCAAATAGCAAGTGCCTCAAAATATTAACAGTCATTCTTCTCACGAAGGATTTCAGACATGGTCGGCTGTACACTAGCTGTAGAAAAGCAATTTTTCTTACAAAATATGCATTCTTTGATTAGATAAAATGGCAGGGATTGTTGCCAAAGCAACCAATACAAGAAGGGTAACAGTCCTTTTCCATTGGGAATGCGCACAGAAAAAAATTTAATAATCTATTGACCGATTGTAAAGGTGAGAGAGGATCTCCAAAGCCCATTGTCACTGCTGCCATCTGAAAGACAGTAAAGATGAAAAAAGTGCTGAAAAGTAGGTTAGATATCCCTTAGCTTTGTTTTTTCAAAAAGGTCATTGCTTTGCTAGATAGACAAAAGTGGTTAGGCTAACACTGTATTCAGACCCTCCCTCTAAACAATATACAGTTTGGGGAGTTGCCTCCCCTGTCTAAATTACAAATCACCACAAAGCAATTAACATAAACAAGCCCCCTTCTAAAATGCAAAGCATTTAACATTATAACTAAAGGCTTCATGATGATCTTCTCCATCTGAAAAAGAGCAGAGGCAAAAGCAAGGGCACATGGTCTACGCATGTGGTCTTTTTCACAGCATGGTGGTGAAGGGAGTAAGATTTCCAAAAAAAAAAACACCCCTATAATCAAAACCGACTTCTGAAACAAGAAAACTACTAATGTATGAAAAGATATTCTGTCTAGAAATCAAGACTTCAACACCGACACATGCATTACGAACTTTTTCTTTTGGCGGAGAACCACAAAAAAAAGTGTCACATCTCACCTGCAGGTTGGTGAGCTGTTGTTGCTGATGGGCAATGGTCTGCTTCACCAACACACTCTTAATGCTTTGTTCCATGGCATACTTCTTTGCCTGGAAAAAGGAGAAAAGTAATTACATTTAAATTCCTCATATGAACATACACTTGTTATAACATTATTACCAAGACTACTGCGAATAAGAAACAAAGTTACTCTGAAATGTCACCGCTTACTTTTTACTCTGCCTCAAGTCTTTGTCATGCAATGCTTACATGTAAAAAGTTGATTAGAAACTTACTTACACATGTACATGGCCAAGAAATTGGCTTTCTCCGGGAGAAATCATGTTTCTCTAATCCCTTACCCCAATTATGGAAGCCAAGTTTCTCATATACATGACATTTAAGAGTTCAGTCGCCGCAGAAAACCGACCATAAACCAGTTACTTAAAGGTCCCATCCACTCAAAAATGTGTTTTTCCTTCTTATTCAGTTGAATGCTTGAGTTTCACTGTGCAGAGTTCGACATTAAAAGGGTGTTTTCACACTCAGCTAATGAAAGTGGAAAGTTCCTCTGTGCTCAGTGAAAATTTAATTTTAAGGAGTGATACATATTCATGGCATCACAAATAGTTTGGAAGCCAATCCTGATCCAATATTCAGTTTACACAAGAGTGATATGGACACTTAAGCCTTCAGTGCAGATGACTATGAAGTAGAGGATTTTAACAAAAATAATTTAATTTTGTGTAAAACCACACCAGACAAAAATTATTATAGCACTTTTTATACATAGAAGTTTACATTATTCATTTCTAATTGACATTATGGTGTTCTGTGTGTTTTTTGCTTTATGTTGTTGTATGTTTTGATTGTTAGGGACTGCAGATGCTAATTAGCTTTGAGCCAACTCTAGTGCAGTGCATCTATTATGTTTAAAACTGCACACTGTCCCAATAAATAAATAAATACTATATAAACAAAACATACACACACACACACACACACATCTTAAAACATGCCTTGAGGAAATCTTTAAGTGCATGTAAACAGACTAATTTTAACATGAATTCCTCATATGAATGCACTCTTATTGCATTATTAATACTACGGATATATTTAGGCAGATCCTGCATGTCAGAGGTTTCCTACCCTCTGAAGTGCCTCCTGCTGCTCTGGGGTGAGTGGCGGCAGGCCAAGCTTGGAGCCTGTGCCCTGTCCATTCTCCATCGTCAGAGCTTCAGCTCCCTGCAATTCAGAAACAGCAATTTATACAAGAAAGAATATGAAACAAGAGTCTGGAGCATACACACCTTCCTGTTATGTAGCCATAACTATAATTTTACCCTGTAAGAAAAAATCTTGAATTGCAATAGGAAGTCAAGTCACCTCACAAAAAGGATATGTTATTATTAAATATGCTAGCAAATACAGCACATATACCCGGATTTACACCAGGTGGGACCGGACGAGCTCCTTACCTACGCAACCCTCTAATCGCTGGGTCCACCAGACTGAGGCAGGAAAGCCCCCAAGGGGAAGATGACTGACGGGAAGCTTTAACAATTCAACAAATTCTAGGGAAAATAAAAAATGCCTTCAGACTAGCAATAAGAGACACAGGCACCTAGCAGTATTTTTTTTATTTCTTTATTTTACATTGCAGCCTACAAATAGCTAGCCCGTCTTTCTCCAGATTTCAGTCAGCTAGCACATGAATGCTAACACACTGCAGCTTCGATAAAGTAGCAATAACGGGCTAAGATTCAAGCTTAGCCGAATAGTTGTTCGGCTAAAGTCGACGTAGATAATAACTACGACTTATCTTTGTTATATCTCAATGAACCCAAGTGCATAATTACAACAAAAAGCACAAAAATAATTAGCGAGGCCTGGTTTCTATTTAGCTTCGATATTAGCTAATGTTAGGCATTCATTACTATGGCGCCAGAAGCAAGCTGTTTTTACCCCCGGTGATAGATATATATTTACAATTTGCCGGATATGTAATACAGCTAAACGCTACTAGACATCGCGCATTATTTACGCAACGACCACTGCAGCTAAATAAAGTCTTAACGTGTCTATTTGTTAAGAAATTTAATTACCGCAGTCTCCGTAACCGCCATGAAGCACACCTTCTTGAAGAGGCCCACTCACAACAGATATCGCGAGATCTTCTCGTTTTCAATGAAAGGTATCGCGAGGCATCAAACCTCGCGATGGGGAGTTTTGAATGCAACGGGAAATAAACTCAGTCGATGACCTGATTGGGAATTTCAATTATGCTGAGTGTGTTTTCCTCAAGTGCAAATGTTCTGGTCGGTTATTTATGGTGACTTGAATTGGAAAAAGGAATGGAGGATATCAGGCAAATATTGTATTAATAAAATGAAAGAGGTCTCATTTAAAATGTTACATAGAAAAGGGTACATTTTGTGAAGGTTTAAACTGAATATTAATTATTTTCTATGATCTCTGTGATCTAGACGAATAAATTGATATGAAAAATTTTCTATCAAGAAAAACTGGATAAAATGGTCCATGCTTTATGGTAGTGATATTTTAATGTATTTTGAAAATAACTCAATTGATAAGAATGTTAGCTTTTTAATCCAACTATTTATAATTAGTTGGAGTAGCTGGAGGATTAGTATAATAATTTGGCAAATTCCAGATACATAAAATGAAATGGACCAATAGAAAACCAAACTTTACCTTATTTCTATTTTATATTGAGCTCTATTACAATCCTCCAGTCAAGCAAAATAAAAATGCAATAAAACCCCAAACAGTTTTAAAAACAAAAAATATTATACTAATATTATAATCTGAACCCCTTTGTTTATGTATTTTTCCTCTTCCTGTGTACTAGTTTATTTTTACTGAATGTACAACACTTCTTACACAATACCCTTACCATTTTTTAAAATTATTTTGTTATGTCATGATTGAATTCCCTGGCACTTTGTTCCCTCTTTTTGTTCTTCATACCTGTTTATATGTCACTGTTTTGTTTTTTGTTTTTTAACTTAACTGTTTTCAATGAAGTTGAGAAAAATGCCTGTGTTTTTTTGTTTTGTTTTGTTTTGTTTTTTGGCACCCCATAGATAATAGGAAGGGTCACAAATGTTGATATCTATTACCAAACATTGGTGGGACCACATGATATTTAAGTAGAATAAATTGTGTAGATTTGGTCACAGAATCTGACGTGTCACAGATTTTGACGTAACAAGAACCAATATCACTCTCAGTTTCCTCTTTAAAATGTTTCTGTCAGTTACTTACTCATCTGAAATGTGTAATAATTTGATGACATTAAGTTTACTGGATGATACCACACTTTGTTTTTCTTATTGTAATCATTAATAATGATTTGTAGATATATTTAGGTATCAGAGAAATATGTCTAATTGTATTAAGCCTTTGCTATAACGTAAAATAGTAAAATCTGAATGTTCCTATTAGTGACTTTACTTAATTTGTCAACAGTCTGTGATATGACGTGCAGGACAAGAGTAATTAATGAAAAGGTTTTTTCTATTATTATTATTTGCATTTCCAAAAACTTGAAATACTTACTAAATAAAAAGTTACATCATACTTTATCTTAAAAATGTAATTCATTTCTAGAAAAATTGTCAATGTGAACATCACAAATTTACTGTATATTCACTGTACGGCAGGGAACGCTGCATAATCCACATTAATGCATAAATCCTAATAATTTCAGACATAACCAACATGTCACATATTGTTTATTGTCATGTATTTAATTGCAATAGCTACAATATTTAACAAAGGTTTAAGTAGAACACATCCAAAGGCAAGTTTCATTCAACAGATTCACAAGAAAAAGTCATTTGACATAAAATAAGACTGATATGGATGTTTGTTTGTTTGTTTGTTTTTTTGTCATGTTCATACAGTCTAAACATTCATTTTCTTGGTCAGGTCACTCCTGGAACTGACCTGTGACTGACAAAGGCAAAATGCAAAGTTTTGAATGGTTGCAGGCTTTTAAGACATGCAGCTTAGATCAAATGAGAGCAAGAGTGGCACTGCTTTGCACTGAAAGTTTGTCCAAAGTAAACCCTTTTAATAGCCACAAACAAATATGTACACCACAGCCTATAGCAGGTGAATGTCTGGGAAAATTCAGAGCTCCCGTCTCCAGAGACACACTGATAATAAGAAGGCTTGATGCAGAGTATATAGTAAGTGATTACTGTAAGCAATGACTGTACAGCAGCGTAACTGTTATGAAACCACGACCCTGCAGACCGGGGAAACAAATGAAGCTTTGCTAAATGATTCGGACAAACAAGAGTATACTGCTGAAGATCGATCAGACGATTCACAATTGTTTTTTTTTTTAAACGTCTAGTTTTGTTAAGAAAAAAAAAACCACCCAAATATTAAGTCTTTTCTGCTGCTAAGATCGGCTTCTTGAAGAGAAAATCTGCCAGAGCTGAAGGGATACACATTATTTTAGTGTTTGTGTGGGCTATGCAATGCAATCGCTTCCAAAGGTCGTTCTGATATTGTCTGAAATAAAAGTAAATGTGGTTCTGAAAAATAAATATATTTAAAGCAAAAATGTTCCACTCTTCTGTCAGAGATTGTTTTTAGTGTCTGCAGCCCGTAGAAATTGACACGGAAAATTTAATGCCAATGCATGATAGCACAATTTAATGACTACAGAATTTACAAAAATAATAAAACTGTAAATATTCAAAAGTTTTGAGTACATCCCATCAAGCTTATAGAAATCCTACTGGCCAAAAAAAAATGTGTTGTAATGAAATGAAAGTCAGATCTCTCATTGCCAGTTAGACTGTGGCTCTCAGAAGTGAACAGGCACATAACCTCTGGAAAAGATAACCTGCTCACTAAGGAGTAAGACAACATTTTTATCTATAAAATATGGCAACTTTTTAATCAACTACACAGAGAATCTCCCATCTCACATGATTGAATGATCGTCTCTCTGTTTCCACCACATTAGTGTTGTAAAAGACTGTTCTATTGTGGTGAAAGCTAACCTATCTGTTGTTTTACTAACTCTCAGTAGTTAAAATTAGATTTTAATTGTTACATCTTAATTCATTTTTATTGTCTGTTAATTCATTTTTGAGACATCTGTAATGTACAATGGGTGGTTTGTGCACTATTTGAAAAACCAAAATAGAATACTCCAAAAAAATAAAGAAATTGAGGGGTCGATTATTCCTTTAAAACACTTCTAGACACATTTACAAAATTTCGGTGTTAGAAAATATCCTCAGATGGTTTGGGAAATACAGCGAAAGGAAGTATAGCGGTAACATTTATTGACAAATCATAAGATCACATCACCATCACCTTTCCTCCCATTAATATAGGATCTACAGTTTTAAATCACAAGCTTCCCGAGATGTATTCCAATTTTGTAGATGAACCGCAGCTGTTCCCAAATTAATATTGGCAACAGCAGAGACCATTATCACCCGATCCATGTATCCAATACACAGCGGCTGCGGCTCTTAATGTAGCCGCCATTAACCGGTGTCAAGCTGAAGTTCATCTTCACATTCACACAGGCTGACTTTGCTAATTATAAAGACATGGGAACTATATCCTACTCCGAATCAATGCATCTGGTTTTAGTGCTGTAAAAAAGGTCAGCCTGAATGAGATATATTCCAATTTGCTAAGTTGGGTTTGATGCTGTTTCATTAGAAGTTTTTTTTTTTGTCCAAAGTACATTGCCATATGAGGCACTTCTGCAAGTCTTTGGCTTTCAGAACACTTTTTGCAGGGAAAAACCCTTTAAGAGCACTACAGGCTAAAACAGAGGCATCATCTCATTGCTTATCACTACATTTAGGCGTAACATGTTTAGTTCTGGGAGAAGACGCCTTTAACCCAAGTGTGCAGTTTTACTTTGCAGGTCATAAAAATAAAGCAAAAAAAAAAAGAAAAGAAAGAAAAAAAAACAGACTTGTGCAATGCTTCAATGATTCACAGTTAAACAGAAATAAATAAGTTAACTGAACGAGTATAAACAGCGCATGTTGGACGGAATCTTAAATTCCTTAAAATTGTAATAAACTGTTCTGGCTAGTAAAGGAGGGAGTTGGGTTTTTTTTAAGTAGATGACCATATCTTTGTTTACATATCAAAGTTAATATTCACTGATCAAAGAGGACACTGGAGTGCAAACGAGGCTTATGAGCAATAAAACGTCCTTCTGAAAAACATAGCTGCTGCATTTGTAAGTTAAACAAATCCGTTCTGAAGAGTGGCATTATGGAAAACCTTAGTTGTCAAAGATAGCTTAAGGCATGATAGCCCTTTTTGGCAGGGAGTTTGTCAATCTTCCACTGCTTTGTGGGATTGCTGAACACAGCCATGATGGTCACTCCAACCAGAGGTGCTTTCAGTTCCTTTTTCACTGCTGGCGTTTCCTCCTTCTCTCTGGGATGATTTACTGACTGTCAAGGCCCAGCGTCCTCCTGTATTTGTCCCCTTTTTATCCCCAGCTGGGGTCAGCTCCCGGCTGTGTGATCCTGCCCGTTGAACTCTCCCTTTCTCGATCTGTGTGGTCAACGCCCCTGGCCCCTCAGTTTGGGCCAGCCGCTGTCATGATCCCTCCTCACTGTGTGCCCCCAGAGACGAGTGCTCGGACCCGGTGTCGATTGATGGCGTCCTCCAGGAAACCCGCAACCTTCTCACTGTCCTCCTACACAGCACACAGGACACGACAAACATAAGACTTTGGTCAAAACTAATTCTTAAGACTAGATATAAAATGCTGATATTATGTCATAAATCCCTCTTTTGTTTAAAAATGAAAAAAACACATTAAAGACATTTATCTATTGTTTTTGATAAAGAACAAAAATAAAGAAGCTTTTATATTTACCTCATTTATGAAGGCATAGTGAACAAGTTCACTGGCAAGGTCCTTGGAGGTGTCAGCTGAAAGTTACAAATGAAATATTTCAGTTTTATTTCAAAA
The DNA here is from genome assembly GCA_029490765.1 of Euthynnus affinis. NCBI lineage: Eukaryota > Metazoa > Chordata > Actinopteri > Scombriformes > Scombridae > Euthynnus > Euthynnus affinis. The sequence goes on along the minus strand of CM055859.1, from coordinate 17,591,438 downwards.
TCTGAAATAAAAAATGAACCTAAAGAGTATGAATCTTTGTAAAAGGATAAATATGCTGTCTTCTCTATTTCTCATTGCCAACAAATTCCATGAAAAATCCCAAAACAACAATGAATTGATTCAACTGACAAGTATCATCAGTGTAGCCAAAGCCTAATATGTTTTATTTCTCTACGTCATAGACCTCTATGGTTGTCCAAAAACTATTAAAAACACATCAATGAGTCATTCTCTCTTACTGAATGACAAATACAATTAACATGGACTCTGCAGTTTATTTTGAGTCCTTTCCACATTCACCATCCTGCTGCTGTAAAAATCAATCAACAGCTAAAAATAGTCCCAACCAATTTACTTCTATTGCTAAAATGATGCTAAAAAACTACAAGGCCCAGCTGCTTTATTAAAATACAAGCCTTTAAAAACAGAAAACATACATTTGAGACCTGTTTTTTTAAAGGTGAGAGCTACAGACAGGCTCCAGAAGTCAGAAGGTATTGAAAGAGAAACTGACGCTTTAATGATTTTGGTCACTTCATGGGATTGTTGACAATAACGAAAACGTAGAATAACACCAGCCTTTTCCTTTAAGATACAGTTGTGGTCAACTTACTTGGAAGGATGTCACAGCTAAGCTGCCGATGAAGTTTATCATCCATCTTCAGAAATAAAGACAGCTAGGGAGAGATGGAAAAGTCAATCATTTCATGTTTTTAACCGCTACAACTGGCTTAACCTCTGAATTAAATGTTTCACTCCACTAGTACAGAACTGCTAGATCCAATCATCATACTCACCCAAAACATTATAATAAAACAAATACCAATATTAAAACCAGTCATTTAAATTGTCACAGGTCTTAACAACAGAGCTTACACTGAAACAGGCAAAGTAAGCCCTTCCTGACCATCTGAGGGCAGCACAGACTGTAGCCTCTTTTAAAACAGGCTTTTTTATTCAGGAAGGCTTTTTTTATCTTAATGAACATTTTAACACTGTAGCACTTAAAATTCACTGTGAATGAAAACAGCAGTACAAATTGAATGCATGATTATTATTATTATTATTATTATTATGTGACTCACATGGGTTTTGGTTCCCTCTTCATTTGACTCCAAATTACAGTGCATCTGAATAACCTACGACACAAACAGACAAAAAGCACAGCAAAATGTTTTAGGTTACATGTTGTACATAAGTGACATGCAAAACAACTCAAGGGAGAATGCAACAAGATTCTTGCTTAGAAAAATATATCAACACTTTCTGCTGCAATGACACATTTAATGTGGGTGAAATAATTTATGCTAAATACCAATAAGCATTGTTTTCTTTGTGTGGGTTAGTGGTTTATAGTCAATAAGAGGACAGCGTACACATGTTTGCTGTGTAGGCAGCAACAGTGTTCATCTGATAAAGGTGTGATAACGTCTGAGAGGCTAACCTTCCTCGTCTCCGTCTCCTGGGGTTCAGGAGTCGGCGTCTTGACTGTCTCAACCTGCTCCTGAGACAAGGAGAGGGCGCGAGGGACGGGGTGAGGCCGAGACGAGGCGAAGTTCATCAAGGGATAAATCCCATTCCTGATGGGAAGAAGACAATAATGTAAGAAAAAGAAAAAGTGTACACAGCTGGGTTTTTTTTTTTTGTTTTGCACAAATCACAAAATTACTCATAGTTCCATTTACTTTACATCCTCCAGAAACTTGTCAAGCTCCAAAGGGGACACATGGGAATATCTGTGGGATGCCAAGAGATACAAAAAGAACACAGTGAGTCTTGTGCTCGATATATCTCATGATATTCATAAGTAGCCAAAGATACACGGTGGTTGATTTTACTTTAGCTGAACTCCTAGTCTGTCGTCGTGTTTAATCTCTGCCATGACAGCATTTGGGTCAAAGGACTTGGTTTTCTCCTCCACACAGTTCTCTGGAAGCAAGTCTGTGGTTTGGACACAAGTTTGGATATTAGTACATTGACAAGAGCTTATTATTTATTACTGAGCTGCAGCCGTTATCCAACATCTATCAGAAAAAATAATCTATTTGTTGAGTGTCATTTGGCAGATTAATATTTTTCAAAATATACTCAGAATTACAAATAATTTTTCTTTAAAAAATGAACACTAAACAGCATGATTAATTAAAGAGAAACAATTTTGCATGAAACTGTAACTTTTAATTCAGTTTAGAAATCTGCCTTCAACTTAATCGCAAAACTTTGACAGTCTTTGCAGACCATGACGAACAACACAAGAAGTGATTTTCACGTGGTAAGCTCAGCGTGTGGAGGTGAGAAACTCACACTGGTTGTTGATGAGGCAGTGGGCGGCCAGCAGTTTGAGGGAGTGGACCTCGAACAAGACTCGATGGAACAGAAGGTCGTGAGCGGTGGGACGGTGCTTTGCTTCGTGACGCAAACAAGACTGGGTGAACTCCTGCAGAAAGCAACGGGACGCCGAGGTCTGAGTCCAACATGTAATCACACGACTGTACTGTGTATGACTGCAGGTTACTGAGCATCACTATGTGTTCTGGATTTGATTCTTGGCATGTGTTACTGAAACATATGTTTTGAGACTGTATAAAGTCACTGTACGTGGTCTCAGATAAACCTAGAAGCAGGATGGTGTGCGTAGGCGAGTGTTAATAGAGTAGTGTGGGACTGTTTGTCTTTTTCCTCACGTTTCCTTGGTTGCAATGGTGTGTTATATTTAGGACATAGTGCAATTTTTGAGACTCACTCTCATGAGAGGGTCTTCCAGAGATTGACCTGCATTGACGATGGCCTCCTTGGACACAGCAGTATCTCCATTGGCCTGGATCTCCAGTACTGCCATCTAGGGATACAAATAATCTGTTAACACACACACACGCACACACACATACACACATACATACATACACATATACACACATACACACACACACATACATACACAAACACACAGAGAGATGGGTATTTTACAGATCTGTTTCTCTCACCTCTAGAGCACAGATGCCAAAGGAGAAAATGTCTATGGAATAATCATCTTCGCCAGCTAGAAACGGAAAAGGAGAAGCACAGGAGAGGGAGATGAGAGGGGTTGACATACAGGCATCTTTAAGGAAAAGCTTACCCCAAAATGAAAACATAATTTATATCTAACCACTGGAATATACAAGATCATAAAGCACAGAATGAGTTAGTAATTGTAAGTGAGGTTTTGTCTTATTACACAGACATAATTAACCAATCTATCTTCCTACTGCTCTAAAAAGTAGCACAAAGTATTAATAAAATGTCTCCAAATAACTTGTGTGGAATAATCCAAATGTTATGCGGCCGATCGATGGCACTGTGGCTCCACTAAATCCAACATTTATCTCATTATCTCCTCCACTTACAATCCACAGGTCTCAAACTTCCCACAGCTTTCAAGTGGAGGACTCTGCTGTCAGCAGTAAGCTTTGCAAAACATTTGGGATTTTGCAGCTGTGTGCAAAAATAATGGACACCTAATGCTTATTTTGGAGCTTAAAACAGATGATCGTGTTACTAGAGGTGCTAACTTCCTGTGTGTTTGGGGTTTTTACCAACTTCAGCAGATTTTAGAGTCACACAAGGCTAGAGAGATAATTATAATAACTGACTTTTCACTTTGGGGCAAATCATTCAGTTAAGAATGAAAATATATATATATATATATATATATATTTGCTGAAGAAAGTTATACACAACCTCAGCTCCATCACACTTACCACCATATTCTGGAGCAAAAAAATGAAGATTCCTCTGCTCGTCGCGATGTTGCCTCCCTTTACCGCTGGCATCTGGGAACACTGGAAAGAGGAGACACATAGAGAATAATAAATAGTTTCAATAAAAAAAAAAGCTAGACACCAGTGAAAACATATCTACAACAAAATTATCTATTTCTTACCATTAACAAATAGCCGATGCCACACTGTGGAAAGAAAATTAAGCATAATTGAGATATTTTTTGTTTGTTTGTTAAAACTGCAGAGATTAATTTAGTAAATCCAGCAATCCACAGTCTGTTATACACAGTTACAGTATGGCTGGCCATACTGACAAAGATATATGTCTGTAGTAACATAGAAAGCCCTGCAGGAAGCAGACCTGAGCCGATCTTGATGAGGCCGTTGTGCTGAATGAAGATGGTGTCGCACGTCAGGTTGCCATGGATTATTGGTGGGTCACAAGAGTGCAGATAACTGCCAGTAAAACATAAAACATTGCAGGGGGGTTTTTTAATCTCATGTGTAATCTCAAGACATCTCTCATGTTAAAATCCTGGGGAAGAAATCAGTCAGTACCTGAGGGCAGAGAGAATCTGGGTGCACCACCTCTTCCAGGCCTAAAATGTAGTGTAACAGAGCAACATGAATCCTTCTGAAGATACTAATTTGCTCCACAGAGGGCAACTTGGCATGGCAACCTGTTGAACTACACTCAAATACACAGTTTTTCCTGTTATTCTCAGTAATATAGTTATGTAATGAAAGCCACATGCAGCACTGTTTCTCTGCAACTCTTTTAAAAATCAGCAAAAGCACACAAACATGACGATGAAGAAGAAAAAGAGTGATAGATAAATTGCATGCTGGTTTCACCCCCACAACACCCCGAGGATAAGATATACGTCTGGGCAGACTGAGCCACAAGGGTGCCCTGTTACATAATCTCTAATCCTGTTGGAAATATGGATCTGAATAGCGATTGGACTGCAGTACTGTGTGCCACCACCACGGGACAGACTGAGTGAACACAATGGTATGTGACCAAGAATAAAAACACTGACCTTCACATTCATGGTCTTGTGGTTCTTCTTGGTTTTCTTCAGAAACTGCTTGAGGCTGCCCGATGACATGTATTCTGTGATGAATATAACCTGATGGAGGGATTTTCTATTAATGTACAAAATGAAGAGAAAAAAAAAAGGGTGGCGCAAGGGAAAGCAAGACCAAAAAAAAAATCTTACCCGAGCCTGAGTCTCCTTCATGTCCAACCAGTATTTGTGGAACTTGACAATGTTGGGGTGTTCAACCTGCATCAGGTTCTCAAACATCTCCTTAATCTTATCCTAGAAAACATTGGGGGTGTTTCACATCTTCACATTACTTCACTGACAAAATAAGGTCCTTTATCCTTCAGGCCTTTAGCGGTAGAGCTGAAACAACTACGATAAGTCTATTGACAGAAAATTAATCAGCAGTTCTTGTGACTCTAAATTGGAAAAAAAAGCAATTTGAATATGTCAACTTGGGATTCTGACTGCAGTGCTCTTGTAGCCTGGAGGTTTAAACTGCAGCGTCCCTGGTCCTCTGTCTACTGTCAGCTTTCTACTTCAGGCCATGAAGAATATTTAAAAAAATATTCCTGGCTGTGAACGAGAAAGCCACTGCATGGAAATATGCTCAGGCAAACCCTCCAACAAAGGACAACAGGCCTGTAGTTGTCAATGAAATATGCTGTATAGCGATAAAGAGCTTTATCTTAAGACTACAATATGAACAATGTGTAAAATACTGGGAAAAATAAGACTTTATTCTGTATATGTGCCAAGAAGATCTCATTGAAAGACCCTGTTCCTGTAAAAGTATTATTATCCTGATTAACACACTCTTCCCACTCTAAAACAAATTAGTTGAATACCTGTAACACAACCTATATCTAAAAAGGTAAAAGGTAACACAATACCTCCTGTGCTTTGAAGACCTTCTTGTCAGAGAAGAGCACTTCGTTCCAAACCACCTCCACACCCTCCTCTGTGTCCATGGCCAGAGATGCACTTTCCACACCTGGGACATTACCTTGGCTCACCTGCAGAGGGCAGACAGATACAGATATTGGATTTAGCATCATGCTAGCACTAGCACTTCATACATTTCTTACTATAAAGGAAACTTTACACCTGCATGAACAGATTTTTCTCCACTTTGAGGCAGCAGAAAGAAGCAACATACACTTATCACCTTGTGTAGTTGATGTTGTTAACTTGTAACCAAACAGTTTATCAAGCAAACATGGAACAACATTAGCATTCATGTGGAGTTAATTCACTATTCTTTTAGCTTTGTTTTGGTCTCCATTGACTCCTGAGAGAAAATATCCGTCTCTTCAAACACTAAATGCTTCACTATGTTCTCCAGCCTGTCACTAACTTGATAATCATGGTGAGCAGTAAAGAGAGGTGGGAGGATGAGTAGCAGCTTGTGTAAAGAAGGAAGAAGTGGATTAGCAGGAAACAGAGAGGGAGAAGTGAGGGGATTGTGGACGAGGGATTTAGAGAGATGAGACGTGGGTCACAAGACGGAGGAGGTGGGAACAGGCTCCAAGAAGAACTGCAAAGAATAGTTAGCAGAGTGGAGTGAAGAGGCAGCGGCCCGGTCTATAATCTAGCAGACTCAGACAGCCCTGGGGGATCCATCACTGCATGAGACGACGCTTATGCAATAGCGGCAAAGAGCTAAAAACTGCTCATCACAGGATGTTGCTGCATATTGTCCAGCCGCAGTGGTGGTGCAGTTAGTAAGGAGCCTGGATTTGAGGTCCGAAGTCCAGTCTTAATAAGAGCTAATCATGATGCAAGAGCTTTAATTCCAACTAATCCCACATCTCACATCAAATTAATGGAGAATTGTTTCTACTTAGAAGTCCAGTGACGTCATTTTCAGAAGCCGCCTCAGGATTTCCAGGATTTCCATGCCCATTTTAATGACCAGTTTTTTCCTGCTCTGCAGCTGACCCCATTTTCTGACCTAATTGAGATTTCCTCCCAAGGATCAATAAAGTATTAACACTACAGTTATAGAGAACATGGCATCATTGATCTCAGTATTGATGCACCAAACTGAAAGCTTTTACACGGTCAAACCTTTCTTAAAGGTTTTTTTTTCCCCTGTAAAAGCCTTCAGAGTGCTGCAATGAACACTACAAATATTCATATTCATACCAGCCTGCACTCTTCTGGGAGAGCTTTGAAAACTTAACTTTTTTTTCACCCAGTTCAGTTATTCTCGGTCGTTTTTTTATCAGTCTTTTGATGTTTTCTTTTATTTGCAGGTTCTACAGCCTGTCAGTGACAAACTGAAACCGCCTGAACCGTATTCTCAAGATATGATCAAATGAACGTGGTGTCAAACAAAGGGATCCGAGTGTTTTTGTGACCATCAAATCCAGGAGACGTCTTAGCAACTGAATTCTCACTGCTGCCTTTAAGGACGTTGCTATGCTCTACCTGCTTATAAAAGTGAAGGCTGTTCTTTAACCCTTCTTTATCTGTCTTGTGAATTATTCATTTTTTATGGATTTTGTGCATTTATCTATTAATGTATCTATTACTAATGTCACATATAGTTATTAAGATTATACCCTTTGATTGTTTTAGCTTTGTAATGACCAATGTCTTTCTTTCTATATTTACTGTGTGGATGACTGCAACTAAAGATTCATTATCAATTAATCTGCAGATTAAAAATAGTAATAAATAAATAAATAAAATGGCTGTTATAACTTCTCAGACCTCATGGTGATGTCTTCAAATGTCTTGTTTTGTCTGATCAATAGTCTAAAATCCAAAGATATTCAATTTACTGTTGTGTATGACACATAAAAGCGTGTGTTGACCTTGATGGTGAGCTGCTGCATACAGTTGCATGAATACGTAATGTTGCAGTGAATTAAACTGAGCTGAACTGAATGAGGTCCAGTTCACAGAGGACATTTCAGTTCATCCCAAGGGTTCAGATATGGTTGAGGTCAGTCAAGTTCCCTCCACACAAAACTGGAAAAAAACATTTCTTTATGGCTTTGTGCTCGAAAGCATTTTCACTTCAGAACAGGAGAAGTCCATCTCCAAACTAACACCACAGAGCTGGGAGCACAATATTGTGTGAGACCTTCAAGAAGTTACTCAAAATTCACCTTTTTAGACCTGCTTTAATGTAAGACTAATGTCCTGTGCAACCATGTGCTTTTAGTGTGTTTTTTAGTTACATAGGACATATTTTTTACTTGTTGTGAGAATCTCATTTAACAGGTTAATTCATTTGAGTAACAACTAGTGAATCCGCCTTAACCACTTGTAAAGATCTGCAACATACTGCTTGTTGAAACCTGCATTCAAACAACTTCCTGTTGTTGAATTTAATTCAATTTAATCCTCCATGTTAACTCTGCTCTAACCTGAGGCCTTTTCTCATCATCTCTGTAAGAAGACGCATGTAAACAAGTTAAAGTTTGGGACATTTAAGGAATAAACAAGCACACCTGACACTCCTCTATCATCATCATCATCATCTCTGTGGTCTTAAAATGTCAGCTAGGCGTCTCCGACGAACAGCTGAGAGCCTGATGACAGGGCTGAATGACTATTATTTAGGCTTGTCTCTACACCCAAATGACTGCTTATTAAGGATAAATGCTAACCATTGATATATTCTACAGAGCTCCACTTGTACCACGCTTCATGACATCATCGTTGACTCCGCGATGAATGGAGTCAAAACGGCTTTCAGTATGCAGCTCAACAGGAGGAGGTTTGTTAAACGAACCAAACGAGCAGAAGACAAACAGCAATCAGAGCGACCAAGAAAACTGCTATAAATATTCTTATTTTATATTCGGACTTTCTAAACACCACAGATTTCTTGGAGTTCATGAAATAAACCAGAGAAAGAAATGTTTCTCGGCCGCTGCGGTTGGTTTTTTTTTGCTTGACCTACAGTACCCTGTCTGGAGGGTAGGAGGGGTTTCCTTTACAGACAAAGTGAACAGTGCAGGAGACCTGACATATAATCTCACTGCTCCCACTCTATGGGAGATGATAATCTGATTACTGGTATTACAAAGCTAGAACACAATGCTCCGACTCGCTGACAGCAGAGGGAATTCCTTTGCTTCGATAGCTGTCAAGAAGGGAATCATGTCAGTTTCTCTGTGGCCTCAAGGCTCGGTTGTTGTTTACTTTCACTAGATGTTGAGAAACACTTGATCCCCTGTCCCAGCGTCCATGTCCCAGGGGTACAGTGGGGTCTGATGCTTGGTCATGGTAGCGTGAGACTGGTAAACAAGCACGCTGGATTCTGGGCTCTAATTGGCTGTGGGGAGGGAGGTGGGTTTAGGGTGTGGAGAGGGATTTAGGGATCGTGTGTTCATGTCAGAACAACACCAACTTCTATTCTGATGTTTGCTAAATCTTCATCTGAGCCGGGTAAAACTGGATCTGTGACATGAACCTCTCCATTATCCCACAGCACAAGTTATTCCCGTACATTACATTTTACACTGGCATCTCACCCTCTGTCAGACCCTGCCAGATTCGTATTAATAAACACAGCAGATTGCCCACAATGCACTTGGATGCCATGTCATGTGTATTGGTAGAAGATAAACGTCACACTTAGGGACATATGTAAGTTAAGAGCCGGTCATCTCAGCTGCTAGCAGCCCAACTCTTGAGATGATCAGCTGGTCAACATCTGTCGTCATCCTGGGGAGAACATGATCCGATGAACCGATCTGTGAAGCTCTTTGGTGATTTATCGCTGCCGCTAATGTCTCTGTAGCATTTTGCTGTATGATATAATTCCTTTCAGAAGATAAATGTTAGATTTCTATATCTGTGAAACCAACAATTGCAGCCTCTGGGGCTCTATAAATGTATTATAAGGGAACAGATCAGTCTATATTAAATTTAGTTTTATTTTATTAAGCTACATAGCAGTTTAGATTTTATCATAGCTACATTACAGACTGAATAACATGATTTACTGCATCTTTCTGTCAATGAGGTTATTTGTTTTGTGGAGCTTTGAGATTATTTTGTCACAGTACAGTCAGGTATGTGTGTTGACGTTGAGCTGCTGCTGTCAGCAAGTAAGCCGTCGTTTCAAATGCAGAATGATCATATGTGTCCTCCCGTCCTCAGAAGTTTGTGTCCCGAGTTGAACTCGCCAAGTCTGAACGAGCGAGTACGCAAGTCTGAACTTTGCGTGCTTGGTATTGAGAAAGTCCCTCTGTCAAATTGGCTTCAGTTAAAACCCAGCACACTTCCTGTACCCGTCGTTTCAAATTGAAAGCCCTCTAGCGTTTCATACACAGCCACAGCCATAAACTAGGTTTTGACCTAGTCTTGTTTATTGGCGATATTACAATAGAAAGTTCACAGGAAATGAGAAGAGCAAGAGAGAGAGATGGAGAATGACATGCAACAAAGGACAACAGCTGGATCTGTTTTAAGTACAGAAGAGTAACATGTGCAGATGTCTCAGTAAGGTCATCATCTTTTTTTTTATTGCTTATCCGTGTAAGTTTCTGCTAATGTGGTTTCTAGTCTTTCTGAGGTCAATAAATACACTGAGATACCATGTGACAAAAATATAGACATTAAAAGACCAAAATAATAGAAAAGATCAAATAAAATTAGCACAAAACACTGCATGTATATTCAGTGTTCCTCTGTACATACAATAGAAACTGAAAAAAATGAATTGAAAGAGCCTTTAGATGTACAAATATTTTAAGTTTGTATTTCATATACAGTACAGTCCATTCAGATGTACCTTCATGACGGTTCAGAAATCGTTTTAGAGAGATGTTGATTTAACTTTGTGGTCATTTTGGAGGCTGTGGTTTGTAGTGCTGTTGAACTGTATTGGATTATACTTAGAGGTGTTTCTAATATTATGTCCGCCCTATTTAAATCAATGAGGGCGGACTTGTAACTGAGTATTTATGCTGTATATTGTTAACAGACACGCCATGCTTTCTGTGCAGTGTTGAATGGGCTTTTCTGTAACTACAGAAGACGTGCAAATTGTCTCCTCCACAACTACGATCGCCGGCTGGTCCATCTGCAGTGACAGTTTTTATTGCCGGGTTTCAGAGTGGGATCTGTTTTACATGTGGCATGAGGCCAGCGAATTATCTCAAAATGAGAAAAGGTGCCTGATGAGTCAGCCAGAGGGAGAAAGGACAGCGGGAGGATTAGCAGAGAGGTAGAGGAGAACTGAACTACAGTACCGCAGCTCTTTCAGTGCAATTCTCCCTGCGGAGGCATCTTAAATGAAAGAGTGCCTTTGTCTGAGACCGTGTGTGGGTCCAAGTCTGATAGCGACAAAGAGCTTTGTCTCCTACACGTCAGTATCTCGCCTTTACTGGGCCTCTTCCTACACCTCATACCTCCACCATGAGCTGATACGCCGCACCACATAAATATTTAAGAAGTAGGTCTGGTACAGAAACAGCTACACCCAATTAATCTGCATTACGCTGTACTCGATGATCCCTAGGTTGGTGTACTGTATGTAAATGAGAGCAGGCTTCTCTCTCTGTGGTTTTGTGCTTTCTCTCTCTCGGAGATTTCGCTGACATCAAAGAGGAGCGGCATCAAAGAGTTGGACTGAAATGTTGCGGAAAATGCAAGATGAGACGCAGAGAAAGTCATTTCTAACTCTGAAATGTGGATGTGTGAGTGAGAAGAGCAGATGCACCCTTTTCTATTTAGACACAACTGCATACCGCTGTTACTGAAAAAGTAACGTATTCTGAATACAGATACTTGTGAATACCAAAAATTCTGAATTACTCGTTAAGTGTTTGCTCATTTAAGTGAATGGGAAGGTGTGTCCAAATGTTTGACTGGTGCTGTACGTGTTCTATGTCTTATAAATAAATAAAATATCATAAAAAAGAACAATTCTTGAGTTTTTGAAGACCACCTTTTTCCCTGCCAAGCCTCCAAAGTCAGTCAGTTGTAAAAGTGACAATATTTTTGTGGTTTTGGGTTATTTCACACTTTGCATTTTAGATGAAGTAGCTGCTAGCTGCTGCTGAAAAGATTTGACAGTTCAACAGTCAACTGTCAGAAAATGTAACAATGGCAATTTAAAACTTACTGAATTATAATTATTATAATTTTCAAGTAAAACATAGTCAGCACTGATTGGCTACAACTTCAAAATGTGACAATTTGAGTGCTTTACTTCATATCACATCATGATGAACTTAATACTTTGAGTATTAGCACGTTAGCCAGAAAAACAAGCAATTTAAACACCAATATCACTCAAATCAATAGATAATCAACAATGAAAACGTGTTTTGTTTGAATCTAGAGCTGCAACAATTAGTCAATGGATTAGTCAGTTAATTGATTAGTCAATGAATAGAAATTAATTACCAACTATGTCATCAACTAATCATTTTGAGTCATTTTTCGAGACAAAACTGTCTGCTTCCAGCTTCTTAAATGTGGACATTTATAACCATTCCTGCCAAAAAGTAAAAAGCTGTCTGTGAGCAGCAGCCTTGGCAAGGAGGTGGTCAAAGTAATCGACCATGTGAGTTTCATCTCTTTCTGCTGATGAAGACCATGAAGTGTGGTTGGAAGCACTGGAAAAAGCAAGTGAATAGACTTTGATTCAAGATTATTTTGTTCAGCTGGCTCCAATGTTAAAGGTGCAGTGTGTAGAATTTAGTGGCATCGAGTGGAACGGACTTGGCAGAAACTGAATATAATATTCATGAGTATGTTTTGATTAGTGTATAAGCACCTGGAAATAAGAATCACTGTGTTTTTGTTACCTTAGAATGAGCTCTTTATATCTACATAGGGAGCGGGTCCTCATCCACGGAGCTCGCCATGTTTCTACGGTAGCCCAGAATGGACAAACCAAACACCGGCTCTAGAGAGGGCTTATCATATTTTTCGTGAGTTTCACGGCCACTGTAGGTTCTCCTACATGCTTGGAAATAGCGGAGGGGGGGGAGGGGTTTTCAGTTGGTTGTAATCTGCAACCTCACCACTAAATGCCACTAAATCCTCCACACTGGTCCTTTGTAGTCTTGCGATACCAGACAATCGCATATCTGTGCCTACAGAAGTCTGGGGATTTCTAAAAGCACGGTAGTTGTTTGAACGGCGGCGAGAATGGATGCTAACTTACCTACGCCCTTTACATTCTTTCAAAGACAAGCCTTACCGTAAATGTCACAATACCCCCACAAAACCCCCACAATATGAAGGGTCGCCCTAAAGACTTGGGATTGGTTCTTCAATAATGTAGGTTTTTTTTTAAAACTGTAATTGTTTCCGCCAGGTTTTAACCACAAAACCTGGAAGATTGTCTTCAGTCTCTATGAGTGAAACGTTTAGACTGACCTGTAAGTCTGGTCCTGAACAATAACCCTGGAAAAGATTAAAAAAAAAACATTTTGCTGCAAAATGAACAAATGATTTCAACTTTTATCTTGTCTCGTTGACATACTGTATCTTTACCTTCCCTCCTTTATCATCTGTAAACCACTGATTCTTTACACAATCAACTGCTACTCAGCAAACTACAAACCGAGCCAGACTTGACAAGCTCGACTCTCACTATCCTCCTCGCTCCTGTCCTGTCAGTATCAGGGCCTTGAGCCACTGACCGTCTGCTGACCTTCACCAGCCACACGAGCAGCTGCAAAGTCTGCCTACACGGCTCGCTCTCCCTGTCGCCCCAGGGTGTCACATGTGCAGCACACAATCAGGTCAATGTCTCAGATAGTGTGTCCGCTCAGCGTGAAGAATAACGTGATGGCACCGGCCATGACAGGAAATGTGCGACTCAACCTTATCTGTTCCCCCATTTAGGTGACGGTGTATCTTAAATGTGAGTGATAAATCACCAGAGAAAGCCATGCATTTCTCAGATTAACGTCCTTTATGCCTCACATTATCTAAATTAAACGACCTGCTCTGCTGCCGGGATCTTGACTCTCCAAAGTATGAAAAGGTTCGACCTTTTTCAAAGCGTCGACAAGGTCGCACATGGCTCGTGAGCAGATATGAGACAGATCGGCCCTCGTCATGTCTCACTTGTTCATTTTCTCATGGAACAGTTTAAGCTCCCCACAAAGAGGAATGCAGGAGAGCAAGGCTGGTTAACAGAGAGGAACAGATGGATACAGAGAGGCAAAACAAACAGCAACAGGACACAACATAGTCTAAACACGGCGAAAGGCAGGGAAAGTTAGTGGGCCTCTTTCATAAGGCTCTGCTGATGATTCAAAAGCAGGAGAGAATAGTTTTATTTCTCATTGTCGTACCAAAAAATGAGGCCCAGATTTTAATAAAAAGAACACTTGTATACCAGCTAGAAAGAAACTCTTCAACAAAGAGGAGCCAGCCTTGACCGAGTCCACAATCCGCCTGTGTGTTGTTGTTTTTTTATGTAACTGGAAACATGATAAGCATTGTGAGGCCTTCACAAAAGATTAGAAAATGTTTGGTTCCTGCAGATGTTGTGTCTTTCAAATTCAGCATTTGGTTTTGTGCTTGCAGTTGCGAGGTAATCATCTGTAGCGTGCTTTAGTCTGCACCAGGGCTTCAAGATTACACTAGCCTCACTGTCCTCGTTCCCATTGTTAATGTGACAAAGCTGCAAATTTATAAGGCCGGCGGTAGAGTGATGCCAAAGCCACAACTGCATTCAAGAAGTCGGGAGCTGCCCTGACCGGGACGTGATAAGCATGGGAAGTGTTGAACAGCCCCATTGTTTAAAGCTTTTACCGATTATTGAACACGGATGTGTAAGTGCATGTCTCTGCTGATGTGTGAAGAAGTTTCACAACAATTTCCACTTTGAGTCAAACAATCCAAAACATTTTATAAGCTCTGGATCCTGTTTAGGGTTAGTTTTCAACCATTTTAAGCAGAGTAACTTACTATTTAGTAGATAAAACTCTAAAATTGCCATTCAAATACTTACAACTAAGCTGGGAATCCTTAGAAATATTTAACTAAATATTGGTGCCAATATGAGCCCTTCTAACTGGCTCACTTTTTTCAATACCTTGGTTTGAGGAATACCTTCTATTTACAAAAAGTCACATCAAAAGGGTGTGAATTTCTTTTAAAAATACTTTTATAACACATTGCGCTATTTCCTTGAACCACATCGAGGTGAAAGTAGATCATCTTTCTTCTTCTAGGTGCTAATAAGACACCTTAGTTTCAGTATCAATACTAAAACAGTAAGTTTATACTTACTTTAATTAGACCCGTTTGTTTTCAAAATCCCTTTTTTATTAACAAAATCTACCAAACTTCACAATCCATCTGTGTTTAATCTTCCCTGTTGCATTAAAAACATTCATTTTCCTAATTTAGATCACAGTTTAGATACAGAGCCTTAAAGCTCAAGTTTTTCCAGACATATAACACATTTTCTATTTAAGCATAACTCTGATGACTCTGTGCACTCCCATTAGCCTGCTCTGAACTCTGAACATAAACCTCTTTCCATGCAAACCAGTCAGTCGGCGAGCTGAAACACACACACACACACCCCTGTATTTCAAATCAATCAAACATTCCTGTGTTCAAGTGGACAGAAAATGCACAAGGTCAAGGCACTCAGGGCCCATTTTATCTGCATACCTACAGTGTGTGTTTACTCCTTTTCCCGCTCAACCTCTTAAGACCGATGAGATAAGAGTCCTCTGACTGACATTCATAACATCTATGTGTTAATGGAGGACAGACAAGATTCATTTCCAAGCTGAGACTAAAATCATGTTTTCAAAACAGAAATTCAATATCCTACCACAAGAGTTTATCTTGTTTTTATCATTCATGGGTGAGATGTGTAACTCTCCGTCTCATAATCTATTATAACGAATATGAGTAGTAGGTGTTATCTGATAAGTATGTGGACCAACCTCTGAGCTTGCAGGCACATGAGAATAGAGAGTAGGAAATGCCTACAGTGGAGAAACAACACCTTCACCGTATCACACCACAGAAACCACCTGGTTCTGTGTGTGTGAGGTTAAAACTGATTAATCTAGCAAGATAAATCCTATCTGGTTCTATTATCAGCTCAGCATTTTCTGTTCTGGCTTTTCCCACCTCAAATAATCAACTGGCCGACACCGCAGCCGTAATTTATCATTTATCTAATCGTTCCGTCTTTCTGATGAGAGTTGTGCTGATTTTACAGGAAAAAAATGTAAAAGAGAGGAAGGCAAAGGTCGTCCGAGTCGAACTCAATGTCACAATCACAGCTGATGCACCATAACTCAATAAAGTGGCATTTTTATGTTTGTTTTTTTAAAGTTATTGATTTTGCCTTCCTGTGCACACATCATGATTTATCTTTAAACCCTCAACTTTGTCTCTTTGTTACTATTAAGCAAAACATTTGAAATTCACATGGAGAAAAATCATTATATTTACATGTTTAACACTATTGGCAGCTATGAAATGCATTATATATGTGTGTTTTAACCTGACAAAGTTGCATTCAACTTGGATCAAAATGTCTGTTTAAAAAAAAAAAAATGTGGCTTTGGAGTAAATGTGTCTTATTCTTTTCCTATTGGAGCTATGATTAGCACTACCATGTACTGGGAA
This sequence comes from Euthynnus affinis, assembly GCA_029490765.1. Taxonomy (NCBI): domain Eukaryota; kingdom Metazoa; phylum Chordata; class Actinopteri; order Scombriformes; family Scombridae; genus Euthynnus; species Euthynnus affinis. The sequence continues at coordinate 17,575,036 of CM055859.1, read as the reverse complement.
TGTACTTTTTTGTCATCTCATTCACACTGGTGGATTAAGCTGTAGAATAAATTATAACCTGACAAGACATTTCATAATATCAACCATTACATAGAGTTTTGGAGGCTGTTACAGCTATTTGAGAGTTCCAATATTTGTTTAGTAGCATCAACATATATAATATACCTCTGTACCTGATGAAGTGATGAATTTGGGCTGGAAATGTTTTTCTGAATGTAATGTTCATGTTGTGGGTTTTTTGGTTAGAAAGGGGTTTTTCACAGACTTGTTGTGATTGATGATTCAGTTGAAAAGTAAACTTGTAACTGTAATAGCAACACTTTTTCTGTTTATATCAGCATTTCTCATCAGCGTTTTTTTGTTACTTAAAGCTAATATGAGAAAATAATACTGGTTTTTCTATATGAATTTTGATGCAGAAGTTATTTTAAGAAGAAGATATTTGAACCTTGATCAATCTAGACCTTATAATAACACAGTTTTCAGTATATAATATGTTGTTTTCATGTGTACTCATCCATGAGCTTCCTTTCTGAGACCCTTCACATTGCAATTTGTGCTCAGTTTAAATGACAGACAGACACTGGATATGTATTAATTGTATATGTGGTATATGTCCATAATAGAAAATTCAAAACTTGAACAATCAAATCTAGTGGGTTAATTATACTTATTTCACATAGAATTATTTGAATCGTGTCAAATATTCGCGCTTCACTTCACATGAATCCTTCCAATAATCCAGCCGTTATTTGACAAAACACTCGTCCGTTTTAACAAAATTAAAATTTCTGCCTGAATAAAACATTCAATTACTTATTGGGATGAATATTTATAATCCTGTGGAGAGGCTTGCCTTTCTCTCTCCAGGGGAGCCCAAGGTTAAAAGGTTGAACTGTTGTGTGTGTCATTTTTAATAAAGCAAACAGCCCTCAGATCCAAAGGGGGTCCAGTCTCGTTAAGACCCCTATAGAGCAACACACTCTACTGTCCTCCCTCTAAATTTTGTTTGTGCACAGACGAAGAGTTGCACAGTTAATATAATATAAAAGCAACACAAGGCGATGTCAAAAGACATTTAAATACAATTAAAAGGCGTTAAATTTGGAAATAAACAGAAGCTAAAATAGAATAAGAGATAAAACAGGAGGATAAAGGTTACAGTGCAGTGTAAGATATTAATCTCATTAAATTTGGTTGCAGCAGACCTGCAGTTTTCTGGGAGTTTATATAATACTTATGTATTTTATTCTGCTTTCTTGACACTCATTTAAATGATTATGTTGGCTCTAATCCCCCACTGTTTACAGGAAGTAGTGTAATCAATCGATCAGATATGCTGGAACAGACTCTCACACTACACATCATCGGTCCTGCAGGAACAGCATGCAGATTCATAAAAATGCAGCAAAACTCCCTCAGATCAACATACTGCACATCCACGTTGTAGCTAATAACCTGATTTTACATCCTCTGCTGGGTTATAGATTCATGCGGAGTCATAATTGGGGGAAAATCCCTGAGAATCATCAATGCTTCTTCTCTTCTCTCTCTCCTCTGAGGGACTGATTAATGGTACTGCTGCTTATTGAATGACACTGACAGATTTTTTCAACAATGCCGCCTCTCTGCCCCTGCAACCAGGTAAAACTTTTTTTCCTCCCTAACTTACGTCCCCTCCCGGCGTCCTTTTTGAACAAGAGGACGCTCTTTAAATGCTGCTCCTGTCTCAACGTCCACATTTAAAGACTTTGACTCAAGTCCACGGAGGCTCTGAGTTTTCCCACAGAGAAAAAGGCAAGTACTTGACAGCTCTCTGACATTTTGAACCCTTTGTGCATATTTTTCCAGAAGTCTGCAGTCAGTGGCAGAATGTAACTAAGTACATTTAATACTGCACTTTTGAGATACTTGTACGGTTTCTATTTAACTAAAGTTTCCATGTTGTGCAACTTTATACTTCAACTCCACAACATTTCAGAGGCAAATACTGAACTTATAAAACATATATTCTTTCTTCATGTACTTTTGCTGCTTGCGTTTTTGCTAAATTTAGTACTTTCAACTGCAGTTGAGTATTTTTACTTTGTAGCATTCCTGTTTTTACTTAATAAAGCATCTGAATAGTTCCCGCAGACTCGGGGGAATTTAGAGCTTACTAACGTTCCAAATGTGGATCACAAGGGAAGTCTAAAATTATCAAAAACTACTGTTTTTTTTAAGCTACGCTTGTTATGTTAAGCTCCAGGGAAGGCAATGTCTGCCAGTTGGTCAGCTGGTTCATCACTTTGGTCCAGACTGGAAAATCTAAACAATGCCAATGTTGGATCGATCACCATGAGATCTGGCACACGTCCCCCGCAGGGTGACTTGAGGATTTTCTAACCATTCATTTAACACCATCATTGGGTCAAAATACTTGCAAATAAAATCTAAACAAAGATTGTGAACATGGTGAACATTATACCTGCTTAAACATCAGCATGTTAGCATTTAGCTCTGGACACCGCTGTGCATAAGTTGAGCCTTAAACACATCTAAAAGCCTGAGTATGCTGATATGTTTTCATCTAGCTGCGTTGTTTAGGTCCTTCTGTAAGCAAAAATGCTTTCCTTGTCCTTTTATCACATAAAATTGAATGTATTTGGGTTTTGGACTGTTGTTCAGACAAAATAAGACATTTGATAATGTCATCGTGGACTCCAGGAAATTGTGAAGAGACATTTTTCAAGGTTTTTCTGTTTTATAGACCAAAACAATTCATTGCTTCACAGAGAAAGCAGTTGCAGCCATATTTTCTTCCGTTCAAAACAACAATACTGCAGACAGTATACTCAGACAGACAGTATATTCTGTTACACAACATATGAAACTTGCACTTCCACAAAGTGCTGTTTCATTCCACGTTGACAGTTTGGAGGCCTGGCAGCTCCTCGCACTCAGGCACTTGATGACATCACTTTAAAAAGTCTGTGAGCATTCAGCGTTCAGGCCAAGTCTTGACATTTGGTCTGGGCTGCTGTCTCACTGAGGCTTCAAAATCCAAACCGAGCCTCCATTTCCATTACGATCACTTAAACTCCTAAGAGAAACCGACTCAGTCACACATCCACAATTTTGGCAGCGGAGGACTTTCGGAGAGAGAGAGAGGCGAAGGTTTACAAAACAAGGACGGAGTGTTTTGCAATTGGGCCTTTTTTTAGTCCAGTTCCTTGAATACAAACAGCGGTTCTAACTCGGCCGCTGAAAGAAGTGTGATTGTGTTTGCCTCGACCTGAAACTGGCTCCCGTCCCCTTTCTTTAAAAACATCTACAATTGACTGTGTTCTTGGAAAAGCTAACCGGGTCTGGCAGAGTCCGCCTGAGTAATAAAGTTCTCCATAAAGCGGTATGATTTCTGCCCACTGGATTACCCAATTCATGCTTGTAAATCCACACACACTGCTTGCTTCATTACTACTACAAACATAGCGGATGTGTGTGTTATGCGAGCTCCAGTGACCGCACCTCCAGCAGAGGTTACTGCAGTACAGCTTTCAGCCGAGCAAAAGAGGTGACTCAGGGTAAAAGCTCAAAACACTTGGCAAACAGCGCAAAGGCTTATTGAGTATTTGCCACAGTAGCCAGCAAGTAACCAGCCAGCAAGTTAAAAGCTTTCTCTCCCCCCACCCCCCCACCCCCCTCATTGCTGGAGGCAGGAGCAAGAAAACAACGTAGTCAAGCAGGAGAAAACAATTAAAGAGGAGTGTGAGAAATGCAGTTAAGCAGAAGTTTGTCTCTCTCTCAGCTATTGTTGTGTTTATAAGCTTCAATTAGTCAAGTGGCTTGTTAAGAAGGACCCATGAGGGAAAAAAAAGAGGGGGAAAGGCTAAAGGAAAGTAGATATTAATACGATGACGGAGCAGAAAAGAGTTGTGTTTAACCATGTGGCGTTTATCTTCCAGGGGGGGATTAAGCTGGGAAGCGAGAGTCAACCTGAGCTGGCTCTTCAGCACGTGTTCGAACAAAAGCCTGTTGGCAGACATGCATGGAGACAGCAAGCTGCTTTTTTTTTCCTCTCTCTTTCTTCCTTTCTTTTTTTGGTGCCCATTAACGGTTGTGTAACGTTACAGACAGAGCTCAATAGGAGTGTCTGTGAATGCACCACGTGGGGGGTTTGGTTTGTCTACATATCAATCCCCCGCCTACCTGTCCACATTGTTTCTGCATGAGACATCAAGAGTGTGTTGAAGTGCGTTGTTGTCGCCAAGGCTGTAGACAGGAAGAAAAAAAATAATAGAAACCTGAAAAACTTTGTGCATTTTTCTATTTTTTTCCCTTTTCCAGCTGTATGTCCCAGAGTTTCTCTACAGAATGATCTAAAAGCTGTTTGTTGTCTGAGAGGTTTCCACACTCCACCAGGAATTAAACTGTGTACACTACATGCTCAAAAATGACAGAAGTAGTTGGATGGAGAACAAGAAAAAAAAGAGAATCTAAGACAGAAGATCAAATCCTCCAGACTTTTCCAAATCCACACATCTGGTGAATCGCTGTATAAGGTCGACATGATCGTCAGTTTCACAAGGTTCCAGAAATTTTCAGGCACAATCCCTCCAACATGCACTTAGTTTGAATAATACTGATGACTTAAAAGGACAGGTTCACAATTTTTCCAAGTCTGTCTTAAAACAATAGCGGCCAAATGAACACTGATACATGATTTTCTTGCTGTAATCATTCCTCCTGTTCATACTGACCATTAGAAGATCCCTTCATAATGCACCTATAGTGTGAGTGATGGGGGCTAAAATCAAGTCCTCCTTCTGAGCAAAAATGTACTTAAAAGTTTATCTGAAGCTAATATGAAGCTTCAGACGTCCAAATCAGTCAAATACAGTAGATTTCTATCAACGTTAGTTTCTTTAGTGTTCCTCTTTTTTTCTTTAAAGTTCCTCTTTTTGTCACTATACTTCCACCGCAGCTCAACAAGGAAACAGAAAGAGGGAATTTGATGCTAAAAAGACTGTAAATGTGTCAGATATCCACTTGATATGGGTAACTCAGACTGCTGAAGTCTTGTATAAGCTCCAGATAAACTTTTAAATGCATTTTTGTACAAAATGACTGTGTGGACACACTGTGGATTTTGGCCTCCACCAATTACACTAAAAGCATATTTGGAGGGGATCTTTTAATAGCCAGTAATGAACAGGAGGAATGATTACAGCGAGGAAAAACCTCTTTCAGTGCTCATATGGACACCTGACTGTTGTTTTCAGACACATTTGAAAAACTGTGGCGTCTGGATCACTCCCCTCACCTCCAATTTCTTCAAATAGGTTCCCTGGTTGGAAAAAACAACCGCACCAATAAGAGTTTTGAATGAGGGACTAAGAGCGTGGATGTCGTCTTCCTGTGTGAGACACACATAGTGAATGGCGACAGATAAAAAGCAACAAGTGCACATAACATCAACAAAGCTGTACAGGTTGTTACATGCCAACTTACAAAAATAACAACTCTTAAATCTGCATATTTCCTCCACCAATGTGATAAAAAAAAATAACGAAGTTAACTGCTCTTAGAAACCACGGCTCCTGTGTCGACATGACAGATACAGCATATCACCCCCTTCCTTCAGATAGAAAACTGCTAACATAGACACAATGTCTGACTGAGCAATGACAGGATGTCATTCTTCATCTTTCTTTGCCTAAAAATAGCCAAATTCAGTTGACCATGTCTGCAAAATATGGCATCTGACTTTCAAAACTGCATTTCAGATTCTCATTTGCACAGAAAAAGACACAAAGGACGTGACCTCTGTGTGCCTTCAGTGTAAGCTAAAGCCCCAGATAACCACTGTGCAGCTCAGGTGTTTTGGGGCTTTCTATTCACCGGCTCCATATTTAATTCATTAGACATCTCCCTGATTGACGGCTGCTGGGACGCACTTGTAATTCAACTGTGGCTCCTGCATGAGAGTAACCTACTTTATTTTCAGCCTCCCGAGCTGCATAAACAACACAGACAAATTCAAATTCTCAATGCAAATCGGGTTGTGTCTGCTCGTACAGAGACGAAAAAGCACAAGTTGGATGTTATTTCAGCTGAGGAGGAGAGAGGCTTTAGGTAAATGATGAGGCCTCATGCAAAGACACTAGACTTCACAAAACTCAGGATTTACTGTCTGCTTATATTTGATGTGAATATTTTTTTTTACGCAGGACTGTGTTTCCGTGCTGCATCTTCCTTTCAATAAGATCACAGGGAAATTGTTGCTGCATCAATTGACAGATACTCACATGAGCTGTGAGCGCAGCACTTTGTTTTCAAGTGTTGAAATAAGTGTCAAAGATCCTGCAAATTTCCCGCATGCATCTTCTCATTGCTTCACTGGTTTAGTACAAGGAGGCTATGAGCCGTAGAGGAAAGATAGAAATAGAGATTATATCATACCATGCAACGACTTTTGGCGAGATGATTTCACATGTGAGATAATAAATGTTTTTCCATCTCTTCAGCTTTGAGCAAGTCTGAACAGTCCTGAAATAAAATGCATCGTTTAACTTTTATGCCAAACAAAATTAGGTCCAGCACATTTAAACAGAAAATATTAATATTTCTCTACACGATTTATGGTCGCCATTTCCCTTTTATGTGCATATTTGACAAACACACACACGCACACTAAAAGATATCCATATTTGGTTTCAAAGGTCAAGATACAAGCCGTTGAAGTTGAAGTGCCGGGGAATGAATCGACACTTTGAAACCTGCAGACACAGAGAGTTTTTTATATCAGCTGGTCAACAAAGTAAAGAAAAGCTCCCTTTGAAGCTGTGGAAGCATGTGTATATGAGGCTTCATGTAGTATCCCTTCTTTATTGGTTGTTAAAACAGAGAAGTCTTTGCAGGGATAGTCATGTTTATAAAGGCTTACTGTATCTTATTCTCACCTTCCTGCAGGGGTTGGAGAGCTCAGAAGGGTTTGTGTAACGTTTTAGGGCTGATGTTACTTTGATCAAAGCGTTGCATATAAACGCCACAACAGCTGTTGGGAGGTGGAGGACCTTGCCCTTCGCCTTAAAGTAGGGGGGGAGGGTGAAACACTCACATTCATAACAGCATTAACTATCTGACCATAACTGTACCTTTAATGACTTTACAGCCTCTTCGCTTTGTGCAACAATCCTTTTAAATCATCAGTCAGCACTCAGGGCAGAAGGCGGAAGGCTAAAATAAAATATTTAAACTTCACATTACGATAAATGACGGGAAGTAGAGTGGGATTAAAGACTATTATTATAACTTCGAATAAGAGTGTATCAGAGTCATATGACTGGATTCTCAACACAGGAAATTTCCACTCTTGGATAAATTTCCACTGTTATGCATCATGTGTCATTCAAGAGCTGATATATATATTTATATATATTTATATTTATATTTATATGCATTAATATATACAATACCTGCTGCACTTCCCGTTGAGATTTCTTGCCTTAACCTGATTTCTCCCAATAATCTGTTGAATATGTATTATATGCATTATGGACTATTTTTGGTCCCTTTCTTATGCAGTGGCGAAGGCAGGGAACCCCGTTTAAGTGGAGCGAAGGCACCATATGATGTGGCAGGTGTGACAATTAATATCTATCAGCTGATAGTCACACAGCAGCATGTAGTGGAGACACTGTGGTCAACGCTATTTTCATCTTTTCACATATCTTAAGTGTCGTTAGGGACACACAAGGCTGAAAGCACAAACCAAGAAGCTCCAAATTAAGAAATACTACGAATACATAAAAAGATACATACAAAAATGGGAAATGCTACAAAACCAATTTGCTACAGCTGTAGGGCTCCGGGATGGTATGGGGATAATAAGAAGCACGTTAAACCAGTTCAAACTGGCACTGTGCTGGTGGGGTTAATGAAAGGACAGCATGGGTTTGAGGAAGGAGGAGGTGGTGGTGGGATCTTTCATAAAGCAAAATGAAAAGAAAGTTGAGGATGACAATTGGTGGCTGGGTATACAAAATAAAAGGCAAAGCTGCTATTGTTATATGACTCCATGTTTTAAAATAGTGCTCCTGCTATTCAGTATCGGGCTTCAATAGAGTTAAGAAACTGATTTTTTTTAAAAGAGTGGTCAAAATTAAAGCAACATCAGATGAAATATTCTAAATCTAAATCATTGGTATCAGTAAAGCTCAAAAAAAGCACTGAATCCTACACTTCCCACAATGCAACTCAACTTCATTACACTCTCACTGTCTTTCACTATGACTACTACTTCCACCATGCTGTCTGTCTGCATTTTATACTATCAGCTTTGTGGTATTCATTTTTAGTCTCAGACCTCAAGCCAAAATAACCCTGATGACATCACTCGTTTTTTTTTAAGCTTGCGTAATTTCTCCAGAATCGCAGAAGACACTATTCACAGTACTTATCACCATGACTAGTAAATTTAAAAATCAAGGAAGTTCCTCTAAACATAGTTATTGTCAGCCTTCTGACTGGTTTAAGCTGGTTGAGAAGTTAGATGTCTGCTGGAGAAACTGGATTTCTGGGGCATGTTTACACCTTTCATTCAACCTACTTCATGCTCTTCTAAGAGCTTACACAGTTTCTGACCATGCCTTTTTATTCTACGTCTAATCCCCGCTGTGGTTTATTTGTTGCGTCGTGGACTTTTGAATTTACTTCACCAATGAATGAATTTAACATACTGTTGAGTCTTTGTGCACAACAGCTGGTATAGACTGTAGACAGACGCTTTTTAAGACTGAAGGGCTGAAAACCGAAACCTGACATTTAAGTGTTTGTTATCAAGCTCCAATTGTTGCTGAGCTAAAAATACCTTGATGTGATGTTACACTGCCCTACATTTTGCCAGTTATTCTAAGCAAATAGAACAACACATCACAAAATGTTGTATTCAAGAGTCTTGAAGTGGTTTTTTTTTTTACTTCGTTTAACTGCAAATGGAAAAAAGAGACAGAAACTCTAGTAGCAGACAGTGATAAATGAAGAGAGATGCATAGTGATGATATTTTGTGGTTTGAATTATGTAAATCCAAATGGAACTGTTAAGACTTCTGTTTCTCGGTGATAAATACCAGACTCTTCTCAACTCGTCAATTCACTAATGCAAGAAATATGAAAAATGCTCTACAAAATATTTCTACATTTAAACGTTAATCATTTTCACGCACTGATGCAAAAAAGATGACTCGGGGAGACTGTTGTCTCTCAGAGATCTCGCCGACTGTGTGTAGAGCACACTTGAACTGGCGCTCCTCTGAGGCACGGATGTCATGCGACGTGAACTACTATGACAGCTCCGCGAAAGCCCCCAGACATGTCAGCCAATCCTAGAGGATCCCTTTTCATGCCAGCTATCCGGTCGGACCGGGCAGAAAGTCCGAGTGGCTCCATTTTCACGCAGCTGGAGTGGAAAACGCTGACAACTACCTCTCTGTATATCCCGTCAGATCTGATGACCCCCAGAGACTGGTTCACATTTCACAACCAGGTGATAGGTCACATTTCTGACATCTTTGTGAGCTGCATATTGAAATATGAAAATGTTCAAAGGCTGAATAACTCAGGTATAAAAGCACAATTTTGTGGCACTGTGTGTGAGGCCTGTTCATGATGGAGACTGAAAGGTTGAACACCATCTGTTCTGTTGTTTGGCTGTAACTCAGCTCACACCACAGCTCGTAGCTCACAGGGATGAGTATATATTTATACATACATAATGTGTCATAGTGGACATGATGCATTAGCGGACTTATTCTTAGCCTGTGGAAGGTTTCTGTCCATGCACGGCCACAGACAAAACAACTAGTTTAATGTATTAATTTCTGGAGCTGAATGGCTTATTAATGGTGTATTTTCCTTATTTGTTTAATAAAGGGGAAGCATTATGCACATTTTCAGGTTTATATTTTTATTCTGGGGCTCTAGTGGAATATCTTTGCATGATTTACAGTTTAAAAAAACTCCTTATTTATTTTATACTGGCTCTTTATGCAACCTGTAAGTAAACAGGCTGTTTCAGCTCCTTTTTCTTTAAAGAAAATGAGCCCACTCTTTTCTGATTGGCACGCTCAAGCCCTGGCTTTTGACTTGCGGCGGGTATTTTTACATATGTTCACCTCAAGCTGTGGAACTTTTACCATGTTTAACATTAACGTCTGACATCATAACAGTATTAAAATGATAGTAAATTACAAAAAAAGCATGATATGTCCCCTTTAACTGTCCAAACATGACATTACATTTACACATTTCCAGTACAACCACTGTGGAGACTCATTGCAGAAAAAGAAACTACATCAGAAAAGGTAAATGTCAGGTTTTGATGACAGTCCCTCAGAACTAAAAAGCAAGTAATCATACAGTAAGAAATCTAGATGTCAACGCCTCCTCCTTTAATGAAAGAGGAAGGTGGTAAACCGCTTTCTGTATTGACAGATGCTGCAATAAACCGTTGTGTAATGCTCTGTAATCCCATGAATGTAACACAGGCCCAGAAGCAATTAAAGCAATCTATGTGACAGCTCTACTTAAAGAAAACAGAACCTGCACCACAGGTTTCCTTTGCTGTTGTTGTTCCTACATTTTGTATAATGTCCTATTGTGTGTTTCACAATACTGGTGGAGAGGAGTGTCAGTGTGGATCTGTTGTGACATGAAGATCTAGACTAGATCCAGACAGTTCAGGTGCTGTTTTCAACCATCAGCAACACTTTCCTGTTACAGTAAATCTGCAAAAGGTTGCAGTAAGATTTTCTTTCATAAATCATAATTCGATTTCCTCCATTTTGTTATGTCACACAGCAGTTTGTTAATAAGATAAACTAAATGGAAAATAGTGCAGGCTACACATCTCCTTTAATTATATCAATTACATTACTGATATTATTTATATTCAACTGCTGATTATGGTGCCTTTGGAGCCATTTCGTCTCGGCTTTGTTTACACTTTTGGCATTTTGTTCGCTGAGTGAAAGATATGGTGGTCACAAATTCCCCATCTGTCCTCCATATAATTGCAACTTGGAGGCTGACGTAAATGTTTCTTTCCCCATTTGGCTGTTTGTATTTATGGTCTGTAAAATATGACGTAAACACAGGATAAGTAAACGAGAAAACAAAATAAGCATTTCAAAAGGCCCAAATTGGTAAATTGAGGGATTGAAGTAAGAACAAGACACACATTTATTTATGATTTGAGGGCTTGAACTAATAATCTGAGGGAACAATTCATCAGTTTAGCTCTCCACAGTGCAGCTGGAGGGCATGTTGCTTTGAACTAGAGGTACAACGCAGGTTTTCTCGACTGAATTAATTTGCTAATGCGAGTGGAAAATTTTAACAGAGGCACGCTCTTTCCTTCTCCTCCTTCCCCTGTCCATCTGCATTCAAGTTTGGATGCCAGCTGCCACACTTACACTCAAATGAACTCGAGGAATGCACTCAATATCACAGGCTGATGATAACAGTATGTAAGTATATCAGAGGGTGGACGTTACCTTCAAGGTATTAGCTAACTGGAGACTATAGTAAAAACTTCCTTGTCTAGATGCTGACCAATGAGTTAACGGCATCATGCAGGTGCTATGCAAGTCCTTCCTGCTGCTGTTTTATATAAACAAGCTTACTACATGCACTAGTGATACTATGTAAACACCAGAAAGTATTCAGCCTATCCAGAGTGTATCAAGAGTACGTCTATTGCTGCTCTTTGTGTGTTCAAAAAGCACAACGATTAGCTCATATGAATAACAATGTGCCACCATTCATTTGCATTTTCATTTGAAACACCCCCACAGACTGAGAGCCGATGTGTCGTGAAACTCTACTACAACAGCTATCAAATTCATGGATGAAAATAGCACGCTACCTTTACTTAATGTAATCTGGCAGGCAAGGTCAAAGACGCCCAGGCTGTAAAAAATAAAACACGTCATCACGCATAAGAAGGTGAGTTACACGGTGTCATTAAACCATTCATAAATCTGTTGGTGTGTCGAGAAGAGGAGGAGCTGCAGTTCGCAACTGTTCCCGCACAGATGGGTAAATTTCAACCAGAATAACCTTTAATCGGCACACATAGAGACACACCTGCACCGACACAAACATGCAAATGTGTCCAATTCTGTAACCGCAACAAGATTATGCTCATTTCACTGCACAAATAAGTTTATCATATCTACTTCTATATCTCAAAGAGGTACTTTAGGTAGTGTATCTGCATTTTTTTTGTTAGAATAGGTTAAAATAATTAAGTGAAATGTTCTTATTTCTACAGTCGACAGCAGCGCATGTTAAAGTCTCCCTCTACTCAAAAATATGTTATTCTTCTTGTTCCTGCAGTTTGATGTTTGAGCTTCACCTTGTAGAACAATGAAGGCTGTTTTCAAATTCATCTGCTGAAAGTGGAAAGTTTCTCTGCGTTCACTGAAAATCTGATTTTTTTTTTTTTAAAAAAGAGGGGCCGACAAGCAGGATTTGTGACATCACAAATAGTTTGGAAGTCAATCCCGGTCCGATATTCAACTTACACAAGCATGATGTGGAAACATGAAGCCTCCTGTGCATGAACACCAAGAATAGACTTTACAGTGAAGTAGGAGACATCTTGTATCCAGCAGTTAAACATCTGACATGAAATATATTTGAATATTTATAGATCCTGGAATTTTTATTAGGGAGAAGGAGTAGATGCCATTTTTAGGATTTTTTGTGGGAAGAACATATCAAACACACATTATTGATCCATGCAAAGTATTCTATATGTCTTAAAACATGTCTACAGGAGATCTTTAAGGTTTAGCAGGCATATTTTTGTTTAGCATGTTAGATAATCAGCACTGAACACAAAGCTGATAGGAAGACCTGCAGAAATAGTGACGTTATAGCAAAGTACCGGACTATAAAGGCCCCTTTACAATGTGTGATTTTGGGTTGTTTGAGACAATCGTAAGAAAAACATTTGGTCATCAATCCAAAACGGTGCTCCTAGATTTCACTGTGAGACACATCAAGTGAGGATCAACTTGGAGCTTTGGAGACCAAAGACAGCCTGAGCTTGAGTCAGAAATTTAAGACCAAATATGACTGCTGCTACGACCCACGACTACAAATAAACAAAACAGAATACAACATGAAATGACAGAATACACTGGCCAGAGTGATGAGCACAGTTCAGGGGGAACTCTAAATACTACTCAGACAACACAAACAAAAACAACGGAGGTGAAATGAAAAAGAAGTTTGTTTGACTTTGCTGCATTCAAAACATCAAAAGTTGATGACATGCGTCTGCTTTCATATACTTGTTTCTATTTATATCGTAGCGTTATGATTCACCACATTCTGCACATAGTCTGACAGCCTCAAACTGATATCGTGCAGTCTGACACAGATTTTATCGTAGGCGTCTTACACAATGTGACATGTAATAAACTTACACAGTCATTGCTGTCGCCCCGCCTAAAGATGAATTCATTAAAATTTTGATCTGATTTTGGTGCTCTATGAAAATTTTAAAGATCTCCAAAGTTACTACACTTCATCCTACAGAGATGTAAACATCTGGATCCTCTGGGGACCATGAATGTCTGTGCAACATGTCAGAGAAATCAGTCCAATAGTTGTTGAGATATTCAGTCAGGACCAAAGGGGTCAACCAACAGATCAACATCCCTAACAGTCATGCATCAATGAGTTCTTCTGCACAGACTGTATTCCAAGGAAGTGAAGGGTGTGAATGTGTTTCCTAGTAAAGTCTTGAGCAACAGGCGCCGAGGACCGCCATTGGCAGAGCGACCGTGTTAACAGGTGGATCAAAGCTGACTGTCCCCGCTCTCTGTTCCCCCTCCGCCCCCGGGGAAATCTGAGTGGATGTCATTCCTCATAGGGCAGCTGTCAAACCAGTGAGCATGCCCACGCTGCTGGATTATTATGGAGTGTAAGTCATTAGGGGGGGATCCCCTCAGGACAGGCAGGGCTTCATGCAAACTACAACTTGACATGGGTTTATGAGGGGCAACGCTGTGTGCTGAGGGTTCATTTGCTTTGTTTAATGACTCGTCTTTATGACCTCAGAAGTGGATAACATCCCAGAACTGATTTGCATACATCATGGCTGCTTCTTATCCCAACTTTTGTGGCTAACCTCAGATTTTAAACACACGGCAGAAAATTAGATGATTTATCATCAGCAAAAATGCAAAAACAACAGCCTGTTTCCAACTTCTCAAATGTGAAGATTTGCTGTTTTTCTCCGTTTGATATCACTGGCAACTGAATATCTTTTAATCAATAACTTTTGGTTGGTAAAAAAAAAAAAAAAAAAAAGCAATTTTAGATGTTACTTTGGGTTTTGGCTGATTGTGATTTTCCACTTTATAGACTACATGCTTAATCAAGAAAATATGACAAATATCCACAGTTGCCACACTATATATAACCTCATCTGATCCATCATAGACAAAATAACCTGACCAAAATAACATCTGACTTTTTGGTAACTATTATAGTGCTGTGGTTGGTTTTACTAACTTTCACATCAGATTTCTTACAATGGATAAGAAAAAAGAGAGAAGAAGCCTGCAAGTGCAGAAAATAAAGGAATAGTGACTTGTTAATGTAACGCATTATGTAGATGCACTTCAGTGCAAATCAACATGACCACATAGCTGCTTATAGTACTTGTCTATTTTATGTTAGCAAAACACAAATATAGCCTTTTCCCCATGTTATTTAAGTGGGCTACCTCATTTAAAACAACAACCATCTCTGCTAACATAAAAAAAATGTATAAATTCATGTACTTTTACCTTCAAGGGAAAAGCATAGAGATTATATTCAACAACAACTGATGTCATATGTTTAATCACTGTGGCTCTTTTCCATCATCTACTCACTAAATTGATTAAGAGACGGGATACGTCGGGATCTGTGTGGCTTACTGCTTTGGCTAAGCACTTTTCCAGGGAAACCCTGAACATCCTCACATAATTATATGATAGACAACAATGTTGTTATGAATATCAGCCTTTTTCACAGCAGACATTTTGATTCATCATTGTAGAAAAAGCACAGGTGTTACTAACTGAAGCAGCTAATTCAGCCATTCATTTTATTATTGACCCCCATAAACTTGTGACACTGTGCCTTTTGTTGGAAAAGGTCTGTCGCAATACTGTCTGCATTTCTCACCTCAAGCTGTACCTGAGTCATTGCCTTGAGTTTCTCAGTCCTGACACAAGTTTGGGAATTCGGGTAACACTCAAGTGCAGGAACAAGCATCTACCCGTCACACTCAACCTCACATATTCATCAGCGCCTGTGAATTAACACCACGGTGAGTGTGTGTACGTGTCTTCATCTGACCCCGAGCTTCTTCATTTTCATCTCACTATGAGCCTGGAAAAAGAAGATGTGTCTTTCACAGAGCAATTACTAGAAAGAGCACTCTGTGAATTCACTTCCGGAGATCTGCTCTGCCGCATTATCGAGCCAAGATCACAAGGGGGGCCAGTGATAATCTGTCCAGGCTGGACTGTAATAAAATGTGCCTGGTGTGATGAGTCAGGGTGAAAAGACAAGGGCTGATTTTAACAGATTCATGCTTCACCAGCACTATTTTGTGATTCACCATGTTGTCAAATGTGCTGTGTTAGCCTGAATGTCACCATTCTGGGAAGGCAATACATGACTCAATCAAAAGGTTACGTGCCACCAGTCATATACCGTACAGTATGTAAATCAAGAACTTGTAAATCATGTTGCTACTGACGTGCTAATTTCCAAGTAATTTAACAAGGACAGCAGCCATATTTCTTTGCAACATGTGAGACAGTTGTCCGTCCAGTTTCATTTTCTTGTTCCTGGAAAGAATATAATACAATAAACCATCAAGTTTAGTTTGAATAATATCTTGTGTCATCTTGTGGCGCTACTCCTGGGAACATTTTCTGCTTCTTTTCACACAAACATCAACAGAAACAGCAAAAAAAAAAAAACAGCTGAGCTCACACAGTTTTGCTTTCCAAACACACCAATGCCGCTTCATCCCAGAGAAAAGCTCTGTGAGTGTTGAAGACAGAGGGTTAAACCGACTTTGAAGGCAAAACACATTAATGCAATTTTAAAAAAATGTCCAAACCACTTCGGCTTCCCGCCTGCGCTGAGAAAAACAGCCGTGCAGGGCAACAATACCATGTGCTGACCATGTGACTTGTATTTATTTTAATGCCTGAGTTGAATAACAGATATGGCAGCGTGTATTCTCAACTTTCACCCACTGACTTATTTACTGAGGATTCATGTGCATTTCAGGGCTGCTCAGACACACCCAGGCCTGCTGGACGGGGCGAGAGAGAGAGAGAGAGAGAGAGAGAGAGAGAGAGAGAGAGAGAGAGAGAGAGAGAGAGAGAGAGAAAAACAAGAAAACATGCAACACTTGTGCATCACGTCAGTTTTAAAATGAATAGTGTCAGCGTTTTGTTTTTTTTGTTTGATTGTTGCTTTATATAATTATTGTTAAAAAGGTTTGATATGATCTCACAGATCAGTTACAACAATTTGTGGTTTGACTTGAGGCAGCTGTGCTGTTGTTGGTAACCTGTTGGAGCTCGGTTATGAGTTGGTTGGCAACAGCTTTTATCACATGGGTTCATTCTGTTTGTGATAGTCTGAATCAAACATGTTCAAACACTGAAGCCTGGAAACTGGAGTGAATGAAAAAAAAAGCCTATTGATAACTGAGGTTGGATAATAATTACATCATGTCAAGGTAAGCGTATAAGTGACGATAGTGAAAATCTCTTCTTTTGACTGGAGTGAGTGAGTCCAATTCTCTTTAAATCATCACTTTTCTTTGTTTTATGTGATAGTAAATTGAATATTTTGGGGGTTTTAACAGTTTTTTGGGGAAAACAAGCAATTCAGTGACTTCACTGGGACTCAATCATCTCGATCGATCAACAGATTAAACATAAATTAAAATAATCGCTAGTTGCAGCCCTATTTTAAGGGCTGTAGGTGTGAGTGCATCATGATGGTCATATCTCAGTGGTGCTGTAATGATTAGTCGATTAATCGATTAGTCAATCAACAGAAAATGTATCTACAAAGATTTATGTAATGGTTTAAACCATTTATGAAGCAAAAACGCTAAAAAAAATGCTGGTTCAAGGTTCTCAAATGTGAGGATTTGATGTTTTTTGTTGGTTTATATGAGTTTAAAGTGAATAACTTTTTGGTTTTTGGATTGCTGGTGGGAGGAAACAAGCAATCTGAAGAAATCGCCTTGTGGTTGAGGGTTTAATTATGGCCATTTTTCTATTTTCTGACATTTTATAAACAAAGAGTTAGCCAAATTGACAGAAAATTGACAGATTGATTGATTTCAGAAAATAAGAGAGTGCCATATCACTGTTTTGTTTGGCGAAATTACGGATTCCAAGGAAATTGCGATTAAAAATGAAGAAAATTAGCTATTTAAGTTTCATGTTTACATTTTCGAGTTACGTCAGTGGAACATAAATGAGTATTTTATGTTATTTAACATACACTTTTAATTTCATGATATATATTGGCATCAAAAAAAATGACAGTGACAATATTACGATATGGATTTTTTTCTACTGCACCAACCAGCCGTTCATGACTGATGCTGTCAGTGGGGAGTAAACGGAAATGTGACAGTGGAAGCAACCTAGAAAAACACCACACATACACACAGATGGGTAATCAATGGGTGGAAAAACACTAGGGTTTGATAACAGTGTATAGTGGGTGTGTGTGTGTGTGTGTGTGCTTTCCAAACATGAAGAATGCTTAAATGGTACAGTGTTGGAGAGCGAGGTGAGGTGGCTGCAGAGGACGTCGTGTGTACGAGAGATAACCTTCAACTTAAACACTCAGTCTTATCTGGAGCTGCTAGCGAAGGCGGCACCTGCTGCTTCACAATGTCTCGACCGTTTATAAGAATGTTTGTTTCCTCTCTGATAATAACCAAACTTTTTAGGGTGTATCTGTAAATGCATGTAGACGAGTTTCAGTTTCATCAGGGCTGCTGATGCTGTGAATGTCATAGATACTGAGCTGCCGCGTTACGGGTCTTTGATGTTGACATGAAACAAATGCGGCCTTACTGATGGGAGAGGAGGCTTCGAGAGCAGCCACTGGGTTATTTTTTCTATTTTATGCTGCTGATGCTTTGTCTGGACAAAGCAACTACTGCTGATCCACACATGGAAACATGAAAGTGGCAGAATTATAACAACAGCTGTAGAGATAGACAAGGACATGTATGACTCAGTTAGATGAAGATGGATCATTATTTCTGCCACAAACAACAGGAGGGTGCAACTGTTTTTCTTGCAAATGAGTTCCTTCCTCAAGTTGTTTGAACCTGCTCTGGATGCCTTTAAAAGATGCTGCAATGAGATATCTGCTATTTTTTTGTGAATGGAGGGTCAAAGATGGTTTTGTGTGTTGTTCAGAGGGAAATGTAGGTGCTCTATAAATAAAATTGGAGCAGAAATGATGAGTAAATGAATGGATTAGTCTGTGTTTTGATGGCCATTTATCATTTGTGTCATTTTTAAAGCAAGAATAACAACATTTCCAAGTTTAAACTCATAAATTGTGAGAATTGTCATGCTCTTTTGTGTTTTCTGTTACTGAAAACTGAGTATTTTTGTTTTCTGGACTCAATGTGAGACAAAAAAAAAGCTATTTGAAACAGTCAATGTGGATTTTAATACATTTTGATGGCTGTTTTTTTCACAGTTTTCTGACATTTTAGAGAATTTACAATCAAATTGTTGATTGAGATTCAAGAAAATGATCTGCAGGGTGATTTGTAACAAAAATAATTGTTGGTTCCTGTTTTGAAATCTTTAATTGTGATGAGCTGCACTTTATATTACCTCACTCAGTTTTGCAATAACAAGTAATCATTACTCACTCTCTTACTGCTGCCTCCTTTCATGGTACAAAATTGTAATCTTAGCGATGAAGTGGAGTAGTTAAGACTTGTTAAGAGTATGTTTGTGTGATTTGACAACCTGTAATTAAGTGTGCCAGACTGCCAATATCAAGATCCTAAACAGAGAACTGAGCAGAAACAGCAGCAGCTTAATAATAAAGTGAATTTCTCACAGAAATAGACTTTCATGTGGGCTATGTGGATCAATAGAGATGGATACTGAGTGAGGTTTGAGGAGGGACAGTGCAACACACCAGTGCAATAATACATGGAGCTGGCTCAAGCATTGCATAATACGGAGTGTCCAGCGTGCTCAGAGTGGGCAACTTCACTGATTTATTCCCTCATTAAGGAGCAGATCGCTTGCAATTCACAGAAACACACACGCATGTACACACACAGAGACACAGACATACACAGACAATCGACCAACCTGCTCTTTTCGCTTCTGCCAGCGGCCGCAGGGGCTCTCCTCCAGGATTTCACTCTCATCCTCGCTCTCCTCCTCCTTCCCCTCGGATCCTGATTTCCTCTCCGGGACGGACATCGTCATTTTAACGCCGTATATTTCCAGGTTTTCCACCACAGATCAGACCCTTTTCCTTTCCTTTTCCTTTTCCTCTTCCCCTTCCTCCTCCTCCTGTCTTGTCTGTTGTGTTGTCTGTTGTGGAGGAGAGAGAGAGAGACGCGCAAGTCCGCCGCTTGTCTGCGCAGTGAAGACGACACCAGCCCCCTTGGCGCTCAAAACATCTTCTAAAGGGGGGAGGAAAATAATAAGGATATTGCTTAAAACAAGCGCAGGATGCCCTCCTCAGTCAGGAAGGAAAGAACACACACCTCCTTTGGATGAAAAAAAACAAAGAGTGCACACATTGCAGGGAAGAACTGAGCAGGGTGGAAAAATATATCCCAGACTCTTCATGCGCCCTGTAGGCTGCATGCAAAATAGGTTGCGAAATGGTTTTTCTTACTGGTCCGTTTCATTCACAGTCACACACCGGAGCGACGCGGGTGTAAAAAAGAAAAATCATAATAATAATAAATAATAAAGAAGAAGAAGAAGAAGAACAAGCTTAAGTCGGTGAAGCGAAATGTTTTTCCCGCGAATCACCCTCCAGTGCGTCTGTGTGTGTGTTTTTTTTCACGGAGGGGAGCTCATTTTTCCACCGTCTTCCACACGCGTCATTGTCGGTGTTGCTGCTGCTCTGAAGCCGTAATCTCCTGCCAGGCACCGTGCGCAGGGAGATGGAGCAGAAATACCGTAAAGACACGAGCGAATGCGCACAATATATTTATGTAGGCGTTAAGAAAAAAAAGAGTCTGCGTAAAAAAGCCGTAGCACCTCATCCAATATTGTGTCTGTAATGTTGTGTATTTATCATGTGTTATGTTTCGTTTTATGCACAACACCTTGTTCATGTTCTTGTCTTAAATGTCTCATAGTTTGTGTTGTTTCTGAGAGAATGAAATCAAACCAAATCAAATAAATTCTGGGTTTAAAGAGGGATTACTGCAACAGTCACTACCCATAAAAAAAACAGAACCTGGACCAGCACAGGCCACCAGATGGGCCAGGCAGGTTTTATATGTTAATAATAAAAGAAAAGGAGAAAGGGCCTTTTATTCCCTAATAATAGAAGGTCTGTGGTCTAATGTGGCTCTGTTTTAGGAGTCATAACTCCAGCGGTGGAAAAAAAAACCCCTACTTACTAAGTAAAAGTTCTGCTCAGGAAAAGATCCCAAGAGACAAAGTAGACTGATTGTTTACTCACCAGTAATTACTTGCCGATATTAATGTTTCATTGATTTATTGCGATGGCAAAATCCTGAGCAATAAAAGTCAAGAATGGTTAGTATGAATTACATTTTTTTAAAAAGTAGGTCTGTAGATCGACATTTCCCAAATTGTTCAGCAAAGGATGCTTTTGAAAAGCTGCAGCTACTAACACTAAACCTCCAGACTCATGTCGAGCCAGAGAGAATAAAGACCTGTGATAACAAGTAAGCTGAGAAAACCTACACTGTAATCCTTTAGATAATAGATTAAACTGAATTTGAACAAATGAGCAACGTAGCCTACATGTAAAATCAAGACAACATTAATAGAAAAATACAGTATTTTATAGTAAAATGTGAGTGTTGGCCTACAGTATCAGATATTTAAATCCAGAAAATCAGTAAGTCAGTCTCCTAAATATTTTATTTGTGAGTGAGAAAACAAGACTGGATTACCAACTAAGCAAAGCAGACAAAATGCTCCAAGGCTCCAGATCCCCAGGAGCCCCAAAATCAACTGCGTCACAGTTGATTTTTGGTTCTGCTGTTAGTTAATGGCAATTTTTTTTTCAAAAATGTTAAATTATCAAGTAAAGTGCATGGTTGTGCATTATATACGGGATAATTTACAGCAAGCGGGTCATTATTGTGAAATGAACCACAGCAAGGTGATGTAGGACCCCAACATGCATATCAATATCAAGTACGAAGGACGGTCATGCATTATTAACTGAAATTGTGGCCTTGTCTTGTAGAGTTTATCTACATTTAATTATTTTAGTTCATACTGTGCTCTCATGGTCCACATTCCTCAATAATGTTGTGTTTAATTAAGTTGCCACAAACTCATTTACTGCACATGATGTGAAGTTGGATGTGAGATATATACAAAGTGTTCATAGGGAAGGAGGTGTGTGGGTGTAGGGATCAATAGGGGACCGACAGCAAATATAATAGATGTCATAATTATATATACACACTATTTTTTTACCATGTTGGAGGACCAAGATTGAGAAACAAACTACTGAGGACAACACTAAATGAATATATACGACATTTTGGAGAAGTTCAGTAAAAGACTGATCTGTAGTCTCCTACTGTGGCTCTGAAGTTGTTTGTTTGTTTCAGGGCAGAAGTAGTTTCTCTCGGATTAATTAGATGATTAGATGATGATGACAAAAAGTTTGCAGTGTTAGTTCATTAAATACACACTGGGGCTCTCCTCTGTTTATTATGCAGGACTCTTAGTTAGAAATCCTGAGTTAATTTAGCATAATTTATAATCAAATCTACTTGAAATCCCTGAGAGACTTAAAATCTATTTGCATTGTTAAACATTTAAACACAGTGTGAAGAATCACAGCAGAGTTAAAGATGCATCGTTCTCCAAAATCATTACCCAGCCCTTAAAGCCAAAACCTGCAACAGCACTGAAGGTTTAAAGTTTGTATCCTTTTGAGCTCAAACCAGAAAGAATACGGTAACCAGTCTGTATTAGTAAGTATGAAGCAGAGGTTTAGATTACTGCATGAGAACTGGTTTAAATGTAAAGCTAGTTTGCCATCTAGTGGTTCAGGTTTAAAACTCCTCTCTGTAGCCAAAGCTGTGAAACTAGTCAGTGTGTGTAGGAATGTAAATTTAAGGATTAAATATATTTACTTCATAATATTTGCATGGCTTGTTTAATGTGTAAAACAATCAGGATTTTCCACATAATCTATTTGCTCTTTATGTCTCATTATTCACATAACAACACTGTCAGCAGCTCAGTGGAAATATTACCAGACTCGCACTGGTTAAGAGTTCATTTGTAATCACAGATCTATATAGTAATCACCCTCTTCCTCTATTTTTAGCACACACAGTGTTCACAGAGAGCCCTGAGTGAGCCGCTGTTCTGCCAATATCCTCTCGCCGTTAATGAGATTTACTCTTGGCACGAAGAGCGGAGGAGACGAGCCTCGTCTAAGGCACAAAATGGTGTTTCAGAAATGGCAGCATATAACAAGAGGAGGGCGCCATCAACATAATAATGACTAGTCAACATAAGAAGGACTGTTGCCTGTTTTTAGAGGCGCAGTTTGAGCAAGAAGTATGAAACTGTGCCATATATATATCATCTTATTGGAGATATTCCATGTTTAGTCTTGATCATATCTGATTTTTGGCAGATTTGTGTAAATATCTTTGCTTTAAATCCAAGAATGATTAATTCAGTCAGGTTGATGGTGAGATTACAGCAAAGGAAATGATGAAGGAAAAAAAACAAGCACTGATTTTTACCATCTACAGTGCTGTTAACTCAATAATGAGCACTGGAAGACTTATGGAGATCCTTCCTCTTTGCTATATTGGAATAACTTATATTTTCTTCTATTTGAAGCTGTCAAGGTGAAGGTTCAAATGCATATTTTAAAGCCAGTGGGTCATCATGTATGCATGACTCTTTTGCGTGACGAGGTTGTAAATCATCCTGTGAGAAGTAATAATATTAAATATCTTATGAAGTAAAGGTATTAGAAGAATCCAGTTTTAATTCCACAAATGGGAAATTAGCTTCAGTATGGAGGGAAGAATTATTTCCCATTAACATTTTTTGATATGCAACTGTTCCACATAACCACAGACATTAACATACATGCAAAATATATGTGGATACAGAGCCTACAGTATGTTTAGTGTCACATGTGTTGTGTAATTAAATCACTTACAGGTCATAAGACTCAAGTTCTTTCGTTTCGTTTGTCTCATTTTTTTAATAATCTAACATTGACAAAACTTTGAGTTAAAAAATGTCAGTACTCTTAAATAGGCACTGTATCATGTATTCAGTTACTATTTATCCACTAGAGGCCACTGTAGCCCACAGGATGTTTTACTGCATGTATGGAGAGAAATTGAGGGAAGAAGAAGCAGAAAAGAACCGGAGTCAAGTTAATCCAAGTGTCTAATTCTCTTTCTTTGATCTTGCAATGACTTTAGCCTATAACAAATTGGTGATGAGGATGGCGAATGTCAGTGTGCATCTCCTGCCATGCAAAGGGCAACCCGTGATTCCTTTCAATATGTGTATAAAAATGTTCAAAAATTATCTGCTTGGTATTCACACAGAGAGGGATGACTGGCTCGACACTGTCTGGGCATTGAGGCCAATGTATATTTTATACATTTACAGATGCAGGTACAATGATTCAGCAGTGAATGCGTTGTGTGTACATTTCAGCCTAGTAATAAATGTTGTGGTGGAACGACACAAGTTCAGAGTGCAGAGACTGCATGAGGCTGTAGCCAAGTACCAGGTACATGCACACCAAGTGGCAACCTCTAAGGCTGAAAAATGAAGCCAATGTGGACGTGCCAAAAACTGCAGTCCTTCAAATGGCCACTTTAGGCTGGCTCTAAAAGCAAGTCAATCCCAATAGACCCCCATGTGAAAATGCCCAACTTTACAGCAGAAATACAGTTTACAGCCTGGTACAAAAAACAGTTTTGGTCTCTAAAGCTATTTCCATGTCCATTACAACTGGATGGGGGTTGAATTTTTATATAACTCAGCCATTTAAATTTTATTAAGTTATTAAGCTTAAAGTTATGCATAATTAATGGAGTAGACACTTTGAGTGACAAGTGCTACCACAACAAGAATGTTGGTTAGGTTACGTAACCATGGCATAACTCCATATTCACAGAGTACAGGCGTAGCTGTAGACGTTGCTAGTTCGGTGTGTTTTCAGTTCATGAAAGTTTTAAAATCTTGGTTGCTTAAAATGTCTTCAGTGTTTAATTGTACTAAAAGACCCTCTATTGGCCTGGGACCTGAAGAATGGAGATGGGGATCTCAAGCGGATGGCTTGGCTGATGGGTGTAACGGATCTGGAGGATGATCAAGATGCAAGGGTGGAGCAGGTCTGGATGACAGCCTGGATGCCGGCTGGTTGTATAGTCCAGGGGGCAAGTTGAGAGCAAGCAGATCAGACTGCAAGTTGAGGTGCAGAGGAGGCTTGAGTGACGGGAGAAACATTATGAGGAGAAGTGTTGGCATAAAACTTCCACCTGTAAAATGTCACCAACTGGGCTAATTCAGGGTCCCGCCTCCAGAAAACAGCGAGGGACTTGAGGAAGCCTGGCTGTTCATTTACAAAAACATCCTGTGTCACTCCAAAGTCATGCCAGGAAAAAAGCAAACAGGGCTGGTGACTGTCTGCCGAGTCCAATTTTGGCCAGTTTGTACTGTCACGAATGAGTAATGCAGACAGACAGGCACAGGTTTGGACTGCCAATCTGGCAATCCTGGCAAAAGCCAGATGGGCCAGTCTCCCGGTGGGCTATAAGGCCACCAGCAACCCCTTCAGGTTGATGCGTCCATCCATGTAATGTCAGAGGTCAAGTGGGAAATAATCAAATCAAGACAGAAAGAGCGGATTTTGAAAATGACGCTAGCCTATACAAATGGATAGAGGTCCCAAAAAGCAAAATGGTGGAGTGGAAAAGGTCGGACAGAAAAAAAATCTTCTGGCTGAAGCTACAAAATGTTTTAAAAATGATTTTGCGTGGCAGTGGCATCAATATTCAAAATATTGATACCACTGCCACGCAAAATCCTGTTAGCGTTTAGCTACAGTGCTAAGAGTGCTACAGTGATAAGATTAACAGTCCACCACCAAATGAAGAGGAGGAGGAACAGGTCTGGGGCTGGTCCAGACAGAAATTGCAAAGGGAATCCGAGAATTTTGTTCCTAGTCTGACAGGCAGGTGAACAAAAGGGGTTTTATTGCTCAAAATCAAAAGTCGGGCTTACAGATTACATCAGGAAGGCAGTTCAAATCAGGCGAACAAATCCAAAAGGGGAAAAAACAGGCTGAAGGCCTAAACCACAGGAAAAGACAGCTCAAGGTTGACTAGAACATAAATGTCCACGGAGCCAACAATGATGAACTGGCAGAGAACAAAGGAAATGGACCAGTATAAGTAGCGAGTGACTGATGGAGGAATGAGTTACAAGTGAGGAGTGGGCCTGGTAACTGCAGGACTGATGAGAAGAAGGAACCGGTGTGTAGATGGTGAAAGCAGGGAAAGTCTGAGGGCATCTGGTGGACAGTTTGAGGATGGCACGCCTGGGGAGTTGGAGGACAGTGCATGGCCTGTACATCTCAAGTCTCTTATTTGATCTTTCCTCGCTCCTCACTTGAACTGAAAGTTGTTCTGGTCCCTTTTGACAGGTGCCCCAAGTCTCTTATTTCTGCAGCGAGGAGCGAGTAGACACAAGAGCAAGCTTCACAGAATTCTTTTAATGGCTGTCTTTTACACACTTATTGTATTATTATTATCAATTATTGATTGGAAGTGCAGCTGATCTGATCTGAACATCACAACATCACTGCAGTTTCATAACGAAGGGGAAACCAATAACATATTAAACTTAAGAGTTTCATTCCCAAGTTTTATATTTTATTTGTTTTCTGATTTATCATCTCTCTTAATTGTAGGTCTGATCAACCAAAAACCATAAACAGCTTTCTTCATTTATTAGAAATATTTTTCTTTTCATGATCTGCTATTTCCTCCGTTAACTTTTATTACAGATCAAATTAAAGTCAGAGAAAGTCTGTCTGTCAGCAAGAAACACATTTGAGACACATTTATAATTTACATAATTGGTCGTCATATCCATCCAGTCACATGTGAGGCTGAAAATTCCTGAGTGTCGCTTTGATCTTAGTTGCGTAAGTTCAATTTTCCCTGAAAATAAATAATATGACAATAAATAATTTCCAGTATCCAAAAAAGACAAATCATATTCTGGTTTATAAAATAACAAATTCACAATCGCAATATCAATAAATACAGATGCAAATAATGAATAAACAACATAAACGCCAGTAAAAATGGCTTCTGTGCTTCTGAGGAGGACACAGTATACATCAAAATGCAGGTTTTTATTCATATGCAGGTGTTTGTTGAACAGGTAACAGGCTTCAGAGTGAAAACAGCTGCTGGCAGTGATAACTGTGCACCTTTTTCAGTATTATCACAGTGCACATGTGTGCAGACACAAATTCCATCAAAAGTCTCTACAGCTGTTAAAGCCGACTGACAGTTGAGCCAGCTGTCACCAGCTGCCACCGTCATCAGAAACAGATGTCGCTTCATGTGACACTTCAGAGGACAGGACGTCTCATTTCTTTACAAACATATTTCCTCGTTTCCTCTCTCCTTGCTCGGTTTCCTTGCATCTCCCCACTCTATCTCAGTGGGAGAGACTAAGACTCAAGGAAAAGATGCAAGTGAGGGAAACGTGGATGCAATTAAGAGATTTGGGATGCACCCAGAGACGGAGAGCAATGCAGATGGCTGGGGATGAGATAGCGTGGCTGCAGAGAGAGACTGAGGAGCAGATTGTGGTGATAAGTTCAGTATAGAGGGAAGAGTAATTTTCCATTAACAGTTTGATATGCAACTTTTCCACAGACATGAATGTACATGCAAAATGGGGCAAATACAGTTGGATACAGAGACTACAGTGTGATTAGTGTGACGTTATGTTATCCCTTAGTGAAGCTGTAATGGCTGCTTTCATTTTAGCTAACTCAAGTTCCTCTTAAGTGAATCCCTTACAGGCAAGACTTCAGTTACATTTTTGTTTTCTCATAATCTTATACTGCCAAAATGTTGAATAAATAAAATATTAATACTATCACTCTCAAACAGGCACTATTGTGTTATGTAAGTCACACCCTAGTAACACATCTGATGGTTATTAGACAATCATGGCTGCTTAATCACCATCAGATGTGGCCTACGTAACATACCAGCGCCTGTGTCCTACTATTATTGTTGATCTTGGTCTGAGGACTGAAATCGCATCAAAATAAAAGAGAAATGAATATGGAACCACAGTGTTTGACACTCTTTTCCTACTCTCAAGTCTACTTCCAGTGGTCAAGACCTCATCACAACCCTGTCTGTGTACGTCTTACAGTATTTTTTCAGCATTTGCATCTTTAATTTGGTGCCAGTAGTAAGTAACTGGCAATATTACTAGTGTAATCACAGAACTTGAGAAAATGGATGCATTTGGCCCCTAAAACTCTGCAGGTTTTAGTTTCTATAACTGTTTTCCTGCTCTCAAGTCTACTTCCAGTGGTCAAGACTTCACCACAACCCTTTCTGTGTTTTATTTCAATAAATACTCTTAAACATACATCTCTTTTTATACTTAAAAAGTTAACCTTCATTCTCAGGTTTCTTACAGTATTTTTTCAGCATTTACATCTTTAATTTGGTGCCAGTAGTAAGTAACTGACAATATTATTAGTGTAATCAGAGAACTTGAGAGAATGGATGCTTTTGGCCCCTAAAACTCTGCAGGTTTTAGTTTCTATAAGTGGCTAACTGCCAAATTTGGCCCCTGGGGTGCTATTATTGTTCAAGTGCTTATACTTTTTATCATTGAATTTGATATTGTGCTCCCATTCTGCACCTGCACTCTCGCCTGTGTCTGTGCTTTAATTTACAGGCCGATAGCAGATATCACTGTTGATGATCTATTCCCTGCTGACACTTATCTTATGCAAGCAAAACATGTGACCCGACAGTTATGAAAGGAGAATTGAAAAAGCTTATTTTGAAATACATCTGATACACATGATCTCATAATAAATAATAATCTATGAAGTCATTGTTAAGAAGAAGGGGACGTGAGACTCATAAAGAGTGAAACAGGACTCTCACATGCCACACAAATATGGTATAAATGTAATTTACTGATCGTGCTTTTATTTTTTGAAGCTTGCATTGCTGTACTGCTTCCCATGTGTATAGCTTAAAATGTACTGACTATATGTCAATGCAACACTTCCTCTCTATAACTAGAGATCCAATACCAGTCTGCTGAACAATAATGGGAGACTCCATTAGATTACACATTTATTTTGGGGTTTTCATGTTGTTATAATTTAGCTAGAATCACTCTGTATTTTATTGCAGAGCAGAAGCTGCGACATTAGATGTGAAGGATAAAACATATGTTACTTCATTCATGAATATGAGGCAACTCTTGCTCATATTTCAACTCAACAAGAGTTTTATGTGTAACATTTTATTTATAGTTCACTAAAAATGTGTCTAATGTCACATAGTTCATCTACTTAGTATGCTAAGCATTCACTCTGTTTAAAGTTGAAGAGCTATATTTAAACCTTCATCCACTACTTAACCAGAACCCACAACAAAGAGAAGGAGAACACATTTATGAATTGTAGTAAATAAGCTTTTATTTGAGCTCAGATTACATTACAGGGAGATTTACTGATCACTCATGCTGACAAAGATGACACTCACTCTCACAAAATGTAAAAAGAACTCAGTTTTAAAAGCATCATTTTTACTTCATGCCCTGGGAGTTAGCAGAGGTCCAAATCTGATCACCTTCCCTGTCCAGCACCAGTTTGCCGTCATCTGTCAGATGAAGACGGCACATGTTGCTCTCAGGTTTGGCGGAGTTTGTGTGCCACTTGGGTTTATCAGCCTTGTTGTACATGACAAGGTTGCAGTCAGCCTGCATGCACAGGCGGTGGGCATCAGTTCCAGCGGTGTCTGAAGCCCACATTGGCTTCCAGCCAAAGATGACAAAGTTACCATCATCCTGCAGACAAAAACAGTGACCCTTAGTTACTTCTGCATTTCATTTTACACAAATCAGTAGACATGTATCGTCTTGCGTCTTGATAAGTGTCTTGAGCATCCAAATATTCTCACCTGGAACATAGCCTTCCACTGCCTGTTGTTGGAAATCAGATAGTCTCCTCTGCGGAGCTCATCATTTTTGGACAAGTAGTTCCTGCTCATGATGCTGAAAAAGAAGGAAAGTCTTGATCAAATTCATAAAAGGACTGCGCAGCTTTTGCACAAATAAGACAAAAAGAAACTGTGTAAGGGAGAACGGGGTTGTTTGTCACATTCATTGGATGCCACTCCCTTTTCAGACATTGCAGTCAGAGGTCACCTATGAGACACTTGATTTTGAAGTGAGAAGACTTCTTGTGTTTCTTATATCAAAAAGTAAATATCCAGCTCTTTGGTGTTTCTCTTCTAGGCTTGTCATGTTCTCTTCAGGGTTGGTTGTCATATTTATGGACATTCAACATGAAATAAAACTTTTTAAATTCATTTTACAAGATTGTCTCCTATGATGGGGATGGTTGTCACAAGTGCACAAGACGCACTTGACAGTCCACATCTTTTGAACAGAATAAGCTTAAAGGGAGAAATATCACTCCATTCTTATCTGGCACTCTTATCTATTAATGGTACAGTATTTGAGAGATTCGAATGAAAGTAAAAAGTGTGACTACAAACCCTGTTCTCTCCTAATTCACAAAGCACCACAAAGGGTGAAATGCAACCCTAACTGCGCTGCCAAGCAACGTCTCAGTGCTCGTTTGGTATTTGCGAGTATTTAAATGAGGTACTATCCACACATTTCGTGTAAAATTGGTCCCTGTCCAATTCACAAAGACCAGAGCCAACAACCACACTGTTAAAGAGAAATTAGTAGTGTCTTCAGAGAGTTGCTGGTAACTGAAGCACATTCATAAGGGGTGCCACGCCCACACTTTCCAGTGATCATAGCAGCAGGGACTGCAGCCAGGTGATGGCATCATCATCATCACTTTTTGAAATTATTTTGCAGATACAGGTTACTAGGTCAAACAATCCTTGCTATACTTGATGACATCAAGGATGACACCCAAAGATGCCATGCAATACCAGACATTGTCAAACTGCTTTCAAGCGTTATACTTTGCTGCACGGATAATTGCAATCAGATGCAAAACAAGGTCAAATTGCACTCAGCTGCAAAACTTTATGGGTGCATTTATGGGTCATATAATTAACGTAATATCTTTTGTGACCTTGGGATGGCAGAGATGAGCAAGTGATGCACAATTCAAGGTGCTATCAGTGGCTGCAATCTATTCTTTGTGAATTTACCCCTCTATGTTGCATCCATCTGAAAGACTCAAAATAAAGGTACAAAATATGTTGCATTTCATTTGTGCACCATCAGTGATTCGATTCTTTTCATGAATAAAAAAAATCCTCTCCTTCTTCCATTGGTTTGTACCCACAATTAGCCTAATTTACCTATTAGTAACATCATTAACACAGATTTAACAGTAAACTAGAACACATTTGCATTAAACTACTCTGCACAGTAATGAATGACTCCATCAATCAGTGTAGAGATGTGCGGTACTTACAGAGTCGAATGTTCCACACCTGATAGACAGCAGTAGAGGAAAAGAAGAAGTGGAGTGCAGTGAAGTGAAATTCACTCCATTTTATATTATTTGATCTGGGGGTGGAGAGCAAAAGGGGGAATGAGTGGGGAGAAAGAGGAGTGTCCTGCTCCCCTTGTTGAGAGGGACATTCAGTTCACTTCTTTCATCCAGTTTAATTCAGTACAGAACATTCAGTTCTCATTCTGGACACACATTCTTTATGTTAGTGTCGTTTTTTTCTTTGGACGACAGTCTCAATAAAGGACAAAATACAACCCTCCTTTCGTGCCAATGGATTTAAACATTTATCTGAAGCTTATATAAGGCTTCAGCCGTCCTAATTAGTAAAAATTAAGTCAGTATCTTTTAAAGTTGAGATCTTTTTGGTACCAAATTCCCTCTTTTTGTTTCTATACTTCCACTGCACTGAATGCACTGAATGTCTGTTGAGACGCACAGAGGGATTTTTTTTTAAAAGACCGTGGAAGATATACACCTCTTTCATTTCACCGTCACTTCAGATGAACTTTAAAATAACATTTTCCTTGAAATGAGGATTGTAGATTTTGTCTCGCATCATTTCCATTTTAGCTCAAGTTTTATTGCACAAACTGCATCAGAGTAGAAATGAACCAACTCATCTTGATCTCAAAATTGTTTTATTTGTTGTTGTTGCAGGCAATGGACATGCCTGGGGAGAGAGGAGAGAACAGAAAATAAAATGCCAAAAACAGCTGGAAGTTATAAGTTAATCTCAAGTTTTACCTTTAATCTTGCACACTGCACAAATTTCTGCAAACTTGGAAACTGATAATGATCTTAAAATTGTTTTCTATATGAGCCATGGTTATAGGAGTAGAAGGAATAAATGTAAAGCAAAATACTGAAATATTTTCTGCAGATACTACAGTGCATTTATGCTACTGAGTATAAAGTAGGCAATATAGTTTAAGCCAAGTCAGGTCTATTTATACAGCCCAAAATGTAAGCCAGAGAGTGGGTTTTAAAGCTATAAAACTAAAATAATGATAAGGAGCAACATGTTGCTACAGCTGGCCTAATGCTAGAACATAAACAACTATGTGCTCACATTTCCTTTGTCCATCTGCCAAATACTCAACAATACTTTGAATGGAGGGGATGTCAGTAGAAGGAAGTCATGATTTTATTACAGTAGCAAACTTAAACGATTCCATATCTTATTTGACAATGTTGAGGATTATCTTTTCAGGTTTTATTACTGTTGCATGCGAGTGAAACCACTCATGCCATGCATGGCGAGTAGTGGATGAGAGTGGGTGGGGTTGTAGGTGGCAGGCATCCATGACGAGGAATTCAGTCTATAAAGAAAATCTGAATCTCTTAACCAGCACATGACCTGCACATGCACACAACAAATGTGAGTTACATCACAGCCTTTCTGGCAATGAATGCACTTTCCTTTATTGTTGTAATGCAAATAAACATCCAAATTACAGTAAATGAAATCTGACTCTGTTAGTTTTTTTATATATATATTTATTAAACAATGTTACATCTGGAAATAAAAAGATTTTACGAGCGAAGTAGGATCTAAACAATCACAGCAGATGAGAGCTCCGAGTGGAGTCTGAACAGCTGAAGGCAGCATTATTAATAACAAAGAGATTATTAAAAAATCATGTGTAATTTATATCATCAGTGAAGCCTTGATGATTAAATCACAAGGAAAGGACACTAAAGCTGTATGCTAATACACTTTAGTGTGATGAGGATGCAACAGGTTAACTGTGGATTCTTTAGTGGCTTGTTGTTATGAAGCATGTTATTTCTGTTATTAATATTCTTTTTAACCAGTAGACACAGCTAACAGCGTAGGAGCTCCACTGTTATAGCTCATTTTTTCTGCAGTGCTCCGTCCTGCTTGTCTTCATTTCCTGAAATGAGAGAGGAAATGCAGTGAGATGAATGTTCAGGCATCACTTATGTACACAGTTGTTTGAACATTTCAGATTTTCATGCTCGTGATGGAAATATCAAAAGACAGGATCCAATCTGGGGCCACTGAGAATTAAAGGACAGGTTCACAATTTTCTTGTGGAAAAAAAATCTGTCTTCAAACAACAGTCAGGTGCCCAAATGAAAACTGAAGCAGGTTTTGCTCGCTGTAATCATTCCTCCTGTTCATACTGGCTATTAGAAGATCCCCTTCAAATATACTTACAATGTAAGTGATGGAGAACTAAATCCACAGTCCTCATTTTGGCATCAGCCAATAGAGTTAGTCCTCTTTGTGTCTCCACGGACAATGTTTTCCTGTTCAGCCACAGTTGAAGGATTGTAACATAAAGAGGGAATTTGGCACCAAAAACACTTCGAAAATTTAAAAGATGTTGATTTAATTTGATACCCGCCCACATCTTTCTGAGAGACTAGCCAGTCGACACTGTGGAGTTGTTCCAAACGCCCCTCGTTTCGTGCAGTCTGCTTTCCCTTCAGGACTTGCACGCCTCCAGGACACTGAGGCGAGCAGGAAAGATCATGGCCGACCGCTCCCAACCGGACAGTAAACTTTTTGAAAAGCTCCCCTCAGGCAAAATGCTGCGGTCTGTAAAGACCAAAACCCTCACACCACAGGAACAGTTCCTTCCCATCTGCATCCGGCCTCATTAAAAAGGCCCAGGATCCCCACTGATACGGACTCTATCTATCCCTGTAGTCTTATATTGCACATCTTTGATCTTTAATTTAATTTGGTGCATTACATTAACACAACTTGTATTAATATTATTATTATTATTAAATTGCACACTGGTCAATATTTACTACATTTTCACCCCATTCTCTTCTATTAATTAAACCTGTAGCAGCTCTTTTCATTTGAAGTATATTCTGCATATTTTTTATTGTAAGTTCTTTATTCTTTATATTATTTAGGTTTAATTAATTTTGTGTATATTTCTGAGCGTTATGCACGACGACAACACCAAGGCAAATTCCTTGTTTGTGCAAGCCTACTCTGCAATAAACCTGATTCAGAAGTCAGAACAAAATCTGAGGCTGACGAGACTTGAGGTGTGATTGACATGGTGAGAAACAAAAGAACAGAAGCCAGTTCGCTCCTGAGCTGAATCCGCAGTTTTCCAAAACTTGAGCTGTAGTGGGAATGAATGTAAAGTCTAAAATTGTGATATCATGATGCCATCTGTGTCTTAAACAGAGAGTGGAAAATCCCTGTTTGTTACGCCTTGTTTTTTTCAGTCAGGCCTTCTACTTTTACAAAGCGAAACATATGGAACTAGTTTCCTGGAAAGAAAACCTGGTCCTGGTCCAAACTACATTTTCCCTGTTCACTATACTGACTCTGGAGAGTATTCAATAAAAATTAATTGGAGTCCAGGTCTAGTCTTGAGGATAAAAAACGAACACTGGGTTTAATCACGAATGGAGTGCGTTAAGGAGGCATGTTCTCGCTCAACAATCAATTAATGTTATCACAGAATGCAGGAATGTTTAAATTATACACTCACTCCTGCAGAACTGATAGGGTAGCTAAATATCAAAGAGACAGTATCTGCAATCAAAATGCCTTCAATGAATTACACAAATCGTACATGTAGAGGCCATACACGCACTTTAGCAATGAGAGGCCCCGAATGAGATTACAGGATTGATAAAGGACTGTCAAGGCCTTCACAAACAACTGAACTCAGTCTCCATAAATAGATTAAACACACATTTTATATAATTATACATACATAGGTGATCACATGATTAATGCAGTTATTTCTCTAACGCATGCAAGTGCCGCCGATACAGTCTGACTTTCAAATGCTGTTTTCACAGAGATACAACTGGATCAACCTTTCAACTGCAAGTTTCTTCCAGATGCTATTCATGATTGAAAGGCAGCTCTGGGTCCATATTTGAGGCAAAATATTGTTTAGAGTGAGTTCAAATAAAGTTGAGTGCAAAATATGAGAAATAAAACAATGCAGATATGTCCCCAAATGAGGTGGAGCATCAAGTCACAGATAATCACTGTAAGATGTAACATCCAAAAGCACGACAATATCATGTCAGCACTATCAAGAGAGAAAAACAGTCTGTACCTCAGAGATATTGTTCTTTTATGAGGAATTGTTCTTCCACATAGTCTAATGAATATGACAGAATAACCTTCGAAAATTTTAATGAACATTTTATGAATAATCTGCAGTTCTGTGTTTAAAATCAAGTTTTGTTTATGGCAAGAAAGCAAGTGTGGAGAAAATTCTGCATGCGCCACGTATCCAGAGAACTGCTCTTTGACAATAACCTGCTCACCAGTCAGTGATGATTTGGGACATAACTATGATTTATTAACTCTGAAAGTTTCAATATTACAAATACTCAGTAATCTTACAGCTGCATATGTTTCAGTATTCAATGAGTAAAAGCGGGATACATTTTCAATCTTAAGTGATTAATTTACAGAACAGAGCAACAATTGTTTTAAAATTCTGAGGCATAAAAACTATTACAGAAGAATTAATTAGTGGTACAGTAGAAAACACAGAGTTTATTATTTGAATAGCAGCTTTAATAAGAGAATTTATGTTTCATTCATTATGTTTCTTCCAAATTCACCAAAAGTCTTGATGTCATAGCTTGAACTCTGGTGCAGCACAGTGTTGTGAGTTTTAAGATTCTTACAAAATGTTAAGTAATAGAGAGAAACTTGGGAACTGAAGACGTGTTGGTGTGAGACTTTCTACTACAGTAAGTTCAACTCCGTTGAAAGACATGAATCCACCTCACAGGGAGCAGCAATCAGACCTGAACTGACTTTTGTTCCTTTTCTTCCTACAGTGTGGATCGCTGCAGCTGCAAGTCAACCGACAGAATAAAACGTTGGCATTGTATGTTTCTGCAAACCACAGATACATTGTACATGTTTCATGTTTTTTCATGTGTCATTCATTGCCACATTAAAGGTTCTGTAAGTTGGACTTTTGGACTACCAACAGGAAAACAAAAAGGGTAAGCTAAGCGCTGCTATCGCTCTTGAGCTTGTTTTCTGCTCCTTTGTTGAGGAATTAATATTGTTTTAGCTCTGTGTGGGCTTGGGAGTGGGTGACTTGTCATTTCAGGGATGTTTTGTTGTGAAATGTGTTGTGGTAGCTAGCTGTTTCATGAGCTGGAGAGCTAATATCTGCAGGGTGTTTTTATAGTTGGTTAGCATAATTTTTTGTCATGTTATGTCATTATACCAGTCTGTTGTTGACATCAATGGGAGAGAGACAAGGCATTCAGAAGCACGCTAAAACATCACATGGGAAAATTTGAACCAGGTCCTTCACATATAAATCAGTCTACAGGCTGTTACAGACAACCAAGAAAAAAGTCAGATTTTTTATGTTACATTACTACCCATTCACTAATTGTACCGTATGTTCTCCAACACACTTGGAAGGGGAAGAGTATTAAGTTGGTTGCAATCTGCAACCTCACCACTAAATCCTGCACAGGTCCTTTAAGCTTTGGTTAAGGTAAGGCACAGAAACCACTTGGTTAGGGTTAGGTAAAGATCATGGTTTGCCTGCATGCACTGCGGCATTCCCTCCTGTTCAACACCAGAAATGGTGAGAACAGTTTCAGCTGTATGACCTCTCACTTGGCTGCAACGAGAGTGAACCAGAGCTGGAGATTGAGCTCTGCAGCATAGATGAACTCATCTGGCTCCCTGCCACCGTCACCATTGGGCGCCCCAGCTGAGACTCTGAGTGACTTCTCCGATGGATAATGACAACACTAGTGCACCGCTGCATTGTCTCGTCAATGAGTTATATTTTTGTCCATGTATTGTATTGTCACGTATTGCTTTATTGCAGCTCTTCGTAGAACTTTTCTACCAGACAAATTTCCTTTGGGACATTTAAGTTTATCTCATCTCATCTCAACCTCTTATCGGTCTCAGCAACTTTTCTCACTTTGCCCACTATAACCCCCCCCTCTTCCACATCCCGCCAAAATCGGTCAGCAGTCAGTGATTTAACAGCCTGACTCATCCAGCTCAACCCGCCTTTGTTGTGCCTCCTCTGGCAATGTGTTGAAGCGTCCTGGAGGGCCTCTTCCTGGGTGAAGGCCTTGGAAGAAGTCCTGTTGAGTATTACCCATAGAGTCCAGTAGACGGCTCTGCCTGTGCTTGTAGAACTAGAGTTACAATATAACGTAACCTTTGTTCCAGCCAACCACCCGCTAAACTTTTGGTGTAAACCCATACACAAGACAGTGATGTGCTAATGTGAAAAACATTTCTGCAGTAGTGAGTAATTTACTTGATGTAACTGTTTTGACTGGTTCAAGTAGAAAAGTTAGAGCATGTTTGTAAATAATAGTGAAAAATAGAAAGAGCTAAAGGTCAAGCAGGTATTGGGAAATAATGATGTAAAAGGCTGAGCAGTGGAAAATAAAAAAGAGAAAGCTAAGGGCCTTATCCAGTAAATTGAGAAACATTAGCAATTCAGAAGAAACCTATTTTTAGGCTAGTAGCCCAGCAACAGATGAATAAGAAGAAAATTACCAGCTGTCACTTTAAAAATAGCCTGTAAAGGTGACGAGAACAGGATCAAAATAAAACTGCTGCTGTGAGCTGCAAATAATAATCATTTTTATTATTGATTATTTTCTCAATTAACTGATTAATTGT
Organism: Euthynnus affinis; assembly: GCA_029490765.1. Taxonomy (NCBI): domain Eukaryota; kingdom Metazoa; phylum Chordata; class Actinopteri; order Scombriformes; family Scombridae; genus Euthynnus; species Euthynnus affinis. Next base: position 17,537,298 of record CM055859.1, on the reverse strand, counting down.
TTGGTTTATGAATACCAAAAACGTCTGGGCCAGTATAAGGCAACATCTTTACTTGTCTGGTTTTGTCCAAAACCCAAAGATACTCAGTTTACAGAGATAGAAAAAAGATGAGTTTGAGGAAATCTGAGACATTAGAGAAGCAGCAGCGAGGTAATGTTTTGCTTTTTTGATTTAAAAATGTCTTAAAATAATTTTGATTAATTTTCTGTCCCATCAGCTCATTCATTAATTGACCGGTGGTTTCAGTTCTACGCTGTTATGTTTTTGGAACTTGTGTGTTGGGTGTAAAAAACATTGATTAGCTGCTTGAAGCCACTGTCACAGATAACTTTATGTTGTATTTAATAAGAGTTTTTATTCTTTAAACAAAGCTGTTTTTTCTCCCTGATGCTGCAACTTCTTTGATCATCAGTGATGTTCTGTCTCCATCTAGTGGCTGAAACAAAGAACAACACACTGATCTGCTGACTTTGTTTTTAATCCTGTTGCACACTGTTTATTTTTAACCCCTTCCTCTCCTCCTCCTCCTCCTCTCATCATTTCATCAATTCATGTAAATTTGTCTCAGATGTTCAGAGCAGCTCTCAGCTCTGAGGAGCATCAGCAGTCTGCATGTTACTCTGTGATTTGGTCACATAAGGTTCTCTAACCTCAGGGAGAAAAGTCAATGTTAGCAGCTTTATAGGTGGCAATGTCAGTCTGTCTGTGATTTTATCAGTTCAAACTGAAATATATCAACAACTATAAGCTGAGAAAAAAAAGATCCATGTGTAAATCCGAGAGCTCAAATTCGTAATCTGAGCTCTTGGATTTGAAAACAGTGTGCTCAAACACCAATGGAGAAGTTAATTTTAAGTTGAATATTCAACAGACATTGACTCCTTTTTTATAATGTATGTGTGTTCTAATGTGGGACAGCTCTAAAAGTACTTCAGTCAGGCAAAAATGTGTGTGGAGGGGCATTGATTTTGCAATAACAGTGGTTATTTATGGGATTTTAGTCTTTTAATGCATTATTTTAGATATTTAAGATGATGGGCAAATTAAATTCAATTATTGGGGGTGGCTGCATCTCTGTTTAAATGGTATGAGGGTTTTATTTGTGGTTGTATGTATGTGTGCATGAAGGGAATACCCTCACCTTTTTAAAGTTGGTGTTTAGAGTTGGTGTTGGAGTTTAGAAGATAGTAATGAATACAGATATTCAAATATTCATAGTAATTTAATAAAATCTGTCCACTTAATCCTAAACATATTATTGATTAAATCAGTGGAATGTATTTCAAATAACAATGGCAAAGGAGGTGTCCTTCATTTAGTTGTGCATTTAATTGTTTTCTCTGCAAGACAGATATCATAGTATAGTCTACTTCAATACCAGTCTGCTCCACTTAACAAAAATGGGAGACTCTATTAGATTAAACTTTTAGTTTGGGTTTTTCATGTTGTTATAAATTAGCTAGAATCACTCTGTGTTTTATTGCAGAGCAGAAGCTGTGACATTAGATGAAATTATGTAGGTAGGCTTATACAGCCTACCTACATACAAGTGGGATGCTTAAAATGCAAAAATATTCGTTTGGTCACTTTTTGCCCATCACTATTGTAAATTGGACCTTTGAACTACCAACAGGAAAACAAAAGCTCTGCTATCGCTCTGGAGCTTGTTTTCTGCTCCTTTGTTGAGGAAATAATGTTTTATCTCTGTGTGGACTCTGCAGGGTGTTTCTAGTTAGTTAGCACTGTTTGTTTTTTTTCAAGTTTGTAAAAATATTTTGTTTGTCATTTCAACATGTTGTAAGAGAAGATTTCAGTTGAACAGGAAGGTGATTGAGAAAAGAGAGCATGTCCAAATACCACCCTGAAAAAGGATGATCTGAATATATAAAGTGTAAATATATAAAGAAAATCTGAATAACCACCAACCAGTTCATGTTTTTAAAAGGTTCTCCCCACTCAGCAACACACCTGCTGAGAAACCAACTCTGATTATTGGCCGCTCTGTGAAGTTAGCAACACTAGCAGTCATATCTAAATGTATTCCTGGGGCCAGAGCGGGCAACATAGAATCAAATTTGCTGCTAGTTAAGGATAAATGTAAATATGGTATGACTGTCATTCATGTTGGTGGTAGCGCCTCCCAATTATGCCAATCAGGGGTAACTAAAATTAATGTGAACTAACTTGAATGATTTGATTCACAGTGCATCATAGCATAGAGACAGCACTGGTGAAAGTCACAAACGACCTCCTAACTGCATCGGACAAAAGATTTGTCTCCATACATGTCCTGTTAGACCTTAGTGCCGCATTCGACACACTTGACCATCAGATCCCTTTGCAGAGACTGGAACATTTAATTGGCATTAAAGGAACTGCACTAAGCTGGTTTAAGTCCTATTTATCAGACTGGTTTCAGTTTGTACATGTTAATGATTGGACCAATACTATTTACTTTGTATATGCTTCCTTTAGGTAATATTATCAGGAAACACCCCATAAATTTTCATTGTTATGCAGATGATATCCAATTATATCTATCAATGAAGCCAGATGAAATCAATCAGTTAAACAAACTCCAAACATGCCTTAAGGACATAAAGACCTGGATGACTTCTACAACTAAACGCAGATAAAACTAAAGTTATTGTGCTTGGCCCTAAACACCTTAGAAACACATTATCTAATGATATAGCTACTCTTGATGGCATTACCCTGGACTCCAGCACCACCATAAGGAATCTAGGAGTTATCTTTGATCAGGTTACGTCCTTTAACTCCCACATAAATCAAATTTCAAAGAATGCCTTTTTTCACTTATGTAATATAGCAAAAAATCAGACAAATCCTGTCCAAAAAGATGCAGAAAAACCAGTCCATGCATTTGTTATTTCAGTTGCCGTCCAATTTTTGTTGCATTTGACAAGGTGCCAATGGTCTCCACTGACACCAATATATTGTTAAGTAATGCCGCTGCTTTGGTTAGGCTACTTACAGGCTGTTGAGCAAACATCAATGTCACAAACAAACATGTACTATCTTTTCTCAATCACCTTCCTCTTTCAACTGAAATCCTGTCTTACAACATACTGAAATCATCTGTTTCAAAATTCTGAAATCCTGTCTTACGACATATTGAATTTACATCACTTAAAATTATTGTTTTCAATAGTAACTGTGAACACTTTTCAATAGTTTATATAAAGATTCTCGCAGTACTATATGAGAGTTTTCTAACTAATAGTTTTGATGAGCGTGTTTCAGTTGTTTATGTAAAAGCATTTGACTTGTATGTGTGTGTGGTTTTCAGTATAGTATGTGAATGAGTTTGTTTTCATATGTATATGTGAGAGGAAATGTACATGTACATGTATGCATTCTTTTTCTGCATGTGGATTCAACACACCGAAATACGGACAGCGCCACTGTGTCATTGCAACCCCATGGATGTATAAAGAGAATACAGCGTTGGAGGCGAAGCCTTGTTCATGAAAGTTGCTGAAACAAAAAAGCCACTTCCTGCTGTAAAAAATTACCCAGATGAAAACATACTGCACACGATCTATGGGCCCAATGCACCCATGCAGCATGCTCACCTCCACCAGCAGAGATCGCTAACTTCCGGTTTAGCTCTGTGGCTTGAAACTTGAAAGGGGATAGAACGATTCAATCGTGCAGCTCTTCTACACTTTCAAAATTTGATTGGACTGAACTGATCAAATTCTGATAGTGAAATGAGTCATCACATGACACTCAAAAAAATGTATGCGCTGATTTACAGACATTTCAAAACCTGGCACTATTCCTGAGGGATTGTGTAACCCACATTGTGGTCAGAGATGGGATTACATCAATAGTAATAAGAACTACCACAGAGAATGAGTTGAAAAAGTTCGGAGAATTCCTTCGCTATTGCTACTGCTATTGCTGCTGTTGCCCACCCACTCCCTTTCTTTCTCTATCTCAACCCAACCGGTCAAAGCAGATGGTTGAGGTCTTTACCCATTAAAGAGGAGTTTTTCCTTACCGCTGTCGCCGAGTGCTTATTCTGGGAGGAATTGTTGGGTCTCTATAAATTAAAGAGTACAATCTCGACCTGCTCTATGTGAAAGGTGCCCTGAGATGACTTTTGTTGTGATTTGGAACTATAAAAATAAAAATTGAGTGATTAAATAAGTTGCAACGGTCAGTTGCCGTCCAATTTTTGTTGCATTTGACAAGGTGCCAATGGTCTCCACTGACACCAATATATTGTTAAGTAATGCCGTTGCTTTGGTTAGGCTACTTACAGGCTGTTGAGCAAACATCAATGTCACAAACAAACATGTACTATCTTTTCTCAATCACCTTCCTCTTTCAACTGAAATCCTGTCTTACAACATACTGAAATCATCTGTTTCAAAATTCTGAAATCCTGTCTTACGACAGATTGAATTTACATCACTTAAATAAACGATCAAAGAGCCCGATATGATCAGTCCACTGTATTTTAAGATGCACATTTTTTCAAAAGCTCTCTGTTATGTCTTTTATTTTTAAATGCAGCCTTCATTATACTTGTAATGAGAAAAGATTCACTAACACAGTACTTAACATCTGTAAAATGTTAGTTTCTTTCATGTTGTTGGTGTATATATTCATTCACACTTCACATCAGTATGCATTGAAGCAGCAATACCAGAGAAAGCCTGTTCTGAACAGGCCATTTTGAAAACTCTGCTACTCTGCTGTGGCCATGCAGCTGAGCCTTCTTTTTGATTCCTCCTGATGCTGCAGCTTCTTTGTTCATCAGTGATGTTCTGTCTCCATCTAGTGGCTGAAACTGAGAACAACACCCTGACAGACCTGCTGACAGTCTGTCCTTTTTTGTTTTCAATCCTGTTGCACATTGTTTTATTTTTAATTGGTCCAGACTGAAATGTCTCAACAACTATTGGATGGATTGTACGCAGCCCACCTGGGGTCAAGGGAGAAAAAAAAAGATCCATGTGTAAATCTGAGAGCTCGGATTCATAATCTGAAATCCTGTCCTGAACAGGCACAGGACATTAACTGTGACATTAGATATGAAGGATAAACCATATATTACTTCATTTATGAATATGAGGCAACTCTTACTCATATTTCAACTCAATAAGAGTTTTATGTTTAGAATTTTGTTCATAACTCACTAAAATAATGTGTCTATTGCCACATAATGCATCTACTTAGTATGCTAAGCATTCACTCTGTTTGAAGTTAAAGAGCCATATTTAAACCTGTGTCCACTACTTAACCAGAACCCACTACCTCACTACTCATTCTGGACACACATTCTTTGTGTTAGTGTCATTTTTCTTGGGAGGACAGGACAGGCACAATAAGGGACAAGTTTATCAGAAGCTTATATAAGGCCTCAGTTGTCCAAATTAGTAAAATGAAGTCAGTGTCTTTCCCTCTTCTTGTTATGATCCTTAAACTGAGGAAGTAACTAAAATAATGATAAGGAGTTACATGTTGCCACAGCTAGCCTAATACTATAAAGTAAACAACTATGTGCTCACTTTTCCTTTGTCCATCTGCCAAATACTCAAAAATATTTTGAATGGAAGGGATGTCAGTAGCAGGAAGTCATGATTTTATTACAGTAGCAAACTTACCCGGTTTTATTATTGGTTGCATGTGAGTGAAACCACTCATGCCATGCATGGCGAGTAGTGGATAAGAGTGGGTGGGGTTGTAGGTGGCAGGCAGCCATGATGAGGAATTCAGTCTATAAAGAAAATCTGAATCTCTTAACCAGCACATGACCTGCACATGCACACAACAAATATGAGTAACATCACAGCCTTTCTGGCAATGAATACACTTTCCTTTATTGTTGTAATGCAAATAAACATCCGAAGTACAGTAAATCAAATCTGACTCTGTTAGTTTTTCCTTTATATTTATAAAACAATGTTACATCTGGAATTAAAAGACTTTATGAGCGAAGCAGGATCTAAACTATCACAGCAGATGAGAGCTCCGAGTGGAGTCTGAACAGCATCTGAAGGCAGCATGATTGATGGTGAATAACAAAGAGACGATTTAAGATTGTGTGTAATTTATATTATGAGAGAAGCCTTGATGAGAAAATCACAAGGAAAAGACATTAAATTCACTTTAGTGTGATGAGGATGCAACAGTTATGAAGCATGTTATTTCTGTTATTAATATTCTTTTTAACCAGTAGACACAGCTAACAGCGTAGGAGCTCCACTGTTGTAGCTAATTTTTTTGCAGTGGTCTATCCTGGTTGTCCTCATTTCCTGAAATGAGAGAGGAAATGCAGTGAGATGAATGTTCAGGCATCACTTATGTACACAGTTGTTTGATTGTGAACCAATCTTTTAAGGGGTAAAAACAACAAATAGATTGCACCAAATTTGTCTGCATACAAAAATGTATGTCTTCAGAATCATTTGAAAGACACTATGATCACATAAAAACTCAAAAAAGTAGATATCCTGAAAGGATAAAAGCTGAAAAGCTCCAGGAACTTTCTCACCATAGAGATTACAAATAACAAGACAGGAGAAAAGTAACAATACCGCTGTGAATCTCGGTTTCTGGATGCAGTGGACGTAAGGCTTGGGGTTGCTTTCTATTTGTTCTCCTGCTGCTTTGTAGCAAACTGCACAGTCCATCAGTGGCTGTAAAATCATCGTAAAAACATTAAGAAGATGAGGTTGACGTTTTGCATGCACTATAAGGTTAAAATATGAACGGAGCAAGTAGGATTCACTCACTCTGTCATTCCTGAAGGGGCATCTCTGAGGGTCTGTCTCAGTTGTTCCTTTGGAGCACTTGGTAGGTTTCAGGAAAAAGTGATGGTAGAGGTATCGCACACCAAATCCAGACTGTAAGAAAGCAGAGTAGTCTGTGAACCTCCTCTCTGATCAGCAGGAGTTTGTTTTCTCACACTTAAGTTTGATTGGAACTGATTAAAGCTGCACTATGTAAGATTTTAACTTAAATATACTTCAGTCAGGGTGAAGTATAAAGACGAGAGGAATAATGAATCTATCAATAAACTGAATTTCAAATAATCCATTAAAAAAACAGTTTTCTGTATCTATTTTGAACTGTTTATGTCTCTATATTAAACATTATTAGGATTGAAAATGTGTCACTCCCCACCCCCCTTCCAGTGCTTCCTTATGGGGAGTGATGATACTACAGCTTCCATGTCCCCTCAGCTTTTCAGAAATGCTGATAAAAGAAATCTTCTTTGGGGAAATATTTGGAGAAGTGAAACTTAGTCAAACATAATCTAACTGACTGTGGGCAGTTTACTGGCATCAGATCACAGGAAAGCTGAGTAATGAAAAAGCAACAACTACCACAGCTTGAGACTGAAGCCAATGAAGAAGTACCTTACAATGCAATACCATCAACAGCCACTAGATGCTGGGTCCTAAAAACCCTGGCTCCAATAGACTCCCATTCAAAAAACCTTAACTTCCCTCTAATAAATCAGTATGTTTTTTCAACAAGTCACTATGGTCTCAATCACTAAATTAAATCTAATAGATGTGCTGGTGGTTATTTTGGGAAGTTATTGCTCTGTTAATAAGGCTAATAAATAATGTTAATAATTTGAAGACTTATAGTAGCTTCGATTTCTTTAGCACAATTTAGCTAGTTGCTTATTTGGAAAGTCCCAGCTCTAAAAGTAAAAGTTGGTGCTGACCATAAGCAGCAACCCTGGACTTCTGACCAGCTCCAACAGATGATGTCACACCTTGCTACATCCATTGGCATATACAGTCTAGAGTAATGAAAATGTGAATGTTTCTTCTCACAGCCTTGTGGGGTGAGAAATAAACATTTTAACAAGTAAAATGTTTTTAGTACACTTTAAATATCAGGCAGGTGAACTGTATGCACAGCACAAAAATTACATTTAACAGCTGAAATTTTGACAAAATACTGTTGATCTTGAATGTTTCTTGAATTTTGGACTGTAGGAGTTTCTGCTTTGGATGTTCGGCTCACATATTAGTAACTTATGTAATAACTGAAAGTACTGTGTGAGCTGAGGAGCAAAAACATGTTGCTAATTTGCAGCTGTTTCATATTTCAACACGCCAGCTCATCTGTTGAATAACAACAGATGAGACTATTCAACATGAAAACTGTACAAGCTGCAAAATTGCACTGATAAATTTCACAGTATTTATCAGTGCAAAGTATTCCAAAGTATTTTTTTTGTTGTTGTTGTTACAAAACCAAATCCCTGAAAACATGTTACAGGTGTTTAAAAACATGTATGAACCTGAATTTCCCTGAAGGCAACGTGAGAGTCTATAACATGTTGATCAAGTATCCTAAGTCCAGCCAGTTGAAATGCAAAGTTTTCATGCAGAAAGGTATATAAACAGATGTGTCTACCTTAATTTTTCAGATCAAGAATCATAACAAATAATAAAATAAACAGAAATACTTGCTTTACCTCGATCTCTGACTTATCCAGAGTTCTTAAGAAGCGAAAATGGTGGTGCACTGCAGCATGGGAGCCGAGGTGCCCCAAAGCCAGATCTACTCCTTTCTTGTAGATGTCAGGAAGTTGAGTATAAGGGTCCTGGGCTTCGGCAGAGTACAGAAAAGCTCCAGCACAAATCAACAACAGCAAAGCAGGAGCCATCTTCCTCTGAGTGTTTGAGGAGAGCAGCTCGGCTCAGAGGGTGAACAGCCTCCTCTCTGTAGGAGATCGATACTGACGTCCAAAACAAGTCCTATTAAGGCTAGGAAATGAAACAAACTGCCCATCAACCGGCCTCTGCGCCAGCTGTTTACTCTCTTCTCTCAGTTCCCAAAATGCCCCAGGGGACAAAGATTAAAGCTTGTCTTAACAAAAAACACTCTGAAAGGGGAGTTTCCACAGGATAAACTGCTTGCCAGAAGTGGAATTACAACAATGTCCTTAAGTGTTGCAATGGAGACCTGGATTAGTAATCCAACTTCTGGTAACAAGCCCAGCATGCAGTGAAAAGCTGCTGGCTCCAGGACTGGTGGAAAGGTCAGCTGTGATCAGTGTGCGAAGGGCCCGTTGGCTCTGCTTAGTTGATACAAAAACAGGAAAATGGGTCACTTATTGGAAATGGGATTTCCTTGAATTCTTTGATTGTATTTGATGGGGTGAGTGATAAAGCAACTAATTCACCATGTTTGAATCAGTAAATTGTTGTGACCACCAAGCCGTCTATGATTCAGCACATTGAGCACGTGGTTCACTTATTGCCTAGTCACCCCTGTAACCAGGAAACGATGTCTCACTGTGACCCCTTATCTTTGTGTAAACACGAGTTATGTGCACTTCAACCCAGTGGTAATCTTTTCTTCTTTCATTGCTTCATTGCTTGCATTTATATTATTTTTAAGTTCAGTATCCAAAAGCAAAAATAAGAGAGAAGTCCAAAAAACATATATATATATATATATATATATATATATATATATATATATATATATGTATATTGTTTTACAAGACAAAAAATAGTTTTTTTCTCTCATAATCCTTCTTTTTTTTAATTTAATTTTAAAACAGAAAACATCCATCAGGTTTTTAAAACAGGTCTTATCACATTCACCTGACATGACGCATGAATTATTGAATATCTCCTTCAATCAAAACTATGCTGCTATAACAGTCTGCTCTCTTCTGGAGGGTTTCCTACAAAATTTTGGAAGCTGGCTGCAGGGATTTTCTCCCATTCAGCCACAATATTATTAGTGAGGGATTGTTGTTGGGTGACAAGGCTTGGCTCGCTCCAA